>JAIFZK010000009.1:0-648333 GCA_027481765.1 Tenualosa thibaudeaui
TGTGTTTTATTGTAAAACATGGATTGGATTACATGCTGTATGAAATGAATTGTAAAACATTGATATTCCTTGTCCTACAGTGTTCTTGAGAAAAGAATTTTCAGAATCATTTGAAATTGATACGAAATGATGTCGTGTGACATTTGATGTTGACAATGAAAAATCAAAATGTGGTACAGAAACTCATCTAAGATGTAAACCATTCCAATTGAAAGTAACTGATCTAAAACATGAAATGTATGTAAAGAGTTGTTTTACCAGAATGATCTGACTTGTTTTAGTTCAGCAAACACAGTTACCTTGCATTGGATTACATGCTGTATGAAATGAATTGTAAAACATTGATATTCCTTGTCCTACAGTGTTCTTGAGAAAAAGAATCATTTGACATTTGATACGAAATTGCACGGACATGTCGTGTGACATTTTGAGTGTTGACAATGAAAATGTCAAAATGTGGTACAGAAACTCATCTAAGATGTAAACCATTCCAATGAAAGTAACTGATCTAAAACATGAAATGTATGTAAAGAGTTGTTTTACTAGAACGATCTGACGTGTTTTAGTTCAGCAAACACAGTTACCTTGCATTGGATTACATGCTGTATGAAATGAATTGTAAAACATTGATATTCCTTGTCCTACAGTGTTCTTGAGAAAAAGAATCATTTGACATTTGATACGAATTGCACGGACATGTCGTGTGACATTTTGAGTGTTGACAATGAAAATGTCAAAATGTGGTACAGAAACTCATCTAAGATGTAAACCATTCCAATGAAAGTAACTGATCTAAAACATGAAATGTATGTAAAGAGTTGTTTTACTAGAACGATCTGACTGTGTTTTAGTTCAGCAAACACAGTTACCTTGCATTGGATTACATGCTGTATGAAATGAATTGTAAAACATTGATATTCCTTGTCCTACAGTGTTCTTGAGAAAAAGAATCATTTGACATTTGATACGAAATTGCACGGACATGTCGTGTGACATTTTGAGTGTTGACAATGAAAATGTCAAAATGTGGTACAGAAACTCATCTAAGATGTAAACCATTCCAATTGAAAGTAACTGATCTAAAACATGAAATGTATGTAAATAGTTGTTTTACAGCGATCTGATGTGTTTTAGTTCAGCAAACACAGTTACCTTGCATTGGATTACATGCTGTATGAAATGAATTGTAAAACATTGATATTCCTTGTCCTACAGTGTTCTTGAGAAAAAGAATCATTTGACATACGAAATTGCATGGACATGTCGTGTGACATTTTGAGTGTTGACAATGAAAATGTCAAAATGTGGTACAGAAACTCATCTAAGATGTAAACCATTCCAATGGAAAGTAACTGATCTAAAACATGAAATGTATGTAAAGAGTTGTTTTACAGAACGATCTGACTTGTTTTAGTTCAGCAAACACAGTTACCTTGCATTGGATTACATGCTGTATGAAATGAATTGTAAAACATTGATATTCCTTGTCCTACAGTGTTCTTGAGAAAAAGAATCATTTGACATTTGATACGAAATTGCACGGACATGTCGTGTGACATTTTGAGTGTTGACAATGAAAATGTCAAAATGTGGTACAGAAACTCATCTAAGATGTAAACCATTCCAATGGAAAGTAACTGATCTAAAACATGAAAGTTATGTAAAGAGTTGTTTTACCAGCACGATCTGATTGTTTTAGTTCAGCAAACACAGTTACCTTGCATTGGATTACATGCTGTATGAAATGAATTGTAAAACATTGATATTCCTTGTCCTACAGTGTTCTTGAGAAAAAGAATCATTTGACATTTGATACGAAATTGCACGGACATGTCGTGTGACATTTTGAGTGTTGACAATGAAAATGTCAAAATGTGGTACAGAAACTCATCTAAGATGTAAACCATTCCAATTGAAAGTAACTGATCTAAAACATGAAATGTATGTAAAGAGTTGTTTTACCAGAATGATCTGACTTGTTTTAGTTCAGCAAACACAGTTACCTTGCATTGGATTACATGCTGTATGAAATGAATTGTAAAACATTGATATTCCTTGTCCTACAGTGTTCTTGAGAAAAAGAATCATTTGACATTTGATACGAAATTGCACGGACATGTCGTGTGACATTTTGAGTGTTGACAATGAAAAATGTCAAAATGTGGTACAGAAACTCATCTAAGATGTAAACCATTCCAATGGAAAGTAACTGATCTAAAACATGAAATGTATGTAAAGAGTTGTTTTACAGAATGATCTGACGTGTTTTAGTTCAGCAAACACAGTTACCTTGCATGGATTGGATTACATGCTGTATGAAATGAATTGTAAAACATTGATATTCCTTGTCCTACAGTGTTCTTGAGAAAAGAATCATTTGACATTTGATACGAAATTGCACGGACATGTCGTGTGACATTTTGAGTGTTGACAATGAAAATGTCAAAATGTGGTACAGAAACTCATCTAAGATGTAAACCATTCCAATGGAAAGTAACTGATCTAAAACATGAAATGTATGTAAAGAGTTGTTTTACAGAATGATCTGACTTGTTTTAGTTCAGCAAACACAGTTACCTTGCATTGGATTACATGCTGTATGAAATGAATTGTAAAACATTGATATTCCTTGTCCTACAGTGTTCTTGAGAAAAGAATCATTTGACATTTGATACGAAATTGCACGGACATGTCGTGTGACATTTTGAGTGTTGACAATGAAAATGTCAAAAGGTGGTACAGAAACTCATCTAAGATGTAAACCATTCCAATGCAAGTAACTGATCTAAAACATGAAATGTATGTAAGAGTTGTTTTACAGAACGATCTGACTTGTTTTAGTTCAGCAAACACAGTTACCTTGCATTGGATTGGATTACATGCTGTATGAAATGAATTGTAAAACATTGATATTCCTTGTCCTACAGTGTTCTTGAGAAAAAGAATCATTTGACATTTGATACGAAATTGCAAGGACATGTGGTGTGACATTTTGATTGTTGACAATGAAAATGTCAAAATGTGGTCCAGAAACTCATCTAACATGTAAACCATTCCAATGGAAAGTAACTGATCTAAAACATGAAATGTATGTAAAGAGTTGCTTTACCAGAACAATCTGACGTGTTTTATTTCAGCAAACACAGTTACCTCGCATTGGATTACATGCCGTATGAGCTGAATTGTAAAAAATTGATATTCTTTGTCCTACAGTGTTCTTGAGAAAAAGAATCATTTGACATTTGATGAAATTGCACGGACATGTCGTGTGACATTTTGAGTGTTGACAATGAAAATGTCAAAATGTGGTACAGAAACTCATCTAAGATGTAAACCATTCCAATGGAAAGTAACTGATCTAAAACATGAAATGTATGTAGAGTTGTTTTACAGAACGATCTGACTGTTTTAGTTCAGCAAACACAGTTACCTTGCATTGGATTACATGCTGTATGAAATGAATTGTAAAACATTGATATTCCTTGTCCTACAGTGTTCTTGAGAAAAAGAATCATTTGACATTTGATACGAATTGCACGGACATGTCGTGTGACATTTTGAGTGTTGACAATGAAAATGTCAAAATGTGGTACAGAAACTCATCTAAGATGTAAACCATTCCAATGGAAAGTAACTGATCTAAAAATGAAATGTATGTAGAGTTGTTTACCAGATGATCTGACTTGTTTTAGTTCAGCAAACACAGTTACCTTGCATTGGATTACATGCTGTATGAAATGAATTGTAAAACATTGATATTCCTTGTCCTACAGTGTTCTTGAGAAAAGAATCATTTGACATTTGATACGAAATTGCAAGGACATGTCGTGTGACATTTTGAGTGTTGACAATGAAAATGTCAAAATGTGGTACAGAAACTCATCTAAGATGTAAACCATTCCAATGGAAAGTAACTGATCTAAAACATGAAATGTATGTAAAGAGTTGTTTTACCAGAATGATCTGACTTGTTTTAGTTCAGCAAACACAGTTACCTTGCATTGGATTACATGCTGTATGAAATGAATTGTAAAACATTGATATTCCTTGTCCTACAGTGTTCTTGAGAAAAAGAATCATTTGACATTTGACGAAATTGCACGGACATGTCGTGTGACATTTTGAGTGTTGACAATGAAAAATGTCAAAATGTGGTACAGAAACTCATCTAAGATGTAAACCATTCCAATGGAAAGTAACTGATCTAAAACATGAAATGTATGTAAAGAGTTGTTTTACTAGAACGATCTGACTTGTTTTAGTTCAGCAAACACAGTTACCTTGCATTGGATTACATGCTGTATGAAATGAATTGTAAAACATTGATATTCCTTGTCCTACAGTGTTCTTGAGAAAAGAATCATTTGACATTTGATACGAAATTGCACGGACATGTCGTGTGACATTTTGAGTGTTGACAATGAAAAATGTCAAAATGTGGTACAGAAACTCATCTAAGATGTAAACCATTCCAATGGAAAGTAACTGATCTAAATACATGAAATGTATGTAAAGAGTTGTTTTACAGAACGATCTGACTTGTTTTAGTTCAGCAAACACAGTTACCTTGCATTGGATTACATGCTGTATGAAATGAATTGTAAAACATTGATATTCCTTGTCCTACAGTGTTCTTGAGAAAAAGAATCATTTGACATTTGATACGAAATTGCACGGACATGTCGTGTGACATTTTGAGTGTTGACAATGAAAATGTCAAAATGTGGTACAGAAACTCATCTAAGATGTAAACCATTCCAATGGAAAGTAACTGATCTAAAACATGAAATGTATGTAGAGTTGTTTTACCAGAATGATCTGACTGTGTTTTAGTTCAAACACAGTTACAGTTACCTTGGATTGGATTACATGCTGTATGAAATGAATTGTAAAACATTGATATTCCTTGTCCTACAGTGTTCTTGAGAAAAAGAATCATTTGACATTTGACGAAATTGCATGGACATGTCGTGTGACATTTTGAGTGTTGACAATGAAAATGTCAAAATGTGGTACAGAAACTCATCTAAGATGTAAACCATTCCAATGAAAGTAACTGATCTAAAACATGAAATGTATGTAAAGAGTTGTTTTACAGAACGATCTGACTTGTTTTAGTTCAGCAAACACAGTTACCTTGCATTGGATTACATGCTGTATGAAATGAATTGTAAAACATTGATATTACTTGTCCTACAGTGTTCTTGAGAAAAAGAATAATTTGATAAGAAATTGCACGGACATGTCGTGTGACATTTTGAGTGTTGACAATGAAAATGTCAAAATGTGGTACAGAAACTCATCTAAGATGTAAACCATTCCAATGGAAAGTAACTGATCTAAATACATGAAATGTATGTAGAGTTGTTTTACCAGAACGATCTGACTGTGTTTTAGTTCAGCAAACACAGTTACCTTGCATTGGATTACATGCTGTATGAAATGAATTGTAAAACATTGATATTCCTTGTCCTACAGTGTTCTTGAGAAAAAGAATCATTTGACATTTGAAATTGCACGGACATGTCGTGTGACATTTTGAGTGTTGACAATGAAAAAGTCAAAATGTGGTACAGAAACTCAACTAAGATGTAAACCATTCCAATGGAAAGTAACTGATCTAAAACATGAAACGTATGTAGAGTTGTTTTACCAGAACGATCTGATGTGTTTTAGTTCAGCAAACACAGTTACCTTGCATTGGATTACATGCTGTATGAAATGAATTGTAAAACATTGATATTCCTTGTCCTACAGTGTTCTTGAGAAAAAGAATCATTTGACATTTGATACGAAATTGCACGGACATGTCGTGTGACATTTTGAGTGTTGACAATGAAAATGTCAAAATGTGGTACAGAAACTCATCTAAGATGTAAACCATTCCAATGGAAAGTAACTGATCTAAAACATGAAATGTATGTAAAGAGTTGTTTTACTAGAATGATCTGACTTGTTTTAGTTCAGCAAACACAGTTACCTTGCATTGGATTACATGCTGTATGAAATGAATTGTAAAACATTGATATTCCTTGTCCTACAGTGTTCTTGAGAAAAGAATCATTTGACATTTGATACGAAATTGCACGGACATGTCGTGTGACATTTTGAGTGTTGACAATGAAAATGTCACAATGTGGTACTGAAACTCATCTAAGATGTAAACCATTCCAATGGACAGTAACTGATCTAAAACATGAAATGTATGTAAAGAGTTGTTTTACTAGGACGATCTGACTTGTTTTAGTTCAGCAAACACAGTTACCTTGCATTGGATTACATGCTGTATGAAATGAATTGTAAAACATTGATATTCCTTGTCCTACAGTGTTCTTGAGAATCATTTGATCATTTGATACGAAATTGCACGGACATGTCGTGTGACATTTTGAGTGTTGACAATGAAAATGTCAAAATGTGGTACAGAAACTCATCTAAGATGTAAACCATTCCAATGGAAAGTAACTGATCTAAAACATGAAATGTATGTAGAGTTGTTTTACTAGAATGATCTGACTGTGTTTTAGTTCAGCAAACACAGTTACCTTGCATTGGATTACATGCTGTATGAAATGAATTGTAAAACATTGATATTCCTTGTCCTACAGTGTTCTTGAGAAAAAGAATCATTTGACATTTGATACGAAATTGCACGGACATGTCGTGTGACATTTTGAGTGTTGACAATGAAAATGTCAAAATGTGGTACAGAAACTCATCTAAGATGTAAACCATTCCAATGGAAAGTAACTGATCTAAATACATGAAATGTATGTAAAGAGTTGTTTACTAGAACGATCTGACTTGTTTAGTTCATCAAACACAGTTACCTTGCATTGGATTACATGCTGTATGAAATGAATTGTAAAACATTGATATTCCTTGTCCTACAGTGTTCTTGAGAAAAGAATCATTTGACATTTGATACGAAATTGCACGGACATGTCGTGTGACATTTTGAGTGTTGACAATGAAAATGTCAAAATGTGGTACAGAAACTCATCTAAGATGTAAACCATTCCAATGGAAAGTAACTGATCTAAATACATGAAATGTATGTAGAGTTGTTTTACAGAACGATCTGACTTGTTTTAGTTCAGCAAACACAGTTACCTTGCATTGGATTACATGCTGTATGAAATGAATTGTAAAACATTGATATTCCTTGTCCTACAGTGTTCTTGAGAAAAGAATCATTTGATATTTGATAAAATTGCACGGACATGTCGTGTGACATTTTGAGTGTTGACAATGAAAATGTCAAAATGTGGTACAGAAACTCATCTAAGATGTAAACCATTCCAATGGAAAGTAACTGATCTAAAACATGAAATGTATGTAAAGAGTTGTTTTACCAGAATGATCTGACTGTGTTTTAGTTCAGCAAACACAGTTACCTTGCATTGGATTACATGCTGTATGAAATGAATTGTAAAACATTGATATTCCTTGTCCTACAGTGTTCTTGAGAAAAAGAATCATTTGACATTTGATACGAAATTGCAGGACATGTCGTGTGACATTTTGAGTGTTGACAATGAAAATGTCAAAATGTGGTACAGAAACTCATCTAAGATGTAAACCATTCCAATGGAAAGTAACTGATCTAAAACATGAAATGTATGTAAAGAGTTGTTTTACAGAACGATCTGACTTGTTTTAGTTCAGCAAACACAGTTACCTTGCATGGATTGGATTACATGCTGTATGAAATGAATTGTAAAACATTGATATTCCTTGTCCTACAGTGTTCTTGAGAAAAGAATCATTTGACATTTGATACGAAATTGCACGGACATGTCGTGTGACATTTTGAGTGTTGACAATGAAAATGTCAAAATGTGGTACAGAAACTCATCTAAGATGTAAACCATTCCAATTGAAAGTAACTGATCTAAATAATGAAATGTATGTAGAGTTGTTTTACAGAATGATCTGACTTGTTTTAGTTCAGCAAACACAGTTACCTTGCATTGGATTACATGCTGTATGAAATGAATTGTAAAACATTGATATTCTTTGTCCTACAGTGTTCTTGAGAAAAAGAATCATTTGATATTTGATACGAAATTACATGAACATGTGGTTGACATTTTGAGTGTTGACAATTAAAATGTCAATGTGGTCAAGATGTAAACCATTCCAATGGAAAGTAACTGATCTAAAACATGAAATGTATGTAAAGAGTTGCTTTACCAGAACGATCTGACGTGTTTTAGTTCAGAAAACACAATTACCTTGCATTGGATTACATGCTGTATGAAATGAATTGTAAAACATTGATATTCCTTGTCCTACAGTGTTCTTGAGAAAGAATCATTTGACATTTGATACGAAATTGCAAGGACATGTCGTGTGACATTTTGAGTGTTGACAATGAAAATGTCAAAATGTGGTACAGAAACTCATCTAAGATGTAAACCATTCCAATGGAAAGTAACTGATCTAAAACATGAAATGTATGTAAATAGTTGTTTTACTAGAATGATCTGACTTGTTTTAGTTCAGCAAACACAGTTACCTTGCATTGGATTACATGCTGTATGAAATGAATTGTAAAACATTGATATTCCTTGTCCTACAGTGTTCTTGAGAAAAGAATCATTTGACATTTGAAATTGCAAGGACATGTCGTGTGACATTTTGAGTGTTGACAATGAAAATGTCAAAATGTGGTACAGAAACTCATCTAAGATGTAAACCATTCCAATGGAAAGTAACTGATCTAAAACATGAAATGAATGTAAAGAGTTGTGTTACAGAATGATCTGACTTGTTTTAGTTCAGCAAACACAGTTACCTTGCATTGCATTGGATTACATGCTGTGTATGAAATGAATTGTAAAACATTGATATTCCTTGTCCTACAGTGTTCTTGAGAAAGAATCATTTGACATTTGATACGAAATTGCACGGACATGTCGTGTGACATTTTGAGTGTTGACAATGAAAATGTCAAAATGTGGTACAGAAACTCATCTAAGATGTAAACCATTCCAATGGAAAGTAACTGATCTAAAACATGAAATGTATGTAAAGAGTTGTTTTACAGAATGATCTGACTTGTTTTAGTTCAGCAAACACAGTTACCTTGCATTGGATTACATGCTGTATGAAATGAATTGTAAAACATTGATATTCCTTGTCCTACAGTGTTCTTGAGAAAAAGAATCATTTGACATTTGATAAATTGCACGGACATGTCGTGTGACATTTGAGTGTTGACAATGAAAATGTCAAAATGTGGTACAGAAACTCATCTAAGATGTAAACCATTCCAATTGAAAGTAACTGATCTAAAACATGAAATGTATGTAAATAGTTGTTTTACAGAATGATCTGACTTGTTTTAGTTCAGCAAACACAGTTACTTGCATATTGGATTACATGCTGTATGAAATGAATTGTAAAACATTGATATTCCTTGTCCTACAGTGTTCTTGAGAAAAGAATCATTTGACATTTGATACGAAATTGCACGGACATGTCGTGTGACATTTTGAGTGTTGACAATGAAAATGTCAAAATGTGGTACAGAAACTCATCTAAGATGTAAACCATTCCAATGGAAAGTAACTGATCTAAAACATGAAATGTATGTAAAGAGTTGTTTTACTAGAATGATCTGACTTGTTTTAGTTCAGCAAACACAGTTACCTTGTATTGGATTACATGCTGTATGAAATGAATTGTAAAAACATTGATATTCCTTGTCCTACAGTGTTCTTGAGAAAAAGAATCATTTGACATTTGAAAATTGCAAGGACATGTCGTGTGACATTTTGAGTGTTGACAATGAAAATGTCAAAATGTGGTACAGAAACTCATCTAAGATGTAAACCATTCCAATGGAAAGTAACTGATCTAAAACATGAAATGTATGTAAATAGTTGTTTTACCAGAACGATCTGACTTGTTTTAGTTCAGCAAACACAGTTACCTTGCATTTGGATTACATGGTGTATGAAATGAATTGTAAAACATTGATATTCCTTGTCCTACAGTGTTCTTGAGAAAAAGAATCATTTGATACAAAATTGCAGGACATGTCGTGTGACATTTTGAGTGTTGACAATGAAAAAGTCAAAATGTGGTACAGAAACTCAACTAAGATGTAAACCATTCCAATGGAAAGTAACTGATCTAAAACATGAAGCGTATGTAGAGTTGTTTTACCAGAACGATCTGACTTGTTTTAGTTGATCAAACACAGTTACCTTGCATGGATTGGATTACATGCTGTATGAAATGAATTGTAAAACATTGATATTCCTTGTCCTACAGTGTTCTTGAGAAAAGAATCATTTGATTTGATACGAAATTGCATGGACATGTGGTGTGACATTTTGAGTGTTGACAATGAAAATGTCAAAATGTGGTACAGAAACTCATCTAAGATGTAAACCATTCCAATGGAAAGTAACTGATCTAAAACATGAAATGTATGTAGAGTTGTTTTACTAGAATGATCTGACTTGTTTTAGTTCAGCAAACACAGTTACCTTTGCATTGGATTACATGCTGTATGAAATGAATTGTAAAACATTGATATTCCTTGTCCTACAGTGTTCTTGAGAAAAAGAATCATTTGACATTTGATACGAATTGCACGGACATGTCGTGTGACATTTTGAGTGTTGACAATGAAAATGTCAAAATGTGGTACAGAAACTCATCTAAGATGTAAACCATTCCAATGGAAAGTAACTGATCTAAAACATGAAATGTATGTAGAGTTGTTTTACTAGAACGATCTGACTTGTTTTAGTTCAGCAAACACAGTTACCTTGCATTGGATTACATGCTGTATGAAATGAATTGTAAAACATTGATATTCCTTGTCCTACAGTGTTCTTGAGAAAAGAATCATTTGACATTTGATACGAAATTGCACGGACATGTCGTGTGACATTTTGAGTGTTGACAATGAAAATGTCAAAATGTGGTACAGAAACTCATCTAAGATGTAAACCATTCCAATGGAAAGTAACTGATCTAAAACATGAAATGTATGTAAATAGTTGTTTTACCAGAATGATCTGATGTGTTTTAGTTCAGCAAACACAGTTACCTTGCATTGGATTACATGCTGTATGAAATGAATTGTAAAACATTGATATTCCTTGTCCTACAGTGTTCTTGAGAAAAAAGAATCATTTGATTTGATACGAAATTGCACGGACATGTCGTGTGACATTTTGAGTGTTGACAATGAAAATGTCAAAATGTGGTACAGAAACTCATCTAAGATGTAAACCATTCCAATGGAAAGTAACTGATCTAAAACATGAAATGTATGTAAATAGTTGTTTTACCAGAACGATCTGACTTGTTTAGTTCAGCAAACACAGTTACCTTGCATTGGATTACATGCTGTATGAAATGAATTGTAAAACATTGATATTCCTTGTCCTACAGTGTTCTTGAGAAAAAGAATCATTTGACATTTGATACGAAATTGCAAGGACATGTCGTGTGACATTTTGAGTGTTGACAATGAAAATGTCAAAATGTGGTACAGAAACTCATCTAAGATGTAAACCATTCCAATGGAAAGTAACTGATCTAAAACATGAAATGTATGTAAAGAGTTTTACTAGCATGATCTGACTTGTTTTAGTTCAGCAAACACAGTTACCTTGCATTGGATTACATGCTGTATGAAATGAATTGTAAAACATTGATATTCCTTGTCCTACAGTGTTCTTGAGAAAAAGAATCATTTGACATTTGATACGAAATTGCATGGACATATCGTGTGACATTTTGTGTGTTGACAATGAAAATGTCAAAATGTGGTACAGAAACTCATCTAACATGTAAACCATTCCAATGGACAGTAACTGATCCAAAACATGAAATGTATGTAAATAGTTGTTTTACTAGAATGATCTGACTTGTTTTAGTTCAGCAAACACAGTTACCTTGCATTATTGGATTACATGCTGTATGAAATGAATTGTAAATTGTACATTGATATTCCTTGTCCTACAGTGTTCTTGAGAAAAGAATCATTTGACATTTGAAATTGCATGGACATGTCGTTTGACATTTTGAGTGTTGACAATGAAAATGTCAAAATGTGGTCCAGAAACTCAACTAACATGTAAAACATTCCAATGGAAAGTAACTGATCTAAAAAATGAAAGGTGTGTAAAGAGTTGTTTTACTAGAACGATCTGACTTGTTTTAGTTCAGCAAACACAGTTACCTTGCATTGGATTGATTACATGCTGTATGAAATGAATTGTAAAACATTGATATTCCTTGTCCTACAGTGTTCTTGAGAAAAAGAATCATTTGACATTTGATACGAAATTGCATGGACATGTCGTGTGTGACATTTTGAGTGTTGACAATGAAAATGTCAAAATGTGGTACAGAAACTCATCTAAGATGTAAACCATTCCAATGGAAAGTAACTGATCTAAAACATGAAATGTATGTAAATAGTTGTTTTACCAGAACGATCTGACTTGTTTTAGTTCAGCAAACACAGTTACCTTGCACATTGGATTACATGCTGTATGAAATGAATTGTAAAACATTGATATTCCTTGTCCTACAGTGTTCTTGAGAAAAAGAATCATTTGATACAAAATTGCAGGACATGTCGTGTGACATTTTGAGTGTTGACAATGAAAAAGTCAAAATGTGGTACAGAAACTCATGTAACATGTAAACCATTCCAATGGACAGTAACTGATCCAAAACATGAAATGTGTGTAAAGTTGTTTTACTAGAACGATCTGACTTGTTTTAGTTCAGCAAAACACAGTTACCTTGCATTGGATTACATGCTGTATGAAATGAATTGTAAAACATTGATATTCCTTGTCCTACAGTGTTCTTGAGAAAAAGAATCATTTGATGATACGAAATTGCACGGACATGTCGTGTGACATTTTGAGTGTTGACAATGAAAAAGTCAAAATGTGGTACAGAAACTCAACTAAGATGTAAACCATTCCAATGGAAAGTAACTGATCTAAAACATGAAATGTATGTAAAGAGTTGTTTTACCAGAATGATCTGACTTGTTTTAGTTCAGCAAACACAGTTACCTTGCATTGGGATTACATGCTGTATGAAATGAATTGTAAAACATTGATATTCCTTGTCCTACAGTGTTCTTGAGAAAAAGAATCATTTGACATTTGATACGAAATTGCATGGACATGTCGTGTGACATTTTGAGTGTTGACAATGAAAATGTCACAATGTGGTACAGAAACTCATTTAAAATGTAAACCATTCCAATGGAAAGTAACTGATCTAAAACATGAAATGTATGTAAAGTTGTTTTACCAGGATGATCTGACTTGTTTTAGTTCAGCAAACACAGTTACCTTGCATTGGATTGATTACATGCTGTATGAAATGAATTGTAAAACATTGATATTCCTTGTCCTACAGTGTTCTTGAGAAAAAGAATCATTTGATACGAAATTACACGGACATGTCGTGTGACATTTTGAGTGTTGACAATGAAAATGTCAAAATGTGCTACAGAAACTCATCTAACATGTAAACCATTCCAATGGACAGTAACTGATTCAAAACATGAAATGTATGTAAAGAGTTGTTTTACTAGAATGATCTGACTTGTTTTAGTTCAGCAAACACAGTTACCTTGCAATTGGATTACATGCTGTATGAAATGAATTGTAAAACATTGATATTCCTTTGTCCTACAGTGTTCTTGAGAAAAGAATCATTTGACATTTGATACGAAATTGCAGGACATGTCGTGTGACATTTTGAGTGTTGACAATGAAAATGTCAAAATGTGGTACAGAAACTCATCTAAGATGTAAACCATTCCAATGGAAAGTAACTGATCTAAATACATGAAATGTATGTAAAGAGTTGTTTTACCAGAATGATCTGACTTGTTTTAGTTCAGCAAACACAGTTACCTTGCACTTGTTTTGATTACATGATTTATGAAATGAATTGTAAAACATTGATATTCCTTGTCCTACAGTGTTCTTGAGAAAAAGAATCATTTGATACGAAATTACATGGACATGTCGTGTGACATTTTGAGTGTTGACAATGAAAATGTCAAAATCTTTTACAGAAACTCATCTAAGATGTAAACCATTCCAATGGAAAGTAACTGATCTAAAACATGAAATGTATGTAAATAGTTGTTTTACCAGAACGATCTGACGTGTTTTAGTTCAGCAAACACAGTTACCTTGCATTGGATTACATGCTGTATGAAATGAATTGTAAAACATTGATATTCCTTGTCCTACAGTGTTCTTGAGAAAAGAATCATTTGATTTGACGAAATTGCACGGACATGTCGTGTGACATTTTGAGTGTTGACAATGAAAATGTCAAAATGTGGTACAGAAACTCATCTAAGATGTAAACCATTCCAATGGAAAGTAACTGATCTAAAACATGAAATGTATGTAAATAGTTGTTTTACCAGAATGATCTGACTTGTTTTAGTTCAGCAAACACAGTTACCTTTGCATTGGATTACATACATGCTGTATGAAATGAATTGTAAAACATTGATATTCCTTGTCCTACAGTGTTCTTGAGAAAAAGAATCATTTGACATTTGATACGAAATTGCACGGACATGTCGTGTGACATTTTGAGTGTTGACAATGAAAATGTCAAAATGTTGTACAGAAACTCATCTAAGATGTAAACCATTCCAATGGAAAGTAACTGATCTAAAACATGAAATGTATGTAGAGTTGTTTTACTAGCATGATCTGACTTGTTTTAGTTCAGCAAACACAGTTACCTTGCATATTGGATTACATGCTGTATGAAATGAATTGTAAAACATTGATATTCCTTGTCCTACAGTGTTCTTGAGAAAAGAATCATTTGATACGAAATTGCACGGACATGTCGTGTGACATTTTGAGTGTTGACAATGAAAATGTCAAAATGTGGTACAGAAACTCATCTAAGATGTAAACCATTCCAATGGAAAGTAACTGATCTAAAACATGAAATGTATGTAAATAGTTGTTTTACCAGAATGATCTGACTTGTTTTAGTTCAGCAAACACAGTTACCTTGCATGGATTGGATTACATGCTGTATGAAATGAATTGTAAAACATTGATATTCCTTGTCCTACAGTGTTCTTGAGAAAAGAATCATTTGACATTTGATACGAAATTGCACGGACATGTCGTGTGACATTTTGAGTGTTGACAATGAAAATGTCAAAATGTGGTACAGAAACTCATCTAAGATGTAAACCATTCCAATGGAAAGTAACTGATCTAAAACATGAAATGATGTAAAGAGTTGTTTTACCAGAATGATCTGACTTGTTTTAGTTCAGCAAACACAGTTACCTTTGCATTGGATTACATGCTGTATGAAATGAATTGTAAAACATTGATATTCCTTGTCCTACAGTGTTCTTGAGAAAAAGAATCATTTGACATTGAAATTGCACGGACATGTCGTGTGACATTTTGAGTGTTGACAATGAAAATGTCAAAAATGTGGTACAGAAACTCATCTAAGATGTAAACCATTCCAATGGAAAGTAACTGATCTAAATACATGAAATGTATGTAAAGAGTTGTTTTACAGAATGATCTGACTTGTTTTAGTTCAGCAAACACAGTTACCTTGCATTGGGATTACATGCTGTATGAAATGAATTGTAAAACATTGATATTCCTTTGTCCTACAGTGTTCTTGAGAAAAAGAATCATTTGATTTGATACGAAATTGCATGGACATGTCGTGTGACATTTTGAGTGTTGACAATGAAAATGTCAAAATGTGGTACAGAAACTCATCTAAGATGTAAACCATTCCAATGGAAAGTAACTGATCTAAAACATGAAATGTATGTAGAGTTGTTTTACCAGAATGATCTGACTGTTTTAGTTCAGCAAACACAGTTACCTTGCATTGGATTGGATTACATGCTGTATGAAATGAATTGTAAAACATTGATATTCCTTGTCCTACAGTGTTCTTGAGAAAAAGAATCATTTGACATTTGATACGAAATTGCAAGGACATGTCGTGTGACATTTTGAGTGTTGACAATGAAAATGTCAAAATGTGGTACAGAAACTCATCTAAGATGTAAACCATTCCAATTGAAAGTAACTGATCTAAAACATGAAATGTATGTAGAGTTGTTTTACTAGCACGATCTGACTTGTTTTAGTTCAGCAAACACAGTTACCTTGCATTGGATTACATGCTGTATGAAATGAATTGTAAAACATTGATATTCCTTGTCCTACAGTGTTCTTGAGAAAAAGAATCATTTGACATTTGATAAATTGCAAGGACATGTCGTGTGACATTTTGAGTGTTGACAATGAAAATGTCAAAATGTGGTACAGAAACTCATCTAAGATGTAAACCATTCCAATGGAAAGTAACTGATCTAAAACATGAAATGTATGTAGAGTTGTTTTACTAGAACGATCTGACTTGTTTTAGTTCAGCAAACACAGTTACCTTGCATTGGATTGGATTACATGCTGTATGAAATGAATTGTAAAACATTGATATTCCTTGTCCTACAGTGTTCTTGAGAAAAGAATCATTTGACATTTGATACGAATTTGCAAGGACATGTCGCGTGACATTTTGAGTGTTGACAATGAAAATGTCAAAATGTGGTACAGAAACTCATCTAACATGTAAACCATTCCAATGGACAGTAACTGATCCAAAACATGACATGTGTGTAAAGAGTTGTATTATCAGAACGATCTGACGCGTTTTAGTTCAGCAAACACAGTTACCTTGCACTGGATTACATGCTGTATGAAATGAATTGTAAAACATTGATATTCCTTGTCCTACAGTGTTCTTGAGAAAAAGAATCATTTGACATTTGATAAATTGCACGGACATGTCGTGTGACATTTTGAGTGTTGACAATGAAAATGTCAAAATGTGGTACAGAAACTCATCTAAGATGTAAACCATTCCAATGGAAAGTAACTGATCTAAAACATGAAATGTATGTAGAGTTGTTTTACCAGAACGATCTGACTTGTTTTAGTTCAGCAAACACAGTTACCTTGCATTGATTACATGCTGTATGAAATGAATTGTAAAACATTGATATTCCTTGTCCTACAGTGTTCTTGAGAAAGAATCATTTGACATTTGATACGAAATTGCACGGACATGTCGTGTGACATTTTGAGTGTTGACAATGAAAATGTCAAAATGTGGTACAGAAACTCATCTAAGATGTAAACCATTCCAATGGAAAGTAACTGATCTAAAACATGAAATGTATGTAAAGTTGTTTTACCAGAACGATCTGACTTGTTTTAGTTCAGCAAACACAGTTACCTTGCATTGGATTACATGCTGTATGAAATGAATTGTAAAACATTGATATTCCTTGTCCTACAGTGTTCTTGAGAAAAGAATCATTTGACATTTGATACGAAATTGCAAGGACATGTCGTGTGACATTTTGAGTGTTGACAATGAAAATGTCAAAATGTGGTACAGAAACTCATCTAAGATGTAAACCATTCCAATGGAAAGTAACTGATCTAAAACATGAAATGTATGTAGAGTTGTTTTACTAGAACGATCTGACTTGTTTTAGTTCAGCAAACACAGTTACCTTGCACATTGGATTACATGCTGTATGAAATGAATTGTAAAACATTGATATTCCTTGTCCTACAGTGTTCTTGAGAAAAGAATCATTTGATTTGACGAAATTGCAAGGACATGTCGTGTGACATTTTGAGTGTTGACAATGAAAATGTCAAAATGTGGTACAGAAACTCATCTAAGATGTAAACCATTCCAATGGAAAGTAACTGATCTAAAACATGAAATGTATGTAGAGTTGTTTTACTAGAACGATCTGACTTGTTTTAGTTCAGCAAACACAGTTACCTTGCATTGGATTACATGCTGTATGAAATGAATTGTAAAACATTGATATTCCTTGTCCTACAGTGTTCTTGAGAAAAGAATCATTTGACACGAAATTGCACGGACATGTCGTGTGACATTTTGAGTGTTGACAATGAAAATGTCAAAATGTGGTACAGAAACTCATCTAAGATGTAAACCATTCCAATGGAAAGTAACTGATCTAAAACATGAAATGTATGTAGAGTTGTTTTACTAGAACGATCTGACTTGTTTTAGTTCAGCAAACACAGTTACCTTGCATTGATTGATTACATGCTGTATGAAATGAATTGTAAAACATTGATATTCCTTGTCCTACAGTGTTCTTGAGAAAAAGAATCATTTGACATTTGATACGAAATTGCAGGACATGTCGTGTGTGACATTTTGAGTGTTGTTGACAATGAAAATGTCAAAATGTGGTACAGAAACTCATCTAAGATGTAAACCATTCCAATGGAAAGTAACTGATCTAAAACATGAAATGTATGTAGATAGTTGTTTTACCAGAACGATCTGACTTGTTTTAGTTCAGCAAACACAGTTACCTTGCATTGGATTACATGCTGTATGAAATGAATTGTAAAACATTGATATTCCTTGTCCTACAGTGTTCTTGAGAAAAAGAATCATTTGACACATTTGATACGAAATTGCACGGACATGTCGTGTGACATTTTGAGTGTTGACAATGAAAATGTCAAAATGTGGTACAGAAACTCATCTAAGATGTAAACCATTCCAATTGAAAGTAACTGATCTAAAACATGAAATGTATGTAAAGAGTTGTTTTACCAGAACGATCTGACTTGTTTTAGTTCAGCAAACACAGTTACCTTGCATGGATTGGATTACATGCTGTATGAAATGAATTGTAAAACATTGATATTCCTTGTCCTACAGTGTTCTTGAGAAAAAGAATCATTTGACATTTGATACGAAATTGCACGGACATGTCGTGTGACATTTTGAGTGTTGACAATGAAAATGTCAAAATGTGGTACAGAAACTCATCTAAGATGTAAACCATTCCAATGGAAAGTAACTGATCTAAAACATGAAATGTATGTAGAGTTGTTTTACCAGAACGATCTGACTTGTTTTAGTTCAGCAAAACAGTTACCTTGCATTGGGATTACATGCTGTATGAAATGAATTGTAAAACATTGATATTCCTTGTCCTACAGTGTTCTTGAGAAAAGAATCATTTGATTTGATACGAAATTGCACGGACATGTCGTGTGACATTTTGAGTGTTGACAATGAAAATGTCAAAATGTGGTACAGAAACTCATCTAAGATGTAAACCATTCCAATGGAAAGTAACTGATCTAAAACATGAAATGTATGTAGAGTTGTTTTACTAGAATGATCTGACTTGTTTAGTTCAGCAAACACAGTTACCTTGCATTGGGATTACATGCTGTATGAAATGAATTGTAAAACATTGATATTCCTTGTCCTACAGTGTTCTTGAGAAAGAATCATTTGACATTTGATACGAAATTGCAGGACATGTCGTGTGACATTTTGAGTGTTGACAATGAAAATGTCAAAATGTGGTACAGAAACTCATCTAAGATGTAAACCATTCCAATGGAAAGTAACTGATCTAAAACATGAAATGTATGTAAAGTTGTTTTACTAGAACGATCTGACTTGTTTTAGTTTCAGCAAACACAGTTACCTTGCATTGGATTACTTGCTGTACGAAATGAATTGTAAAACTTTGATATTCCTTGTCCTACAGTGTTCCTTGAGAAAAAGAATCATTTGACATTTGATACGAATTTGCAAGGACATGTCGCGTGACATTTTGAGTGTTGACAATGAAAATGTCAAAATGTGGTACAGAAACTCATGTAACATGTAAACCATTCCAATGGACAGTAACTGATCCAAAACATGAAATGGATGTAAAGTTGTTTTACTAGAATGATCTGACTTGTTTTAGTTCAGCAAACACAGTTACCTTTGCATTGGATTACATGCTGTATGAAATGAATTGTAAAACATTGATATTCCTTGTCCTACAGTGTTCTTGAGAAAAAGAATCATTTGATACGAAATTGCACGGACATGTCGTGTGACATTTTGAGTGTTGACAATGAAAATGTCAAAATGTGGTACAGAAACTCATCTAAGATGTAAACCATTCCAATTGAAAGTAACTGATCTAAAACATGAAATGTATGTAAAGAGTTGTGTTACTAGCATGATCTGACTTGTTTTAGTTCATCAAACACAGTTACCTTGCATTGGATTACATGCTGTATGAAATGAATTGTAAAACATTGATATTCCTTGTCCTACAGTGTTCTTGAGAAAAATCATCATTTGACATTTGATACGAAATTGCAAGGACATGTCGTGTGACATTTTGAGTGTTGACAATGAAAATGTCAAAATGTGGTACAGAAACTCATCTAAGATGTAAACCATTCCAATGGAAAGTAACTGATCTAAAACATG
Source organism: Tenualosa thibaudeaui (assembly GCA_027481765.1). NCBI lineage: Eukaryota > Metazoa > Chordata > Actinopteri > Clupeiformes > Clupeidae > Tenualosa > Tenualosa thibaudeaui. The sequence goes on from JAIFZK010000009.1 coordinate 20,386, forward strand.
AAATGTATGTAAAGAGTTGTTTTACTAGAATGATCTGACTTGTTTTAGTTCAGCAAACACAGTTACCTTGCATTGGATTACATATGCTGTATGAAATGAATTGTAAAACATTGATATTCCTTGTCCTACAGTGTTCTTGAGAAAAGAATCATTTGACATTTGATACGAAATTGCAAGGACATGTCGTGTGACATTTTGAGTGTTGACAATGAAAATGTCAAAATGTGGTACAGAAACTCATCTAAGATGTAAACCATTCCAATGGAAAGTAACTGATCTAAAACATGAAATGTATTTAAATAGTTGTGTTACTAGAATGATCTGACTTGTTTAGTTCAGCAAACACAGTTACCTTGCATTGGATTACATGCTGTATGAAATGAATTGTAAAACATTGATATTCCTTGTCCTACAGTGTTCTTGAGAAAAAGAATCATTTGACACATAAATTGCATGGACATGTGGTGTGACATTTTGAGTGTTGACAATGAAAATGTCAAAATGTGGTACAGAAACTCATCTAAGATGTAAACCATTCCAATTGAAAGTAACTGATCTAAATACATGAAATGTATTTAAATAGTTGTTTTACTAGAATGATCTGACTTGTTTTAGTTCATCAAACACAGTTACTTGCTTGCATTGGATTACATGCTGTATGAAATGAATTGTAAAACATTGATATTCCTTGTCCTACAGTGTTCTTGAGAAAAAGAATCATTTGACATTTGATACAAATTGCAAGGACATGTGGTGTGACACATTTTGAGTGTTGACAATGAAAATGTCAAAATGTGGTACAGAAACTAATCTAAAATTTAAAACATTACAATGGAAAGTAACTGATACAAAACATGAAATGTATGTAGAGTTGTGTTACTAGCATGATCTGACTTGTTTTAGTTCAGCAAACACAGTTACCTTGCATTGGGATTACATGCTGTATGAAATGAATTGTAAAACATTGATATTCCCTTGTCCTACAGTGTTCTTGAGAAAAGAATCATTTGACATTTGATAAATTGCAAGGACATGTCGTGTGACATTTTGAGTGTTGACAATGAAAATGTCAAAATGTGGTACAGAAACTCATCTAAGATGTAAACCATTCCAATTGAAAGTAACTGATCTAAATACATGAAATGTATTTAAAGTTGTGTTACTAGCATGATCTGACTTGTTTTAGTTGAGCAAACACAGTTACCTTGCATTGGATTACATGCCGTATGAAATGAATTGTAAAAAATTGATATTCCTTGTCCTACAGTGTTCCTTGAGAAAAAGAATCATTTGACATTTGATACGAATTTGCAAGGACATGTGGTGTGACATTTTGAGTGTTGACAATGAAAATGTCAAAATGTGGTACAGAAACTCATCTAACATGTAAACCATTCCAATGGACAGTAACTGATCCAAAACATGAAATGTATTTAGAGTTGTGTTACTAGAATGATCTGACTTGTTTTAGTTCAGCAAACACAGTTACCTTTGCATTGGATTACATGCTGTATGAAATGAATTGTAAAACATTGATATTCCTTGTCCTACAGTGTTCTTGAGAAAAAGAATCATTTGATTCGAAATTGCAAGGACATGTGGTGTGACATTTTGAGTGTTGACAATGAAAATGTCAAAATGTGGTACAGAAACTCATCTAACATGTAAACCATTCCAATTGAAAGTAACTGATCTAAATAATGAAATGAATTTAAATAGTTGTGTTACTAGCATGATCTGACTTGTTTTAGTTCATCAAACACAGTTACCTTGCATTGATTTACATGCTGTATGAAATGAATTGTAAAACATTGATATTCCTTTGTCCTACAGTGTTCTTGAGAGAAAAGAATCATTTGACATTTGATACGAAATTGCAAGGACATGTCGTGTGACATTTTGAGTGTTGACAATGAAAATGTCAAAATGTGGTACAGAAACTCATCTAAGATGTAAACCATTCCAATTGAAAGTAACTGATCTAAATAATGAAATGTATTTAAAAAGTTGTTTTACTAGCATGATCTGACTTGTTTTAGTTCATCAAACACAGTTACCTTGCATTGGATTGATTACATGCTGTATGAAATGAATTGTAAAACATTGATATTCCTTGTCCTACAGTGTTCTTGAGAAAAAGAATCATTTGACATTTGATACGAAATTGCAGGACATGTGGTGTGACATTTTGAGTGTTGACAATGAAAATGTCAAAATGTGGTACAGAAACTCATCTAAGATGTAAACCATTCCAATTGAAAGTAACTGATCTAAATAATGAAATGTATGTAAATAGTTGTGTTACTAGCATGATCTGACTTGTTTTAGTTGAGCAAACACAGTTACCTTGCATATTGGATTACATGCTGTATGAAATGAATTGTAAAACATTGATATTCCTTGTCCTACAGTGTTCTTGAGAAAAGAATCATTTGACATTTGATACGAATTTGCAAGGACATGTGTGTGACATTTTGAGTGTTGACAATGAAAATGTCAAAATGTGGTACAGAAACTCATCTAAGATGTAAACCATTCCAATTGAAAGTAACTGATCTAAATACATGAAATGTATTTAAATAGTTGTTTTACTAGCATGATCTGACTTGTTTTAGTTCATCAAACACAGTTACCTTGCATTGGATTACATGCTGTATGAAATGAATTGTAAAACATTGATATTCCTTGTCCTACAGTGTTCTTGAGAAAAAGAATCATTTGACATTTGATACGAAATTGCAAGGACATGTCGTGTGTGACATTTTGAGTGTTGACAATGAAAATGTCAAAATGTTGTACAGAAACTATTCTAAGATGTAAACCATTCCAATTGAAAGCAACTGATCTAAATAATGAAATGTATTTAAAGTTGTGTTACTAGCATGATCTGACTTGTTTTAGTTCATCAAACACAGTTACCTTGCATTGGATTACTTGCTGTATGAAATGAATTGTAAAACATTGATATTCCTTGTCCTACAGTGTTCTTGAGAAAAAGAATGACATTTGATACGAAATTGCAAGGACATGTGGTGTGACATTTTGAGTGTTGACAATGAAAATGTCAAAATGTGGTACAGAAACTCATCTAAGATGTAAACCATTCCAATTGAAAGTAACTGATCTAAAAATGAAAATGATGTAAATAGTTGTGTTACTAGAATGATCTGACTTGTTTTAGTTGAGCAAACACAGTTACCTTTGCATTGGATTACATGCTGTATGAAATGAATTGTAAAACATTGATATTCCTTTGTCCTACAGTGTTCTTGAGAAAAAGAATCATTTGACATTTGATACGAATTTGCAAGGACATGTCGCGTGACATTTTGAGTGTTGACAATGAAAATGTCAAAATGTGGTACAGAAACTCATGTAACATGTAAACCATTCCAATGGACAGTAACTGATCTAAATAATGAAATGGATTTAAATAGTTGTGTTACTAGGATGATCTGACTTGCTTTAGTTGATCAAATACGGTTACGTTGCATTGGATTACTTGCTGTACGAAATGAATTGTAAAACTTTGATATTCCTTGTCCTACAGTGTTCTTGAGAAAAAGAATCATTTGACATTTGAAATTGCATTGGACATGTGGTGTGACACATTTTGAGTGTTGACAATGAAAATGTCAAAATGTGGTACAGAAACTCATCTAAGATGTAAACCATTCCAATGGAAAGCAACTGATCTAAATAATGAAATGTATTTAAATAGTTGTGTTACTAGAATGATCTGACTTGTTTTAGTTGATCAAACACAGTTACCTTGCATTGCATTGGATTACATGCTGTATGAAATGAATTGTAAAACATTGATATTCCTTGTCCTACAGTGTTCTTGAGAAAAAGAATCATTTGATTTGATTTGATACGAAATTGTATGGACATGTCGCGTGACATTTTGAGTGTTGACAATGAAAATGTCAAAATGTGGTACAGAAACTCATCTAAGATGTAAACCATTCCAATTGAAAGCAACTGATCTAAATAATTAAATGAATTTAAATAGTTGTATTACCACAACGATCTGGCATGTTTTACATCAGCAAACTCAGTTACCTTGCATTGGATTACTTGCTGTATGAAATGAATTGTAAAACTTTGATATTCCTTGTCCTACAGTGTTCTTGAGAAAAGAATCATTTGACATTTGATACGAAATTGCAAGGACATGTGTGTGACATTTTGAGTGTTGACAATGAAAATGTCAAAATGTGGTACAGAAACTCATCTAAGATGTAAACCATTCCAATTGAAAGCAACTGATCTAAATACATGAAATGTATTTAAAAATAGTTGTTTTACTAGCATGATCTGACTTGTTTTAGTTGAGCAAACACAGTTACCTTGCATTGATTGATTACTTGCTGTATGAAATGAATTGTAAAACATTGATATTCCTTGTCCTACAGTGTTCTTGAGAAAAAGAATGACATTTGATACGAAATTGCAAGGACATGTGGTGTGACATTTTGAGTGTTGACAATGAAAATGTCAAAATGTGGTACAGAAACTCATCTAAGATGTAAACCATTCCAAATGAAAGCAACTGAACTAAAAAATTAAATGAATTTAAATAGTTTTGTTACCAGCATGATCTGACTTGTTTTAGTTGATCAAACACAGTTACCTGCATTGGATTACATGCTGTATGAAATGAATTGTAAAACATTGATATTCCTTGTCCTACAGTGTTCTTGAGAAAAGAATCATTTGACACATTTGCCGCGAAATTGTATGGACATGTCGCGTGACATTTTGAGTGTTGACAATGAAAATGTCAAAATTTGGTACAGAAACTCATCTAAGATGTAAACCATTCCAATTGAAAGCAACTGATCTAAATAATGAAATGGATTTAAATAGTTGTGTTACTAGGATGATCTGACTTGCTTTAGTTGATCAAACACAGTTACCTTGCATTGATTACTTGCTGTATGAAATGAATTGTAAAACTTTGATATTCCTTGTCCTACAGTGTTCTTGAGAAAAGAATCATTTGAGACTTGATACGTCTTTGCAACGACATGTCGTGTGACATTTTGAGTGTTGACAATGAAAATGTCAAAATTTGGTACAGAAACTCATCTAAGATGTAAACCATTCCAATTGAAAGCAACTGATCTAAATAATGAAATGAATTTAAATAGTTGTGTTACTAGCATGATATGACTTGTTTTAGTTGATCAAATACGGTTACGTTGCATTGGATTACTTGCTGTACGAAATGAATTGTAAAACTTTGATATTCCTTGTCCTACAGTGTTCTTGAGCAAAAAGAAGCATTTGACATTTGATAATTGCAAGGACATGTTGTGTGACTTTTTGAGTGTTTTCAATTAATATGTCAAAATTTGGTACAGAAACTCATCTAAGATGTAAACCATTCCAATTGAAAGCAACTGATCTAAATAATGAAATGAATTTAAATAGTTGTGTTACTAGCATGATATGACGAGTGTTAGTTGATCAAATACAGTTACCTTGCATTGGATTACTTGCTGTATGAAATGAATTGTAAAACTTTGATATTCCTTGTCCTACAGTGTTCTTGAGAAAAAGAATCATTTGACATTTGATACGAAATTGCAGGACATGTGGTGTGACATTTTGAGTGTTGACAATGAATGAAAATGTCAAAATTTGGTACAGAAACTCATCTAAGATGTAAACCATTCCAATTGAAAGCAACTGATCTAAATAATGAAATGAATTTTAAAGTTGTGTTACTAGCATGATCTGACTTGTTTTAGTTGATCAAATACAGTTACCTTGCATTGATTACTTGCTGTATGAAATGAATTGTAAAAAATTTATATTCTTCGTCCTACAGTGTTCTTGAGCAAAAAGAAGCATTTGACATTTGATACGAATTTGCAAGGACATGTGGTGTGACATTTTGAGTGTTGACAATGAAAATGTCAAAATTTGGTACAGAAACTCATCTAAGATGTAAACCATTCCAATTGAAAGCAACTGATCTAAATAATGAAATGGATTTAAATAGTTGTGTTACTAGGATGATCTGACTTGATTTAGTTGATCAAATACGGTTACGTTGCATTGGATTACTTGCTGTACGAAATGAATTGTAAAACTTTGATATTCCTTGTCCTACAGTGTTCTTGAGCAAAAAGAAGCATTTGACATTTGCCGCGAAATTGTATGGACATGTCGCGTGACATTTTGAGTGTTGACAATGAAAATGTCAAAATTTGGTACAGAAACTCATCTAAGATGTAAACCATTCCAATTGAAAGCAACTGATCTAAATAATGAAATGTATTTAAATAGTTGTGTTACTAGCATGATCTGACTTGTTTTAGTTGATCAAATACAGTTACCTTGCATTGGATTACTTGCTGTATGAAATGAATTGTAAAACTTTGATATTCCTTGTCCTACAGTGTTCTAGTGAAAAAGAATCATTTGACATTTGATACGAAATTGCAAGGACATGTGGTGTGACATTTTGAGTGTTGACAATGAAAATGTCAAAATTTGGTACAGAAACTCATCTAAGATGTAAACCATTCCAATTGAAAGCAACTGATCTAAATAATGAAATGTATTTAAATAGTTGTGTTACTCGGATGATCTGACTTGTTTTAGTTGATCAAATACGGTTACGTTGCATTGGATTACTTGCTGTACGAAATGAATTGTAAAACTTTGATATTCCTTGTCCTACAGTGTTCCTTGAGAAAAAGAATCATTTGACATTTGATACGAAATTGCAAGGACATGTGGTGTGACATTTTGAGTGTTGACAATGAAAATGTCAAAATTTGGTACAGAAACTCATCTAAGATGTAAACCATTCCAATTGAAAGCAACTGATCTAAATAATGAAATGGATTTAAATAGTTGTGTTACTAGGATGATCTGACTTGCTTTAGTTGATCAAATACGGTTACGTTGCATTGGATTACTTGCTGTACGAAATGAATTGTAAAACTTTGATATGCTTTGTCCTACAGTGTTCTTGAGAAAAAGAATCATTTGACATTTGATACGAAATTGCAAGGACATGTGGTGTGACATTTTGAGTGTTGACAATGAAAATGTCAAAATTTGGTACAGAAACTCATCTAAGATGTAAACCATTCCAATTGAAAGCAACTGATCTAAATAATGAAATGAATTTAAATAGTTGTGTTACTAGCATGATATGACTTGTTTTAGTTGATCAAATACGGTTACGTTGCATTGGATTACTTGCTGTAAGAAATGAATTGTAAAACTGATATTCCTTGTCCTACAGTGTTCCTTGAGAAAAAGAATCATTTGACATTTGATACGAAATTGCAAGGACATGTGGTGTGACATTTTGAGTGTTGACAATGAAAATGTCAAAATTTGGTACAGAAACTCATCTAAGATGTAAACCATTCCAATTGAAAGCAACTGATCTAAATAATTAAATGAATTTAAATAGTTGTGTTACTAGCATGATATGACTTGTTTTAGTTGATCAAATACGGTTACGTTGCATTGGATTACTTGCTGTACGAAATGAATTGTAAAACTTTGATATTCCTTGTCCTACAGTGTTCCTTGAGAAAAAGAATCATTTGACATTTGATACGAATTTGCAAGGACATGTGGTGTGACATTTTGAGTGTTGACAATGAAAATGTCAAAATTTGGTACAGAAACTCATCTAAGATGTAAACCATTCCAATTGAAAGCAACTGATCTAAATAATGAAATGAATTTAAATAGTTGTGTTACTAGCATGATATGACTTGTTTTAGTTGATCAAATACGGTTACGTTGCATTGGATTACTTGCTGTACGAAATGAATTGTAAAACTTTGATATTCCTTGTCCTACAGTGTTCCTTGAGAAAAAGAATCATTTGACATTTGATACGAAATTGCAAGGACATGTGGTGTGACATTTTGAGTGTTGACAATGAAAATGTCAAAATTTGGTACAGAAACTCATCTAAGATGTAAACCATTCCAATTGAAAGCAACTGATCTAAATAATGAAATGTATTTAAATAGTTGTGTTACTAGGATGATCTGACTTGTTTTAGTTGATCAAATACGGTTACCGTTGCATTGGATTACTTGCTGTATGAAATGAATTGTAAATCTTTGATATTCCTTGTCATACACTGTTCCTTGAGAAAATTATTTGACATTTCATACGAAATTGCAAGGACATGTGGTGTGACATTTTGAGTGTTGACAATGAAAATGTCAAAATTTGGTACAGAAACTCATCTAAGATGTAAACCATTCCAATTGAAAGCAACTGATCTAAATAATGAAATGAATTTAAATAGTTGTGTTATTAGCATGATATGACTTGTTTTAGTTGATCAAATACGGTTACGTTGCATTGGATTACTTGCTGTACGAAATGAATTGTAAAACTTTGATATTCCTTGTCCTACAGTATTCTTGAGAAAAAGAATCATTTGACATTTGATACGAAATTGCAAGGACATGTGGTGTGACATTTTGAGTGTTGACAATGAAAATGTCAAAATTTGGTACAGAAACTCATCTAAGATGTAAACCATTCCAATTGAAAGCAACTGATCTAAATAATGAAATGTATTTAAATAGTTGTGTTACTCGGATGATCTGACTTGTTTTAGTTGATCAAATACGGTTACGTTGCATTGGATTACTTGCTGTACGAAATGAATTGTAAAACTTTGATATTCCTTGTCCTACAGTGTTCCTTGAGAAAAAGAATCATTTGACATTTGATACGAAATTGCAAGGACATGTGGTGTGACATTTTGAGTGTTGACAATGAAAATGTCAAAATTTGGTACAGAAACTCATCTAAGATGTAAACCATTCCAATTGAAAGCAACTGATCTAAATAATGAAATGGATTTAAATAGTTGTGTTACTAGGATGATCTGACTTGATTTAGTTGATCAAATACGGTTACGTTGCATTGGATTACTTGCTGTACGAAATGAATTGTAAAACTTTGATTTTCCTTGTCCTACAGTGTTCCGTGAGATAAAGATTTATTTGACATTTCATACGAAATTGCAAGGACATGTGGTGTGACATTTTGAGTGTTGACAATGAAAATGTCAAAATTTGGTACAGAAACTCATCTAAGATGTAAACCATTCCAATTGAAAGCAACTGATCTAAATAATGAAATGGATTTAAATAGTTGTGTTACTAGGATGATCTGACTTGCTTTAGTTGATCAAATACGGTTACGTTGCATTGGATTACTTGCTGTACGAAATGAATTGTAAAACTTTGATATTCCTTGTCCTACAGTGTTCCTTGAGAAAAAGAATCATTTGACATTTGATACGAAATTGCAAGGACATGTGGTGTGACATTTTGAGTGTTGACAATGAAAATGTCAAAATTTGGTACAGAAACTCATCTAAGATGTAAACCATTCCAATTGAAAGCAACTGATCTAAATAATGAAATGAATTTAAATAGTTGTGTTACTAGCATGATATGACTTGTTTTAGTTGATCAAATACGGTTACGTTGCATTGGATTACTTGCTGTACGAAATGAATTGTAAAACTTTGATATTCCTTGTCCTACAGTGTTCCTTGAGAAAAAGAATTATTTGACATTTCATACGAAATTGCAAGGACATGTGGTGTGACATTTTGAGTGTTGACAATGAAAATGTCAAAATTTGGTACAGAAACTCATCTAAGATGTAAACCATTCCAATTGAAAGCAACTGATCTAAATAATGAAATGGATTTAAATAGTTGTGTTACTAGGATGATCTGACTTGCTTTAGTTGATCAAATACGGTTACGTTGCATTGGATTACTTGCTGTAAGAAATGAATTGTAAAACTGATATTCCTTGTCCTACAGTGTTCCTTGAGAAAAAGAATCATTTGACATTTGATACGAAATTGCAAGGACATGTGGTGTGACATTTTGAGTGTTGACAATGAAAATGTCAAAATTTGGTACAGAAACTCATCTAAGATGTAAACCATTCCAATTGAAAGCAACTGATCTAAATAATGAAATGTATTTAAATAGTTGTGTTACTCGGATGATCTGACTTGTTTTAGTTGATCAAATACGGTTACGTTGCATTGGATTACTTGCTGTACGAAATGAATTGTAAAACTTTGATATTCCTTGTCCTACAGTGTTCCTTGAGAAAAAGAATTATTTGACATTTCATACGAAATTGCAAGGACATGTGGTGTGACATTTTGAGTGTTGACAATGAAAATGTCAAAATTTGGTACAGAAACTCATCTAAGATGTAAACCATTCCAATTGAAAGCAACTGATCTAAATAATGAAATGAATTTAAATAGTTGTGTTACTAGCATGATATGACTTGTTTTAGTTGATCAAATACGGTTACGTTGCATTGGATTACTTGCTGTACGAAATGAATTGTAAAACTTTGATATTCCTTGTCCTACAGTGTTCCTTGAGAAAAAGAATCATTTGACATTTGATACGAATTTGCAAGGACATGTGGTGTGACATTTTGAGTGTTGACAATGAAAATGTCAAAATTTGGTACAGAAACTCATCTAAGATGTAAACCATTCCAATTGAAAGCAACTGATCTAAATAATGAAATGTATTTAAATAGTTGTGTTACTAGCATGATATGACTTGTTTTAGTTGATCAAATACGGTTACGTTGCATTGGATTACTTGCTGTACGAAATGAATTGTAAAACTTTGATATTCCTTGTCCTACAGTGTTCCTTGAGAAAAAGAATTATTTGACATTTCATACGAAATTGCAAGGACATGTGGTGTGACATTTTGAGTGTTGACAATGAAAATGTCAAAATTTGGTACAGAAACTCATCTAAGATGTAAACCATTCCAATTGAAAGCAACTGATCTAAATAATGAAATGGATTTAAATAGTTGTGTTACTAGGATGATCTGACTTGCTTTAGTTGATCAAATACGGTTACGTTGCATTGGATTACTTGCTGTAAGAAATGAATTGTAAAACTTTGATATTCCTTGTCCTACAGTGTTCCTTGAGAAAAAGAATCATTTGACATTTGATACGAATTTGCAAGGACATGTGGTGTGACATTTTGAGTGTTGACAATGAAAATGTCAAAATTTGGTACAGAAACTCATCTAAGATGTAAACCATTCCAATTGAAAGCAACTGATCTAAATAATGAAATGAATTTAAATAGTTGTGTTACTAGCATGATATGACTTGTTTTAGTTGATCAAATACGGTTACGTTGCATTGGATTACTTGCTGTAAGAAATGAATTGTAAAACTGATATTCCTTGTCCTACAGTGTTCCTTGAGAAAAAGAATTATTTGACATTTCATACGAAATTGCAAGGACATGTGGTGTGACATTTTGAGTGTTGACAATGAAAATGTCAAAATTTGGTACAGAAACTCATCTAAGATGTAAACCATTCCAATTGAAAGCAACTGATCTAAATAATGAAATGAATTTAAATAGTTGTGTTACTAGCATGATATGACTTGTTTTAGTTGATCAAATACGGTTACGTTGCATTGGATTACTTGCTGTACGAAATGAATTGTAAAACTTTGATATTCCTTGTCCTACAGTGTTCCTTGAGAAAAAGAATCATTTGACATTTGATACGAATTTGCAAGGACATGTGGTGTGACATTTTGAGTGTTGACAATGAAAATGTCAAAATTTGGTACAGAAACTCATCTAAGATGTAAACCATTCCAATTGAAAGCAACTGATCTAAATAATGAAATGTATTTAAATAGTTGTGTTACTCGGATGATCTGACTTGTTTTAGTTGATCAAATACGGTTACGTTGCATTGGATTACTTGCTGTACGAAATGAATTGTAAAACTTTGATATTCCTTGTCCTACAGTGTTCCTTGAGAAAAAGAATTATTTGACATTTCATACGAAATTGCAAGGACATGTGGTGTGACATTTTGAGTGTTGACAATGAAAATGTCAAAATTTGGTACAGAAACTCATCTAAGATGTAAACCATTCCAATTGAAAGCAACTGATCTAAATAATTAAATGAATTTAAATAGTTGTGTTACTAGCATGATATGACTTGTTTTAGTTGATCAAATACGGTTACGTTGCATTGGATTACTTGCTGTACGAAATGAATTGTAAAACTTTGATATTCCTTGTCCTACAGTGTTCCTTGAGAAAAAGAATCATTTGACATTTGATACGAAATTGCAAGGACATGTGGTGTGACATTTTGAGTGTTGACAATGAAAATGTCAAAATTTGGTACAGAAACTCATCTAAGATGTAAACCATTCCAATTGAAAGCAACTGATCTAAATAATGAAATGGATTTAAATAGTTGTGTTACTAGGATGATCTGACTTGCTTTAGTTGATCAAATACGGTTACGTTGCATTGGATTACTTGCTGTACGAAATGAATTGTAAAACTTTGATATTCCTTGTCCTACAGTGTTCCTTGAGAAAAAGAATCATTTGACATTTGATACGAATTTGCAAGGACATGTGGTGTGACATTTTGAGTGTTGACAATGAAAATGTCAAAATTTGGTACAGAAACTCATCTAAGATGTAAACCATTCCAATTGAAAGCAACTGATCTAAATAATGAAATGTATTTAAATAGTTGTGTTACTAGGATGATCTGACTTGCTTTAGTTGATCAAATACGGTTACGTTGCATTGGATTACTTGCTGTACGAAATGAATTGTAAAACTTTGATATTCCTTGTCCTACAGTGTTCCTTGAGAAAAAGAATTATTTGACATTTCATACGAAATTGCAAGGACATGTGGTGTGACATTTTGAGTGTTGACAATGAAAATGTCAAAATTTGGTACAGAAACTCATCTAAGATGTAAACCATTCCAATTGAAAGCAACTGATCTAAATAATGAAATGGATTTAAATAGTTGTGTTACTAGGATGATCTGACTTGCTTTAGTTGATCAAATACGGTTACGTTGCATTGGATTACTTGCTGTACGAAATGAATTGTAAAACTTTGATATTCCTTGTCCTACAGTGTTCCTTGAGAAAAAGATTTTTTTTACATTTGATACGAATTTGCAAGGACATGTGGTGTGACATTTTGAGTGTTGACAATGAAAATGTCAAAATTTGGTACAGAAACTCATCTAAGATGTAAACCATTCCAATTGAAAGCAACTGATCTAAATAATTAAATGAATTTAAATAGTTGTTTTACTAGGATGATCTGACTTGCTTTAGTTGATCAAATACGGTTACGTTGCATTGGATTACTTGCTGTACGAAATGAATTGTAAAACTTTGATATTCCTTGTCCTACAGTGTTCCTTGAGAAAAAGAATTATTTGACATTTCATACGAAATTGCAAGGACATGTGGTGTGACATTTTGAGTGTTGACAATGAAAATGTCAAAATTTGGTACAGAAACTCATCTAAGATGTAAACCATTCCAATTGAAAGCAACTGATCTAAATAATTAAATGAATTTAAATAGTTGTGTTACTAGCATGATATGACTTGTTTTAGTTGATCAAATACGGTTACGTTGCATTGGATTACTTGCTGTACGAAATGAATTGTAAAACTTTGATATTCCTTGTCCTACAGTGTTCCTTGAGAAAAAGAATCATTTGACATTTGATAAGAAATTGCAAGGACATGTGGTGTGACATTTTGAGTGTTGACAATGAAAATGTCAAAATTTGGTACAGAAACTCATCTAAGATGTAAACCATTCCAATTGAAAGCAACTGATCTAAATAATGAAATGTATTTAAATAGTTGTGTTACTAGCATGATATGACTTGTTTTAGTTGATCAAATACGGTTACGTTGCATTGGATTACTTGCTGTACGAAATGAATTGTAAAACTTTGATATTCCTTGTCCTACAGTGTTCCTTGAGAAAAAGAATCATTTGACATTTGATACGAAATTGCAAGGACATGTGGTGTGACATTTTGAGTGTTGACAATGAAAATGTCAAAATTTGGTACAGAAACTCATCTAAGATGTAAACCATTCCAATTGAAAGCAACTGATCTAAATAATTAAATGAATTTAAATAGTTGTGTTACTAGCATGATATGACTTGTTTTAGTTGATCAAATATGGTTACGTTGCATTGGATTACTTGCTGTACGAAATGAATTGTAAAACTTTGATATTCCTTGTCCTACAGTGTTCCTTGAGAAAAAGAATCATTTGACATTTGATACGAAATTGCAAGGACATGTGGTGTGACATTTTGAGTGTTGACAATGAAAATGTCAAAATTTGGTACAGAAACTCATCTAAGATGTAAACCATTCCAATTGAAAGCAACTGATCTAAATAATGAAATGTATTTAAATAGTTGTGTTACTAGGATGATCTGACTTGTTTTAGTTGATCAAATACGGTTACGTTGCATTGGATTACTTGCTGTACGAAATGAATTGTAAAACATTGATATTCCTAGTCCTACTGCATTCTAGAGAAAAAGATTTTTTTTACATTTGATAAGAAATTGCAAGGAAATGTGGTGTGACATTTTGAGTGTTGACAATGAAAATGTCAAAATTTGGTACAGAAACTCATCTAAGATGTAAACCATTCCAATTGAAAGCAACTGATCTAAATAATGAAATGTATTTAAATAGTTGTGTTACTAGGATGATCTGACTTGTTTTAGTTGATCAAATACGGTTACGTTGCATTGGATTACTTGCTGTACGAAATGAATTGTAAAACTTTGATATTCCTTGTCCTACAGTGTTCCTTGAGAAAAAGAATCATTTGACATTTGATACGAATTTGCAAGGACATGTGGTGTGACATTTTGAGTGTTGACAATGAAAATGTCAAAATTTGGTACAGAAACTCATCTAAGATGTAAACCATTCCAATTGAAAGCAACTGATCTAAATAATTAAATGAATTTAAATAGTTGTGTTACTAGCATGATATGACTTGTTTTAGTTGATCAAATACGGTTACGTTGCATTGGATTACTTGCTGTACGAAATGAATTGTAAAACTTTGATATTCCTTGTCCTACAGTGTTCCTTGAGAAAAAGAATCATTTGACATTTGATACGAAACTGCACGGACATTTCCTTTGACATTTTGAGTGTTGACAATGAAAATGTCAAAATGTGATACAGAAACTCATCTAAGATGTAAACCATTCAATCTGAAAGCAACTGATCTAAATAATGAAATGTTTTTAAAGAGTTGTGTTACTAGGACGATCTGACTTGTTTTAGTTGATCAAATACGTTTACCTTGCATTGGATTACATGCTGTATGAAATGAATTGTATAAAATTGATATTCCTAGTCCTACAGCATTCTAGAGAAAAAGAATCATTTGACATTTGATACGAAATTGCAAGGACATGTGGTGTGACATTTTGAGTGTTGACAATGAAAATGTCAAAATTTGGTACAGAAACTCATCTAAGATGTAAACCATTCCAATGGAAAGTAACTGATCTAAAACATAAAATGTATGTAAAGAGTTGTGTTACCAGAACGATCTGACGTGTTTTAGTTCAGCAAACACGGCTACCTTTCACTGGATTGGATTACATGCTGTATGAAATGAATTGTAAAAAAATGATATTCATTGTCCTACAGTGTTCTTGAGAAAAAGAATCATTTGACATTTGATACGAAATTGCACGGACATGTCGTGTGACATTTTCAGTGTTGACAGAATATAATTAATTAATAAGTAAGTAACAGTAACTAAGAAGTAACTAGAAAACTAAGAAGAACCAACTAGTTACTAAAAAGTAACTAAGTAACAGACTAAGTCACTTAAAAAGTAACTGAAAAGTAACTATGAAGTAACTAAATAACTAAAAAGTAACTGAGAAGTACAAGAACCCAGCTGCTAAAAACCCACACTTGGGATTCAGGGAAGGAAGAGGAGAGTGACATTTTTTGGTGTTAGTGTGACGGTGTCAAGCAAGAGGAAGATCGACCGTGCCTTTCACTGGCCCTTTCACTGGCCCTTGCTAGGACCAGTATTTAAATCTCACCTAACCCTAACCCTACCTATCCCTATTGGTTTGTTTACATTCCATTAACATAAGATTATTTTATTTTGGTCTTGGGCTCCATAGCATCTTAACTAGGAGCCATTTAGCATGCTAGTCATTAACTTTTCATCTCTAGCTCCAAGAAGCAATTAATTAGCACCATCACTTCTCCTTTAGCTGGGAGAAATGCTAATGGTCTTTGGCATGCTAATTAGCTTTTAGCAGGCTAATTATTAACTTCTGATTTGTATTTTGTTCAGGGTTGGTTCAACACTGGAACATGATATTGCCACTTCAGAACCGTTTTGAGGTTTTAGCAGAACCTGATGACGCTCACAATATGGTGACTGCTGATCCCCCTAGCTACATCTAGGCAAGAATGGTACACCAACACAACCAAACACTACTTTCAAATTATACAAGCTATCCACCATGCAGATGTTCTTAACCATGCCCAAAGGATTGGCACATTACCACAAGGGTTTGGCAGACAGGTAAAAAAATTGACAGACTTCGTCAAACCAGCATGCCCTAACACTCAGATCTACAATAGAATTCAATTAAATACCCAAACTTGGAGGGACCATACATTGACTATCCTCACAGAACATTATGACAGCACACTGGCAGATCTCATACAGGACCTGGGACCCTTCCAGCAGGAACCCTGGAACAGAGCCACTAAATGGGGTCTCTGCCCCCTCACATACAATGAGGGAGAAGTCCATCTTTTACAACCTTTACAACCATAATGGTGGAGGTTCATTACAGGACAGTGCTACAGTTAGTACAATTGAGGCAGTGTGACATTTTGAGTGTTAACAATGAAAATGTCAAAATGTGGTACAGAAAGGACAGGACAGGAATAGATTATCTGCATGATGAATGTACCCACATGTGGTCTAACCATGGTTGTGCTCTAACACTGCTGGACTCCCCTATTTTTGTGGAATGATACACTTAACCCCTTGGCTACCACTTGGTGGCTTTTATGTTTCTAGCCTTGAACCTTTCCTTTTCACTTGTTATTTCCATGATATTCTTAACAAATAAAAAAATAAACATGAATTTTAGATTTATATTTACCCACTTAGAACATAGAAGCACTTAGTAGTACTTTTGGAGCAAGTCTTACTCTTTTTTTCTTGTACTTTTATCTTCTTTACTCATAGGATGTGGCTTGAGTTCACATGTCCTTAGAGCTACCTCACTTCCTTTTTAAAGAAGTAGTGGTTCTGAACTACAACTGTGTATTTAGTTTAGTGGAAGTCTTTAATAACACACATGCTTACTGCCACTGCTTCAAAAATGGAAAAATGGCTGCTGTGAAATGGCTGCATTACAAAAGACTGTTACGGTCCTTACCTTCAGGGACAGTGATACTAGGAACATTCACTAGTTGGGTGAAAACCTTTTTTCTAGATGAAGTTGTACGTACAGGAAATTCTTCCTCGTCGATTTGTATTTTTTTGCAGCCTCTGGTTAATTAAAGATTAAACAAAAATTTAAGCTGGTTTTAGCTTGTTGTTGAATAACAGCAGTCTACGCACATTCAAGAACATACAAAAACTGTTAGGACATACTGAACCACTTGGGTCCCCCTCAGCCATGTTGTGAGCTCAGGGCACTGGGAAATGGCATTACCAACTTCTTCTTTTAAGGAACTCTGGATTGCTGTCATCTTTCTCTTCTGTTTGGAGATTGGATTGCACAGTTGCATCAAGCAACTTTGACGGCATGTTCATAGGAAATCTGTTAACATACAAGATGATACAGATTAGATTCAGATGGTGAGGCATTCAATTTAGGTAAGCAGACCTGCCAACATGTACGCATTTGGGTGTCGGACACGCTTTCTGCGCTTGTACGATTCCATGCTCTAAATTATGCATATTGTTTCAGCTCGTATTTCGCCCCTTTCTGTTAAATCACTGTCACTGTCACCATAGACAGTAAAAGAAGTGAAGGTTGTCATTGAAGTTGATTCTGCGGCTGAGCCACAGCGATCTGTGCGCAGCAGAATGCTTTCGACCAATAAGAACTCTTTTCACCCAACCACCCTGCACCGCCTGCCTGCACTCCAATTTAGAAGGAGCCAACTGGCTGAAGAAGCGTGTGTGTGGGGAGAGTGAGCTTCAGTCCTGTGTAGTACTTTTGCAGACGTAGACCTATAGGCTAACCTCTGTCTCTTACAGAGCCCCAAAAGGAACATGTGAAAATTAAGCCTAATAGATATAGATATATAGAGATAAAGAAATTAAGGTGACCAGTAGCCTAGCTTATACACAACATAAATACACACAGACCTATGGCATACACACCCACATGCTACAAAAACACAAAGGAAGTTTGTCAATTGTGTTCCAATACAGTAAAGTTAGGTTGTAACTTGTTAAAAGAGTGGGGTGGGAAAGGTGCAGTGGTATCCATGGTGCAAGAGAGTGTCAGTGCACATTGTCAGTGCAAATTCAATATCTTATTCAAGTCTGATGGGCCAGAAAATATATCAAAAAGTAATCATAGACATAGACAAAACTAACAGACTTTTTCAACAGAGTTGAAGTTGTGTACTGTCCATACATACAATAAGATGGTGTGGTATGATGTACAACTTGCTGTAGTGCTTAATATGTTAGTGTTGGGTCAAGGTTACAAGGTTGGCAGGTCTGGGTAAGGATAATCCTACCGCTATATACGGTATATAACAAAACATTAATAACTAATAGAGTTTAAGCTTTCTTATACCATTAGAATAAAGCACACAAATATTGTAGTGTCCAAAGTGCAGTAGGCTCGTCTTGATGTTGTGCAGCCTTGCGGGACAGAGACATGGTTTTGCAAGGAGGCCAGAAGGTCTGGTCCCCATTGAGCCAGTCTGATGGTACCACCTCAACTTCTTTGCTGTCCACAAATTCAACGAAGTGATGCATTCTAAGGGTGACCAACACAAAATAAACACAATCCATTGTATTAGCTGCAATTATTGTGTTAATGTCCACATTCAAAAGCAAAAACACAACCATTTAACTCAAGGGGAGGTGGAAAATGAGTTTTTCCCAAAAAGGTTGCATAGTGATTTAATCTACTGGGGTTGATATATCCCCGTAGGATATTCTGAGGGCTGAAATGTCACAGACCCCAGAGTGTTAAAGTACTATACGTTTTAAAAGTTTGGAATCACTTAGATATTTTCAATGATTTTATTTGAAATTTTATTTTAAAATGATGGATTCCTTTAATTTGCCTCCATTTAAACTGTTTTAATGGGAAAACCAGAATAGACTGAATGTAAAATTGAAGTTAAGATCCAGTGCTTTAAAGGAACACGCCACCGTTTTTTCCATACTTAACTATGTTCTTCCCTGATCTTAGACGATTTAATGCGTAACTCTCTCATCTTTGTGCGTGGGAGCACTTCGACATCAGTGCAGTGATATCTTCACTTTTGCAAAATTCTCTCCCTCTCCCCCTCTGTAGGATTTGTCAGGAGTGAAGATATCGTCAAAATGCTCCCAAGTGTTAGTCCGCCATATATTATAGTTATATCTTTTTATCAGCTTAAAAAAACGTAGAAAGTTTTATTTTGTGCAACCATACTTGGGTCATGTAACATATGTTAACCCAGGGAAAACTGCAAGGAATTGAGAATACACTATATAAACATCACCATTAGTCAGGATAATGTTCTTAACCAAGCCAATGTCATTTCCTATTTTCACACCATTATCCCCTTCTGTAACTTTAATACAGAATTTCTGCAGATGCACCTCCTTAAATTCCTGAATTCCACCACTTGCACCCTGTGGTAAAGGGCCATCTGTGTGCTTTTTTTGTAGAACATAATCAGTATTGGCTCGTTCAGATAATCAACATAAAATTTTAGATAGTGCTTTATTTTACAAAGGAAATTCTCAAAGGGAAAGCCAGATATGTTCAAGACAAAAATTCAAGACAGCCATGCCTTTTTACATCATCACTTAAATGAACAAGACCATGCAAGTTGTAGACTAAGAACTGCTCACCATAAAGCCCTGCACAATGTTTCACAAAAGACATGTAATGTCTTCAAAAAAATCACACATCCCTACACAATCCCTACATTGGGGTTAGCAAGTATAAATATTGCAACAGAGAGAAGCATAAAGTTGTTACAGGGGGGCACGGGACATCTACAAGAACAACCGGGCCACTATATAATAACAACTGTCTAAGCTCTGCTGCTTTCCACCTACCTCTTTCCTCAAAAGCTCTAGGTTTTCTAGCAAACACATGGTATGCTGCTCTTGAGTACCTGAAGACTCTGTGAAAGACTACTACGAATGAGCTGACCAGACAGTCGAGTTCTTAAAGGCCCATCAGTTCTTAGAGGTGCATCAGTCGATGGGAATGTCATTCTATTTCCAACATATAGACCTGGCTGAGTACATTTGTCACAGGCTGATTTATGACTATCTACATACTGTGTATTTGACTTTCTTAGCCTGATGGGATGCAAATGCCTAGTAATCAGTACTGACTCAGGTCAAAAAAAAATGTTGAGCTTAGGCCCTATAATATAATCTTAGAGTTTATATATTATGACAAAATAACTAATGTATGACTAAACAGTGTTTTGTTGTTGTCTTATTGTTGCATGTAATTTATGATTATCTACATGCTGTGTATTGAAATGACATGTCACTTTTTCATTTCAGTGCGTGTCCAGCTGAAGACACATCTGGCCTTTCCTTTGTGCTTGTTCATCCTGTCTCACACATGCTCTCTGGAGCTGCCACCCCTGCTGTAGCCACAGCTGCCACAGTCCTGCCATTGTGCCCTGGAGGTGCTGCCACCACTGCTGTTGTTGCTACAGCCCTGCCACTGCACCTTGGAGAGGTTTTTGGTATAATTTGGAGAGGGTATAGGCCACCAGTAAAATTCATCCAAGAACATACATAGCAGTTCCTTGAAATTAAATCAGCATGGTTAACTGTGGTTCAGAAGGTAAGAAAAAAGTAAATAAACTTCATATTTAGTAAAAGACAGTTGTTTTGTATTTGGTGATTTTGGGTAGGCCAAAAGACATTTTGGGAACGCCTATGTATACCAAATGTATTTTGTGTGTAAAACCAGTAAACCTTTGCCTATCTGCTTCAAGTTTTTTTACACTTGTTACCATGATGTGGGTGAATCATAAAATGCTTTGTTTAGTCTCCTGTTACACTCATAGCCAATTTCACACTCCAAATTCAAAATAAATGGTAGGCGTTTTTGAATTTCATGACACTTTTATCAGCATTTCTAGCTGTTCAAATGAATGTATAATGACTCTAATAAAACATCTTGGATGTCTGAATTAATGGCCCAGGTGTCTTCTTCATTTTAAGCCATGGATCATTGTTATGCAAGGTGTAGAACCAGAGATATTGAAGCCTGAAGTTCAACAGTCAAAATATAGGCGGAAATTACCAATTTTGCCCTCTGCATCAAGGGGTTAAACAAAGGAAGCCCATCAAAATTCAGCTGCAAGAGAAGGCAGTGTCTGTCTGGAAGTCTGAACCATACACTTTTTTTTAGCAAGCAGGTCACTGCATCTAATATGCCAAAATAAAAGAAAACACCTCCTGCTACTCCCTGCAATTTATAGTCAGTCATAGTTTTGAGGAGGGTTCTCCCATCTTTGGGCAGGTTGGGGTGATGGATTTGTAAAATGGAGAGCAAGGCAATGAGTACTACAATGGTCACCATTGTATTTTAAAGCCCAATCCACCAAATCATCAGCAAGATCATGTTCAATGTAACCAGAACCATCAATTGCATCGTCGTCATCATCACCACCGTCATCACCATCATAGTGAAAACTTGGTCAGTGTTGTGGTGTTCATCTGTGTTAAGTGTGGTTACCACCAAGTTACTATCTTGACAGTATGTAATGTGCTGCAGCAAATTTAAATTAGACTAAATTAGACTTGAATGTGTGAAGTGGATCACCCATCCTTACCTTACACAGATATGCTTAACCTTTAACAAAGACTGCATTCACCAGAAAGCTGACATGATAAAAAATAAAAGCAGTTGAGAGTGTTAGCACTGGACACCACTCCACTCACATCACCTTTACAATTGGTGATCCACTGAATTTGTGAGTTTCTGCTTAAATTTCATTGCAGCCTCTAAAATCTGCTGTTTTGATAGGCACAACATGAGGGAAACCCATCTTTATGACCTGAATCCTATTGAGAACCTTTGGAACATCAAGCAAAAGCTCTATGGGGCTGATAAACATTCAACATCAAAACAGTAGCTCTGTGTGTGCAATAGATGAAACAAGGGTGAAGGTGAGCAAAGAAGGGGTCTCATGTTAATATGTAACTGATGCCTGATGACATGTTGTAGATTAAAAAATAACATTTGATTTCACTAAATGTGATCTCTTAATGCTGTAAATGCAACAATGGACCATTAGTTCTTCACAACCTGTAAAGTGTTTTGAAACTCTTTTGTGCACAATAATAGTGCATTGTGATGTGAGTTTTTATTTTTTTATTTTTAACATATCTGCAAACTCGGAAGGTCTGAAAAAAGTGACGACCCTCGGGCCAGTTGTGGACACAAGAAACATGCCACCCCACCCCACCCCAGCCTAAGATAACCCTTTACATCTGGTGTCTCTGCACAAGATCCGTCTCTTCATATCATTTCATTCCACGTGATTCAATGTAATTGATTTTATGTAGCCTGTTTTAAAATAGTTTTAACAATGGGCAAAATGCTTTTTATTGCAGATAAAAATATTTGTGCCTCCACGATGCAATACTGCCAGCTCTGCAGGCACAGTGTCACTCAACTATGATGTGCAAATGTGTTTGAGACCCCTGCTTTAGATGGTGATGTCTGAGGGTTTATGAAGATAACTACCAACAAATGCAATGGCGCATCTGGTGTGACAGATATGGTATGCAGACTTTGCTCGGAGTGTAATGTATAGGCCATTCATATGATGTGTTTTTGTGATAGGAAAAAATCACTCCCTAAATATACTGGGAAAAACGTGGAAATTAAAATTATAAACTGCCATTAGTAGTCACCCGTCTGCATGCAGGAAGGTTCTGACTTGAAAGGACTTGTCCACTCATGATAAATTGTATGCTAAATGTTTAAAAGGCTTGCAATATGCGTGTTTTCTGCTCGAGACGCAGGGCTGTCTCCCGGATTGCATGCGCTCGTACATTCTCACACTTGTTAGACGGAGAGGAAACGTTGCTAAACAAGAGAGCTTTGAGTACTGTACTTAAGCCTAATTTTCGCATTTTCGACAGTTAAACTGTACTTAAGCCTAATTTTCGGAATTTCGACAGTTAAACTGTCGGCTACTGAAAATACTGTCGAGTCAGTCGGCGGTCATGATATGTTGTATTGTGGTTAAAAATACAACAGAACAAGATAAGGCCTAACTGAATTGCACTGTATACAAAGATAAACGACCAGGCCTTTGTCCTAGTCTGCGAAACATTAATCTTTAGGACACCCGCCAGAAATCGGCAGGTCTACACTCTAACACATCAACCATCTTTTGTGCTAGCTGCCTTCACGTCAGTAAGCTATCTGCAGACGGCTACGTCGTTAAATACCACGGTTTTCGCGTGACAGAACGTTTAAACATTACTGGTGTAACCATTGACTATATATCGACATAGTCTCTGCGCAAATAAGTGTAAATTCTTAATAGGTTCAGTTATTAAGTCTAACATTTTTCTTTCTTCAAATAAGGTGAAATCATTAACTATCGTCACCATGTGGTTACACATGCGAACGTTTCATTTTATGTTTAACAGTAATAATGTTGATCACCATAGGTTATTACAGTTTGGACTACGAACACGTTAATGTTAATATGTGTGGAAAACTTGCTGACATTGTGCTCAGTTGTTCTCGTTTTGCCGTTTTGTCCTTACCTCAACTTGACTGCGGCACATAATGGCTACAGGCTACATCTGGGCTTAAGGACGCTGTATGGCATGTCCACCTTATGCGTGATACAACAATGTGTGGCGCCATGACGACCATTCCTGTTTCCCACTTCCGGTCGCCGTTGTAGCAACTATTGAACTGGACTGCTAGCGACATAGTAGGCAACATGAATTCAGGCTCTACTTGTTCGGTTGCTGGCTGCAGTAACAGCAGCAACAAGATCAGAGACTTTATGGGAGCAGAGTGTTACACAGAGTAACAAGGAGAGAGTGCCTTTGTCCACCACCGTACTCTCTTTACATTTCATGCCAGTCAGTAGGCGTCTGGAATGGCTTGCGGCGCTGAGGCTAAAATATCCTCCAAAGAAGGTGTACGTTTGCTCACATCGCTTCGTAAACAAGCGACCAACGGATGAACACCAAAATCTCGAACTCTTCCTTGGTCATGAGAGACCTGTGCAGAAGAAGAAGCGGACAATTGTTCGTGGCGAAACACCAGGTGAGTGAATATCAGTAACGTTACAGTAGCTAGCTGGCAATAGCTAGCGACAGTTTTCTGCTAACGTTAACGTTTACGCTATCAAGGGACATCCTAAAACGCTTAACGTGAAAAAGCTTAACGTAGCTTAATGTTCGAAAACAACGCTCAATCATTACCAAGCTTCTCATGAACATCTATCATACACACAACGACTACACCAAATATCAAAACAGAAATCCCAATATTATGGACGTAGTCTGCATTCAGCTTTTTCGTTTACATGGGCTTCTATGGGGAGGAAAACGCTTAACGTAGCTTAATACCAGTTAAAGGCGAGCAATCATTACCAAACTTCTCCTGAACATCTGTAGTCATACCGTCTCCCACCTCTATGAAAATCCCGTAATATTTGGATTTCCGTGTTGAATTTCTGAGTGGTGGGAGTGTGTATGACTAGAAATGTCCACGAGAAGTTTAGTGATGCATGGTCGCTGTATTCCGACATTACGCTTTTCCTATCTTGGCCTATAGACTTCAATGGATAAATAGCTTAATGTTGACATCTTCGATTCTATTAGGACTTCGGCTTTGATTCGGCAGCTGTCAGTGTTGTTAAGAAAGGGTCTTGAGCTTAATTTGGTGTTGATTGATAGATGTTTTCTGACATTAAAATACGTTAAGCGTTTTCTTCTCCATAGGCGCAAATGGAAAGGAAAATGCCTAACGTATACTGCGTCCATAATATTGAGATTTCGGTTTTGAATTTTTGAATGGTGGGAGTGTGTATGACTACAAATGTCCACAAGTTTGGTGATGACTGATCGCTGTTTTATGACATTACGCTATGTTAAGCCTTTTCCTACCTTGGCCTGTAGACTTCAATTGATATAACTTAATGTTGACATCTTCGATTGTATTGGGACTTCGGCTTTGATTTTTTGGCAGCTGTCAGTGTTGGAGAAGAGGGGTGTCTGAGCTGAATTTGGTGATGATTGATGGATATTTCAACAATAAGGTACATTAAGCCTCTATAGTGGGCGCCTATGTAGAGGAAAAAGTTTAATGTCGACTGCGTCCACAAAAATGTGATTTCGGCTTTGATTTTCATAGAGGTGGGACAGGATAAATTTGGTAATGATTGCTCGCCGTTATCTGACATTAAGCTACATTAAGCGTTTTTCTCCACATAGAGGCTATGTAAACAAAAAACCTTAACGCAGACTCCGTCTGTAGTGTGTATGACGAGATGCGCCTATATAGAGGGAAATGCTTAATGTAGCTTAATGTCAGAAAACACCAATCAATCAGCATCAAATTCTGCTCATATACGCATTTTCACCAACACTGACAGCTGTCAAATGCCCAAAGCCAAACTCCTTATGGTATGGGAGATGTCAACATTAAGCCATTGAGCCACTGAAGTCTATAAGGAAATGGCTTAACGTAGCTTAGTGTCTGAAAACAACTATCAGTCATCACAACACTTCTCATGGACAGCTGTAGTCATACCCACTCTCACCTCTCAAAAAATCAGAACTAAAATACCAAAATTTTAGACGCAGTCTACATTAAGCGTTTTGCTCATTAAGCTACGTTAAGAGTTTTCTTTATAATGGGCGCCTATGGGAAAAGGCTTAACGTTGAGTCCATAATGTTGGGATTTCGGTTTTGATTTTTGGAGAGGTGAGAGTGGGCATGATTACAGATGTGCATAAGAAGTTGGCTGCTGTTTTCTGACATTAAGCTTTTTCCTCTACATAGGCGCCCATTATAAAGAAAACGCTTAACGTAAAGTACGTCCGTAATGTAAAGATTTTGGTTTTGATTTTTGGAGAGGTGAGAGAAGGCATGACTAAAGATGTCCATGAGAAGTTTTGTGATGATTGATCGTTGTTTTCAGACATTAGGCTACGTTAAGCTTTTTCACGTTAAGAGTTTTAGAATGTCCCCAAATATTTTGGCTGTGGTTTGGGATACATCTGGCATTTTTTGGATTTATTTTGGCACAACATTAAGGCTTTGGCCAAACTTTGGCATGGTTATGGTTTACCAAAAAATACTAAAAGGTGCCAGTGATACAGCTGAGTTATGGCATATGTCTGGTTTGCCAAAATCCTGGCATTTGGCTTCATTGTGGTGTGATTGTGGCTTACCATAATACATCAAAAGGCGGCAGTGGTAAGTCATCATATGGCTGAGTTATGGCATATGTCAAGTCAACCCGAAGATAGGGTGAAGAGCGGGACAGCATCGTGACGTACTCAGGTTGCATTTTGGCATCTTTATGGCAAGCCAAAAGACTGATCAATGCCCAGGAATTTACAACCTCACTACCGTGAGAAAGATGCCCTCCTACTTCAGTTTCTCCAGCGCAATCACTGAAGAAAGTAAATTTTGCTATCTTCAAATATTACCAGTAACTACACCACAAAACACAAAAACAGGGCAAGGTTTTCATGCAGATATTCACTTAAATGTTTAGATTTAGATTTAGTTTAGATTTTCCTAACAGTTTCGATGTGTATGCGCGGAAACAGTTCACATTTAAACTTCAAACTTAAAGTTTAGGCAGTAGGCACGGTGTTTTAACTGTATGTAACACATTAACAGGTACTACATAATTATTCAACCTAGTGGGGTATTGTAGCTCTTGTATAACAAATTCAGTAATTCAGTTTCTTTTTCTTTGTGTGTTGTCACTTTCAGATGCTGTGAGAAGAAACCCCACATGTGTCGCTACCACGGACGCAGACATCACAGCAGCAATTAAGCGCTGGTTTTACTGGGCTAAGGATAGGGAAGGGGAGAGGAAGGAACGGATGCCTTCTACACATGGTAGTGAGTTTTTTTAAAAAAGGAATACATTTTAAAAAGTCAAATTTAAAATTAATGACAGTGAACCTGAATCTTGTTTTTTTTTTCTCTGCAAATAGACACATACCATATAAATTTAACAATAAATCCTTATTAGCCTAGGACATAGTTAATTTTACATAACAATATAACCTTATGAGCATAGAGTGCTATAATAAATAAAAAAAATAAATAAATAAAATCAGCAAGCCAGCCAGTCAGCCGTCTTTTGGCATAGTTATGGTTCCATTCAGGGTAACATTTGGCTACTCTTTGGCTGGAACGTGGAATTTGGGAGTTTTTTGGGGCAGTTATGGCTACGTGTGCATTGTTATCAACTATTTACTTTCCTCTTAAATGTCAGAAATGTCTACCGAACACTTTTATGAATTAACCACTTTTAAATGTGTTTTTGTTAACATCTGATGCAGCTCAATTGTAATACAGCGTGGGTGACATGGTGTAGAAGTGTACCGGCTAAGGCCGGTACAAAACATACCCAGCTGCACCTGCATGTAGTATCCACGGACACCTGTTTTTTGAAGTTGTAGTACTCCAGCTTCCACGAAATGAGAGGTACATGTGCTCTCCCAGAAATTTATCAGGATTGGTGGATGCTTTGGATAGAACCTTTTTAGCAGAGCTGTCTGTTAATCTCAATTTTCATGCACTGTGCCACAGTTCTGAAGCACTGCTGTCTTGTCTCCAACTCCAACCTAGCCGCCTGTGTGTTGCTCACCTGCACAAACAACTCATAGAAGACTTTGCACAGCTCACATAGAATGTCAGAACAGTTGTGAGTCTGATGCGGTCCTACTAACCGGGCATCAACTGCAGTGTTTGCAAGGTTGGGTTGGGCAACGCTGTAGCACTTGCCCAACAGACAGTTCTTGTGCTGGATCATTATCAACAAGCTCTTTAAACTCAGAATGAGACAGATAACATGGGGTGGGGGGTAGAGGGTGTGCTTGCAAGACACTGTCATTAAATTCGCTCCCTGCCCTGTGGTGGCTGAATTTCTGACTGTCCCTTCATTCCAACTGCACTATGTACAAGCAAGCCCTGTTTTTTCCATTGATAACTGCATTCTCAGTCTGTAATAACAATACAGCAAGGGAACCTATTTTGATGGCCAATGTATCATCTTATTCAGCACCTCTGAGCAGTACTCAGGAAAACACCATGCAGAATGACTCAATTATGAAAATGTTATTTATAATTTGTACAGGGAAAATATATAGAACAACAATATCCATACATCCACAGAACAGCTGCTGCATGACTGCACGATCTACCTAAACCAGAAATACAGGAGCATCCCACTGTCTCCATTACTCCGCTTTGTTGTACCATAGCCCAAGCGCTATGTTTAGCCTGGCTAATGCTTTGGCTCCTCTCCACCTCCGCTTTCAAAAACACGTAATTACCATGTGTGTGTACCAAAACACGCTTTATTGCTGTGAAAATAACTGTATGCCTCAGTACTTTTGTAGTTGCGAAGTTCTTCACCATCAACACCCTTTGACAGGACAAAGTAGTTGATGATATCAACATAGCTGACTGCTGGCAATAGCCTCATCATCCACCCATCTTTAGAAGGATGCGGAATACGAATAAGCTGACCGTCAATTCCACGTTTATCGCAAACTAATCGCAAACAAATCTGTTCATTTAATTCATTCAATTGTTTAAGTGGCTGCTATCATTTTCTTGTCCTTGCATGCAACTGTATCATTCCATTTGAGCGTATCTAGTATTTTGTTGACGTTCGATAATTGCCTCTCGTAAGACTTTCTACATCATGACTAGTTTGAGTGCTCTTGTTTAGTTTTAAGCTCTTTCCCAGATAGCAAACACATGTTGGCCCAACGGTATGACATGTTGGCCATACATCACTTGTCAACAGTGGGCCAATGTAATTTTGGCCACTGGGGACACGTTGGGCCAATGTCGTCAAAAGGCAAAAATGCGTTGGAATTCCCAACGATTGCCAACGTCGGCTTGTAACCAATTGCCAACTTTAGCCAATAATTTCTTTTTCCATTGCCATCTCTGCCTGTTAATTTCATTTTAATTAAACTTACCATAATGAGATTTGTTTTGTAGGAAACTCATAAACATCGTATGGAATTACACTAGACATGCTACTGTTAGTATAATAATTTATTGAAGGTTTAGAATATTTAAAATTAAAAAGAAGTATAAATAAATGTTGTGGGAAAGTGTGTGGGAGTCCTCATTCGTCCAGGCTGCTGCTGCTGCTACCGCTTTCGTCACTGTCGCTGTCCATGTCCACCACTAGTGGCTGTACAACATTTGGCGGTACACATCTCTGTAGCTGTACACCTGGAATAAAGATGATCACAGTTAGACGTACAAATCGGTGGATACATGCAATGTTTAGCTTTGTTATTTTCTAACTTAAGCTTTGTGCATGTAGGCATATCGTAATGATAGCAATATTGCGGAATTTTCTCACACTGCTTGGCAGCAATTCCAGGACCCAAAAAGGGGGTCCCCTTGGGATTCTTTCAGTTGGCATCCAAAGGTACCTGTACAAGATTACCTGATCAAAATTAGGCAAATCGAAGAGGAGATTCTAGGGAATTTTGTGAACTGACATGGAATGACCCAAAAGCAATAGACAAGTCCAGCCAAGTCACAAGTATTCCACTTCAATCTATTTTTATTTTCTGTGTTCAATGTGGCCACCAAATCATTCATTGTTGTATAGGAGAGGGCAAATGAGTGATTTGTTTACATACCTCTAACTACATTACATATTTTGTCGGAGGCAAAAGCCAGCTTCTTCCCTCCTCGTCCCAGCCAGTTGAAGTGCTGGGCAAATTAATTTGTGAGAACGTGCCACAGCATCCTCCTCACCACATCTCCAGGGTTGCAGCCCCCAATGGTTCCAAGATATGCTGTCTAGAGGTAAGAATGGAAATTTGTGTTTTAGAAAGAATAACTCATTATGACTTACAGTTAGCATAAGGTAGAAAATGAACAGCTTTGGTGATTTTAACCATGGCCTTGGAGGACCATACTTTATATAGTAAATAGTATAGTAAATAATTAATATATAACAATATTAAGAAATTGTGACCATACCAGGGCTTTTTCCTGGGATTTCTCCCTCAGCAGCTCCTCCATTCTAGTCAGGTCATCCTCAGAATTCATGGAAAATCTGAATTCTTCAGAGATGTCATGGCTTTCTACCTCCTGGCATCTTGTTAAGGCCAGGAGGAGCAAGTTGTTTTGCTTCACCAAGACCTTAAGCTCCTCCACGGCACGCAGAAGGGCGTGATCCTGTTCTACAAGACAGAAAAATGGCAAGACTTTCATGTCTAGACCGTCATGCTAAACTTAACATGCTTAAACAGATTTTCAGTATTACTATAGAAGGCGAGATGTTGTACCAAATAGATATTGTATGTGTACCAAATAGATTTTCCAGATTTGTGGAGGTCTGGGCAAGACTGCTATTGGCATAATAGAAGAGAAACTCATCCTCCCCTGACCACACTCCTGCTCAAAATCATAAGACCAGTTAATAATTGTAAGAATTAGCATTTTGCACTTTTGCATCTTAACAAGGTTATAGTTAAATTCTTAAGTGAGCAACAATAATGGTGGACTCATTTCTCATTACTGGGTTAATTTGCAGTGTTGTTTTTTTCAGGGTTTTTACTTGTGGTCTTAAAACTTTTGATGAGCTGATTAACAGCTTATTTTGGTTGAATTGTTGCTTTCAATAAATTGCCTTCTCAAATTCTTGGAATTTTTTAACTTGTCTTAAGATTTTGCCAAGCCAAGGCATCCAAATAGTGCCTCTGGGTGGCTATTCTGACATCTTGCAAAGAAAGGCAAGCAGAAACTCTCCACACACTCACAAGACAAGTTAAATGGATGCACAAATGTGTGGTACTTTGTGTTGGTCTTTCATATAAAACTTCAAAGAAATATTTCTGTTTAAGGTCATGACGTGGCAAAATGTTAAAAAGTTCAAGGGGTGTGAATACCTATGCAGCCAACTGTATGTTGTAAATAATGTTAAATTTTGGTGTTGGTTTGAAGTAAATTTGACAATTTTTCAGTTACTATATGGCCAAAAACAAATTGTGTTACAACAGTTTGGAATGCAGTGTTGTACCTGTGTCTACCTGCTGCCGAGTGTGGGGGTGGACACAGGTGGCAGTTGGAGCAGGGGCTGTGGTTGGCGATGAGGCTGTGTATCTATTTTCTTAGCCCTACATTGGAACAATAAAACAAATTATAAACAACTGCACAATGTTAGTAAGAAGCAAACCTGCCTATCACAAAATGTCCCTATGTGAGAGAAAATGTGTGGCCATCAGTTATCAGACCTGATATGGTTTCTTCCCTCGTCTGCAGGAAGAATGCCCTTCAGCTTCGTGGAAGGCCTCCATTAGAAAAACAAAACTATAATCAATAATTGGATAGGGGCAAATCTTCAGCACGTGCTGTTTACTGTTCAGTCATTACATTTGCATTCTTTCACCCCCTTCATCCTCAGAAGTGAGGGAGCAGCTATGTAAGGCTTTAGGAAGTTTCTTCCGGGCTGCTTCATAAGTGTCTGTATTGAATAGAAGAATAAGGTGAGCGAAAGTTTGTTAAGCCAAAGGAGAGAAAAGTAGTATATCCTCCTTTTTCCGTCTCACCATATGTCTTGAGGACCTTTACAAAATACCCCCCCCCCAGGTATTGTCTGGCTCAGCTGTCTTTGCCCTTTTTGTGTCTTTCATTTCAGGAAATTTCAATTTTGAATGTTTTCGACTGATACTCCAAGCCATCAGATGCAAGCTTTCCCATCTCTGCCACAAAGTCAGAGAGGTACTCATTTGCATCTGTTGGCTTGGATTATCCACAATACAGATTAATTATAAATGGAGTTCTGGTGGGGTCCTCTTCAATTATGCCCAGTGTAGGCAAAAATTGCTGGCTGCTACTTTTAAAATGAGGCAGGCCATCAACATTGATTTGTAATTTGGGAGTCTGATGTTCAGTTAGCCTGGTATGTTTCCGCATTCAGCCCAAGACCCCATTTGCCACACCAAAATAATGCATTTCCCCCCCAGCCTTTGACACCACCTCTGAATAAGTTGGAGTTGAAAGGAGGGTGCGGCCATCTTTAGGGAGATTTGAATTGGGGAAGTGCTTGCGAAGCATGGAGAGCAGGCTAGAAATGTGTGAGATTGGTGTGTTGGTTGAAACTACCCATGCCTTGAGGTAACGTCTGAAGTCCCCGTTGTCATCTGGAAATAAACTGTCCACCTCCTCTGAACTACTACAGCTAGGCAGATCATCAAAATCAAAGTCATCCTCACCAGAGGAGGCACTCACTTCTGATGTCATAAATCAATCCCCGTCTATCCCATCTACGTCACTCTGAGTTTCAAAACTGGCCGGGACACTTAAGCGGTTTGCAACTGGTGGTGGCAGCCGGGCAAAGGTGAGTGGGCCTGTGGGAGTGAAGCGCTGCGAGCGCCGCATCTGTCCCTTTTTTAACATGCCGTCGCAACGACCTCTTGGATAAAATTAACGGTTATTTTTTGTATATGCTCGCGTATTATGTCTGTTTGGTCCAGTACTGAATTTCCTCCATAGATATTGTTATTGTTGTTGTGCATCTCTCAAAATACATGCTAGCTTACATCAGGGGCCATGTACTGCAACATGTACTGGCAATGCAATTCAAATGTAGGTTTACAATTTAGTATTCTTTTTAATCAAAAGTAAAAGTAAAGCATCATTGATTGACTGGAACTTATGCTTCCAGCTGGAGTTTGCTGTGTTTATCACGTCTTTTCCCATTTCCCTAAAATGCCTGTGGTTTTATCTCTCCCCCTCTATCTCTACTCCCCAGCTCCTGTCTCACACACTTACCTGATCTAAAGTTGACTGCAGGTGAATGTGTGGTATATCCTTGATCCAAAGCCTGATGTTCATGCAAAGAGCAGTGAAGGAACGCTTGTTGCAAAGTACTTGAATGGTAAGCCTGTTTTACTGATTTTGTTAAAACATTAGGCATGCAACTGTGTGTGTGTGTATATATAATTCAGTTCGATTCTTTATTTGTCTCAGATACAAATACATGGTCCATAGCAAATTACAAAAGCAAGACAAAATAGTTAAAAAGAAACATCTTAGTTAAAAAAAAAATAACAGTCCAAGTTGGGGCAGGGGCAGAAGACAAAACTAGACAAAAGAACAAGCACAACCCATCAAACATATAAACTTTCTTTGCAATGCCTCCTAAGCCTAGAGGAGTACCTCATAGAGCTCTTAGCTGGGTTCACCAGAGTACTCACTGCAGAACAAAATAAGGGGACCACAAAAACAAAGCAGTGCAACTCCAAGTTGATCATACTTCTGTGAAATGTCCAGTTAGGAAGAAACACCGATTGTGAATCCATTTTACCTACTGTTTTGCAAAATAATAGGCAACAGGTAAAAATGAGTTGATAGACAGCGCCTTGTGGGGCAGGACACCGACAAAATGCAAATGTGACCAAAAGATCAGTCAGAAAGTATGAAAATGGAGAAATGGTCTATGGACACCATCTGCAGAATAACTATTTTATGGCGTGTCTTGGTAATTACCTCTCATTTCTACCTGTTAATTTGCACAATAGGTAAAATGGATTCACAACCAGTGTTGTTTCCCAACTGGACAGGCTGATTTCAGAGAAGTATGATTGATTTGGAGTTGCATTGTGTTGTTTTGGTGTTACCTTTATTTTATGAGCAGTGTATATACTGTGTGTGTGTGTATGTATAATTTATCATTTATTTTTGACTGTTGATGGTCATGCATTAATATTTATCTTTCATCTTATTCTATGTTGTGTACTCTGTCTGTTTTACTCAGGTGCACCCTGCAAAGTTTGTGTGGCCAGTACCGGAGTGGAAAGTCTTGGAATATCCACAATACATCCCAATTATAAGTAGAGTTCTGGTGGGGTCTTCTTCACAATTAAAACTTCAAATTTACAGTACTTTGTCTTTTTTCTTGC
Source organism: Tenualosa thibaudeaui (assembly GCA_027481765.1). Classification (NCBI taxonomy): domain Eukaryota; kingdom Metazoa; phylum Chordata; class Actinopteri; order Clupeiformes; family Clupeidae; genus Tenualosa; species Tenualosa thibaudeaui. Next base: position 54,701 of record JAIFZK010000009.1, read on the forward strand.
TATTGGAAAATATTGCACATGGTGGGGAACATGGCATTTCTAATCAGGGAACTGCTGTACCTACTGGTTTTAAGTAAGCTCATCAAGCTGTGTTTACTTGTCCACTAAGAAACTACATAGAGCAGAGCTAACATATAGATAATTGAACACATTTCATACAGTAATTTCATGTTTTCCACAGTTCAACACCTATTCCAAACCCTGGCACAAAGTGTTCATAATTGTTTTGCCTCATATAAAAAAAAGAGTTCAATGTAGAGTGAAAACGTGTACTATGTTAAAGCTTGATGTTGGGCCAATGACAGTGGTTCAACGCTGGAAGTCCATGGGGAGGAAAATGTTTCAGGTATAACACAAACAGACTATTCATCCAGGCATCTGTATATTGATAGTTCCATCTGTATATTGCCATCTGTTAAGCATACTAATTTACTCTTACTTCCATTCTCCTGAATGACCATTCTACTCCCACAATTATTTGTAGCCTATCTACACATAACTATTGCTCATAATCTTTATTCTGTACATTCTGCACATTCTGAACACACTGGGGTTATACAGACTAGCTGTAGTATCCTTTTTTTGTATACAAATATTTTGCTATGGTGTTTGTAAAAAGATCATGGCCTAGGGATGAATGGGTCACATTAATCCACAGGGAACTAACAGGTAAGGCCCAAGAGGCATGTATTTCTTTAGGTTTTGCTGACAGTAGCAATTATGAGACTTAAAAAGGCTGTGCTGTGGGCATATGATTTGGTGCCTGAGGCTTACAGGCAGCAGTTTAGGCATAGTAGACTGTTACCTGGATAGAGTTATATAGATTTTGCCAGACAGCAAGAACTTGTGTTTGAGAAATGGCTGTGGGCCTGTGAGATCCATAATTACGTGTTGGTTAATCGTGAGCCTTGGAAGAGTAAGCATGGCAAGAAATCCTGGTATAGATGGGAGAAAAGATATTGATAAGCCAAGTCAGTCTCCATCTTACTCCTCTGTTAAATCAGTTTTGCCAGCTAAGCTTTCCCCACCTTTTGCCCAGTTGGCTGAAATAATATGCCACTATTATAAGAAACCAGGGCATATGAAATGTAGGTGCCGTTTGCTCGCTAGGAGAAATCAGAGTGGTGACTATCCGTCTGTGCCCCTAGTGTCTACTGAGGGTAGGCATGTTCTCTCTCAGAGCCTGAGCTCTGAGTCTCCGAGTCTCCTGTGTGTTAGTGTAGACTTTGATAAAAGTTTTGTATCTCAAGGTGTGGTTGCATTGGAAGAAGGGGAGAATGAGGTGTCTGACCATACTGAGTCAGTCTTTGCCCATCAGTAGGTCTGCACCCTCTACTGGCAAAGATCTTGCAGGCAGTCAGGTCTGTGTAACCCCTGTTGTAAGTCTTGTGCTGTGCAAGTCCCCAGACACAATAGCCTTAGTAAAGGAATGTCCAGAAGCTTTTCCAGCTTGTGTAGTCACCTGTTCTCAGTCTCGTCAGGAAGCCAGGTCCCATGTATCAACTGATCAGCCGGTCGAGCTGGCAGACACCTTCTTTACATCTTTAGATGGTCTGCCTGATGCCCAGAAGTATAACCGTGAGGAGAGCAGAGATATGGCTCAAGGATTTTATGTAGGGGATGAGCTCCACTGTGTCCTTTGCTTGTGGTTGACGAGCTGTTCTCTAGGGTAATGATTGACTGTGTGGGCCCTTTACCCAAGACCAAGAAAGGGAACAAGTATCTGTTGACTATATTTGACGTTGCTATGCGGTTTCCAGAGGCTGTACCTCTGAGGAATATTAAAGCAAAGCCCGTACTTGACACTTTAATTTGTTTTTTTTCTTGTTTTGGTCTGCCGAAGTAGATACAGTCTGTTAGGGGATCCAACTTTGTATCTGGTGTATTCCAGGATGTGTTGTGTGAACTGGGAATAGAGCAAGTCACCTCTTCAGCATACCATCCTCAGTCTCATGGGGCAATTGAACGATGCCATCAGACCTTGAAAACTGTTATTAAGGCTTATTCAGTTCAGCATTCTGGGGATTGGGCTACAGGTACAGGTTTTACCCCCTTCAAACTTGTGTTTGGACATGAGGTCCAAGGTCCCTTGAGGATAGTGAAGGAGAGGCTGTGAAGAAAATGTGCTGCAGTATGTGGTGACATTTAGAGATCGTCTGGCAGCAGCTTGCCAGGTGGTTAATGTGAACCTGAAGGGGGCTCAGTATCGCATGAAGACCCAATTTAAAGCATTTTATTATTTTATTAAGAAAGCATTTTATTATTACCAAAATATTAAAAGGAAGCTATTCATTTCCTAATAAAGACACACTATAATCTCACAATCAAGTACTTTACTTCAGGGCATGACAGACTGCCTGGGAATACCAGGGGCTGTAAGCTTTTTAGTTTTTTTCCAAAACAGTAAAATGTAGCTTTTGATTTTCTACAAAAAATAAACAAAACTAAATGAATAATCAACTCACAAAAGTTTTTCATTTCAGGCCATTGGAGATTGATGAAGGTTTTTTTTTCCGATGACCTGAATTTAAGCACTTGGTTGTGAGATTGTATTGTCTCTTAGTAGAAAATGAAGAGCTTCTTTTTAATATTTTGGTAAAAATAAAAGGCTTTCCTCACATTATTCTCCCTGGTGGTCTCCCATCCAAGCACAAACCAAGTCCAACCCTGCTTAGCTTATATAAAATGAGAGTAGGCATGCTAAGATGTGTTATGGACATTAGCGGTTGCTGCTTGAGCCAGTAACTTCTAATATCCTGCACTACATCTCTCCTACAGAAAGAACAACATTCCAACTCAACATACCTAATTTTACCTCAATTAAATTCAAATGTACCAATCACCGCTTACTGGACCAATTACATTATTTCCATTTGGGATCACCTGACCTCCTTTACCTTCTCCCTTTCTTTCAGTTAGATTGAGATCCCCAAACAACCAACAATCTTCTTGCCCGGATGAATGAGCCCAATGCTCCTATATGTTGGCTACAAAAGGACTTAACACTTAGTGCTTTATTTGAATTTGATTTGTAATTGCTCCTAGCAATTCTAATGAGTCATTACATTTTAATTGTGCATTTGCTTTATCTTATGCTGTAACTTAAGTTCCTATTTTGCCTAGTCCTACAGAAACACTACCCTCTAACTACTAAAATCCTAAAGTAGTGTTACTTTTTTGTTTATGAAAATATGTCTGTTCCCAGTTTACAGTTGCACAAGGCCAGCTTGAATGCAGTGCAGCATGTTGCAATCCCAAGACAAGGTAATCAATGGAAAATGATATGTTGATTACCATGATTCTTTTATCAGTAAATGGAACTTGGAAAGTCAAAGTTAATTTCTATATATTATATATAGTATATTTTTCTTAGAGTTCCCATGCAACAATATGACAACAAGTACACACATTGGATTATTTCCATTTCTGAATACTTGTATTTGTAAATTCGTTATCATTTGGTGATTCTGCTGTTGTAATTATCTTCTAAATTCACGTTTTCCTTGGTTTCCTGATATGCTAAAACAGTTCTTTACCAACAGACTGTACCATTTTAGAATTGTATACAGCCAATATGTTGAAAATGTCAAGATATGTTCATGTTTTGGCTTTATTTTATCCTAGACACATCAGATACATCAACTCCAGCCATTTTTGACATTTTGAGCACAACAGTTTGTAAATATGAAAAAGCCCATTCTAAACTTCCAAACCTTAAACATGTGGTGTGGTATGGCCAAAAGTGGTGGTAGCTTGAGCCAGTAACCAGTAGCCAGTAATCTCCAATGGCCTGAAATAATTGTTGATTATTCATTTAGTTTTGTTTATTTGTTGTAGAAAATCAAAAGCTAAATTTTACTGTTTTGGAAAAAAACTAAAAAGCTTACAGCTCCTGGTATTCCCAGGCAGTCTCTCATCCAAGCACTAACCAGACCAGAGACTGCTTAGCTTCAGAGATCATACGAGAGTGGGCATGCTAAGTGTGTTATAGCCATCAGCAGCTGCAACTTGAGCCAGTAGTCTTCATCAATTTCCGATGCCCTGAAGTTAAGTACTTGATTGTGAGATTGTAGTGTGTCTTTAGTAGAAAATGAAGAACTTCCTTTTAATGTTTTGGTAATAATAAAATGCTTTCAGCCCCTGGTATTCCCTGGTGGTCTCCCATCCAAGCACCAAGCAGGTCCGACACCGCTTAGCAGTGTAGATCAGATGAGAATGGGCATGCTAAGTGTGGTGTGGCCGAAACTGATTGCAGGTCGAACCAGTAAACTTCATCAATCTCCAGTGGCCTGAAATTAAGCACTACATGTTGAGTTGATTGTTTTTATTGATTTACTTTTGTATTTTTTGTAGAAAATGAAAAAGAAAAAACTAAAAATGTTGCAGCCCCTGGTATTCCCAGGAAGTCTTTCAAGATAACATGAGAGGGGGCATGCTAAGTGTGTTATGGTTGTAAGCAGTTGCAATGTGAGCCAGTCATCTTCATCAATCTCAGATGACCTGAATTTAAGTACTTGGTTGCGAGATTGTATTGTCTCTTAGAGATTGAAGAGCTTCTTTTTAATATATTGGTAAAAATGAAAGGCTTTCAGCGCATTATTCTCCCTGGTGGTCTCCCATCCAACTACATACCAAGTCCAACCCTGCTCAGCTTAGATAAAATGAGAGTAGGCTTTTTAGACGTTGCAGACGTCTAAGACGTTGCAGGACCCCACCAACACTGCAAACCACACTGAGGTATTTTTTACTGTGACACTGACTGATTTCCAACAATCTGCCTTAAATCATACATTTTTGAAACATCATGAGGAGAACATCTAGTTTAATGTATGCATACCCACGTTCCAACTTTCTATTAGCCCAATATCCTGAAGAGACTGCTGTGTGCTTGTTTTCACTGAAACATGGTTTAACAACAACATTCCGGACTCGGCGATACAACTGGGGCAGCTAGCATGCTACAGATCCGATCTAGCAGACAGAGGAAAGACGCGCGGCGGCGGCATCTGTATTTACATCTGTGAAGCGTGGTGCCAGGATGCTACTGTAGTTTGCAAACACTGCTCACCTCTGGCGGAGTTCATGATCGTGAAGTGCCGGCCTTTCTACTTGCCTAGGGAGATGAGTTCGATCTTGCTGGTTGCTACTTACATACCCCCAGCTAACAGTAACAGCGATACGAGTGCGGCGCTGAACAAACTGTACCAGGCCATCAGTGAACAACAAACAGCACACCCAGACGGCTTCATCATCGTCGCAGGACTGTTCTGCCAAAGTTTCATCAACATGTTCATTTTCCAACAAGACTGGACAATATTTTGGACTTTGTTTACACCAAAACCGATACCTTACGAACCAGAGGTATTTTTTTACTGTGACTTTGACTGATTTCCAACAATCTGCCTTAAATCATACATTTTTAGAAAGAGCTGGTGAGAACATGTGGTTTAATGTATGCATAGCCACGTTCCAACTTTCCATGAGCCCAATATCCTGACTTTTTCGTTGCAGGACCCCACTGAAACTGATGACGAGCGAACCAGACTGAGCCATTTCTTATTGTGAATTTCACTGATTTCCAACAATCTGCCTTAAATCATACACTTTCAGAAACAGCATGAGGAGAGCATGTTGTTTAATGTATGCATATCCACATTCCAATATCCTGAATTTTTTTGTTGCAGGACCCCACTGAAACTGTTGACAAGTGAACAAAACTGAGGTATTTTTTACTGTGACTTTGAGTGATTTCGAACAATCTGTCTTAAATTATACATTTTTAGAAAGAGCATGTTGAGAACATCTGGTTAAATGTATACACAGCCATGTTCCAACTGTCCAACTGTCCAGCATCCTGATGTACCTGGATGACTGGGCCATCCTTGGGACAGGTCCCTTGTCAGTACGTCGATACGTGACCCATGTCCTCATGCACCTGAGTGCACTCTGTCTCAAGGTAAACCATTCAGGTCTGGTCCTGAGGAGAGTGGTGGTGATGTCAGACATGTTGCTGATGGGCTGAGGTGCCATATGCAATGGCGAGTCAGTCAGGGGACAATGGACAGGTTCCCAAGCCCTCCTGCTGCACATTGTCTTGGAACTGCTAATAGTGTACCTCACACTGAAACTTTTCACTGTGACTCACTGGGTGGCATGTCCTCATACGAACAGACAACACATACACCACCAGGGGGGCCTCAGGTCAGACCAGATGTGCCACCTGGCATGCAGAATTCTCATGTGTCTGGAGCGTGCTGCATCTTCAAGGTTCAAGGTGTTTATTTGTCACATACATTGAAACACTAATGTATGATGCAGTGAAATTGCATAGCCTTATTAGAGTTCTAATTAGAGTTGAGTATTAGCTCAATCAAAATGAAAAAAAAAGAAGAAAAAAGGGCTTTCGTCTATATGGGATCAGGATGATCCTTTATGCTGCTCCTCCACATCTCACCGTCACCTTCACAGCCTTGTTGTCTTGGGTAGCGTTATGCATTTTGCCAGCTAAATTGTTCTCACAACCCAGTCAGATACCAGTTGCACCATTTTAAAAGGAGGTGGGTGTAAAGTAGCGCACACGCACGCGTTTGTGTGTGTGTGTGTGTGTGTGTGTGTGTGTGCGAGAGAGAGAGTGTGTGAGTTTATGTGTTGTTGTTTTTTTAAATTACCTCATACTTTGTTTTTGGAACACAACGTTTCCCTTATTTACTATATGTATGTATGTATATATAAATATATATATATTTCCATTCAAGAGTGGACTTTAATTTTGAAGCCGGAAGGCGCCTATATTAAAACTTTCTCTAACTGTCGCTGGCTTCACGTGAAGTAATAACGTTGGTTGAGCTTCTTCAACGTGTGTCGGAGTTGATGGAGTAATTGCCCGAAACTGTTATTCTGTCCTCGAGTTTATTGGGACAACAATGTCGTCATGGTGGAGATTAATCTCAAGAACACATCACATTCAAGTGGTTTTAAATCAAGCACCGACGGTATGGTCATACACCCGCATTTTGCCACATCGGACCCTACATGTTAGCACCGGAGTATCAACAAGCAGTGACTTTTTGCAAAGTGAGATTCTTTTCTTTGAAATAATCTTAAAGGATACCATCTTTTAAGTGATAATTTGGAGACTGACTACGGATACTTTGTGTAGCCTATCCATACAAATGTTACCTACCACACGTGCTCTCTGCACTTTCATAAAAGTGGGTCGAGTTCAGATGCATGAAGCATATGAAGGTGAAGGTTCTTCAATCAATCTGATTTGCAAACTGTCTGTTCACTTAGCCTACGCTAAGGTCAATGTTCTGGTTACAGCAAGATCGCAAAAAGTGGGTTTGATATGGGAACACTCCTGTTCACATGCTCAGTGCCAAACATAATCACAAAAAAATTCTCAAAACAAACACTTCCTGATCTCAGCTCCTCAATGGTAATACAGTGGTCAAAAGCAGCTATGTTTGAGATGACAAAGTTTCTAATCCCTTTATCAAATCTATCATCTTTCAGATATATCTGACTTCTTGAAACAAGAATGTTAGACACAAATTGCAGATTGGGCATTTGCCTGCTTCTCAAAACAATAGCATCTGTGTTTGCAAAAAATTATGGAGAGTATGCTATTTATAGAAAGTGCTTCAAACGTGCTATGCATCACCACTTACATGAGCTTCAATATACTCAAACTCAGTCACAAACAAATGTGCTGCTGGCATTTGTTGCGGTGAAGCAAAGATACAATAGCTGTTCTGCTAGAATGAGATGGTAAACTCTACAAAAATAGCCTAAACATTTATCTTCAACTATCAAAACTGCAGATCCTGTCTCCACAAATCACAGCATCTCCCAAAAATGTATGTTGCATGTGAGAGAGCCACAGACGCAGGGAGAATGACACGGAGAGCAATTTTGATTGGGCTGGTATTTTGTGCAGATGTATCTTTACAGTCGACCTCTATCTCTCTCTCACTAGGCTATTAGTAATTAGTTGTAATGATTCTTGCCGCTAATAACAGTCTTAGGCCTAAAGTAGTAGGCTTATGCATTTCACCATGCATGTTCACAGCACAGTCCAGCCTCTGTAAATACAGCCATCTTAGGGCTGGTTTAATCACAACTGAGTTTAACAGTTCTATCTTAGTCAAAGCTAGTATAATTTTTGCAGGTTTGGATTCTGAAACTGCATGTTGGAGGACTTATTTGCAGCTCATAATGCAGGAAATGCAATGTTTCTGAAGTTGTTTTGAATAAAACTGCATTGCACAGTATTGCATTTAGCCCACACAAAAATGCTGCATGTTGGACATTAAGATTTTGTTGTTGGCTTGTACTTTGCCCCATAGCTGTGGGTAGGTTACAGAATATTTAAATCTATTGAAATTCAGTGAAGGGTGTGCCAAACTCTCCTACACTGATTGGTATTAGGACTATTATGGTATTGGTATTAGGACTATGATGGATTGCATTTCCTTGTTGGCCAAATAACAGCTACAAGGGATAAGTTAATGTCTTTGGCCATTACAAAATAATAAATAGAAGAAAGAAACAGTTGAGGATAGGCAGGAGAACAGAGGGAGATTACAGGTATAACCTTTACAAGAAAGTTAGGGTCAAGAAGTGACCCACTGCCAACACACACATGCACACACACATCAGAACACACAAATGGAAACTGGCACTAGCAAAGTAGATTTCAGACTCAAAATCATGATCTACAATTGAGTGGCTTGTGAAGATGACCATTTTTGTACCCCACAAACTCTGGCTATGACCCTGGTTGTTGTGTGTAGGCTAATTAGTTACAGATATGTGTTGACCATGTCTGACAAGCAGTGACTTATCACGTCCTGCTGTTATTGATGCACAGTATCATTTTTGGATGTAGTTAGGCTTATTTTTGAGAAGTATATAGGCCTGTAAAAAAATATTTTTAACTTTTACGAGCTGGAAAGTAAACGATAGCTTATTAACAGTGGCAAACTGAGCCTTCTAGTCAGCAAGCTAACTAGCCTAGTCATTTCCTGAATGGATCTGAATGTTTGTGGAAAGAGAACTGTCTTTTATTGGAGAGAAATTAAAGGAGAAAGCACTGAGGTGACCGAGACCTGCTATGAAAATGACATGGGCAGGCCAAGGCCATGGCCATGGTTAATAAAAGATGTCATCTTAACTATCTTTTTTGCAATGTGGACTGGCTAACCATAGCTAAGTTCACATGGAAAGATGCTGTGATACAGTGAGGGAACCACAACACGGTCATGAATGGCTTGTGAATGACATGGTTTTATTATTCATCAGAGGCTCGTTTTGGTAAGGTATTGAGGCAAAAGGAGCAACTGTGCTTATGTCTTAGTTGTTCATGTATCTAAATGTGTTGATTATGTCTTCAGGAGATTATTAGATTACACTGTTGCCCATTCATCCATAATTGAGCTAATGTGTCACAGTCTTGATGTAGTGATGGTGTTTGGTCACGCGTGCATTCTCAATAGAATTAGAGTAGTGTAGAGTTTATTGATCCCCAGGAAATTAAGGTGTCCAGCAGCATACACATAATACACAATGCAAAAGCAGGTCAAACATATTGCACACATCTGCATTCAGACAACATTCACTGAACAGGAAGGAAAGAAAAAAAAAAAAAAGGGAATGATAATAAGAAAAACCACGAGGTAGATAAGTGTCGTGATAAGGTGCCTTGTGGTAATCCCGGTAGATAGATTACAATGACCCAGTAAGATTGTCCAATGTTGTAAAAGAGTCATTTAGTGCAGTAGTTATCAAGGTGCAGTATATTGTTGTTCATAGTAGTATAGTCACCACCAGGGACAGCATAAGAGTGTGAGTGTGTGTGTGGGCTCAAGCTGTCTAGTCCATTATGCTCAGCACCTTCTGTGTGATGAAGATGGTGTGTAGGGGGTGGCGGTCATTGTCCAGTATAGAGTCCATGCCCACCACAGACCCTGCTTTCCTCACCAGTCTGTCAAGACGTCCAATGTCTCTCTTCCTAGTGCTACCACCCCAACATACCACAGCATAGAAGAGCACACTGGCCATAACAGACTGGTAGAACATCAGCAGGAGTCTGTTGCAGACCCTGAAAGACCTCAGCCTCCTAAGAAGTAAAGCCTGCTCTGACCTTTCTTGTAGAGTGCGTCTGAGTTAGTGGACCAGTCCAGTTTATAGTCAAGGTGGACCCCCAAGTACTTGTAAGTGCAGACTGTCTCGACAATCTCTCCATCAATCATGACAGGCACCAGCGGCGGGGCAGTTCTCCTGAAGTCCACCACCATTTCCTTAGTTTTGGTGGTGTTCAGCTGCAGCTGATGTGGAGAAGTTTCTTGGAAAAACCCAAAGTTTGTCTTGTTCAACCAAGTCTTTATTGCATTCACCGAGAGAATGGTTACAACAGTGGTAATCCTCAACCATTCTAACCTTTTACCTTATCTGTCTACCTTAAATACTGCCAGTAGACGATGTAGCTGGCACAGAGCCAATCCTACACGAGATCTCAGTCTCTGTCCTTTTACGATGATGCTCCAAACATGGTTTCAACATAGTTTTCAAAAGGAGTCTACTGTCATGCACATCTCTTGTACATTCTTTTTATAGCACACACTCTACTGCATGCACTATTCTATTCTTGTATACACTCAAACACACATATATTACTTGTTCTTACAGAATTTCCCACACTGATTAGCCTGGCACCACCCAACTAAGTCCTCCACAAGGCACCTGTACTCCCCCTCCTGTCCATCCCTGATACACCCCACGATTGCAGTATCATCAGAGAACTTCTGCATGTGACAAGTCTCTGACTTGTTGCTGAAATCGGTGGTGTACAGGGTAAACAGTAAAGGGGAGAGCACAGTACCTTGCGGCGCACCTGTGCTGCTGACCACAATCTCTGATGTAAGGTCCCCAAGTCTGACAAACTGGGGTCGTTCCGTAAGGGCTTGTCTTTATATGATCATTTCTGTATTTTCTTTGCTTGTATGTGCCCTCACATTCAGAACAGCGCTATGACTGTAGGATGGTGAATCATAAATGATAACACAGGTCTTCTCTTTGAGCAAGCTCAAGCAAACTCTCACAGCCCTTAAGTCAACCATCAGAATCTGTCCTGGCTAATCCAGCTGATCCAAACTGATAAAGAGAGAGTGAAGGAAGAATGAAAGAAAATAGTGCAAATTTAATCTCCACATCCATTACCAAATCCATTAAGATACGCTTAGCAAATATAATCATGAAATTTGTAAAGCGAGTCTTTCTTCTCCAACATTATCAATCATTATCAGGGACATGAACAATGCTTGTGTGCTGTTTTCCACTGTTGACAGATTTATTGACTGTTAAACACTTGAGAAAATCTCAGTTCTTCCACATCTGAATTGGATATTTTGCTGACCAACCTTTTAAAATCTGCCCTACATCTTGTAGCAGCTGATGTGCTCCAAATTGTAAATTAAACTGCAAAAAAACAGTTGTAAAGCCCCTACTGAAAAAGAATAACCTGGATGTTTCAGTGCTTAACAACTACAGGCCAATATCCATTCATTGGGAAGATCATTGAAAATTTTGACTTAAATCAATTAACTGCCTTTTTGACATCAAATAGCTGTTTTGATAGGTTTCAGTCAGGTTTCCATGGCAGTCACAGCACTGAAACAGCTCTTATTGAGGTTGTAAATAACATGTCTTAATACTGATGCAGGTAAAACATCTGTAAAAAAAAGGATTTAGAAAAGCTAGTCCCTGCATTGGCTACCTGTATGTAACAGAATTGACTTTAAAGCATTGCTGCTGGTGTTTAAATAACTAAATGGGATGGGACCTAATTACTTATCTGACGTGTTTCAACATCCACCACTTAAGTCTCTCAGGTTACAGGAGAAAAAATTGCTGCTAAACCCTGCTGTCAAAACAGTGTGGTAAAGGTTTCAACTACTATGCAGTTCATCTTTGGAATCAACTTCCTGAACACATCAAGAATGCCCCTACTGCTTCAAATCTAGACTTAAGACGAAACAGTTCTCAGATGCTTTCTCCTAATTATTCACTTATTTTTCTTTTTATACTCTGTACACTTTAACTTTTATGTTAATCATTTTATGCCTTTATTAATTTTATTGTGTGCTTTTACTTTCTTTCATCTACTAATAGCTTCCGGTTTGTAGGAAGAATTGCAGACTGATGGCAGACTCCAGAACTTCAGGAAACAGGTTTAATCGTTGCACTGGCGCGTGTCAAGGCATAAGGGTTTAAGGCCGAAAACATCCACATTAAATAAAACATTAAATCTAACTAAACAAAGAGAGTGTTCCACTTAAATACACTCCGAGGGGAATTGTGTACAATTAGCATACACGTTGAAGGAAGTACAATGGAATGTGATTGGTCCTTTGCCTGGCGGCAATCTGTCTGATAGTCAGAGGACGCACCTATGGCAATTACCAATGTTAAGTAGGCTACCCAATTGTAAATATATACCCAGATTCAGAAATATTACTTATAGATTGTTCTGACAAGTCATACACTTTGATTATGACACTCCTTGTACTGAGACCATGAAAATGATACCAAACATGAATACATTCACATTTCATAATATACAGAAATCAAAAGACAGATGTCAAAATTCTGATTGACCGATTTTCTTTAAATGTTGCGCGCATACAGTAGTTTGTTGGCATGGTTTGGGTTGTTATTGTGTTGCAGGATTAATTTGGCCCCATCATGTGCTGTCCACAGGGTATTTCAGGGTATGGCTTTGCAAAATTTTATGATATTCTCCTTTACCCAAAGTCCCTTTAAATCTGTATAAATCTTCCCTTTTACCACATTCAAAGCATCCTGAAATTGTTAAACCATGCGTGATTGATGCATTGATGACATTAAGAACAGCATCTTTTCATTCATTCTGAATTCACAAGTGAGATTTGCCTGTCTATACCTAATTCCCGCAAAAGGTGACTTTAAATGTGAACTAAAACTTTTGATCAGTTGTGCGTGTGTGCGTGTACGTATGTGTACATATAAAGTGTTTATATGTATACACTATCGTTACCACTAGCCTATGTACAGCAACATGCAACTGGAGCAGTTTCTGAGCGCTCCCACTGCACTTAATTTTATGCATGTTATTTTATGACACAAATATATTTTGGATATTTTTTTTGCCATTTTGGATTTTGGGCTTTTAAACGTCTCCAAAACTGATTTAAGTTGAGTTTAATTTGATGTCCAACTAGATGTTATTGGGGTCAGAGGGCCCAATCCACGTGCTCTCCAACACTCACATGCCCATACACCGTGCACTCTCTCAGCCTATACCAGATAGGCTAGCCTGTTTATGTATATGGCTATGAAATTATCATGAATTGGCTATTGTTGTAGTGTAGGCCTATTTATGTGACTAGGGATTCAGTGTTTACAATGCCATGATTTTTCACAAAAAGATTTTCAGTGAAAGTAGGCACATCAGTCCCTCTTAAATGTTTTAATGCTGTTTCCAGGAACAGTCGATCATTTAAATAGCCTATTGTTACTTCTAAAATACTGACACAACAGGCAGTTGAAGCAGTTTCACTTTCAGATGAGCAGATTGACAGATGAGCACACTCACTCAATAAGACTGAACGGTTCTACTGCATCCAATTTTATATGTCTTCCAGTATGTTTGAAGACACAAAATTGGAAAGTGTTTCCTGATCGAGAAAACGTTTTCTTTTTCTTCCAGTCCATTGAGAAATTATCAGTGTTGTGCATAAACAAACTCATATGGTGAACGTTTGTGATGGTTACAGGGTTGAGCACAGCAATTTGGCCAGATTTTGCAGATCAGTGGCTTGTATGGTGTTTTCAACCAGAAAATTTGTAAAGGTTAGACTTAAATGTCAAGATGCTAAAAATTGCAATGTCCATGTGATTCCCTGTTTATTGGAACATTCTGTTTTCATGTCTGGATTTCCGTGATTCTGTCAGCGTTTTCTGAATCTCAGAAATCATAGGACGCTAAATTGGGTTGTTTTAAAAACTTAGATTTAAATGTCAGCATTCAAAAATTGCAAATTTTGTGCGATTCCGTGTTTATAGGAAAATTCTGTTTTCATGTCTGGATTCCGTGATTGCTTGGGCTTAGTTATGGGAATAGATGTTTGTTGTCAAGGCCTTAACTATAAAATGCTGGGGGAAACCTTGTAATATCAAATAAATATATAAAAGGCTTTATTTTACATGGCATTTTCATATAGAAATGGGTTAAAAACATGAAGGTTTTAAAAGTTTTAAAAGTGAGTCCTTAAGAGGAAACTGCTTGTTTCATCAGCACAGGGTGTGCTGATGAAACAAGCAGTTTCCTCTTAAGGACTCGGATGATTTCCAACACCAGGATACAACCTGTAAGTTTACAAGTAAGCAGTACAAGAAAAAGCCACTAGGTGGCAAGAAAATAAGCACAGTCAGAAAGGTTTGTCAGGAGCAAGCCAAGTTTAAGTGATGGTCAATGTTCCTAGAAAGGAGCTTAGCACCCATCCGAGACGGATGGATACCATCTCGATTCAAAAGTCCAGGCTTCCCCCAGAAGGAGCTAAAGTTATCGATGTAGCCCACATTGTTATTGGCACACCGATAATTGTCTGACATCGTTTGTGCCAACCTGCACAAAGAAGTTTTGGTGATCTCCGACTGCCTTAATCGGACATCGTTATTTTCAGGATTATAAAAAAGGCAATTACAGAAACTACGAAAATCAAGTATAGCCTGTAAATTGTGTAAAGTTTCTCTCTGTAATAGTAATCTTACTCTATCCCTATTCCTATGGTTTCCAAACCTTCAAACATAATGGTAGGAACATAAACACCTCACTTAGAACAAGGTCATTTTAATAAGGTTTTAAGAATGTATTATCATTTTTATGGGATTAACTGTATTTGGTAACAAAGTAAGCCTGCTTTTGACTAGGTGATTTGAAATGACTAATCTCGGGATGGGTTGAGTTTTTACTTTAGCATTCTGGATTACTTCTTTTTGATAGCCCCTTTGTCTAAATAGATTTTAAATGATTTCACTTGCTTTTCATACTCATGGTCCGTACCACAAATATGTCAAAGATTCTCAAAGACGTATGCTGTTTTTAAGATACACTGGATGAAAGCTATGTTAGAGATAACGGCAGCCGAGGTGTCCCAATATTGAGGTTCTGCAAGCACGTCATTGGGACCATGTGTGCTATCGTGCTATATGGCTATATATTCCATGAAGTGGAAAAAAAAAATCTATGCCATTTCATTTATTGCAGCGATTTGAATTTGGTAGTAATAGAAAATGATTGGTGATGTTAAAGTAAAAGGTTATTGTCAAGGGGGAGTTATGCCTAAAAAACAATACAAGCTGGTGATAATGGCATTTGAGTCTATAGCAACCGGGATTGCTGTGAGAGAAAATGGGTGTGTGCATGTGAAAACAATTATGCAAAAATACAACTTAGAGGGGTTTTCTGATTGAGCACTTGCTGTAATGGTAGCTAATTAGTAGCTAAGCGATTACTGTTAAAGTTTGTTCTGGAAAACATTGGTAAATAGGGCAATATTTCCTTTCCCTGACATTGGAATTATTTATTTGTGTATATGAACTCTTTGGAATTTCGGGTATGTAGAACAGTGAACCAAATGTTTCTGATAGTCTTCAACTTAAGTTATCAGTTAATGTGTGTGTGTGTGTGTGTGTGTTTGTTTTTGTGGGTGACATCTGTATGTTTGTGTGTGTGTGTGCAGATCTTTCCTATGTTTGGAAGGTACAGACAGGTCACTGTTTTCTGTGTGT
Source organism: Tenualosa thibaudeaui (assembly GCA_027481765.1). Lineage (NCBI taxonomy): Eukaryota > Metazoa > Chordata > Actinopteri > Clupeiformes > Clupeidae > Tenualosa > Tenualosa thibaudeaui. The sequence continues at coordinate 70,532 of JAIFZK010000009.1, forward strand.
GTTCATGTGAGTGTGAGTGCATGTGTGCATATGACTGTATTTGTATGCTTGTGTGTGTGTGCGCATATGAGTCTGTGTGTGTATTAATGTGTGTGCATGTGACTGAGTGTGTGTATGCATGTGTGTGAGTGTCTGTGTGGGTGCGTATTTGTTAGCATATGAGTGTGAGTGTGTTGGTGGCACTATACTTACATGAATGTTATCACTTTCATCATAGCCAATATTTTGTGAAATTTCAGATCAATCCATCTAGGCATTACATTTTTTGGCTCATTTTCTGCTTGGACAGATGGTGGTGCTATGCTAGGCATCGAAGTGTCCTTGGGCAGATCCACGACTCAAGGGGCTAACCCAACTGCCGGGGGTCATGCAGAAAAATTACAATCAGTGGTAACCATGACAGACTACAAGTTGCCTATGATTTTAGCTAAGGTCCATAATAGTTCATAATGGAGTGTTATCCCACTTTACATTATATGGTAGTCAGTCTATAGGTGGTTATCAGGAATTATGGCTGGACAGTGTAGCAGTGACCAGACATAGAGTCAACTCAAAGGAGTGAGATGGGTCATGGGGTAACAGTAAGGGTCCATTTGACAGTGCCATTGTGGGGGGGAATCACAAAGCCTCAAGGAAGGGGAGACGGGCCTAACATGGGCGTCCAGGAAGGGCCTCTATGATGGAGATTCTGTCCTGACATGGGCCTCCCTGAGTGTTGGTTGTAGTCCATTCAGGAGGGGAGGGTGAAAGGAGTCCGCCGGAATGAGGCAGGGATGACACTCAGCAGAGATAATTGTGGACAGAGGAAGAAAGTGAAGTAGGCCAGGTTCACACATCTGAGAGCAAATGTGTAATTTGGGCATACATATATATATATATATATATATGAATGTATATACACACATGCACACACACATACATTTATACACATACATACATACATATATATATAAATACTGAGAGAGGGAGAGAGAGAGAGTTGTACGGCATGACACATGAAGCTTACAAATATTTAGTAAGCCAAATTTCAGTTGTGATTTCTGGCTGTATTGTTTTTTTTGTTTCTGTTTTTATTTTTTGTGACGTTGGTATAATTTATGCCCCTACCGAGTCGTTTTGAAAAAGTTTTTGTCGCGGACACTCTCACTGTCTGTCTGCTGCTAGGGTGACGGCGGGGCGGCAGAGAACTGTGTAGGACAGTAATTCTGCCACCTGGACCAAACTCTGGTTTGTCAGGAGCAAGCCGAGTTTAAGTGATGGTCAATGTTCCTAGAAAGGAGCTCAGCACCCATCCGAGACGGATGGATACCATCTCGATTCAAAAGTCCAGGCTTCCCCCAGAAGGAGCTAAAGTTATCGATGTAGCCCACATTGTTATTGGCACACCGATAACTGTCTGACATCGTTTGTGCCAACCTGCACAAAGAAGTTTTGGTGATCTCCGACTGCCTTAATCGGACATCGTTATTGCCAGTGTGGATAACTATCCGGGGTACTTCATTACTTGTTTAGCCGCCAGCACTTTCAAATAGGCTTTGATGTTGCTTGCTCTCAGAGATTGAAGTGACTACAGCTGACGGAGTCGCTAGATTCACATTTCGTATAGTAGAAGCTCCAAGAGTTACTTAGGGGGGAGAATCAATTAGAAACATGATGCAGTCCATTTAAAGTAGACATGTAAATATGATCTATTTCATGATTTCCAATAATTGGCGAAGTTTCAGGTCAGATCAGTCAAAACATCTATTAACCTGAGAAATTTCAGACCATACATTTAATACAGACTTTTTGTTTTATGACACATTTCCTGTTTATGTGGTGAGATATTACAATCATAAAAAAATCATTATTTCGCCATTTCAGCATATTACAACATATAAACAATCCCTGCACATTTTAACATCAGCAACATCTTGGCATCATGTATGCCATATTTCACATGAATTTGACAAACTCTCTCTGATGAGTATATTTAAATTGACCATTTGTCAAAATGCACCTAATCCTAATCACCTCACTTTCTGTTGGCTGGCTAATATAATACACATACAAAAGTTGTTGATCCCCACACACCTACCAAATGTGGTATCTATAGCTGAAACTATATGCCTACCACGGGAAAATCTAAAAGGTGGGGAGGAGGGTTTCCCAGGGATAAACCAGAATATTCCCATATCAAACCCCCTTTCCGTGATCTTGTTTTAAACAAGACATTGACCTTATTCCAAGTAAGGTCATATAAATGAATAGACAGTTTGCATTAGTTTATGATTGTAGAACCTTCCCTCGAGGTCAATGTTTTGTTTAGACAACAGTATTTTTTCCCCAGCAAATTAGCATTGTTAACTACATAGCCTACCTTACAAATATGTAAATAAACGCAAGATTATCCATGCCTGCCTCCTATTCCATACACTAGGTATTTGCCGTTACTGGCAACTGATTTTCTAGCGGCGTGATTGGCAGGTGGCAGCCTCAACGGTTTTAAGAAGTCTTACATTTTACCTGTTGAAACCTGCAGTTGATTTTAGATATAATTTACAGTCGGGTCTACATGCTATGTCTATTATGTGTTTCTGAATATGAGGTAACATCTCTCATCTCGTTTTAGACCTAGAGCTTCACATGAAAAACATGCGTGAAAAGGCAGCAGATGCTTTACCTGGTAGTGATTGGGGCCTCAATAAGATGACTCCAAGGCTTCCACCAGAGAGAGTGGATATTTTGATTGTTGGTGGGGGTGTTGTGGGATGGTCAATAGCTTATTGGCTAAAGAGGAAGACAAGACCACGGGACTCTCTGCGAGTGCTAGTTGTGGAGAAGGACCCTACAGTAAGCATTATACTTACCTATTCACAAATTATAATAAACAAATGGACATAATCAAATGTATTGTATGTTTCTGTATCTTTTATTCTACCTTAGTATGCCCGGGCTTCTACAGTGTTGTCAGCTGGAGGAATTCGACAGCAGTTTTCTTTGGCAGAGAACATACAGCTGTCTCTAGCGTCTGCTGACTTCTTGAAGAATATCAACGTAATACATGTTTTTGCAATACTCAAATGAAAAGTCAGAAATCAGAATGGTCTTTAATTTTAATTTCTCATTGCACAGGATCATCTTGGTGTTCTTAATGAGGATCCCGTGGACTTACAGTTCAATCACTCAGGGTACCTCTTCTTGGCAAGTGAAAAAGGTGCACATGTTATGGAAGCAAACTATGAGACTCAGAGGCAAGTGTCAAGGTTTAACATGAATATATATAGATCTGGGTTCAATCCGAGTTTAATGTGTATGTGTGTATGTGTATATCTATTAGTGCTGTCAATCAATTTAAAAAATCAATCTGCATACACTTGCTGGTGATGGCAGTGGTGTAGGGGGAGAGCATTGTGCTGCATGTATGTATGGGGGGGGGGGCAGGGCAAACAAGGTTTTTTGGTTGATAGGTGGTGTAGAGGAATGTTGTGTGGAGAGATGTAATACAGGTCCATGAAGTAGTGGGGGATGTATAAGTGCTGCAAGGTGCGTGCGTGCGTGCGTGCGTGCAACGTTGTTAGGAAGTATTTGTGAGTGTTGAGGAGTGAATGTGTGCAAAGTCAGTATAGCGTGTATTTATAGTTTGGATGGCCTGCAGATGGAAGCCTCTCCTGAGTCTCTCAGTTCTGGCCTTGTGATTAAATAGGCGTCTTCTTGATCATGGTGTTTTGAGCAGTCCATTATTTGGATGAGAAGAGACTTTCAGAATCTTTTTGGTCCTTAGAAGTGCTACTCTCTGCGGAGTACTTAAATCTTTAACTGTGGAGTTCCCATACCTGTTAGATCACTCTCAACAGCTGTTGATGGCCTTCAAGATGGATGTTGAAACCTTGAATTTCCTTAGCTGATGAAGGAAGAAGAGTCATTGTCTGGATTTCTTCATTACATGTTGGGTGTTAACAATCTCTGTTAAGTCCTCACTAATGTGGATGCCAAGGTATTTAAAACTTGACTCTCTCTACAGGTTGCCCGCTGATCTTCAGTGGGTTTTAACTGCAACTCTGCTGCCTCCTATAATCCACTACCATTTCTTTACGTTTTACTTACATTCAGTGTCAGGCTGTTAGACTGACACCACTGTGACACCTCTTCAACCTGATCCAAGTAGGCCTGTTTGTTGTTGTTGCTAATCAGGCCCATGACCACTGTGTCATCCACAGACTTGATGATGGAGGTGTGACTACTGTTGGCTTTACAGTCATGTGTGTAGATGTTGTACAGCAAGGGGCTCAAAATGCAACCTTGGGGAGAGCCAGTGCTGATGGTTAATGTGTCAGATGTCAGACCACCCACTCTACCCACTTGTGAACAGTTGGTGAGAAAGTCAAATATCCAGTGACATAGTGTGGTGCTCAGTCCCATGGCCTTCATCTCTGTGACTAGAGTGAGGGGTACTATTGTGTTGAATGCTGAACTAAAGTCAAAGAACAGCATTCTCACATAATTCCCCTACCCCTTCTCCAGGTGAGTTAGGGTGGTGTGCAGGAGGTTTGAGATGGCATCCTCTCTGGACCTGTTGGCTCTGTAGGCAAATTGGAAGGGTTCAAAGAAGCTTGGGAGGGAAGAGCAGATAATGTTTTTCACCAGCTGTAGACAATAGGGCCACCAGGCGGTAGTCATTAAGACAAGATGGACTTTTGGTTTTCAACACAGGAACATAGGAACAACAATAAAGGACTGTTTGAAGCAAGTATGTACTGTCTCTTGAGCCAATGACATGTTGAAGATGTAGGTGAGCACAGGGGATAACTGAACGGTGCAGAATTTCAGAACCCTGTTAGAAATGCCTTCCGGTCTGGCAGCTTTTCTGCAATTAACCTTCCTGAAGACATTGCTCACATTGACCTCAGAGACACAGAGAGGTGTATCCCCACTAGTATCACAACACACTGTAGCTGTACATACATATATTGAAGGGCTGCATGTCTTGTTCATTTTCTGTGAATCCTATTCACACAAATTTTTCGATGGAACAAGGAAAGTTCCAAGTGATGTCAAACTCCTCTAGAGATCTCCTCTAGAATTAGCATGCTAACTGACTAGTGCCAGGTCATCTTGTCTTGTAATACCAGTTTACGTCTGAGGTGGTGATAGTGAGTCACATACTGGCCAAACCTACCAAACACAGCTCACAGCTTTTGGGCTTCTTGCGGGCGCAAGTGGCCATACTTGAACTTGCTAGAGAGTTTATTTATGGATTGTTAACTTTGCTGTCTATTGCCGTCAAGCACATTCTCATCTTGTTGTCAAACCTGTAGAAGATACTACCACCATGTCACCATCGGAATAGGATAGGAATCTGAAATAAGTCAAGTCAAGTCAAGTCAAGTAGGGATTTATTGTCGTTTCAGCCATACATAGTATATAGTGAGACGAGAGAACGTTTCACCGGGAACAATTGGTGATGCACGTAACTGTTAAAACACAGTATGGACAAGACAGATACGTAATAGTGCCTACATACACTATTGCGGGAGAAAAATAACATTACAACACAGTTGTAAACGATTTGCAGGTATTATGCAGGGATTTGCATAAATATAAGTGATAGCAGCAAGAAAGTGCGGGGGGCATAAGGTGCAGTGTGCTGTGACGCGCTGGTTTGCATCCTGAGTAAGAAATTCCAGTCCAATTGCACTACAGGTTGTTCAGCAGTCTGACTGCCTGCGGGAAGAAGCTCTTCCCCATTCTGGAGGTGCGGGCAGTGATACTGCGGAACCTTCTGCCAGATGGTAGTAGGGTGAATAATCCATGGGAGGGATGGGTAGTGTCTTTGGTAATGTTCTTTGCCTTTCGCAGACAGCGGGTGCTGTAGATGTCTGAGAAGGGGGGCAGAGAGACTTCAGTGATCTTTTCGGCTGTCCTCACAATCCTCGAACCACGCTGTGATGGCGCCACTGAGGATGCTCTCAATTGTCCCTCTGTAGAAAGGTGTGAGGATGGAGGTTGAGAGATTGGCTTTACGCAGCCTTCTCAGAAAGTACAGATGCTGCTGGGCTTTCCTTGTGATGTGTGTGGTGTTGAGAGTCCATGAGAGGTCGTCAGTTATGTGTGTGCCCAGAAACTTTGTGCTCTGGACAATCTGTACTGGAAGGTTGTTGATGCACAGTGGGATGTGTTTATGAAAAGTCCGCCTGAAGTCGATGACCAGTTCTTTTGTTTTGTCCACGTTGAGGGACAGGTTGTTGTTGGTGCACCAGTTGCTGAGCTGAGCCACCTCTTCTCTGTACGGGGCCTCGTTGCCGCCGCTGATCGGACCCACCACGGTAGTGTCATCAGCAAACAGTCATGGGCCTCTAAAAAGAGAGTCGTTCCTAGCAGTAGCATCTAGTAGGGATGACACTCAACAGATATGATTGAGGACAGAGGAAGCACATGAGTCAGTCTCACATTTCACTGATCATATGTGTCGTATATGCACATAAATATATATGTATAAGAGAGGCGGAGAAGTTTGTGGCATCAGTAGGCTATAGCAGTAAAACTAAAATATGGTGCATGGCACCCAAACAAAACCCAGCCCTACTGCAGGCATGGTCAGTAATCATTCTCAGAGTGGATTACCCTTAAAGCTTGGAACTATTGTGGAATGAAGAATATTGAAGTCCATAAATTTAGTGATTCTGTACAGTGTCCTTGGGTCCCTTGAAAGGCGCTTACTAATAAAATGTATTATTATTATTGCTATTCCACACTCCTGAGATTTGTTTCTCATTTGTAAAGGAACTTCACTTCAGGCAGTTGTCCGTGGCAGTAGCTCATGACTCTTGTAAAGTTCCCTGCCTTACTCTAGGAGTCTTTGGAATCTGGAATATCTGCATGATTGCCCAGTCATCATATCAGTGGCTGGCATCTCAGTGGAACTGTTGATGGCCCTGTTGGAGGGGAAGAGTCTTTGATGTTCTAGAGTTTGGCCCTGTTGATTAGTAGAGTGAAAGACACTGAAGTCTGTGAAGTCAGTCACACTCATGTCATGTAGTCCATGTGTGAAGCATTTGGTCCATTGGTGCATGCATCTCACACCTATATGTCGTAGGGGAGAAGTCTTTGATGTTCTGGAACTAGGCTCTTAAAGACATTATTTTTTAGAGCAATATGGGTAGATGAGAAGTTATTATGATTCTTTTGCATTTGTGTACTAATGAATACATGAAATATAGCTATGCTTTCTATTATGTGTCTTTGCCAGATTGACTGTTGTAATTACAATCTCTTCTCTTTCACCAGATATGCTGGTGCCAAAGTCAAACTCATGTCTCCAACACAACTCAAAGTCATGTTTCCATGGATTAATACTGATGGAGTGGCACTAGCCTCATATGGTATGCTTTGTTTTGTTTCTGTGCTTCAAATACGTTTTCACCTAGTCTAAATTCTTAACAGCCTCAACATAACTTAATCTGTTTTTCATTTGTATTTAACTTAGGACTTGAGAATGAAGGCTGGTTTGACCCTTGGACACTCCTGTATGCTTTCAAACGCAAAGCTCTGTCGATGGGTGTTGAACAGTGCTTTGGAGATGTCTCAGGTTTTTACTTTATCTCCTCAGGTTTAGCACATTTTCACAAATGAAGGTCTGGTTCAAGAATTGCATTGCAACATTGCAGTTGTGAAACAACTTTTAATGATGCATCACTTACCATGTCTCTTTCTCCATATACTTGACACTGTCTTGTACACACATTTGTATCTTATGTTTGAATGGAGAAAAATGAACAGATTATATACCTTTAAGTGCAGTGGTTGTTTGGGTGAAGACAAGGCAAGCTTTTTTTATGTAGCGCATTTCATAAGGAGTTCAGTGCTTCACACCAATTCTTAGTATAGAAAAGGAAAAAAAAAATATTCCAAGATGAAAAAAGGATAAAATAAAATGGCAGATTAAAATGGAAGAGAAGATTAAAATAGCTTCATTAATAGATAGACGTAATATAAACACAAGAAATAAATGAGTACATACAGAGAAAAAATCAAATGGATAAAAAGAACAATTTAAAGGGAAGAGCAAATATCTGTAGATAGTATCAGTTAAATATAATACATTGCTATTTACACTACATATCCTCCAGCAATGTTATTGTGTCGTGTTTGTTAGTAGGACTAGGTCTAATAAGGTGTCTGTTACTTTAATTTTGTCAGCGTGGATCTACGTGACAGCAGTGAAACTTATGGTGCAACTTAGTTTCTATGCAAGGTGCTAGTTGAAATCAATGCTGGAGATAAAAAGCATGCTCTTCATACATAATGATCTGATAATTACAGTTTTTTTGCTTACCAGGTTTTAATCACAGAGTTCATTCAGTCGAAAGCAAAGAGATGGGGAGGCTCCACATCAAAAGGATTACACATGCAAATGTAAGTTAAACATCCAGTGAGGACTACTTGGTCTCTAATGATTGGTTTCACTAAATATTTCTATTTTGCGATCTCTCTTTGCTAGGTGCAGGTGTCAAACAGTATAGAATTCCAGCCTGTAGAGTGTACTGTTGTGATCAATGCTGCAGGTGCAAACTCTGGAAAAATAGCTGAAATGGTTGGTATTGGCTTCAGACCGCAGGGAATGGAGGCAGGCAATCCTGTACCAGTTGAACCCAGAAAACGGTAAGTGGCCAATCTGGCCAAAAAAACAAAATGGTTGAAATACCTGTGCAGGTGAATCTTTTCTGTTACATTACTTGCAGAGTTTTTGTCACACAGATATGCACATTTCATGAGAAAATGTGTGACCTGACCTTTACAACACTGTGATGAAAGTTTCATAAGAAAATTTACTTTTAATTTACTTGAAAAGAATAATATTAATACTGCTGTGCATGCGTCTGACACCCATTCATCTTGGTGAAATATCTCACTCTTTACTCAAATATGGCAAACTGCACATCAGAATAATCAAATCCTACCAATTCCTGCCATTTCTGAGTAATCCAGAAATTTAAATTTCTGTATTTTCTATCAGAACTGGTTCACAGACCCCTGTCTGTTAAGAAATGTGACTTCAGCACCAGGCCCAGAAATAAGATTAAGTAAGTTTTTAATGCAACCCTGTGTCTATTGCATACCTATTCCTCTCTGTGCAATGGGAAATTTATAACAACATTCAATACACATATTTTTGCAAAATGCAGTTATAGAGTATCCCACCATCAGGATTCTTAAATTGCCAGATTCCAGACAATCCCCTGTACTGGAATATGAAAAGAAGGCATGCTTCCTATGGTGAGATACAGGATATGCAAAAATTTAAAATATATGTATTTTACAACCTATAATTTTTAACTCTCATCTTGTGACAGTGGGTCACACGAGTCACCCAGTGGCAAAATTATATCCCAGGATGTTTAACTGCTCATTACCTTTAGACAGAGGTGGAAAAGGTACTGAAAAATTGTAATTAAGTAAAAGTATCTTTGCTTAAATCCTACTCAAGTAAAAGTAAAAGTACCCATCTGAAAATGTACTCGAGTAAAATTTACTTCATTTCAAATGTACTTTGAGTAAAAGTTACTTATTTACTTTCAATTATTTGATGTAAAAAAGGACGAGTCATAAACCAAATCCAGCACAAGTTATCCTATAGCCAACATAAATGAAGATGATTTATTAAGACACTAATCGCAAACTAAAGTTCTGCATTCTTCTTCTTATTATTATTATACTGACTACTGATTACTTCTAAAGCTGATTTTCAACGTGAGGTGATTAATTTCTCCTACCTTCGGCTATTTCACTTGCAACGTTAGTGATCAGGATGGAAAATAATTGATGTCATGAAGACAGATTGTGCTTAACAGCGTAAGGTGTTAACCCATATACTGTTCGGGTACAACAGGCAAAACATATAGGCCTATATTTGTAGCCTACTTACCACCACATGTTTTCGTAGATTCGATGTTGAGGTATTGTACGCGGAAAGATTGGTAGGTCAAATAGGTCATCGAGGTTTGGCCAAGGGTTACTATGGCTTTCCTCTCCAGAATTTAATGTATCTTCTTCTGGTCTGTCATCCTCCATGATCTCCATATCTGGCTCCGCACTAGCCATCTTGTTCCGCCTTTATCCAGATCGTGTGAAACAATTGAATTGCCGCACGCAAACTCGCACATTGCAATTTCCTTTCAGTTCCGTCATATTTTTGCCCGGCATTTTTTTTCGATATTATCAATATTATTATATGTCAATATTATTTTACTCAGTAACATGGGAGGCTTCAAATGTAAGGAAGTAAAATATTTGACTTAAAATGTACTCGAGTAAAAGTAAAATGACCTATTTGAAAAACTACTTAAAAAATTACAAAGTACTCATAAAAACTACTCAGTTTTAACTACGAAGTTATTACATTGTTGGCCATTATTACATCATCGGCTGCTACAGCGCATCTTCAGAACTCAGAATGCATACCTAAAAGAAGCGGACATGTACAGAATGTATATTTTTGCAGAATACTCTCAGTTACTTTGTGTTTGCTTTTTTAGGGATTGTCATAGAGCCATAAATGATAGCTTGTTAGAAATGTGGTGTTGTGGTGATCCCAGCCATACCAAATATTTAAATATAGCACATGAAATCAGGGTGCTGTATGAGATAACAGGCTATAAGAAAACCCCACAGCTTTCACCCCTTTGTGGGTGTAATGTTAACAAAGGGAAAGCAAGACAAAGTTGGCAAACTTGCCATAAAAATTGTCATAGTCTCAAGTTCTTGTTAAGATTTAGAGAACTGTGGCCAGGACTGACAGAGTCTCTCTTTGACATAAATAAAGCAGTAGAATATAAGCAGCATAATGATGGTTGTAGATGCTTCATAATGGGATTTTTAAAAGATCTGACGAACACGTTGAGTGAGAGTACAAGGAAAAGGCCAAACCACAGTAGATTTAAAGCAAGGGGGATTATGCGAGTGTGTGTGTGTGTGTGTGTGGGGGGGGGGTGTTAAAAGGTCATGTGGTTGGTCACCCTTATGCACCCTTTTCATAGACAACCTGTGGCAACTACACTCTTGACTCATAGACAACCTGTGGCAACTACACTCACGTTGGGTATGTAGAAAACCGAGGAGCGCCTCTTTGCTGCAAACTGTGCTAATGAGGGGAATGTTCTTTTTACAAAAAAAGGTGAATTCTGGAACTTTAAATGTGTGAGTAAGGAACGGATGCTGATCAAAATGCATTTGCACACAATTGTCACAAATGAACAATAGCGACAGTGCATTGTACAATGAACCACACCCCTGGCAAGAAAAAAGAAAAAATCTCCTTCGCCTTACGCCTTGTACTCATTGAGTTCAAACAGACTAAAGAAACGAAATATCTAAAAGCTATTGTGTGACAATATACTGTACCAAGGTATCAAAGTGCAAAGTGTATGGCAAAGTGTTCTTTAAAATGCCAAATTGACAAAAATAGCAGTCCATTGAGATTGACATCTGTCTATCTGGCATGCAAATTGTAAACTAAATGAACTGTTTGTGTGTGAATCAAATTCTGTATCACCATAAAGTGGAAAGGGCTGGCCCCGACTGCAAGGCACTCAGACATAATGGTGATTTGCTTCGTATGATTGCACACCCAGACACACTAGTGCAAGGTTATTTACAGATCTAAATGATAAATATTCATGTCTATGAGCAAAATCTAATTTAAATGTGCAATATAACAATCAAATATTGTGTAACTTCTGAGGTATGATTGCTGTCACACACCCAAAAACAGAAGTGCAAGGCTATTTACAGAATGAAATAAATAAATATTTGTGATATGTTCAGGTATGTTGAGGTTACATATGAACCATGATGTCACACATCCACAGAGTGGGGTGGCATGCATAGCCTGCCTCCTGACTGACACCAATACCAAAAAAAGAAAATACACATAATGCACACCCACACACACACATAAACACAAAAGGCTAGTGATGGAAAAAAATTCAGTGATTCTCAAGGCGTAAGACGTAATTAGGACTTATTTGGACATTATTAGGTACTTGTAGTTTTTGGTTTGTTCTGATGAATAGGCCATCTTTTCTAATTGAAGGTGAATAACTGTTCCTGTTGTACTACTGCCTTATAAGCCCTATATTAACCAAGGCATTTGAAAATTCATTCATTTCAAAATTCATATTACAACTAACCGAACTACGAATAAATAGTAATTTGTCATGCCTCTCTGTCAGTGTCACCCGTTCTCTCCCTGATCACTTGCCCCTCCCACTCATTCACGCCAATCTGTTACAATCATTACTTCCACCTGTTGCTCGTTGTTTGTTGTCCTGCTGTGTATTTATTCCCTTGTCTCCCAGTCTTCCCCGTCAGACTGTCCGCAAACCTACTGCTACTCATGCAAGGCAAGCATTTAAAGACCCTGACTCCTGAACCTGTTCCCGTAGTTCCTGTGTTTCTGTCATCTGCCTGCTCCCGTGTCTCCGTCCTGTTTCCCTGCCTGTTCCGTATCCTGTTTGATTGCCTACCCGCTGACGACCCCGGACCAACTCGACCTCCGTTCTGCTCTCCTGCCCCTGGTTTCGACCTCTGCCTATCCACGACCTCTGCTCTGCTCTCCAACCCTGGTATTGACCCCTGCCTGTCTACGACCTCCGCTCTGCTCTCCAGCCCCTGGGTTTGACCTCCGCCTGTCCTCGACCTACGCTCAGCTCTTCCGCCCCGGCTCCTGACCCGCTGCCTGCCTACGACCTACGCTCTGCTCCCCATCCCCGGTTACCCGACTCTGCATCTGAAGAGCATCCATACACTCCCTTTCCCTTATCCCAAATAAACTGTTCTTACGTGACTCTTTTGGGTCTGACTCACTCTGTTCTGTGACAGAACGGTCTGACCAGAACATGGACCCAGCGCACGACCCGACTCTCTCTGACCAAGACATGTCAGGCCCTCCCACCACCATGCGGCACCTGGAACATTCTGAGAGGGAGATTAACCGCTTGACCGGAGACATCACCTCGCTGCTACAGCTTGGGCAGCAACAACACCAGCAGTCCCAACAGCAACAGCAGCAGATCCAGCAGCTACAACAGCAGCTGACTGAGCTCACGCAGCTCATGACTCGGGTGGTGTCGCCGACCGCAAGCCCTCCAGGAAACTTACCAGCAGCATCGGATTCTGAAATGCCTGCGCCGATGCCTGGTTCCTCCGCAGCAGGTTTTTCCGAACCCCGAGTGGGAAGTCCGGAGAGGTTCAGTGGTGATCCCGTGCAGGTCAGGGCTTTCTTCACTAACTGCCGCCTGTTGTTCCGTCTGCAGCCAAGAAACTTCTCTACCGAGGAGGCCAGGGTGGCATATACCATTAACCATCTGTCCGGAAGAGCTCGACTGTGGGGAACGGCTGAGTTTGAGCGCCGCTCGCCAGCGTGTGCTTCTTTCAGCTGTTTCGCTGATGAACTTTTAAAAGTATTTGATACCGGCTCCTCCTCCTCGGAGGCTTCCTGGGATTTAATGAACATTCGGCAGGGAAGACGAACCATCTCAGATTTCTCTGTGGATTTCCGCACGCTTGCCAGCCGAAGTAATTGGAATATGGAAGCCTTGGTCGACGTGTATCTCAATAGCCTGGCAGACTACATGAAGGATGAGTTAGTCTCCCATGATCCACCGTCAACTCTTGACGAAGCAATCGCCCTGACCGCCCGCATTGATCGGAGAGTCCAGATGCGACGTCGGGAGAGGGAGCGACCGTCCCGGGCTGCCGTCAGCTGTTCTGGAGGACCCATCACGTCGCCTCAGCCCGCAACCGCATCGCCCTGTGGGCAGGCTGAGCCGGAGCCTATGGAGGTGGGGCGCGCCTCCTTGTCCTCGACAGAACGACAACGGCGGTTAGCCTCCAACCTCTGTCTGTACTGTGGGGGAGTTGGACATAGAGTCTCGACGTGTCCGTTGAAAGGACAAGCCCACCGGATGTAGGAGGCGTCCAGTTGAGCTCGATGACTACTCAGTCCTCCAAAGATGGTAAACCACTACTCCAAGCTACACTGCATCTCCAGTGTTCCACCCACACTTTGACCGCCCTGGTGGACTCGGGGGCAGAGGCCAACATTATGGATGCTGGTCTCGCTCGGAGGCTTGGCCTGGTGGATTGTCCGCTCTCTGTCCCGGTGTCTGCTCGAGCCTTGGATGGGCACCTGTTGGGCACAGTAACTCGGGTCACGGAACCGGTGAGGATGAGGTGTGCTGGCAACCATCAGGAGACTATTCGCTTCCACCTGCTCTGCTCTCCAGGTCAGCCTCTCATCCTGGGCTACCCCTGGTTACGCCAGCACAATCCACATCTGGACTGGCGAACCGGGGTGGTCCGGGAGTGGGGGGTGGATTGCCACCAGACTTGCCTGCTTGCTGCATTAACTCCTGCCCGCTCTGAACCCACAAGTTCCGTTCCGGACCTGTCCAACGTGCCCAGGTGCTATCATCACCTGCGGGAGGTCTTCAGCAAGATCAGGGCCACCTCTCTACCGCCGCACCGACCTTATGACTGCTCCATTGACCTTCTTCCAGGTACTGCTCCCCCCCGGGGCCGCCTCTACTCTCTCTCTGCTCCTGAGAGACAGGTCATGGAGGAGTACATCTCCGACGCTTTAGCGGCGGGTATCATTCGGCCATCCTCGTCTCCTGCTGGGGCCGGCTTCTTCTTCGTGGGTAGGAAGGACGGGTCCTTACGCCCTTGTATTGACTACCGTGGGTTGAATGAAATAACCATAAAGAACCGGTACCCTTTGCCCTTGATCGCCTCCGCTTTTGAACTGCTCCAGGGGGCCACGGTCTTTACAAAACTCGATCTCCGCAATGCGTACCACCTGGTGCGGATCCGGGAGGGCGACGAATGGAAGACGGCATTTAACATACCTACTGGACATTATGAGTATTTGGTAATGCCGTTTGGACTAACTAATGCCCCCGGGGTTTTTCAAGCCCTGGTAAATGATGTGCTGCGTGATGTGCTGAACCGGTTTGTGTTCGTGTACCTGGATGACATTCTCATCTTCTCCCGGACTTTGACAGAGCACACGCAGCACGTCCAACTGGTCCTTCGTCGCCTCCTGGAGAACTCACTGTTTGTCAAGGCGGAGAAATGTGAGTTTCACGCAGAGACCGTGTCCTTCCTGGGATACATCGTGGCAGAGGGGAGTGTACAGATGGATCCTGCTAAGGTATCGACGGTCACCTCCTGGCCCGTTCCGGAAAACAAGAAGAAATTACAACAGTTTCTGGGCTTTGCCAACTTACAGAAGATTCATCAGGAATTATAGTTCTGTCGCTGCTCCCCTGACTGCCCTAACCAGCAGTAAAAGAGCGTTCCAGTGGTCCCCGGCAGCCAATGACACCTTCGCCACCCTCAAGGCTTGTTTCACCTCAGCCCCCATCCTCCGGATGCCTGATGTCGATCGACAACTGGTCGTTGAAGTTGACGCCTCAGATGTGGGGGTGGGCGCGATCCTGTCGCAACGGTCGGTGGATGACAACAAACTCCATCCGTGTGCGTTTTTTTCTGGAAGACTCACCGGCCGAATGTAATTATGATATCGGGAACCGGGAGTTACTGGCGGTGAAACTTGCTTTGGAGGAGTGGCGTCATTGGTTGGAGGGGGCAGCTGGTGTGGACGGATCATAAAAACCTGGAGTACGTTCGATCGGCGAAGCGCCTGAACTCCAGACAGTCCCGGTGGTCCCTATTCTTCGCCAGGTTCAATTTTACCCTCTCTTACCGGCCAGGATCCCGCAACGTGAAACCTGATGCCCTGTCTCGCCAGTTTCAGAGGGAGGACACCACACAGGAATCCGCGCTCATTCTGCCCGACTCCTGCGTTGTAGCGGCTCTGACCTGGGGAGTCAAGGATCTCGTTCGTGATGCAATTCGAGATCAGCCCAGCCCCAGTGGTTGTCCTGCAGGACGCCTGTTCGTTCCGGGTCAGCTGCGCTCCCAGGTCCTTCAGTGGGGACAGGCTTGCCACACCTGCTGCCAGAACAAGTCCTCCAACCGACCTCCAGCCGGTCTTCTCCAGCCTCTGCCGGTTCCGACACGTCCTTGGTCCCACATTGCCCTGGATTTCGTCACCGGTCTGCCAGTGTCAGGTGGGAACACGGTGGTACTCACCGTTGTGGATCGTTAATGGCCCACTTCATTCCTCTCCCGAAACTCCCGTCTGCTAAAGACACCGCCCAGGTGGTACAGTTACATGTGTTCAGGCTTCATGGCATCCCCAGAGACATTGTGTCAGATCGCGGTCCGCAGTTCACCTCCCAATTTTGGAAGGAGTTCTGCCGCCTTCTGGCAGCCACGGTGAGCCTGACATCGGGTTTCCATCCGCAGTCCAATGGCCAGACAGAGTGCATTAATCAAGAACTTGTAAAAAAGCGCTCCGCTGCATGGTTTCCCGCAACCCAACCTCCTGGGCCCAGCAACTGTTGTGGGTGGAATATGCCCACAACTCCCTCACCTGCTCTGCCACTGGGATGTCCCCATTCCAGTGTGTATATGGTTACCAACCACCCCTGTTCCCTAGCCAGGAGGGAGAAGCCTCATGCCCGTCTGCGTTTGCCTCCGCACGCCGCTGTCGCAGCACATGGACCCGAGCCCGAGCCGCCCTCCTGCGATCAGTGTCCAGATACGCGGTTGGGGCCAACCGCCGACGGATCCCTGCTCCGACTTACCAGAGGGTGTGGCTTTCTGCCAAAGACCTTCCCCTTCGAGTGGAATCACGCAAGCTGGCGCCCCGTTTCATCGGCCCCTTCACCATTGAGCGGGTGATCAGCCCAACGGCGGTTCGGCTTCGTCTGCCCGGGTCCATGAAGGTACACCCCACTTTTCATGTGTCCAAGATTAAACCCGTTGTACATAACCCACTTGTTCCTGCAGCTCCCCCACCTCCTGCACTCTGACTCCTTGATGGGGGCCTGGTGTACACGGTCCATCGCCTGCTTCAGTCAGGGACGTGGCATCCAATACCTGGTGGATTGGGAGGGTTACGGACCGGAGGAGAGATCATGAGTCCCCGCCAGGAGGATAGAGGACCGGACTCTCATCACGGAGTTCCACCGGCAACATCACGACCAGCCTGCTCTCCGCCGGGGGCGTCCAAGAGGTGCCCGACAGGCTGTCCGTCCTGCTCCCCGTCCTGCACCTTCTCCAGTCCTGCCCCCCGATGGTGACGGGTCCCAGGCTTCGTCCGGGGAGGAGGCTGGGTCCTTGGACCGCTCTGAGGAGTACCTCCACCCACCCGGGGTGGTGGCACTCTTTGGGACTTCTGGGGCCGTCCCTTGGGGGGGGGGGGGTGTTGGCGTGAACTCATTCACGCCAATCTGTTACAATCATTACTTCCACCTGTTGCTCGTTGTTTGTTGTCCTGCTGTGTATTTATTCCCTTGTCTCCCAGTCTTCCCCGTCAGACCGTCTGCGAACCTACTGCTACTCACGCAAGGCAAGCATTTAAAGACCCTGACTCCTGAACCTGTTCCCGTAGTTCCTGTGTTTCTGTCATCTGCCTGCTCCCGTGTCGCCGTCCTGTTTCCCTGCCTGTCTTTGTTCTCTGTCTTCCGTATCCTGTTTGATTGCCTACCCGCTGACGACCCCGGACCGACTCGACCTCCGCTCTGCTCTCCTGCCCCTGGTTTCGACCTCTGCCTGTCCACGACCTCTGCTCTGCTCTCCAACCCTGGTATTGACCCCTGCCTGTCTACGACCTCCGCTCTGCTCTCCAGCCCCTGGGTTCGACCTCCGCCTGTCCTCGACCTACGCTCAGCTCTTCCGCCCCGGCTCCTGACCCGCTGCCTGCCTACGACCTACGCTCTGCTCCCCATCCCCGGTTACCCGACTCTGCATCTGAAGAGCATCCATACACTCCCTTTCCCTTATCCCAAATAAACTGTTCTTACGTGACGCTTTTGGGTCCGACTCACTCTGTTCTGTGACATAATTAGGAGTTTATATTGGAGACATTCTTAGTTATTGGTGTATAATGGGTAGAATATGGTCATGTAGAATAAGGTATTAATAAGTGATTTGTAGTGACTAATGAATGACTAGCATGTTACAAATTTGCATGTTAATAAGCTGCTAGTTAATGGAGAGTATGTGTACCCTAATATAAAGTGTTACCAAAAGTTTAAACATTACAAGATACAAACATTCAAAATCTATCAAACAATGCAGAGACAGACAATACAGTACAAACATGTATACATATGTGGGCTCTGCATCAGCCTGCGCTTGTCAGGACCATGTCCACTATCACCACTGACTCCAGTATTTAAGTTTTTACTCGCATTTTATCCTACATTTATTTCAGTAAATTAGCAAGTAGTACACAATATTACAGTGAATTTTTAAATATTTTCTACACTGACAATTCTAAATGACTTGTGTTGGTTCGGATGCAGCAGGTGGCATGTGCTCTCTGCCTTTGTCTTCACTGGAGCACTCTGTCAGTGTGAGACTTCAGTCAGTCGGCTTTTTGGACTCATCTCCACTGTCAACCTCAATATCATCAGTTTCCTGAACTTCCTGAACACAGAACCTGGTGGTTGATGGAAAATGATGGTTCATCTTTTTTGGTTTGTTTATTTTGCCTCATGAACTTGTGAACTTGTGCAAAACAAGCAGGATACTAACTTTTCGCTGGTAACCTTCGTCTTAAACTCATTGATCTCAAAACTATTTCAGGATGATTGACCATGATGATACCATCGATACAAACACTAGTTTCATGTTTCCTGTTGTTTTGATGGAAAAATAATACCGATAATTTGATTGAATTTAATTTAGTTTTATTTATACAGCGCCTTTTACAATAGTATTGTCTCATGGCACTTTACAGAAGGAGCACCCAAGAGCAACAGGGGCTTTAGTTAGTCTAGGAAAGCAGATCCTCGACTCAAGGGGCTAACCCAACTGCCAGGGGTCATGCAGGAAAATTACAATCAGTAGTGACCATGATAGACCCCTAAGACCAGCATTTTGGGATCTTGGGGTTCTAGGAGGGTGGTAAGGGACAAGTAAGTCTTTAATATATGTTTGGAGCATGTCCATTGAGGGGCTTATAGGGTAGGAGGAGTATTTTACATTTTTTTGGCCAATGTAAGGAAGCAAGGATAGGAGAGATGTGTTCATATTTTTTAGGCCTAGTGATTGTTCGGGCTGCGATATTTTGTATTAGCTGTAAGTTTTTTATGCAGGTATTACTACACCCAGAGAACAGAGCATTGCAATAATGAAGCCTGGAAGTAATAAATGCATGTATTAATTTTTCTGCGTCCTCAAAGGATAGGAACTTTCTAACCTTAGCAATATTTTGTAGGTGGAAAAAATAGGTCTTTAACTTTTGTGTTACTTGACAGTGAAAGGCCACTGAGTAAGTTTTGGAGTTTAAACATAGGAAATTATTAGTCATCCAGGTTTTAATGTCTTGGAGGCAGGCATCATGTTTAGTTATTGGCATATAGTCATTAGGCTTCATGGAAAGGTAAAGCTGGGTATCATCAGCATAGGAGTGGAAAGTAATGCCATGTTTCCTTATAACAGATCCTAAAGGTAACATGTACAGGGTGAATAACAGGGGAGCACTGAGCCTTGGGGTACACCAACCTTTACTTTGGTGTGGGATGATGACTCATTATGAGCATGTACAAACTGGTAGCAGCCAGAGAGGTACGATTTGAACCAGGCTAATGCAGAGTCTTTGATGCCTATCATGTGTTCACACCTGTGCAGTAGGATACCATGGTCAATAGTGTCAAACGCAGCACTGAGATCCGATAGGATTATTATTGATATATATCCATTATCAGATGAGATAAGGTCATTGAAGACTTTAACTAGGGCTGATTCTGTACTATGATTATCTCTAAAGCCTGACTGTAAAGTTTCCTGGATATTATTTTCATTTAAGAAGCTACAGATTTGCTTAGACACTATGTTTTCAAGTATCTGTGATACAAATGGGAGGTTAGATATGGGTCGGTAGTTAGCCAGGACATCAGGATCGAGGTTAGGTGTTTTAATAGGTGGTTTTATAACAGATGTCTTTAAAGACTGTGGGACATGCTCAGCTATGAGTGAGTCATTTATAAATTTAAGAATCATCTCAGCCAGTAGAGGGAGAGCAGCCTTAATAAGATCTGTTATGATAGAATCCACTAAGCATGTTGAGACTTTAGCTGAGGACATTTACATTTATGCATTTAGCAGACGCTTCCATTTATGCATTTAGCAGACGTCTCCAAAGAGACTTACATATTTTGTCAACTATCAATTACATCAGGTCCAGTCTCCCTTAGAGCAACTTAGGGCTAAGTGCCTTGCTCAAGGGCACAATGGTGGCAGCCAGGATTCAAACCCAGAATTTTCCAGGCTACTTGCAACCACTACGCCACTACCGCCGCATGAGGAAATCAAAGACGTAATTTCTGATATTGGTGGGTGTGAATGAATCAAGGTTTACTACAGGTTGACTAGAGCTAGCTGTAACCATTACATGTGGTCCAACTGGATTTGAGGTTACAAGAGAGTTTTTTATTTTAAACGAGTGCTATTTGACAAAAGAAAGGTGGTGGGATCACAAATATATTCAAGGCTTCTTTTCAGTGCAGTCACCACTTGGTGATTTTGCAGCCTTTGAACTCTTATATGGACTTGTGAAATGCTTGCCTAACATATTGCTATTGATGATTTACAGGCCTCCAAGTCATTCAGACAAAGTTTTTCTGGAAGAGTTTGGTGAACTGTTGCCAGCCATTTGCTTAGAGTTTGACTGTCTTATTATGACCATTGCTAGCAGTCATATTGGTCTTGTCAAATTTTTTCCCCTTTTTTTCACTTTTTTTTTACTGATTTTCCGTCAACAATTGCCGGGACACTGAAATGCTCGGGGACATGAATCTTTGTAGGCATGTAGCCCTAGTAGGATGTGAACGACCAGTAGCTTTTGGCCCCAAAGGGTCACCGCCCTGCTGTGCCAGTGTCCGTCAAAGAGGGGGACACGGCCAAAAGTTTTTGCTGGATAACTCAATTAAATCTAATAGATTCAATTTTGTCATTAAAAACATCCATGAAGTCATTGCTGCTGTGAGTGGGTCACCTCATTCCTACTTTTTGTTAGATGGGATATAGTGTTAAAAAGGAATTTCGGGTTATTTTTATTACTGTGTATAAGTGAGGAATAATATGCTGATTTGGCATAAGTGCTGTCTTGTACTTTTTAAAGATATCTTTCCAAACAAGGCGGAACACTTCTAGTTTAGAGGCATACCATTTCCTTTCAAGTCTACACGCAGCTTGTTTCAGTCTGGTAGCTTGAGTCTGTGTGGTGTACCATGGGGCAATTTTTTTTCTTCTTATCTAGTTTTCTTTTTAAGTGCTGCAGTGGTGTTGAATGTGGAGTATAGTACATTTACAACACTGTTAGTTAATTGATCAACTTGGGCTGGGCTTGGAGTAGAGCCTCCTAATGCAGGCCTATATTGGCTCAGTAAAGGCTCAAGGAGAGAGGGAATTTTTGCTATGAAGTCATCTGTAGTTTTGTGAGTTGTGTTTTGAGTGTAGTAGTAAATTGAGTTGGGTGCTACATAGTTTAATGTGATTTTTAAAGCTATTAAGTATCTTGTTTCCCCCTTGCATGGAAGCAGGCAAAGACTGCTGCCAATGGTCACACACTTTTTATTCCAGCCCAGTTCATCCCCAACCAACTGACAAACTGAATTGTGCTCACCTGGGACCTTCAGCTGGCTACCAATTTTGCAATATAAATGCAATGAGCATCTTTAAAGGTAAAATTGATCAAATAAGACAGAATGTAACATCTCAGCTGCTAATAACTCAAAATGTGCAACAAATTGTTTGAGTCTGTTCTTCACCTCATAACTACTGATGTGCTTCAGATCATAAATGCTTCCTTAGAAACTGGCATTTTTCCTGTGTCCCTGAAAAGAGCAGTTGTAAAGCCCCTACTTAAAAAGAATAACCTAGATGCTTCAGTGTTGAACAACTACAGGCCAATTTCATTTCATTCTTGAAAAAAATGTCTTCAATCAATTAACTGCCTTAATATCATATAGCTGCATTGATAACTTTCAGTCAGGATTTTGTGACATGACATACATCTTAATACTGATGGAGGCAAAATATCTGTCCTGGTGCTATTGGACCTCAGTGCAGCATTTGACACTGTTGATCACAACATGCTGCTACATGGACTTGAACACTGGGTTGGGTTCACTGGTATAGTTATCAGTTGGTTAAAATCCTCTTTACAAGACAGAAGTTTCTATGTTGCCATGGGAAATTGTACCTCAACAATATCCTTGACCTGTGGTGTCCCCCAGGGGTCGATCCTGAAACCATTACTATGAAAGTAATCATTAAGTTAGCATTTTATCACCTAAACAACATTGCCAAACGATGAGGACTTGCGTCGAAAAAAACTACATCCATACTTTTATTCCCAGTAGGGTTGACTGCTGCAATGGCTTTTCACAGGCCTGCCTTAAAAGACTATCAAACAGCTTCAGCTGATTCAAAATCCTCACAAGAACAAAAAGAACAAAGCACATTACTCCAATTCTAAAGTCCCTTCACTGGCTCCCAGAAAGCTATAGAAGTTGCTTTAAACCTCTCTGATATGTTTTCAGGTGCTGAGGACAGTAGCAGACTGCTCAAACATTGCCTGCTTAAAAGCCCGTAAACCACCAAGACAGTTCATTCCCTTTGTTAAAGCTGAAGAGAATGGTAAATGGACTGCATTTATATAGTGCTTTTCTACTCCTACGAGTACTCAAAGCGCTTTACAGTGTATGCCTCAAATTCACCCATTCACCTACATGCACTCACACACCAGTGGCAGAGGCTGCTATACAATGCCAACCTGCCACCGGGATTTGGTGGACACTTCGATGGGGTCAGCCAGAGTGGGGCTCAAACCTGCAACCCTCCGGTTGCTGAACGGCACCTCTACCACCTGCACCACAATCGCCCGGAGAAGTAGCCTGCCTCAAGGATAGCACTCTGACCAATCAGAGCAATGTCCGCTAAACAGTAAATATGTCCTTCTTTGAAACTAAGGACTTAAGGGAAACACCAGCATGTTTGGAGCTACATTCCATTGCTAAAGGTGGTTGAGTACTGTCAGCACTGCAGTGCCAAGTACTGGAAGGTAGCTCCAAACGTGCTGGTGTTCTCCTTTAAGTGCTTATTTCTGCTCAACTTTCAAAGAAAAGTCGAAGTCTTACTCTTCCAAAGTCGATGCCAAAGTCAAACCCTGTTGTCATCGTGTAAGCCTGCCCAGCGACGAAAGATAGAGTTGTGTGATTGGTCCTACCACACCTTGGTAGAAGACCGTACTGAGGCCCTATGGTGCGAGGCTAGATAGATGTACCTGCTGAGCAAAACTATTTGCTACTGCTCGGGTACTTCTAGATTTCTAGGCTAGAAGAGAAGCAGAAACCACACCAGAAGCCACTGTTAACGCTGGTAGAAAATGCTTTAAAGGTGCCATGCCTAAAGTGCATTCTGGAAATGTTCTCTGAGGTCTCCAAAGATGTAACAAAATCTACAAGATCTACAAAAGATGTAACTTTTGTTCGGTTGAAAATGGTCCAAGACCATAACAAGGCCATACACAAATTGCCCTTAAGTAAAATGCCTCATTTTTCCGCCTTTTGTGGGTAAGCTCATTAAAATGATAATGCGCTGCGCTCTGATTCATTCACTATTGTAGCATGGCAAGGGAATCAGTATGGCAGTGCATGTAGAGTGAATATTATTTTACTAATGTCAGAACTGCAAGGGAAGAATGTAGTTTTTTTTTTTTGAATATTATGTGTAGGGTTTCAGACTAGCCAACAAAACCAGATAACTGCTTTGTTACAGCAAGTTTACAGTTACAGCCACACTTGTCAAGCCAAAGTTAACAAACCATTGTTTTTGTAATGCGTTGGACACAGAAATAATAGTAAATAATAATAATGGACTTCTCCAAAGTTTAACTGCAGCTATTTGTCCCTAAACTCTCCTTTTTTGGCAACAGGCATTGTCACTATTCAGGCATAAAACTAAAAACAAGATCGTTGCTCTTCTGCTGTTCTGTTTGCTATCTTTGTTTCACAGATGTTGCTAGCGATCCTGTAGGGTGGGCACAAATCAAATATATGGAAGCATGGATTGGGCGATAATTTTGTTCTACCAGCCAGTAGCTCCAAGTTAATCAGTTCTACGTATACTGAGACTTTTTGAATTGTCCAGTTTTCTCTATTTATTTCTATTTACTACTTTTCACTGGTTAATGCAGACAGCGGAGATAATATTACATTTCACATGCACCATGTAACACAAACTCACATAGATAGAACTGTCATATTTCAAAAACAATAGGTAAAAGTGTTTAATGTGTGGCAGGGCACCTTTGCGAGATGCCAGATACACTGCACACAACTCAAACAGATTGACTTACCCTTGTACTGTGGACACTCATCACTCACCCCACACTCCCCTGTGGTCCCACGGCCACTTCCAGAAAATCCATTGACTGACTACTTGAGATTTTTCTCACATACTTAGTACAAGTTTGTGTAGCTCTTACAAGCACCAAATAGTGTTTATAACTATATTCTTATGGCTTTTACAGTGGGCCTTGGCAATGTATCATTCGTAATCTGAGGTACATTCAGTTTTATTCTAAAAACATTTTCAGATTTTTGTAGTAATAAAAAGTAAGTGAAATGTGATAAGTTTAAATATGACTTAATCTATTGTGTAGAAATCATTTTCAGAAATGTTTGCAAATTAGTGCATATTTAAATATACAACTACATTTACATTTTTTACCCTATTCACCTGTAGCATCTTGCCTTAAATATTTAATGCCTCATTTGCATGTTTAAACATATAAAAATCTTAATGTGAGTGAACAATTGCGGAAGTTTCAAAGTGATACCTTAAAGTTAAAATTTTTACCCTTTTCACCTGTATTGTCTCCCCTGCGCTATTTTCCATACCCATGATAGCAGTAATAATGGGTAATAATGGAATGTGGAATTAAATATTTTTTGATTCATGTTATGACATTTACAAAAATTTATAAATTTTATTAATACAGCACTTTTTACAATAGTATTGTCTCATGCCACTTTACAGAAGGAGCCCAAGAGCAACTTACATGTGGCTTACATCAGCCTTAGAATCAAGCAAAAAAATACATTTACATTCATGCATTTAGCAGACACTTTTATCCAAAGCGACTTTTTTTCTGGTCAACTATCAGTTGTTCAGGGCCAGTCTTCCCTAGAGCAACTTAGGGTTGAGTGCCTTGCTCAGGGGCACAACGGTGGCAGCTGGGATTCGAACCTACAACTTGCATGCTAGCCAGGTTCCTTAACCGCTATTCTACTTCGTCCACTACAGGCAATGAAATTCGATGGCGCAGCCGCCAAATAGGAAGTGAACCGTATCTTGGAAAAGCTTTGACGTATTTGACGCAGATCTAGCATGGAGATTTCCATGTCAACCATTATGATTTTGATCATTATATCATTGTCTTCTTGCTATCATGAAGGGTTGCTGGTTTGATCCCTGACCATTGGACCATGGCTGAAGTACCCTTGAGCAAGGCACCTAACCCCTCACCCCTCCTAGGGTGCTGCTATAGCAGACAGCCAACTGCTCCGGGTTATTCACAAAATTCACAATTGGGTTAAATGCAGAGGTCAAATTCCCCTCATGGGATCAAAAGAGTATATTATTATTATTATTATTATTATTAGTAGTAGTAGTAGTAGTAGTAGTAGTATTCTTTTCTGGGAATGCATTGTAGGACTGTAAGGCACCTTTTGCTATTGTTTTAAGCAGTTTTTTGTCCTGAAAATTATGAATATAGTACTGACCATTTGCACAAGCATGGCCAATGCCACAAATTTTACGTAATTAGATATACTCCATATGACTCATGCATGAGTAATTTTGTCATTATAATAATATGTGGCATAGTGGTTAACAAACCTGGCTAGCATGCAAGTAGCCTTCGAATTGTGGGTTTGAATCCAGGATCCCACCGTTGTGCCCTTGAGCAAGGCATTTAGCCCTTGTTGCTCTAAGTTGCTCTAAGGAAGACTGGCCCTAATTGATAGTTGACAAATGTATGTCGCTTTGGATAAAAGCATCTGCTAAATGCGTAAATGTAAATAATAAATGTAAATATTTAAGATTAGGGTAGTCTCATACTGTATTATAAGCAGTTTTCCAGTGTTATAGATATATTGTTTTTGTATTTTCAGATACATCTATGTATTTCATAGTCCAAATGGACCAGGAATGGATACCCCTTTCTTAATTGATTACTCAGGAGTGTACTTCAGAAGGGAAGGACTTGGAGGGAACTACATTACAGGGCTGTCCCCTCATGAGGTGAATGCATAGTATTAATCTCTAATTCTGTTGGTCTTTGCAGTGTTGGTTAGATCTAATCGCACTTGCTTTTTTTTCAGGCAGATGAGCCAGACATTACAAATCTTGATGTGGACCATGATTTCTTCCAAGAAAAAATTTGGCCCAACTTGGCCCTTCGTGTTCCTGCTTTTGAATGTTTAAAGGCAAGTATGTGTGGTGACTGTATAAACTATGGCCATTCCTGTAAAAAATCTATAGATCAATTACATGCCTGCAGATAGCCATGTAGAACCTGAAAATGTAATAATTTCCTGATAATGTAATAAAAATCCCGTAAACATGTAATAAAACCTAATAATGTAGGTCTTCCTGATAATGAAATAAAATGCATTTACCAATAATGTAATAATCACTAGTAACAATAATGTAATGAAATACAGATACATTAATCAGAGGTTATTTCTTTAAATCTGCCTTAAATTGGTAGAACTTGATAATGTGATAATTTACCAATATTGTAATAACTTTGCCAGTGTTATAGTAGCAGGCCACCAGTTTCAGGGGTCCAAGGGAAAAGCCATGAACGCATCCAGTTCCCTCTACATTTACATTTATGCATTTTATCCAAAGAGACTTACAAAAAGAGGATAAACAGTCAAACATACAGCACAGTAAAAACAAATTAAGAGTGCATGTTGCTAACCTGAAATTAGCAGTATTTTAAGATGAAAAAGTGAAATAGTGTAATAAAAAAGTGCTGTGTAGAGAGAGAGTGGGAGGTGCATTGTAAGTACATTCCTGATATTGAGAAAGTTTAAGTCAGAAGATAATCTTGGAATTCAATTCAAATTAATATTTAAATTTTATTTATACAGCGCCTTTAGTATTGTCTAAAGTATAGCCTAGTATTGTCTTATGACGCTTTACAAAAGGAGTGCTTCCAAGGGCAACAGGGGCAAAACTCCCTTATGTTTAGTTAGTCTAGGAAGAAACCATGGGCCGATTCGTGGCTCTGGGGGCTAACCCAACTGCCAGGGGTCATGAAGGAAAAGTACAATCAGTAGTAACCATGATAGACTACAAGATGTCCATGGTTTTAGCTAAGGATCATAATAGTTCCAATTGTCCATAAATATCAGGCTTGTAAACAGAGAATGTACTGACAAACTGACCCTGTAAGGTGGCAGCAGTACCACTTTGAATGGGAGATGAGCATAGTCTGTAGAAGAAGAGAGAAGCGCTGGTGAGACGTAAGTTTAGGCAGCTCACGTACTCAGAGTATGTGTCGGTCGCAGTAGTTCGGGTAGTGTCGCAATCGTGGGGAACGATGCCAATCAACCCAGGCCAAGCAGAGAGTAGGTCAAGAGCCCAGCCCAGCTCAGCTCAGCAGACATCAAGCCGGCTTGCAACCAAACAAGATATCCTTCACTGCAAACCCTGGACCCTGGAATGGTGCCATGGAGCTGGATTGCAACCTGCCTGCTACTAGCAACTTCCTGGAGCTTTTCCTGACTGATAAGCTGCTCTAACATATTGTAGGTTAGACCAACCTATATGCAAGTTAGTATTTTCAAGAACACCTTGACAGTCTGCCATATAGCAGAAGTAATGCTTGGAAACCAGTGTCAGTTAGGGGCAAGCACATTATTGGTATGGCTTATTACATCATTGGCAATGCAATTTATTACATTGTCAGGAACTTATTACATTATCAGGTTTCATTACATGTTTTAGGGATTTTTATTACCTTATTGGGAGTTACTACATTAACATGAAATTATTGCATTATCAGGTTTCTACAAGCACCTTTTTAAAAATATCATGATGTTAGAAAAAAAGATTAAAATAAAAATCATCAATGCTTAAAATAAACACCAAAATCTAGATCAACTAGATCAACACTTTTGTTGTTTCCTTAATGGTGCCCAAACAGGTACTGTGGAAAAAAAATCCTGAAGCCTTTTCATTATCCTGATGAGCACGAGCCATTTATGACAAAAATGTCTATTTCATTTTCATTGCCAACCTAATATATTATTGCCAGATCTTAAAATGTAAATGCTAATTGAAAAATTTAAATCCAAACTTTGGCTTTGCCTTTTCCTCATGATGAGCTCAATATGTGTCAAAATAAAGAAAGCTGAAGAAAACTACACTTGCAGGCGATATATTTCCATTTTTCGCATTGCATTTTCATTTTCAAGCTTACCAACACACAAAAAGCTCTATGTTAATTACCAGTAGGCATGGGAAGAATTACATGAAAGCCAGAGATGGAGAGTTGCCAAGCGAAAGAAAAGACATCTCATAGAGAAGCAACTTGACAGATGGTGATAGGAAACAGGTGAAGTTACGCTGACCATATTTGTCTAGGACCATTTTGTGCAATTACATCTCATGTCCAATCTTCCTCCTCTATCTTCCCATTATTGTAGCTTCACCTGTATGACTATGATGATGGAGGTCGATTGGTCTTGTGCTTCGGCCAACTACTCCGGTTACAGTACGAGTAGACGTATTTATATATGACCTGTAACCTTAGCCAGGTGGTTGATGTGTGGTAGGCTACTTTAGTAAAGTTCCCTCTCTATGCCAAGTTGTGTTATAGTCAAGTGAAACTCACAGCCTGGGGATTTAGCTCACTGGCTAGCTTGCTCAAGTCCCTGTTCTGCTGTGAGTTGCTGGTCTGAAACCGGGTATGTACAGGGCTGGACTGTACGCATGAGCTAAGAAAAATAACAACAAAACTACAAGTCAATCTGGAGAGAACACTGAGACTTGGCTACTTTGCTTACATAAGTGCAGTGAAAATCTTTCTCTCCGGCTCTGGCTTTCACTTAGTTCTTGCCCTGCCTACTAACATACAGACTATTTGCATATTGGTGAGCTTGATGATTGATTTTGCAAAGTGGGAAATGAAAATGCAACATGATAGATGGAAAGTAAATCGCCAGGAGGTGTTCTGTTCTTTAGCTTTTTTATTTCAACACATATAGCATGTCATGAGGAGAATGCAAAGGCAAAGCATTTACATTTAGCATTTATCATGGCAATAATATACCAGGATGGCAAAGAAAATGAAATGACAATTCTGCTCTTTGCATGCTGTTACCTTTACACCAAGTAAATCCTGTTTGTAAGGACATAAATTATGTGCCTTTCGCTAATGGATTACATTGCCTCTGTGGCAGGTTACAAGTGCATGGGCTGGCTTTTATGACTACAATACATTCGATCAGAATGGCTTATTGGGAATTCATCCTCTGGTGCCAAATATGTACTTTGCCACTGGATTTAGTGGACATGGGCTTCAACAGTCTCCAGCAATTGGCCGTGCCATGGCTGAGCTTATTTTAGATGGAAGCTACCAAACTCTGGATCTCAGTGCCCTGGATGTTAAAAGGATTCTCTATGAGGAGCACTTACTTGAGAAAAATATTGTATGAGTGAAATGTGAAATTGTAAAGTAAAATGTAATTTGTACATTATATTGTTTTTGTGTTTGTGTTTATGCACATTTGTGTATCTTTGCACTTAATAAACCATGCCGCATGCTCTGTAAAATTAATCTGTATGCTCAAAACTCATGAATTACAATTTGTAGGAGTTACTTTCACTTAGAATTTTTTTATTTGCAGTATTATCACTGTTGGCCATCCAGTTGTTCAGCTGGCTTCCTGTGGACATGGAAATCCTGAAAAACTCAGGAAATTTTATAAGCCCATTTTCCAGACTTTTATTGAAATGTTGACTACAACATATGGCTTATGTTTTCACTCTTGGACCCTTTCAGCCCTCAAAATGACCTGATCGATGACTCTGTACTGTCAGCAGTACAGTTCACTTAACCAGCACACTATGTAGGGAATGCATGGTCTGTCTTTCCAGAGCTTTAGATGAGATTTAGGTGATATAGTAATTTTAACCAATCTGACTTTAGTTTTGAAAATAACCACTGGGTGGAAGTTTTCAAGTTAACCAGTATCAGTAGCATACCTCATAAGAATTAGGTTGTGTTCAAAATGAACTGGGTCTGGCAAAATAATTCAGTGACAAGATACAAGTATAAAAGCTATCCAACAAAACTACATAACATGTGGGAACAGCCTTGAGCCTGGGTTACAGATGGGTTACAGATCATAACAATCAATCTTTTCTATTCCCCTTAGAGGTTAGAGTGTGGATTAGCACCCACTGAAACTCACTGTAAGTCTAGAAACTCACAGAATCTACAGACTACAGACATTCTAGGCTCTTAGGCCTACTAGAAAAGGTACCTCAACAAGGTAATACAGATTAACAGTTAACAGTTTATTGTAACCAAAATGGTCATACAATCGATATAACAGTATTCCTAAGATAAAAATAAACAAATAATAAATTATTTAAAATAATCAAATAATCAACAAGCCAGTCAGACAAGATAATAGTCAAAATTACAGCATAGCATACCTGAAATATATACTTCATGCAAGGCATGGAAGGTCTGATAATAGCAGAACAACTCAGACTTGAAGCTTGTCTTTGTGCTTTCCTTAAAGATCCAACCAGAAACACAACCAGAACCACTTTGTATTTACATGTTAATTGGAAATCTACATTTGGATACCTTTTGACCATCATGGGGCATTTGTGAATATAATAACAGCAGGAAGAGGAGTGTCCCTCCAGAATAGGAACATTTCGCCCAAAGTTCAGAAATATCACATCACAATATCAGAACAGAAATCACAGATTAGTTTTAGCATTTTTTCACTTTGACCTTTTTACTTCTCGCACTGAGACCATAAAATTGATACCAAACATGAAAACATTTACATTGCACATATTCATTTCAAATCCAACATTTACATCAACAAAGTCTCTTTGCTTCAGTGGGGCCTGGCCAAGCAGAAGGTGTCAATAGCTCGCCACATGGTGACAAAGAAGGGCAGTTAGACTAGGGTCGACTTGGGTTGTTACCAGGCCCAGATGTGGGGGTTCAGACTTTATTCATTTTACCAAAAGTTACATTCAATACATTCAGGCTCTTCCTGTCTATCGGAAGATTCCGCTATTCAAGGTGAGCAAACTTGGGTGGGGGGAGGTGCCAAGGGACAATTGGGGCACCCCATAGAATAGGCTTACAACAATATCTCTCTCGAAGTCATCCCGTGCATGTGGCAAGACACGCAGTTTTTTCACGAAGAGAACTGCTGCACAGTGGCCACTGTCATTTAGGACATGAGCAGCCTCAAACTATGTAAGCTTGTGTAAGCTATGTACCAAAAATGATCAGGTCCAGCAGTTCATTGAGCTCTATAAAACAAAATGGCAAAACAGAACAATATATACAATATATACAAAAATTCATTACGTCCAGCAGTCCAAGGTGGATATGATTGGGGTGATGGGCAAATCCTGAGTGATGTACCCTTCATCTGAACAGCTCTACAGCAGCTCACAGTGAATTGGGCTGAGAGGGCCAATCTCCAGGATGGCATCCTCAGACATAGAACTCAACTTTGGTCCCTCCTCGCTCATGTCAAGAGACTTTAACAGTTGCACTCACTACAAGAGACACCAGAAACTTTACTGTGTTTTTTTTCCCCCTCTCAAGTCACACTGTTTAGGGTAGCTCATTCTAGTTTGCCCTTCTGCAGTGTTGCAGCTTTGAAGTAGTTACTGAGTGACATTGTTGCAACCTAGCATTACAGACTATCATCACGTAAATTGATCTGTAGAACTCTGTAAGCCATTTGGAACATGAAAATGTCAGCTGAATTTTATCACAAGAGTCCAGACATGTTTTCCTAGAGTGCTATTTCATAATATTAAGTGTGGATGTGTCGGATTTATTAAATTAAAAAAATGCCTCAAATTAGTATGCCATAAGGTTTTGAATGATTAACAAGCTCACACATATTGATCTCTCAGACTCTGGTAGCTATGGTAACCTAAAGTACAACACTGCTCAATATGTTATTGTTATGTTATGTAACTTCTGGTAAGTGCTGCACAGAGTACTCCATTTGGGACAGCCCTTACCTGCCGAAATTCACACACACTTCCTGCAAGTGCGCAATGCTCATTGTGCACTGTATTGAAGTGCACTTCTGAATGTGCGAACTGGAACACGCTGGCAGTCTTCTCAGTTAGCATTGCACAATACAGTGTGCAATGCTCATTGTGCACTATTGAGTGCACTGCTGAATGTGCAAACTGGAACACCCTGGCAGTCTTCTCAGTTAGCATTCTATAGGGTTTTGAATGATTAACAAGCCTAGTCACATCAATTACATTCAACTGTCAGACTTGCTGTATGAGCTTAAAAGATGAAAATACCTGGTGAAAAATATCACAAAAGTCTAGACATGTTTTTCCCTTAAGTGGTGTTGGATATGTAGTGAACCATATCTCCGCAACACTTTGGCGTAGTGTAACCAAACTTGGTTTACAGACTCAGGGCCCTGTTCAGACAACTCTGAATGATCAATTTATATGCTCTGGTGCCC
This sequence comes from Tenualosa thibaudeaui, assembly GCA_027481765.1. Lineage (NCBI taxonomy): Eukaryota > Metazoa > Chordata > Actinopteri > Clupeiformes > Clupeidae > Tenualosa > Tenualosa thibaudeaui. The sequence continues at coordinate 103,435 of JAIFZK010000009.1, forward strand.
CCTCTGGTGAAAATTCATATCTCAGCAATGGTTTGACGTATCGTAACCAGATTTAGTAGGTGGGCTCAGGACCTGTCCTGAACACTCTGAGTGATCGATTGCAACACGCTAGTGCCCCCTCTGGTCAAAAGTCAAATGGTTTGACGTATTGCAACCAAACTTGGTAGGTGGATTGAGGAGCGATTTCAATGCTCTAGCGCTCCTAATAGTCAACTCATCTCACCAACAGTTTGACGTTTTGTAACCAAACTTGGTACTTGGACGTAGGACCGTGTTTGTACATGTTATGGATATATGACATGTGAACCTGTTGTTGCATGGCAGAATGTCCGTTTGCAGAACCACACGTGCGAGGGCACATCACAGCCGATTGCGGCTTTAATATTACTAATTACTTTACTCATGTTATTTTTTTTTCCTGCTGGATATGGAGGTAAATGAGTGACAGGCCTACTCTCAATTTCAGCCAAGATTTGAGTATCAAGTTTACCTAGAATAAGCAGACTTTATGTGGCTAGGCAATCCAGACCCTTTTTTTAGCCTGCACAGCCATGGGGAGTAACACTTATGAGGCTGCCCAGATTCCATTAAGGATACCCTAAAAGGTGGCTGAGAGCCCTGTTGAAAGAAAGAAAGAAAGAAAAATCACTATGTGCTGGTAGCTGCTTTTAACTGGTTTAAAAGTCTTTGGTGGGCCATTAACCAGCTCATCTAGCTGGTCATGCTAACTGGGCATTGCTGGAGTAAGCTAGTCAGGCAGGTCGGAAGTTGACTGGCTGTGCTGTGAAATTGTTGGTATGACCAGCAAGAGGTAAGATCAGCAACCGAATATAATCAATCTGAATATCATGCTCTTTCCAGCATATCCTATTTTTATCCTATATTTCCAATGTATTTTTTTTCGAACATTGGGTACAACTTACTTACTTACATACATATGACAACTCTCCGATATTACAATGAGTAGCAATCTGCAGTCACTGCTAATAACCTGCCTGAAATTCTAGTGTTTACAATGAAGAATCAGCATTGTTTTACCAAAGCATCGGGAGAGTTACCGACCAATGGCATTTTGACTGTTGTTCACATGTTACCAAATGGTGGCGAAGCTATTTTTTTTACTTGGTGCATTCTTGAAATTGTGATTTGTGAAATACAACAATGGGACGAGGTCGCTTATTGTAGAGTGTTACTGTAAGGTATCTATTTTTCAATGTATGTATTGTTCAAATACATGCTTACTGAGCATGATGAGGAAAAATGGTAACATTTTGCACCATTTGTCTATGGATTCCTATGCACTGCTGATTGTAACTTGTATTCTTTGTCATCTTTAACTTCAAAATCAGAAACTCTGCTTACAAGATACAAGTATATTAGTATTAGTATTAGTAACTCTACTTAAGTAAACAGCATCATCTTTCACATGATATAGACTGAAACATTTGACCACTGCTGTAGTCTTGAGAAGTAGCCTATTTTTTGACAACCTAACTGTGTAGTTTCCAAATGCAAGAGAAAGAGTTTTGACATCTGTTGTCTATTCCCTCACTCTCTCCCTCCCTCCATTTTCCTTCCACACATATTCTCCATCTTATCAGGTGCTGCTGATGGGGAAAACTTACAAACATTGATGGGGGGAAAAGTCACAAACATTATGATGGCTTACAATCAAACCAAATGCACAATGTGTGTTGTGGTGACCTATCAAATACTAAAAGCTGATTCCAGCGCCTTTTTGTACCCCTCTAAATATTGTGAGCAAACATTATAATACAGTTGAATTCAATTCAATTTTATTTATACAGTGCCTTTTACAATTGTATTGTCAAGGAAAAACTCCCATATGTTCAGTTAATCTAGGAGAGTCGGTCCTGACATGGGCCTCCCTTAGTGTTGGTTGTAGTCCACTCAGGAGGGGAGGGTGAGAGGAGTCCGCCGGAATGAGCCAGGGATGACACTCAGCAGAGATAATTGTGGACAGAGGAAGAAAGTGAATTAGGCCAGGCTCACACATCAGAGAGCAAATGTGTAATTTGGGCAGACATATAAGTATATGAATATATACATATACATACACACACACACACACATATATGTATATATATATATATTTATACATATATATATACATATACATACACACATATATATATATACACACACACACACACAAGAGAGAGAGAGAGACAGAGAGAGTTATACGGCATGACGCTTGAAGCTTTTGTGGCGGCACTAGGCTATAGCAGCATAACTAAGGTATGATGCGTGGCAACCCAGCACCACTGCAGGGATGGTCAGTGGCTGCCATTCCTCGCAACTGGGGGCAACAGCAGAGGCAGTCCCTCCCAAAAGACCCATGAGAAGTGATTATTTGCCACGCACCATACCTAACTATGGGAAACAGTAAAGAGGAAGGTTTTAAGTCTAGACTTAAAGGTATTGAGAGTGTCCGCTTGTCGAATGTGGGGGGGGATTATTCCACAAGAGGGGTGCACGGTAACAAAAGGCTCTTCCTCCTATCGTAGATTTTGATATTCTTGGGATTACAAGGAGACCAGCATTTTTGGATCTTAGGGTTCTATGAGGGTGGTAAGGGACAAGTTAGTCTTTAATATATGTTGGTGCATCGCCCTTGAGAGCTTTGTAGGTTAGGAGGAGTATTTTAAAATCAATTCGACTTTTAATAGGGAGCCAATGTAAGGAAGCAAGGATAGGAGACATATGTTCATATTTTAGTCCTGGTGAGTGTTCGGGCTGCAGCATTTTGTATTAGTTGTAGGTTTTTGATACAGGTATTACTACACCCAGAGAACAGAGCATTGCAATAATTAATTTTTCAGCATCCTCAAAGGATAGGAACTTTCTAACCTTAGCAATATTTCGTAGGTGGAAAAAAGATGTTTTTGAAATGTGTTTTATGTGACTATTTAGAGAGAAGTCCTGGTCAATAATTACCCTGAGGTCTTTGACTTTTGCGGTGCATGATGGTGACAGGCCACTGAGTAAGTTTTGGTGAAGGGGTAGAGTGTTGGTCAGCTGTTTAGGGCCAATCATCATAACTTCAGTTTTATCAGAATTTAAACATAGGAAATTATTACTCATCCAGGTTTTTATGTCTAGGAGACAGGCATCAAGTTTAGTCAATGGCATATAGTCATTAGGCTTCATAGAAAGGTAAAGCTGGGTATCATCAGCATAGGAGTGGAAGGTAATGCCATGTTTCCTTATAACAGATCCTAAAGGTAACATGTACAGGGAGAACAGCAGGGGACCTAGCACTGAGCCTTGGGGTACACCAAACTTTACTTTGGTATGGGTTCATGACTCATTATGTACAAACTGGTAGCGACCAGAGAGGTATGATTTGAACCAGGTTAATGCAGAGTCTTTGATGCCTATCATGTGTTCAAGCCTGTGTTGTCACCACCCTGTCCTGTCTATCTCTGTTTCCTCACGTTTCCTCCCTGTCTCCACCGTTAACAATCTTAATTGAATCCAATCACGCCTCTTACTTCCTCGTTTTCTGTTAATCACTGGTTATGGCTCCACCTGCTTCTCACTGATTGTTCCCTATTGTTCTCCCCAGCTGTGTCTCATTTTTTCCTCTTATGTCCGTGAGTATTTATTCCCCTCTGTTTCATCCACTCCTTGTCGGTGAATTCGCGAACCTGCACGCGTCTATTGCTGAAGGCAAGCATCTGAATCCTGACTCCTGTCTGTTTTCCCGTCTCTGTTACCTCCTTCTGTTTCCAGCCCGTTTCCTGTTTTCCCGTCTGGTTCCCAGTATGTTTCTGTTTGTCTCTGTCTCCTGAAAGATCGTCAGCCTGTTGCCGAACCTGGACTGCCTGTGACCTATGCTACTGCTCCTCTGCCCCTGGTTACCGACCCATTGCCTGCCCACGATCTACGCTCTGCTCGCCTGTCTTGGATTCCGACCCGTGCTCTGTCTTCGACTAACGCTCTGCGCTCCAGCCCCGGCTACTGACCCGCTGCCTGCCTGTGACTCTCGCCTGCTCTCCTGCCCCGGTTTCCGACTCGTCGCCTGTCCCTGACCAACGCTCTACTCCTCTGCCCCGGTAACCCGACCCGACCCCGGTCCGACCACTAGTGCTCTCGCCTACCCTTCCCTGCTCTACGCTCCTCCTGCACCACCCCGCCGAGGGCGCTCTCACGGAGCACATTCACATTCCCCCTAATCCTTAAATAAAGACTATTGCAACTTGCTGCAACCGTGGTCCACTCTGTCTGATTCATGATATGTGTAGTAGGATACCATGGTCAATAGTGTCAAAGGCAGCACTAAGGTCCAATAGGATTAATATACATATATATCCAATATCAGATGCGATAAGTCATTGAAGACTTTAACTAGGGCTGATACTGTACTATGATTAGTAAATTATTTTCATTTAAGAAGCTACAGATTTGCTTAGACACTATTTGTTCAAGTATTTTGGATACAAATAGGAGGTTAGATATGGGTCGGTAATTAGCAAGGACATCAGGATCAAGGTTTGTTTTTTTAATTGTTGGTTTAATAACAGATGTCTTGAAAGATTATGGGACATGCCCAGCTATGAGTGAGTCATTTATAATTTTAAGAATCGTTTCAGCCAATAGAGGGAGAGCAGCCTTAAGAAGATCAGTTGGGATAGGATCCAATAAGCATGTTGAGGCTTTAGCTGAAGAGATCAAAGATGTCATTTCTAATATATTGGTGGGTGTGAATGAATCAAGGTATGCTACAGGTTGACTAGAGCTAGCTGTAACCATTACATGTGGTCCAACTGGATTTGAGGTTACAAGGGAGTTTATTTTAAGTCTAATAGATTCAATTTTAATCATTAAAATAGTCCATGAAGTCATTGCTGCTTAGAGTTATTGGAATGGAATGGGACACCTCGTTCCTGATTTTTGTTAAATGGGATATAGTGTTAAAGAGGAATTTCAGATTATTTTTATTATTGTGTATAAGTGAGGAATAGTATGCTGATTTGGCATTGTTGAGTGCTGTCTTGTACTCTTTTAAGTTGTCTTTCCAAGCAAGGCAGAACACTTTGAGTTTAGTGGCATACCATTTCCTTTCAAGTCTACGCACAGCTTGTTTCAGTGAGCGAGTCTGTGTGGTATACCATGGGGCAATTTTTTTCTTCTTTTTGAGTGGAGCAATTGTGTTAAATGTGGAGTATAGTGCATTTACAACACTATCAGTTACTTGATCAGCTTGGCTTGGGCTTGGCATAGAGCCTTCTAATGCAGGGCTATATTGGCTCAGTAGAGGCTCAAGGAGAGACAGAATTTTTGCTATGAAGTCATCTGTAGGTTTGGGGGTTATGTTTCTAGTGTAGTAGTAGATTGAGTTAGGTGCTACATAGTCTAATGTGATTTTTAAAGTTAAGAAATAGTGGTCAGATAGTGTAGAGTGTTGAGGTAGGGCTGTAAGTTGTTCTATTTGCACTCCATGTGTCAGAACAAGATCAAGGGTGTGGTTACCTTGGTGTGTAGGTGTATTTACATTTTGGCAGAAGCCAATGTGATCAAGCAGAGATTGGAATCCAATTGCCAGGCTATTGTTTGCAACATCCATGCGGATATTAAAATCACCTAATATGATTATCTTTTCTGTTTTAATGACTAGAGAGGACAGGAAGTCAGAGAATTCTGATAAGAATTCAGTGTAGGGGCCTGGAGGTCTATATAATGTTACAATTGTTAAGGGTTTAGCACCATTCCTATCAGGATGAATCAAGTTAAGGACAAGAACTTCAAAAGATTTAAAAATATAATCAAGCTTAGGGGTCATGATGAAATTTGAATTGTGAATTGTGGCTACTCCGCCACCACGGCCATAGCGACGTGGTATGTGATAACTTAGATGACTTGCATTCATTGATTCATGATGAATTTTAATGTACTCGTCGGAGACAGTCTATCAGATTGATGTGAAATTTACTATATACAAGATGGCAAGATGTTGCTGATGTTAAATTGCGAAGGGATTTTTGATATGTTGTAGCCACACGTAACAGGAAGTGAGGTAATTGGGATTTCGTGCATTTGGACACGTGGTCAACTTTAATGTGCTCCTCAGAGATTATTTGTCATTTTCATGTGAAGTTTGGCATACATGATGGCAAGATGTTGCTGATGTTAAATTGCGCCCGCTACAGCCAATCAAATTCGATGGCGAAGCCGCCAAACAGGAAGTGAACCATATCTCAGCAACGCTTTGACATATCTTAACCAAACTTGGTATACAGACTCAGGACCCTGTCCTGACCACTCAGAACCAATTACCTCAAACTCTCTAGTGCCCCCACTGGTCAATCGTCATATCTTCATAATGCTTTGACATACTGTAACCTAGGAAACGTGCCATGAAGCCACACTGTGTTGAATGAATGGTCTGAATTTTCTCAGGTGAATAGATATTAAGATCATGAACATACCAAGACACCTTTTGGACTCTACAGCCAATGAAATTTGATGGCGCAGCTGTCAAACAGGAAGTAAACTGTATCTTGGCAATGCTTTGACGTATCGTAATCAAACTGGGTATGAAGACTAAGAAGCCTGTCCTGACCTCTCAGAACCAATTACCTCAAACTCTCTATCACCCCTAATGGTCATACATCAAATCTTGAAAACGCTTTGACGTATTGTAACCAAACTTGATACGTGGACTCAGGACCCTGTTCACACCATTTAGAACAGGGTTCAGAACAATTCAATTCAATTCAATTTTTGCCTTTTACAATAGTATTGTCTCGTGGCGCTTCACAGAAGGAGCACCCAAGAGCAACAGGGGCAAGGAAAAACTCCCTTATGTTCAGTTAATCTAGGAAGAAACCTTGGGCAGATCCACGACTCAGACCCCTGGGCAGAACCCAACTGCCAGGGGTCATGGAGAAAAATTACAATCAGTAGTAACCATGACAGACTATAAGTTGCCTATGGTTTTAGCTAAAGTTCATAATAGTTCATAATAGAGTATTACCCCCCTTATACAATACATGATAGTCAGTCTATAGTTGGTTATCAGGAATTATGGCTGGACAATGTAGCAGTGGCCAGGCATAGTGACAAACTCAAAGGAATGAGATGGGTCATGGGGGTAACAGCAATTTGACAGCACCATTGTGAGGGGGGGTCAATCACAAAGCCTCAGGAAGGGGAGTCGGGCCCAGTATCGGCGTCTTATGTTTACACTCTGATAAAACTAGGTTCTAGGAGGGTGGTAAGAAATAAACTCCCTTAGTTATTGAACCACATAGCTCACTGACTAATATTTACACTGAACCACTATCTTATAGAACATAGTCAACTCTTATATTTTCTCCTCCTTTTCTTTATTATATGTTGGCCTACCTTCTGAGTTGTCTTATTGGTCCTTCCATCATGTTGATACAAAACTGGAACACTCATTTTTTTACTGTACATTGTGAATGGCAAATTGATTGCTGTTCGGCAAGGGTTGCAGGTTCGAGCCCCACTCTGCCCGAAGGGTCCTTGAGCAAGATACTGAACCCCAGATGGCACCTTGCATGACAGCCTCCGCCACCGGTGTGAATGGGTGAATGTGTGAATGTGAAGCATACTCTGGGAAGCGTTTTGACCACTCGCAAACCACAGTGCTTAGCAAAATAATGTGTGATCGGATTAAATGGCTGGAACATGCAAACATGGAGCAAGCTCAGATCTCTTTATTTAACACTCATGTAAACAGTTTGGTTGGATTCTTTTAATCTGATTCAATCAGATTGTAAAAAATTGTCCATGTGAATGTTACAGCCAAAACACACCCATGATTAATTAAGTAAATTAAAGTAATTAGACCAACCCTTTTGAATCTCGCACTGGACACAAGGTAAATTTTCCCTTCTGTCAAAATATGATATTTTCGTAGGGGCTGCCTCCAAACCAACTTAGAGCTAGAACTTAATCTAGAGCCAGCACTACTGATTGTGAAAATAAGGCCCTTTGGCTTAATTTTGTATAACTGGGATGTGACTGCTTCTGCCATGGAGGGTAAGATATTTTATTTTAAAAAGGTAATCTGAAAATTCTTTTTTTACATTGTTTACTATTTTTGTAAAGCTTTCTTAAATGCTCAACAAAACCAATATCAATATCAATAATACCAATACTGTTATTTGGAATTTATTTTGCATCAATTTATTTTGTTTTTTGATAAAATAACAACAGGAAACAGTCTCTCACAGACCTTTGGTTTTAATCTTTATTCCTTGAGTCTGGAGTGTGCCTATGTAGGCTACAACAGAAAAAAATAAAACAAGTTAAAACACCAAAATAAAAGACATAAAGTAACTTATTGTAAAACAAGTGGATAATGAACAAAAAATAAATGACACATATAAAGTCAAGGTTTCTGTGCTTGTTTTGTTAATATGATGCCAATTCCATCAGGAAATTTCACAAGCAGATGAACAGATAAAGTCTGAGCTTTGTGATGAGAATATTATTGGTCTACTATTACCAGGTCATATTCTCTCTGTCTTTGTGATTGTTGTCATTTTGCAGTATTTTGGCATTAAAGTCATAGAATGTTTACATTTAAATGAAGAGATACAGAAGAGCAGAACTTTAAAAAACTTTGACAGTCAAATGATTGTGAGAAGATCATTGATCATTTTTAACAAACTCAAACACAACTCAAATAGTATAGTCTGTATTAAAATGTCCAATCTTAAGCCCTTCAGTACTTAATTATTTCATTAAAATGGTCTTAAAGTACAATCCTCACATTTTTATTTGGTTACTTGATGGATTGTTCATAATTAGAATCAAATGTTTATTTCTCTGCCATTGTAAATTTGCACAAGCCATACAGTGTTTTGACCTAAATTGTCCTAAATTGTCATCATTTATATGAATATGATATGGATATAGGGTATAGGGGCTTTACATTTGCATATCTAACATAGCAGCATTCTCTTTGCATCCTTAATATTCAAGATTATTCTCTTAAAGTGTCAGTTACATAGTTGTAAATTGTGTCGATTCATCAATATCAATCACCTCATATCCAGTGTTGTCAATTCCTTGTTTTGACTGTGGGTTATGGTCATGTTCACTGTTATTTTGGAAGCAGTAGGCACAGTGTGGAGTTGCTACTGGTACTGTCTTTGAAAAGTTAGAGAAATCCACACGATACTTGCCCCCTTTAGTCCGTGAGACGATTGGCAGGAAGCTGTGACCCCACTGGATTTCACGTGGAATAAAAGAGGTTCGTACCTGACATGATGAGCTGGTAGATTCAGCAGTGCCATCGAGGAACACCACCAGCTCAAACTCCTCTTTGTGCAGGGTGTCTGCTGACATTTCAGAAAAAGGACTGCCTTTGTCAATGATATGGTATAGTGTGAGGGGGCAAACAAAAAAGAGATTGTCTTTGCCTGCATCCACAGTAAAGTCAACACTGATCTGGTCCAAGATGATGGTTTCTCCCTCTGGTGTAATGGTGGTCCTAACCAGCTTGCCATAAATATGACTTCCTATTAGTAAGGTTTTTCGCAAGTTGGCTACCTGTATAAGCAGACAGAGACTGCCTTTCTTCAGGCAGATAACAGCGGTTTCACTGAAAGTCACAGTTTTTGCTCTCTTCTTTGGAAGGGATATCTTTGCCAAAATAAGCCCACACATAAAGCAATTTATAATGGCTCCTATGAGTGACTGAATAATGATCAGTATGACTGTGCCAATACAGTGCCCAGTTAGAGCACGGCCACCATATCCTATTGTTGTCTGTGTCTCCAGAGAGTAAAGAAAAGCAGTTGTTATCCCATTTACATTCTCTATACATCTCACATGGGCATTTGTTGAATTCTGTCCCAACAGGTCTCCATTGCTTTTAGCAATTGAATACCATAGAAGGCCAAAAATGAACCAACTTCCAGTGAAGGCAAAAACAAAGTAGCATAACACAAAACGCCAACGAATCTCAACAAAGGTTGTCCAGAAGTCCATGAGGAAAGCAATATGATTAGGATATCTTATGTTCCCAAGCTCAATGTTGCAGCGACCATCTTTGGTGACAAGGCGAGTCTGACGCGTCCCACGTTCAGTAAAGTGGTCGTGGATTTGCTTCTGGATGTACTGAAACATCCTTCAGCTGAGGAGAAAATTAGAACCACACTTTACGTAATTTTAACATGCATTTGTGCTTGTTTGAAATATGGTATTTTCAAAAATTAATGATTCTATGATGCATAACAATACTGATACCAGTGAATACCAATGAAAATATAAATACGTATCCAAACCAGCATGAACGAGCATAACAAATGCAAAGACATTGTGAAGAAATTGCATGTTTGTGTTAATATTTCACATTTCAGTCAATAATTCAATAATTTACAATATTTATCCTTATTCAAGTTCTGCCTTAAACAGTTTTAAAACATCTTAAACTTAGATTTTGATAGCTAAGGCCTGAAATTGTATTAAATTGTCTGGAATTGTAGGATTTAAATTTTATCTGGAGCAGAACAACAGATTTTTCCCTCTTAATCCTACAGCAATGATCAGATCCTCAGTTATCAGTAACTACATCTGCTTTGGCAGATTGACATTAGGCCCTGATATCAGTCATTGGACTGCATTCCTCACTTTTTCTTCAGATACACTGAAAGAAGTGCATTAGAATTTGCATAGAATAAGTTACCAATGCTTATAGAGGTTGAATTTTCCTTTCAGAGGTCTTAAAAAGGCTTCAAAAATATTAAATTTGTATTTTTAAAATGTCATATTTAAAGGTTAGGTTTAAATACCCTGGTTTAAAAGTTCTAGACTCAGAAAACATAGACACATATTAATAGTCCCTAGACTATTCTCTCAACCTGCCTAATTCACAAAAAGAATATCAGGTGGCAGCAGCATGCCAGAACTGAACAACACAAATGTTGTAATAGAGGCTGCAAAATAAAAACTAGATAAACATCACTGTTAACTATCAAGGTGCAAAACACAGTTTACATACCTGAGAACTCCAGTCATCAGTCAAATTGTACAATAAAGTAGCTAAATCTTACAGATTTCTTTTACACAGGTTGCCATTGGAGTGCTGCAGAGCTTTAATCCTCATTGAAATTTCCTAATCCAAGGCACATGCCACAGTTTACACTGCCAACCTAAAGACTATGACAAGTTAATGGTACATTTACAAATTGCGTTCATTCCATTTACTCCAAAGCTCTATTTACACACACACACACACACACACATCATTCTCAATGTTTTTAATCATTGATAATGCTGTATGATTGATATGACAGTCATGCTCAGCTGACCAAAAGCATAATTATACAAAAAGCCAAACAAAATGGAATATATTCAGGGATAAAAAGGCCCTAAAGAACACTTCACATTTTTTATTTACTACATTTTTTATAGAAATGCTGTACTATAAAAATATCCTTGGTTAATATTTCCCTTTTCTTTTCATACCTCCTCCCCCCATCCCCCAGTTTCTCAACCTTCTCAGGATTTACATAACAATACTACTGATGGATGCCAAGAGGCCATTCACGTTAAAATGTTTTACACACAAAATCTGTGAAAATATGATGCCAGTAACTGCTGGGGAAATCTGACAACACAGATGGACAGTATATTGTTTGAGATTTGATCTCAAGACAAACAGTGCCTGTACCTGAAAATTAAATCCTTCACTAAATTGCTCATGTCTGATTTAACCAAGAATGGAAGGTTCTCACAAGAAAAAAGAAAAACTACTGCCCAAAACTGTGAGCGCGCACACACCCCCACCCACACACCCACACAGAGAGTCCATACTCTAGCACCCTCTCTCTCAGGGAGATGTAGCATCTCTGTTCAGTCTTTGTAAAATCTTTGCAAAGGTTCAATCTTTGTAAAAGCACCTTTTCTGAAATATGATTTTAAGTATTTTTATATCATTTAAGCTTTAGTCTGGCACAAGAGCATTTAAGACTGAAAATATTAACTGTAGCCTTTGGGATCCTAAGGATTATCAAAAATATCATACATAAAACTGTAAAAATAAGTTTCTTGGTTTTCCAGTTTCTCAGAGACCATAATTGAAATGGCTGTATATGACTTTGATATGACAAGGAATCTTATTAATCTTATCTTTCAATAATGGCTTGTTTGTCAATATGCATTGTGCATATGTATGGGTGAGAGGGGTGGAAAGATTTTGAAGTTCTCATAATTAACCTCTCAGTAAAATTAGGGTTTTTAGGACATATTTTGGTCTCGTTCCAAAGTAACAGCTGATATGTCCATTATGTTTGTCTGAAATTTTCCTGTTATGAGTTACTTTTTACAGAGCCCTGGAAAGCTCAAGTGAATTTTTTTAATCATTCTTGTGCTCACATTATATAATGTCATTTGTGCATGGTATTCCTCACACAAGTTTTTCCACTTAAATAAATAGAGAAAGGAGGATATGTAGCGGCACTGCACATTCTTTTTGTAGGCCACTACCTCCATGAAGAATTCAACAAAATTTGTCTTGACCGAGCCCCTTTTCTTATAGTAAACTCACTTTCTGTGAGTACCCTTTCCCTCAGCCTGTACCACTAGACCAACCAGCAGCATCATCACATTTGTTTAGTTTTTGTAGGCTACATCTTTTCCCTGTTTTCACATATTAAATCCTTTTCCACCATTTTTGCTAGGCTTTCAATGGGAACTTCAATTCTGAAGTTAGGCTATAATGCTTATTAGCTTTCTCATTTATTAGATAAAAATAACTTTTAAATGTGAATTTGTTAATGCTTAAATCTGTAGCCTTATCAATTCAGTCAATCAAGTTTGATTATGATGATGATGCAACAGCCACATTTAGCAATTTTCACCTGCTCCCACAATTTGCTAGCAACAAAATGCCTAAAAACATTGCAACTTGTGCCACTACTTTTTACAAAACCTGCCACAAAATCTGGTATTTTTGATCATTGATTTTGAGCCAGTGAAATCCTGGGGGGACTGATTAGTGTTTCCTGAGTAATCCGGTCTTGGAATCATATCATATTTCTGCAATGTCTCCAACACCACCACCCACACCCCCAAATGAATCCTGTCTGTCATAAAGACTAGTACCCTGGCTAGCAACAGAGAGGATTATGATGCAATCCTGTGTCTATTGCAGCTTTGCCATCAAATTTAATTGGCTGTGAAAAAATCCAAGTGATAACTTTTATCAGGCATGGTCTGAATATCATCTGTGCAAAGTTTTGTGACAAGTGGATAAAATATGTGGCTTGACAAAAATTCGTTTTGGTTTCAATAAATTGCAATGTGGCAGCTGAATTATTATACTGACAAGGAAATTTGGCAAGAATCATCAATGGGACTACCAAATTGTTATAAATTTGTCATGCCCCTGTGGGATGTGGTCAGAAGTCATGTGACTAGGTTTGGCTGAGATATGTCAAAACATTGTAGAGATATGAGCTCTCTTCCTGTTTGGTGACTTCACCATCTAATTCAATAGATTGTAGCATCCAAACGCTTTTGAAACTCTATTGGCTGTCTATTGGACAGCCCACACCATTACCATGTAATGTTATGGGATAATACTCTGGAACTACTCTGGAACTTGTGATCCTTAGCTAAAACCATGGACAACTTGTAGTCTATCATGGTTACTACTGATTGCACTTGCTGCAGTGTGGTTAGCCCCTTGAGCCGTGGATATGCCCAAGGTTTCTTCGTAGACTAACTAAACATCAGGGAGATTTTCCTTTCCCCTATTGCTCTTGGGTGCTCCTTCTGTAAAGCGCCATGAGACAATACTATTGTAAAAGGTGCTGTATAAATAAAATTGAATTGAATGGAATTGAATGACCAGACACTGGAATTTTGTCACATCATGAGATATGAGCCCAAACACGTTTTTGTTAATTATGGCGCCACCTGGAGGTCAAACTACACTAAATTTGTTATGACCCACAAAGAAGTGGTCAAGAGTCATGTGACCAAGTTTGGTTATGATATGTCCAAGCGCTGCCAAGATATGAGCTCACTTTCTGTTTGGCAAGTTTGCCACCAAATTTGATTGGCCATAGCAGGCAAACGCCTCAAAGTCTGTGAAGGGGCAAAGTTTTGTAAGGCTTAGTCTGAAGTTGATGTGTAGCAAGTTTTGTGTAGATCAGACAAACTATGTGAGCACTGTTTCACTTTCGACAAAATCCAAAATGGCGGACAATCCAATATGGTGGAAATTGATGTCATAGGATGCATTTAAACAGTAGAACATCAAACGCGTACGCAGTCAAAATTGTGTACGTGAATGCACTTCCAACTTTGACCTATTGGTGGGGCTAGAGGGAGCGTGGGGGCACCATGAAATTTGGTCAAATTGATCATGGGACTGTGCCCAATCAGTGTGCCAAATTTCACAACGAAAAAAGATGATCAATGAGGTGGCCAAACAAAGGTGAACATAAGACAGATGGCAATAAGCACTTATAGCAAAGCACTGCAGAGATGACTTTTGACTAGTGGTGTCACTAGAGTGTTTGAATTGGATGGATCTGAGTGGTCAGACCAGGGTCCTGCGTCCATGTACCAAGTATGGCTTTGATACATCAAAGCATCCATGAGATATGATGTTTGACCAGTGGTGGTGCTAGAGAGTTTGAAGCTTGAAAGTAAATGGCTCTGAGTGGTCAGAGCAGGGTCATGAGTCCATGGACCAAGTCTGGTTACGTTATGTCAAAGTACCAAGATATAATGTTAGACCAGTGGCAGTGCTAGAGAGTTTGAAGTAAATGGTTCTGAGTGGTCAGAATAGGGTCCTGGGTCTGTATATGAAGTTTGGTTGATACGTTAAAGCACTGTCGAAATATGAGCTCACTTCCTGTTTGGTGATTTCGTCGTTGAATACAACAAAGCGAGACAACAGCATGGCAGCAACAGCATTGGAGTCCTGAGTCCATGTATCCAGTTTGTTGGTTAATATTAAAAACAACTGACAATTCATGAGTCATTTCATTTGTCTTCCTCTATTCATACAATTTATGACTAAAGGGAATTTTAAAGTAATTTAAATTGAAAGAGCTGGATGTGGTTTGGTAGTGTGCATCTAAGCAGTTGGAACAAATGTATGTATCTATGAAGTCCTATGAGGTAGTCTAGAAATCCAGACACACCCTAGCGGTAGCTAATAGTTTTGCACAGGGGGTATGTCTAGCCAAGCACCATTGAAGTCTAAGTAGGTCTTGGAAACACCAATCATTACCTTTATCTTTGTAGAGAATTGTTGGATGGGTTTAACACGATATCAACAGGGCTGTGACGGTGCAAATCAAGTAAGTGGAACAGCGGTTGTTTGAATCGGCTTTTGCATTGACATTGGAAGACTTAGGCTAGGGCTTTTCTTTGAAAGTTGAGTAATTCAATTCAATTATATTTATACAGCACCTTTTAAGTCAACTCAATTATATTTATACAATAGCAATCTCAGAAACAAAAATGGCTTTATTTAAACACACAGGAGATCACAGGAACACACGCAGGAGATCACAGGAACACACAACATCATGACCATACATGAACAATCACTGACAGAGGACTGAGGAGACATGAGGGTTTAAATACACTGCGCTAAACTACAGAACAGGAAGCAGGTGAAACTAGGCAGGGATTAACAAGACTAATAATGAACAAGACAAGGTACAGGTGAGGGGCAGTGTTAGGGACAGGGACACAGGGTAAGGATAAACAAAGGAGCACATGGAGCACAGGACCAGGTACATCTAGAAAGAAACCCTGGCAAGATCCGGGAATGGTACAACATTACATCTAGTAAGAAACCTTGGTAAGATCCAGGAATCGAGGGGCTAACCCAACTGCCAGGGCTCATACAGGAAAAGTACAATCAATAGTAACCATGATAGACTGCAAACTGTCCATGATTTTAGCTAAGCATCGTAATAGTTCCAAAATATTGTCCTACAACATTACATGGTAGTCAATTCATAGGTGGTTATGAAGAATTATGGCTGGACAGTATAGTAGCAGCCAGACATAGTGTTAAAGTCAATGAGTGAGATGCGTCATGGGGTTCATTTTTGACAGTTGCATTGTGTGGGGGTGTCAGTCACAAGACCTCAAGGAAGGAGAGTTGATCCTGGCATGGGCATCTATGGGCCTCGAAGATGGAGACTCGGTCCTGGCATGGGCCTTCTGTAATGTTGGTTGCAGTCCACTCCGGAGGAGAAGGTGACAGGAACCAACCAGAAAGAGGCAGGGATGACACTCAGCAGAGATGATTGTGGTGTAGGTGGTCAGAGGAAGCAAATGAGGCCAGGCTTACACTTGACTGTGCATGTGTCATATGTGCATACATATATATGTATAAGTGGAGAGAGAGAGAGTTGTACGGCATGACACATGAGAGGTTTGTGGCAGCACTAGGCTATAGCAGCAGTAACTAAGGTATGGTGCATGGCAACCCAACACTACAGCAGGGATGGTCCATGGCCGCTATGCCTCACAGCAGAGGCAGTCCCTCCCGATAAGACCCATGAGGAGTGATGATTTACCAAGCACCATCCTAACTATGAGAGGAAGGTTTTAAATCTAGACTTAAAGGTATTGAGAGTGTGTGAGAGGCCTGAGTGGCCAGCTCACGAGTAGAGATGTAGACTGAGAAGTGGAGGTGATTAAGATTCACAGTTGTTGCTGATCCAAAAGTGAAGCACATTTATTTTCAAAAACATTTGCAACATCCATGTGGATGTTAAAATCACCTAATATAATTACCTTTTCTAAAAGGACAGGAAGTCAGAGAATTCTAATAAGAATTCAATATAGGGTCCTGAAGGTGTATATAATGTTACAATTGTTGAGGGTTCATCACAATTCTTATCTGGTTGAATCAGGTTAAGGACAAGAACCTCAAAAGATTTAAAATTATAATCAAGCTTGGGGGCCGTAGCGAGGTTTGAGTAGTGAATTGCAAGCACGAAAAGGTACTCATTCATCTCAAAGACGAACGTATTTGCTGTTTTGCCGACGTTCCTCTGATTGCGATACAATCTACGGTAGGAGAAAGAGCCTTCTGTTACCGTGCACCCCTCCTGTGGAATAGTCCCCCCCCCCACATTCGACAAGCGGACACTCTCAATACCTTTAAGTCTAGACTTAAAACCTTCCTCTTTACTGTTTCCCATAGTTAGGGATGGTGCATGGCAAATCATCACTTCTCATGGGTCTTTTGGAAGGGACTGCCTCTGCTGTTGCCCCCAGTTGCGAGGCATGGCAGCCACTGACAATCCCAGCAGTGGTGCTGGGTTACCATGCATCATACCTTGGTTATGCTGCTATAGCCTAGTGCCGCTGTGGAGAAGTTTCTCAGAAAAACCCAAAGTAGCAGAGAAGTTTGTCTTGTTCAACCAAGTCTTTAATGCGTTCACCGAGAGAATGGCTATACATCGATAATCCTCAACCATTCTAACCTTTTACCTTATCTGTCTACCTTAAATACTCCTAACAGTAGATGATGTAGCTGGAACAGAGCCAATCCTACACAAGATCTCAGTCTCTGTCCTTTTACGATGATGCTCCAAACATGGTTTCAACATGGTTTTCCAAAGAAGTCTACTGTCATGCACATAAATCTCTTGTACATTCTTTTTATAGCACACATTCTACTGCATGCACTATTCTATTCTTGTATACACTCAACACACATATATTACTTGTTCTTACAGAAATTCCCACATATACCTCCCTTTTTCGAGTATTTCTCGAAACCTAACAGAATTCCACAGTGATACAAGTAACACAACATGCAACACCAAAATATCCTACTAACTACACACTCCTAACATTCTCTCGGATCACATTTTCACATCATTCTGTGTTCACAGAAGGCACAAAACATCATTTCCAAACTAATTCCAGAAACAAACCTTAAGGGCAAATGTTACTTTTAACCTTACTTCAATCATACTTTAAATTTCAAAAAATTTCACACAAAATCCTAAAATATATATATCATGCAAAATGCTATTCTAATCACATTTCTCTCGATGACACCTGAAAGAAAATTCCATGATTAAGTATCCCAACATGTTCTCCTCCATGTATGCAAATATCAGTTTCTTTTATTGTGTTGTATATGTATGGCAATTTCATGAAGTATGACGCATATGAGTATGTGAATTTTTTTTTCCTGTTGTATGCAATGTATGCACAGCAAAATACGTAGGTAAATGTTTCGAACTACTCTACCCGACTTATCTGCAGACTGATCCTTCCTGCCAGGGCTGTTGACAGTCCATATATTCCAAGGTATATTCCAAATCAATGTCCTTAGTTGCAACCTCCTCCCTTTCGGGGTGACGTGTTCCTTTTTATGCTCAGAATGCCATTTCCGACACACCCAGGGCGTAATCGACAAAGACACAGTTCAAGCCCTTATTTCCACGGAGCCCAAGTCCTGTGGACCCTGTGACCAAGCCACAAACGGAATGTCCATCACCCTGTGGAGAACAGCATCCGGAACAACATATGGAGGCGCATTTGGCAAGGTTTCTTCTTTGCAGTCATCGCACTCCTCTTCGTCAACCAGCCCCGACAGGACCATTTGAGTCTTAACCTGTCCTTCCACTACCCTTACGAACAAAGTTCTTAGACAGGGAATAAGACAACAGAAAACAAGAGAAACAATGAGAAGAATGCATCCAATCATCCCAGCTATATTAACAAACCATGCAGTAAAAGGTCCAAAAGTAGTTTTTATCCAATGATCTACCCATTGGTCAAGCCTAGCATCCCAGCCAGCATTAGCTGCAAGTTCAATACTTACATTTTTTAATCTAGTCATAGCTATAGTAAATGATCCATTAGATGCTGTATTATTAGGAATATAAGTACAACAGTGAGAGCCTATCATTGCACATACACCCCCTTCTCTTGCCAACATCCAATCTAAGGCCATACGTTTTTGCATAGCTACTCTTGATGTGGCATCCAGTTGTTCACCCAAGGGTTCAAGAACTTGAATCGTATAATTAAGAAAACGTTGCTGATTATAATACAGATAATTTGCTACTTCCCATAGTTTTCCTATCCCTATCATGGGAATAATAGATTCAAACCCTGCTGCAATTTCACTTCTAATTTTATATTCTGGGGGTATTCCTCTTGGTTGACCTATAGCATCCAAATACACATTAGGATCTTTTTCATATGGCTTAACAGCTCTTATTTTCCTATTTTTATAATGTGAAAAATTTCCTACTGAGACATTACCCAAAATATCATTATCTATCCTGCATAGCAGTAACTCGTGCACAAAGCCCATTCCAATCTTCTGGCAATGTATTACGTAATCCCCACTCTGGGCCACAGGCCCACCAATAATCTGCCAGAGAAACATTCTGATGTGCCAACATAGCATGCGGGTGAACATAAGACCTATATCGATATTTAAGTCGACGGGCCTCAGTTTCTTCCTTCGAAACCTTCGGTACTACAAGAAATTGAGCTGAATCAATAGCCCAAGTAATATTACATTTACCCTGAAAAATTCCTACATTATACATACCTTTACGCGCATAACAATCAAAATCAAACCCTTCACCTAACCTATATCGCTTTATCGTGGTTGGTGAGGTTTCTGGCCAACTACTCAATCTATCACAAGCTTTTGATTTAAAGAGGTCACGACGATGAAAATCATACTGACGAACTTCTGTTCTTCTATAATCCTCAAAGGACCTACTTCCTAATCCAATTAAACATTCATATCCACTTACTGGTAAATCCTTAACACAGTCACGTACATTATCCAATTCTATAGAACACTGCGTACCTTTAGGCGAACACTTTCTACATTCCTTATCATAATATTCTACTGCGTCATAATGACGATGAGGCGCAGGAATAACAATCATAGGCGGTCGAGCTTGTGCACATACATAACAATTTTCAGATGGATGGTAAGTCTCAGCAGTATACTTTGCCCAATCATACCAACTATTGTCCAAATATGACTCATGTTTATCGCTAACTTTTTTTGATGCCATTGAATTTTTCAAATTTCTTTTTGCCCGATAAGGTGGAAATACAGTATTATGTAACCAAAAAGTTAATGGACACTCTTTCACTTGTTCACCCCCCTCTATAGGTGGACCTGAAAGAATTTTACTAAATCCTCACCCTTCTTGTGTGCTCGACATTTACAAATAGCCAAACGCTTAGGTGACATCATAGCAGTCAATAACAATTGAATTTGATCTAAGTGTTGAATGGGAGAGCCATCTGATTTTTAAACCCTCTCTGTTTCCATTGAGCTCCATGAACATGACATACATTATGTGCATAGGCACTATCGGTATAAATAGTAGCATCCTGTCCCTCTGCTAACAAACAAGCTTCAGTTAAGGCCTTTAATTCTGCTAACTGGGCTGAACAAGGTTGTTTACAAGGAATACAAAGTACAGCTTCCAATTCTTGTGAATCTGTTAATCGAATAACACTAAATCCTGCACATGTTCTGTTATCATAATTATGACTGGAACCATCCACAAAAAATACTAAGCCAGATTCAAGTGGTTCACTCTCCAAATCCGCGCGCAATTTTGAGAAGACTAAAGAATCCGCCACACATTCATGAGGCGTTCCTTCATAATCTAACAGAATTCTATCTGCTGGATTTGTTGCCATATCACATGTTCTAATTGTGACATCTGGACAAAAGGACAAATCGTTATACTTTAATTGGCGCTGAGGTGTTAAACAAAATCTTCCTTGCTCTGTTAACTGAGGGATAGCATGAGATGTAAAAATTACAATTGGCCATCCCATTGTTATACCTGTTGCTTTAACATAGGCCATATAGACAGCTTCCACTCCCTGATAACATGGTGGATAACCCTGCGCTACCTCATCCAATTTAGAACAATAGTCAGCTAAGGCTTGTTTTGCTTTACCTTTACACTGGGCCTGTGTTAATACTGCCGTCATATATGCATCGCGATCCTGCTCCTTCCTAACTGCAACATAAAGATGAAATGGCAGATCATAGTTAGGGAGCGCCAAGGCAGGTGCTCTTTGTAATTCCATCTTAATCAAAGTAAATGCCTGATCACCATCAATTGTCCATATTAAAGTTTTTTGTAACCCACCTGCTGTTGCAACAGCTATCATTGCGCGTAAGGGAGCGATCTTATATTCATGACACTCTATCCATTCGCTACTAAACCCTACCAAACCTATAAAGGTCATCAAAGGTTTGACAGTTTGTGGTTTAGGTATTTGTACTATTGTTTCTATTTGGTCTCGAGCTATCCCACGTTGACCCTGTGAAATAGTTTGTCCTAAATAAGTTACCTGTGGTTCGACAAACTGCAACTTTTTCCGTGAGACCTTATGACCACCCTCCGCCAGCGTCCGTAATAGTAATAACGTATCCTTTTCGCACGTCTCTGCATCTGGGGAACATACAATTAAATCATCCACATACTGCAATATAGTGCTAGTACATGAAAGATGTTTTAAATCATCCTTTAATACCTGGTTAAACACTGTAGGAGAGATTTTTAATCCCATTGGAAGACGAGTGTACTGATAATAAGTACTCAAATATTTAAACCCACATAAACCCTTACTATTTTCTGCTAACGGGACCGTATAGAAGGCTGAAACAAGATCACATACTGAAAAATATTTGGCTGACGGGGGAACATTTGTTAAAAGTGACGTTGGCGACACAATATAGTTAGGAACATCCACCAACACCTGATTAAGTGAACGAATATCAATCAAAAGTCTCCAATTTACTTTATCTGCTTTTTGAATTGCAAAAATAGGTGAATTAGCAAGCGGCCTAATTACTGGCTCAATTACTCCTGCTTTCAAAAGATTCTCTATTATACCTCTTAATCCTTTCGCTGCCTCTGGTGCGACTGGATATTGACGATGGAAAGGAAGTACTGCTCCCGACTTTACTTGTAGTTCTACTGGATTTGCAGATTTTACAAGTCCTACATCACTATCATCTTTTGGCCAAACACAATCTGGAACTTGTTTTAGAACTCTATCCTTATAACTATCTTTAGCTTCAGATTGTATCATCATTTTCCACGGCGAATATGGTTGATCATATTGAAGTCGTCTTAACTCTATCGCTGTTAACGGGTAGTGCCAACTTTTCTTCCAACACCTATACCCTGCACCTGTAAATTTAGAATGCAGACAGTAAGGATTTTGAAAAGGACAATTTTATGATAGAGATCTAGATTTTGACAAGTCGTTTCTTTTGATGTAACTCCTTTATCAGATAATTCCACTATTTGAGGCGAACCATTAAGTTCAAATTTCTCTAATATCTTGAGAAGTGTACCGTCTTCTGAAATTAACTTACTATCATCCTTAGTACACTTCCATGTAGTCAAAGACGCTCTCAGCATCATATCTCCCACGTGTCTTAATCGATATCCTGTACTAATAGCAAAAACAATGTGCGGTGTCATATGAGGCATATCAAAGTATTGGTCTAATATTGTGTCTAAAAATGAAACAGATAACCCCACTCCCTCAGTTCCAACCACAATATCTGTAACCTGTAAAAAGTAATTTCGCTGAGTTGACAAATTTCTTCGCCAGTCAAGTTCTACTGAGTCGTCCAATGTGAGATCCACCTTTAAAGTACAATGCACTGGATAATGGGGAAAACGTAAATCAAAGTTATGCTCGTTAAAAATACATTTCCACTTTTGCCATAATTGTTCTAACATATTTACATCAAATTCTGAAATCCAATAAACTCGCATTACTGATAAGACAGAAGGCAATTCTGTGTCAGTCTGTACGAAGAGACACATCTGTACTTCTGGACCTCCCACTAACACCCCCTGTGGAGTACATTTTATTTTTAGTCCCAATCTACACAAAGCATCACGTCCCAACACATTGACTGGAGTTGAGGAAGAAAGTAAAATTGACATTTCTGTTGTGTATTGCCCTACCTGTACCTTTACCAATTCAGAAAAAGGAAGTAACTGCACTTGTCCTGCAAACCCTATTGTCCTAGCAACCTTTCCTGACTCATGTTTCCTAATGTGTGGAATAGAAGATGTATTAATGCAAGTATAAGTAGCTCCTGTATCAACTAATAATGGTAATGTATGACCTTGTATTGTTGCAGTGATATGTGGTTCTTCATCAGGCCCTTGAGGTACCTGTTTAACTATTCCCAAATCGGAACCTAGTTAATATTGACCTACCGCAAAATTTACTGGACCGCCCTGTGGGGATTGGCTAGGACCCGCAGCAGTTTGAAACACACCCCCCCTCACCGGATTTTGCTGGCGATTTCGCAACGCATTTGGACAGGAAAAAGAAATATGTCCCACATTACCACAAGTCCAGCATTCCACGTCTTGGAGGATCGCTGGACTGTAACCTCGTCCGCGACCTCGGCCTCTTCCTCTGAAAGAGCCTCCAGCCCTTCTCACATAGGGCAATGTCATGGGATTGCGACTCTGCTGGAACTGTGGCTGTGAAACTGGTGGAACAAACACAGACGAAGCACTCACAGTAGGCGAAGATGGAGCAGCGGGAGGGGCCTGCTCCGCAGTTGTTAATACTGCCTGAGCCTTTTTTGGGTGTTTCAACTCCTCCAGTTGTTTCATGAGAAGCTTTCGCTGAGCCTCAGTGTCCTGCTGTTCACGCCTGTCCTCAGACTTCTGGAGTGGGAAGGGCATCAAGTACAGCCTGACGGAAAAGTCCTCTGTTCAGTTCATTGTCATTTGGGTCGGACTCCAGTTGGCAACGCCAACGTGCTGTTGCAGCCTCCACAAAGGCGGTTGGGTTTTCGTCAGGTTTTAACTTATTCAATGTCAGTGCACTAGCTGGGCAACGGTTTGGATAAGCCATTCTCAATGCTTTCCATACACGTGTACGATAGTTGTGAAAGGGCAAATGGTCAGCAGCTGGATCCCCCATTATAACATCCAAGTCCACTTTTGACAGAACATCTGCCAATGGTTCTTTGCCCATAACGATGCCCAACAAGTACTTAATGTCGCCAATGGCAAGTGTATGTCCCTGTGTCTCTGACTCAAAACGTTGTATCCATGCACCTGCTCCATCCTGAAGCGAGGGTAGACGCGAAATCAAACCGTGCACGTCCGCAAATCCCCAAGGGTCATAAAATGTACGGTCTCCTTTCACTATCATAGGCATCATCGGAGAGCCCGATGAAGAAATATCCTTACTAGTGTCTAACCTTGATGAAGCTACTCTCGACTTATGTGTATGCATGTCCTTTATGTTATTATCTACCAGTGGAGCCATAAATGCTAAAGTATTCTCTTCCTCATCCTCCTCATCTGTATGGGTAGTGACGTAAGAATGCAATCTGTATGGGTAGTTCTGACGTAAGAATGCAAAATAACTGTCAATGGAGTCCCACTAGAAGTTTGTCCCTCCAGATAACCATGCTGAACAGAAAGTGCACACAAGTCTCCATGATTAAATTTCTTTCCAGAGCGACGCTTATATATCTCTTCTGCAGTATACGCTAATTGTGTTAATGCTTCTAAATGTTTTACACGCTTTATTTTATCTCTCTGGTATTCCGCTGTAGCTGGGCCTGCTTCTACTCTAGCCAATTCCGTTTTAATAGTTTCAATCAAAGTCCCAATTACAGGTACTGATATGCCTCCTTTATTCGCAATTTGAACATATTTTTCCAGTTTTGTTTGAATATAACAACGCTTATTCCAAAATTGTCCCAATACCTCATGGTCACGTATATCACTAAAAATCTCACCTGTAACCCTTTTTCCCGATGCTAATGCATTTTGTTCAAAATCCCACAACTCTTGTTTTATCTTTTCTTCTAATTCAGTTCGGACCTGTGATTCACCCAACCCACTTTGAGCTAGAACACGACGCACATGTTCCAATCTTTCTTGATCCTCTTTGTCCACTCCCTTTCGTGTTCTTTTTGGAGTTACGGCTGTCTGGACTAATTTTTCACTGTACTGTTTTAACTCTACTGGATGTTCATGTTGTACCTTTAAAACTCGTTCCTCTTGGGGTAAATAACACGCACCCAAGGCTGACTGGTCCACCCCTTGTAGTGGCTCCTCAGTCAACAAATCTCTAGAAAACGACAGTTTTTTTTTTTATTTATTGGCGGGGTCGGACTAATCACGCGCTGCTCTTGGTTTTGGACATTAGAAGACGTCGCAGATAAAGGTCTCATTATATCAGGCGACATATTTTTAATTTGATCACTTAATGAAACAACGTTAGTTGCTACATTTTGAACTAAATGTAAAAGTTTCTCTCTAGATGAGACTAATTCCTCTGGGACCTCCACATTGCCTTTAAATTCCAACTGAGGATAGAGTCCCACACTTTTATCTATCCCAGGGCAGAGAGGTTTTGGATCATAATATGGAGGCGGTCTAACCCCCAGACTATCCTTTGATTGTTTATCATTGTAACTAAGCGCATCTTGATCTGACATATTAGGCGGTGTGCTCATGGCTAAATCAACAAATAGTTTTAATATTTCCAACTCATTTTGTCTTTTTATCTTTCTTTTCTCAGACTTATCAGTACATTTGTAATCCCTTATTTTACCTTCAAGTTGTACTAGGATTCGTAAATCCAATGTTCCCTGTTGAGGCCATGAATCTTGATCTTTTTTTGTGCGCTTTTCCCATTTAGCACTAACTTTCCGAATCTGATCTTCCGCTAATTTATTATTCTGCACCACCTGCTCAAGCGGCGTAAAATCCTTCCCAATCTGACTTTCCATTTCACCCTTATGAAACAGTATACTATGTATTATTATTATTTGAAAATATCACCAGCACAAGCTATAGATGTCACCAAGTTGTCTACCTGATCTATACCAAGCACACAAGGGGAATTCCAATAATTACCAACTTGCTCAGGCTTCCGTTGAAATCCATCCGTTACTTAAGTCTGAAATAAATAATTGAAATATTAAAATCTATTATTTTATTTTATTTACTTATTCTTATACCAACTTACTATTCTTATTTTCGTATATGTATAATATCCAACTTCCATTCATCCTCCCTTTTCCAGCTGTGCCTAAATAGCTGGACCAACTGCACACCTGTCCCATATATAAGTAATCAATACCACAGAAAAAGACTGACATGACACATGTCAGGGACAAACGAAAAGGGCAACAGGCAAAAATATCCTCACGTTGCACATTCCCTTGACCCTAACTTCACATACCTAAGGCACTCCTTACAAACTCCCATGCACACGAATACAGCTGCAACCCACATACAGTCCACATAGGAAAGAGAAGAAGAGGGAAAGAAGAGGCTAAGTGACCTCTTGACCTTCTCATGCAACAGTTGGAAACTTGCACACCAAGTGAACAGGCCAAGTGTTATTCAAAACTTTGAACAGAAGACACATCATGTCAAATGTTCCGACATGCAGAAACAACTGATAGTACTACACTTCCACAAAAGCACAGCACTTCACACAAGAGAGATTATTGCTCATGCCAAGTACACACTTTCAAGCGCATAAGCCACACTCGCATCACGGGAAGACATCCCGTCACTCTAACACATAAAGACGCGGATCAAGGGCTTTTTTTCCTTCCTTTATTCATAGGCCAGACCGGGTACTGTTAATAGCAGCACGCTCATAATCAGCGAGCCATCAGGCGCGATCAATGAAAACTCACAAAAATACCAGCGACTGAAATATTATTTCGTGGCCAACTAATAACAGTCCACACCATATACCAAAAACGGAATTAATTTTGAGCCCACATGTTTGCTCTATGTCGCAATTCCTTTATTTCCTTTTATTTCTTATTCCTTTACACTTCTCATAACGCTCCTTCCGTTATTGTCCTATATTTAAACTAAGCTATGAGGTCGCATGCCTGACAAAAGGTGAACACTTCCACATGCTATGAAATGAACACAAACGAGACTTAGAGGCAAGGGTACAATGACGCAAGACAGACAACATGCCCAAGATGAAAAAAACATCCTGTTTAACAATTATATTAAACACAATGTGAGTTAGAAATATCAAACACAATATGCGTTAGGAATGGAAACAGTTCTCAGCCCATCCATGGCCTGCCATGGACAGAATGAAAGATGCTGCCACTATACAGACCTGAAATATCGGTGAAGGCAATTGAACAAGCCAAAAAAGTCTCCACATATCTTACCACACATGTTCTTTGCAGTGGTGGCCCCCATAATTTATAAACCTAAATTAATGCCATAATTAAACTTACCCAGACCAATCTAGACGGAAGCAAAAGTTTTCCGTTCCCAAGGAGAGAAGGGACCAATTAAAACACTGATTGTTCGTGACGCCAAATTATGTGGAGAAGTTTCTCAGAAAAACCCAAAGTAGCAGAGAAGTTTGTCTTGTTCAACCAAGTCTTTAATGCGTTCACCGAGAGAATGGCTATACATCGATAATCCTCAACCATTCTAACCTTTTACCTTATCTGTCTACCTTAAATACTCCTAACAGTAGATGATGTAGCTGGAACAGAGCCAATCCTACACAAGATCTCAGTCTCTGTCCTTTTACGATGATGCTCCAAACATGGTTTCAACATGGTTTTCCAAAGAAGTCTACTGTCATGCACATAAATCTCTTGTACATTCTTTTTATAGCACACATTCTACTGCATGCACTATTCTATTCTTGTATACACTCAACACACATATATTACTTGTTCTTACAGAAATTCCCACACTGCCACACAACTTTCATATGTCATGCCGTACATCTCTCTCTCTCTCTCTCTTTCAGCTCTCTCTCAATATATATATATATATATATATATATATATATATATATATATATATTTATTTATACACATATATGTATGCCCAAATTACACATTTGCTTTCTAATGTGTGAGCCTGTCCTAATTCACTATTTTCCTCTGTCCACAATTATCTTTGCTGAGTGTCATCCCTGCTTCATTCCGGCGGACTCCTCTCACCCTCCCCTCCTGAGTGGACTACAACCAACACTACGGGAGGCCCATGTCAGGACCGACTCCCCATCACAGAGGACCTTCCTGGACGCCGATGCTGGGCCCGACTCCCCTTCCTGAGGCTTTGTGATTGACCCCCCCTCACAATGGCGCTGTCAAATGGACCCTTACTGTTACCCCCATGACCCATCTCATTTCTTTTGAGTTTGTCACTATGCCTGGCCGCTGCTACATTGTCCAGCCATAATTCCTGATAACCACCTATAGACTGACTACCATGTATTGTAAAAGTGGGATAATACTCTATTATGAACTATTATGAACCTTAGCTAAAACCATAGGCAACTTATAGTCTGTCATGGTTACTACTGATTGTAATTTTTCTCCATGACCCCTGGCAGTTGGGTTAGCCCCTTGAGTCGTGGATCTGCCCAAGGTTTCTTCCTAGATTAACTGAACATAAGGGAGTTTTTCCTTGCCCCTGTTGCTCTTGGGTGCTCCTTCTGTGAAGTGCCACGAGACAATACTGTTGTAAAAGGCGCTGTTGAATTGAATTGAATATATGTGTTAGTTTATGTCTTTTACATGTATAACAATAATAATGATACTAATAATGATGTTAATAATAATAAAAATGATATCAGAAATTATGTCTTTGATTTCCTCAACATGCTTACTGGATCCCAGCTGATCTTCTTAAGACTGCTCTCCCTCTACTGGCTGAGACGATTCTTAAAATTCTAAATGACTCTCTCATAGCTGGGCATGTCCCAAAATCTTTCAAGACATCTGTTATTAAACCATCTATTAAAAAAAACTAACCTTGATCCTAATTTTCTGGCCAACTACCTACCCATATCGAACCTCCCATTTGTATCAAAGTGTCTAAGCAAATCTGTAGCTTCTTAAATGAAAATAATATCCAAGAAACCTTCCAGTCAGGCTTCAGAACTAATCATAGTACAGAATCAGCTCTAGTCTTCAATTACCTCTTTATCTCATCTGATAACAGATATATATCAATGTTTATCCTACTGGATCTTACTGCTGCCTTTGACACTATTGACCATGGCCTACTACACAGGCTTGAACACATGATAGGCATCAAAGATTCTGCATTAGCCTGGTTCAAATCATACCTCTCTGGTCACTACCTGTTTGTGCATGCTTATAATGAGTCATCATCCCACAACAAAAATTTGGTGTACCCCAAGGCTCAGTGCTAGGGCCCCTGTTATTCTCCCTGTACATGTTACCTTTAGGATCTGCTTTAAGGAAACATGGCATTACTCTCCATTCCTATGCTGATGATACCCAACTTTACATTTCCATGAAGCCTAATGACTATATGCCAATAACTAAACTTGATGCCTGCCTTCAAGACATTCAAATCTGGATGACTAATAATTTCCTATGTTTCAACTCTGATAAAACTGAAGTTATGATGGTCTGCTCTAAACAGCTGAACAATATTCTACCTCTTCTTACTCAGTGGCCTTTCACTGTCATGTAACACAAAAGTAATTTTTTTTTCCACCTACAAAATATCGCTAAGGTTAGAAAGTTCCTATCCTTTGAGGATGCTGAAAAAGTAATAAATGCATTTATTATTATTTATTATTGCGATGCACTGTTCTCTGGGTATAGTAATACCGCAGCCCGTGACTGTGGTAGCACGCGACTAAAAAACAAAAAAATATGTCTCTCCTATCCTTGCTTACTTACATTGGCTCCCTATTAAAAGTCGAATGGAATATTCCTCCTAACCTACAGAGCCCTCAATGACCATGCTCCAACATATGGGACCCACTCCCCCCCTCACAATGGCATTGTGAGATGGACCTTTAGTGTTACCCCCATGATCCATCTCACTCCTTGACTTTAACACTATGTCTGGCTACTACTGCACTGTCCAGCCATAATTTTTGATAACCACCTTTGGACTGACTACCATGTAATGTTATGGGATAATATTCTGGAACTATTGTGATCCTTAGCTAATATCATGGTTACTACTGATTGTACTTTTCTTGCATGACCCCTGGCAGTTGGGTTAGTCCCTTGAGTCGTGGATCTGTCAAAGGTTTCTTTCTAGACTAACGAAACATAAAGGAGCTTTTCCTTGCCCCTGTTGCTCTTGGGTGCTCCTTCTGTAAAGCGTCATGCCAAGTGCCACGCCAAACTACCCGAGCCATGGCTATGGTTCCGACCCACCCCCACCCAACCATAGGGGAGGCACTGTGTACAGCAGGCCCCAGGCTAGCCCCTAGCCCCAAGGACTCGCCACCTTTTTGGTGTCACCCCCTCAAACCCTCTACACAACACGCCAAACTTGTCCTATGTTTGAATGGCTATATGCCAGGATACCTGATTTCCACCTGCACACCACATTCACCCTACGTAATCATAGATATTTGCCTCCTCTGATATGTATTTGCATTAAAAGGAGCGAGGCGTGCAGTGATATACCTGCAGAGGTGGTGAGGGGACCTCAAAATCACAAATACCATCTTTACAGCACCACCAACCAATGCCAGTCCCACCTGACATCTAGCCCGGATTGGGCCCTCCGAGCCATCCCAGAGGCTCAGGCAGAACAGAAACAGGTGATGTAGGGAAGGTAAAGTGAGGAGAGGAGGAACAAAAAAGAATGGATGAAGGAGTGGGAAGAGGAAAGAAAAATAAAGTTCCAGCTTCCATGCCCCTACCTAATATATATGGCTATGTATTAACAGATAAGTAGGGACAATCCTTTTTGTCGGCGACAAAAAGGATTTGATTTTCCAGAAGAAAGCACAACTCAGAATTCAACTTAACTATGTTAGGGAAAACACCTAACTCCAACATTTGCTGCCCCTGATCCTGTTGTGGTCAAAAAACTCGAGGCAGGCAGCTTGGTGGATCACTGCAGACTTTAATCATGATGCCGGAGACAAGTTACCCACACAAAACCTACACAAGGAATGTAGAGTAACAAGCCTCTCTTCTTGGAGACCAGATCACACATCACATGTAAAACAAATGGTAGACCTTCCTGCCCTCACAATGACATTTGACTTCTTGCCCTTCTGTCGTTTTAACTTGTCTAGGTTCCATGTCCACACCTAGACTACAACGTTTGAGTGAGTCTGACAATGTGGAGCACTACTTAGTGATGTTTGAAAGAATTGCTGTGGCGTGTCAGTGGCCAACAACTGACTGGGCAGTTAGACTAGCGCCCCTCCTGACGGGCAAGGCTAGGGCTGCTTATGTTAATATGGACCAGGATGATGCACTTAGGTATTCCCTGTTGAAAGAGGCTATCTTGGAGAAATATGAAATCAACCAGGAGACTTACCAGCTGCAGTTTTGAGGAGCGGAGGTGGGTGAAGAGGAAAACAAAAGAGCTCTATGTCCGTCTGCACAATCTGTATCAGAGATTGCTGTTGAGGCGGCTTCTCTGGCAGATGTTTTTGTGGCGGCCCAACGGAAAACCCAGTCTTGGACATATGCTCAGTGGAGAGGGGGTAGAGATTCCAACAAACGGCCCCGGCAGCCTCTGGCCTCGAAAACCAGCGCAGAGGGTAAGTCTGTGGTCGACAGGAGCGGTCCGTTTAAACCAAGCCCTGTATTGAAGATTAGTGGTTTAAACCAACAGTGTGTTATCAGTGTGGACAGGAAGGTCATATAAAACCAAAATGCCCTAATAACCCCGCCAACCAATCCTGTATATGTACAGTATCTAGGTCTAGCCTCTTTAAGAAGCCGGTAGCTCCCCATTGCCATACTGTAGTCCTGAATGGGCAGAAGGTTAGGGCACTGGTAGATACTGGTAGTATGCAGTCCTTAGTGTCTTCTGACTTGGTCCCAATACAGTTAAGGAACTACTCTGTGATGACCCCACTGAAGTGTGTTCATGGGAAGGAGAGAAGTTATCCAACTGCAAGGGTGTATGTGCAGGTTCTGGGGCAGACTTACGTACTGGAGGTTGGGGTGGTGGATAACTTGCCATATCAGATGATTGTGGGACAGGACTTTCCCCTTTTGTTTGATTTAGTGCCTAGGGGTAGTGAGTGTAACATGACAGTGACGAGAGCTATGGCCAGGAAGAGGGAGGAAGAAGTACCTCTTTCTGTGCTGCCATTTTATAATGCAGACCTTGAAGTTCAGCCTGGGAAGACCAGGAAGACAAAAGGACAGAGGAGACGTGAGAAGTTTCAGTTTGGGGTGGCTAAGAGTCCAGAAGAGGTTTGTCCAAAGTTGTTGGAGGTTCCCCTAGAGATTCCGCAAGACATGAGTTTAATGCAGCAGCAAGATTCAGACAATGGCCCTCTGTATCAGCAGGCTCAGGCAGGGCAGCTTAGTGGTGGTGGGAGGGAGATCTCCAGACCGGGGTTTGCTATAAAGAATGGGGTGCTGTATAAAGTGGGAGGGGCAGAGGCGAGGATGGTGGTTCCTCAGAAAGCTAAAGGGCATTCTATTCCATGGGCAGGTCATTTAGGCAGACAGAAGACAATCTCCCGAGTCAGACGCTATTTTAAGACATTGCTGTGTTTTGTCAAACATGTTCGGAATGTCAGAAAACTGCCAGTAGATGTCCCCCAAAGGTCCCCCTAGAGCCTCTTCCTGTAGTAGGGACACCTTTTGAACAGTTGGGGATGGATGTGGTAGGCCCTCTCGAGCGCAGTAAAGCTGGGAATAGGTTTATGTTGGTCATCACAGATTATGCTACTAGGTACCCTGAGGTGTTTGCTTTGAAAACAGTGAAGGCTAGAACTGTAGCCACCTGTCTTGTACAGTTGTTTTCAAGGGTAGGGTTCCCTAGGGCGATAATTACTGATCAGGGATCGAACTTTATGTCCAACCTTCTTAAGCAGGTTTACTGTTTGTTAGGGATAAAGGGCATACGGACTACACCCTATCATCTGCAGGCCGATGGTCTGACAGAGCGGTTTAATCAGACTCTCAAGCAGATGTTACGGAAGTTCATCAGTGAAACTGGGGCAGACAGGGATAACTGGATTCCCTTACCGCCTATTCGCTTATCGGGAGGTTCCGCAGGCTTTTCACCTTTCGAGCTGTTGTACGGCCGTGACGTGCGGGGACCCCTGGCACTGTTAAAAGAGACCATGCAAGATGAAGACCGGCCACAACCACAGAACATCCTCTCGTATGTTTTGCAGATGAGAGAACGGCTGAAGAGTATGGCCGAACTGGCGCAACAGAACCTCGAACAGGCCCAGCTGTGGCAAAAGTCCTATTATGACCAGAGAGCTCATTCTCGTAGTTTTGAAGGCGGCGACAAGGTTTTGGTGATGTTGCCGAGTGATTCAAGCAAATTGTTGGCGAAATGGCAAGGCCCTTTTGAGGTCATTCGTAAGCTGGGGGCCACAACATATGAGGTCGCTAAGCCGGGGCAGAAGCACTCAAGACGGGTCCGCTGCAAAGGTGCTTATGATCCAACGTGTGCCAGAAGAGGAGGAGGTGGAGGAGCAGTACCTATCTTTACCAACTAAGGGCACCCTTGAACTCAGCCATCTCTCCTGTGCTCAGCAATGGGACATCAACCATCTCTGTGGTCCAGCCTTGTTCAAGGAGCAGCCAGGACACACTACCTTGGTAACCCACCACATTACCCTGTGTGACAATGCAGCGCCTTGATGCATGAGCTATCGCATTCCTGAACGGCTCCTGGCTGGATTGAGGAAGGAGGTCGACCATATGCTGGCCATGGGCATCATTGAAAGATCCAACAGTGAATGGTGCAGTCCAGTGGTATTGGTACCCAAGAAAGATGGGACCCTGCGGTTCTGTGTTGACTTCAGGTACCTAAACTCTGTTTCTAAATTCGACTCGTATCCAACCCCCCCCGTATTGATGACCTCATTGACTCCCTAGGACCTGCCAATTGGGTGACCACCTTGGACCTTGCGAAAGGTTATTGGCAGGTGATTGACTTAGTGATACTGCCAAGGAGCTGAATGCATTTCAAACACCCTGGGGTCTCTTTCATTTCTCTAAAATGCCATTTGGGCTACATGGGGCCCCCGCAACATTTCAGAGACCAGGACCAGGTGTTAGCAGGTGCCAATGGCTATGCAGCTGCATATCTTGATGATGTCATTGTGTACAGCGCATCATGGGAAGACCATGTTAAGCATGTGAAAGATGTTTTGGGCAGGATTGGGTCTGCAGGCCTCACTATCAACCCTGCCAAGTGTGCCATTGCCAAGAGGGAAGCTGAGTACCTGGGCTAACACTTACATTTTTTAATCTAGTCATAGCTATAGTAAATTATCCATTAGATGCTGTATTATTAGGAATGTAAGTGCAACAGTGAGAACCTATCATTGCACACACACACCCTTCTCTTGCCAACATCCAATCTAAAGCCATCCGGTTTTGCATAGCTACTCTTGATGTGGCATCCAACTGTTCACCCAAGAGTTCAAGAACCTGAATCGTATTATTAAGAAAACGTTGCTGATTATAATAAAGATAATTTGCTACTTCCCTTAATTTTCCAATCCCTATCATGAATGATAGATTCAAATCCTGCTGCAATTTGACTTCTAATTTTATATTCTGGAGGTATTCCTCTAGGTTGACCTATGGCATCCAAATACACATTAGGATCTTCTTCATATGGCTTAACAGCTCTTATTTTCCTATTTTTATAATGTGAAAAATTTCCTGCTGAGACATTACCAAAAATTTCATTATCCAATGAATATACAATCGAACTATCCTGCATAGCAGTAACACGTGCACAAAGCCCATTCCAATATTCTGACAATGTATTGTGTAATCCCCACTCTGGGCCACAGGCCCACCAATAATCTGCCAAAGAAACATTCTGATGTGCCAACATAGCATGTGGGTGAACATAAGACCTATATCGATATTTATGTCGACGAGCCTCAGTTTCCTCCTTAGAAACCTTCGGTACTACAAGAAATTGGGCTGTCAATCAAAATCTTCACCCAACCTATATCGCTTTATAGTGGTTGGTGAAGTTTCTGGCCACCTACTCATTCTGTCGCAAGCCCTTGATTTAAAAAGGTCACGACGATGAAAGTCATATCAATGAACTTCCGATCTTCTATAGTCCTCAAAGGACCTACTTACCAACCCAATTAAACATTCATATCCACTTACTGGTAAATCCTTAACACAGTCACGTACACTATCCAACTCTATAGAACACTGCGTACTTTTACTTAACACTTTCTACATTCCTTATCATAATATTCTACTGCGTCATGATGACGATGAGGCGCAGGAATAACAATCATAGGCGGTCGAGCTTGCGCACATACATAATTTTCAGATGGATGTTAAGTCTCAGCTGTATACTTTGCCCAATCATACCAACTATTGTCCAAATATAACACATGTCTACTACCAAATTTTTGAGATGCCATAGGATCCTTCAAATTTCTCTTTTCCCGATGAAGTGGAAACACAGTATTACGTAACCAAAAAGTTAATGGACAATTTATTTCTTGGTCACCTTACCATACGGGTGGACCTGAATGAATTTTAGCACGACTTCCTAATTGATAATTAATAACTTGATCTACTGTTACAACATAATTACTGGACCAACACTTATCTTTATCACATGCTAATTGTATTTTTAACTCCTCAGGAATATTACCATCCGGGGAGCAGAAATGGTCTTGGCCAGGAGCTTGCCAAAGTTGTACATAACGACCCTCCTTTGGACCCAACTCTATAATGTACACAAATTCAGGACTTTCCTTAAAAAGCACATAAATTAAACAACTAACATTTTGCTGTGTTTTTCAACCTGGACATTCTCCAAAGTTATAGCCAAAACACATCTAACACTTCTTTCTTCCCAAGAAATGAATCTATAAGATGAGAGTTGTGGTGTTGCATTTTTCCTACTAGAAATAGTAGTGCTAACCTCTGGTGGTAAAAGCACATCGTCCTTCTCAACTTTATCCACTACAGAAACATACTGCGGAGTAGGTATCTTTAACAACTCTTTCACTTCCTTGACCCAAGTTAACTGCGTCTGATTCTTTTGACTCCACCCTTCCATCTGATAAACCAGTGTCGGAAGAAACAGAAACATACCTGCCACGACCATGAGGCACGCCAGGACCCCGAACACTTTCGCCCAGCCTTCGAACTTGATCACTTGCACCCCGCATCGGTGGTGATTCCTCTGACTCTGCTGATTGTCTCTCATTGTTGTTTGTGGGAACAGAGGGATCCCTGACTGAAGAGGATTGTTCCTTGTCCTGAGGGGAAGGAGCTCTGTAACATAAATTCAAATGATACCAAGTTTTGGAACCCTTTACCCGTACAGCTGTAGGAGTGGCCTGGACCTCATATGGTCCCGTGGCTCTAGGCTGTAAACACGTTATTTTAATTACTTTCAAATAAACCCAATCCCCCACTCTAACAGGCAATGTGCCTGTACTCTTTTGTCGATTTTCACGCTTCATAGCTTGATCATGAATTACAGCATGAATATTAAGCAACTGTTCCAAATAATGTTTTATTTCTAACGTTAATTGATCCAATGGAGGCCCTCTACCATTTCCACGAATATGCGGAGTAGGCATTGGACGCCCAAAAAGCATCTCTGCAGGAGATAAATGTGTCATTCCTGAGTCCTCATATGCATCAGTGCAATAGGAAGAGCATCCAACCAATTAAGACTAGTACTAGCACAAATTTTAGCAATTTTTTAATGTACCATTCGCTCTTTCTACTATACCTTGACTTTGTGGGTGATAAACACATCCAAACCTCTGTTTTACACCTAAGGCTTGCCCAATCTTTACCCAGGTTCGTGCTGTAAAGGCTTTCCCATTATCTGAAGAAATAACTTCAGGTATACCAAAACGAGGAATTAATTCTCGTGTAAAAAACTTAATTACAGTGGCTTCATTCTGCTCAGGACTTTCACACTCCTCAATCCATCGTGAAAACCTGCAAACTACTGTAAGTACATAACGATATTTTTTAACAGGCTTAATCATATAATCAATAACCACATGTTTAAAAGGACCTTCTGGCACTGGAAATCCTGCTAAAGGATTAGGATTAGTTTCTGATGTTATGAGTATGACATAGAACATTGCTGTAATGTACTATCCACCACTTCATTCATGCAGGGAGACCAAAATCCCATTGCACAAATTTTCCTAAGCACCTCCCTTTTAGACTCATGCGCAACATCATGCACATCAGAAATCAACATTCCAAGCAATGTTAGTGGTGCTACCATGAATCCTTCATGGTTACGCCATACTCCATCCGGACCTGTACTAGCACCCTTATCTTCCCATGAAGATTTTTCAACTGCCGATGCAATCTGTTGAAGACGAATTATATCATCTAAAGAAGGTTTAGGCTGTAAAATATTCAAGGATGCTTGAACTCCATACTGATTATTGATTGGAACTGATTCACATGCATAAGCCCAACACTCAGGGCAACTTCCACGCTGACATAATGCACAACAAAGTGGTTCCTGTGAAATGAAAATGTCCCGATGTATTAGAGTACACCATTTGCATGAATTAGTGTATATATATATATATGGACACGAATACGGACATCCCACCATGCGTGATAATTGCTCTTGAACCAACTCGGCACCATTAGTTCCATTCCCAAAACTTTTAAACGGGGAAGAACAGTTAGATTCAACTGATCGTATCTCATGCATCGACGCCTGTTTAGGCACTAACTCATATTCCCTAGCCTTGAAAGCTGCCTGCTTGGCTACATCGTCTGCAAATGTGTTTCCTTTTGTTACTAAATCCTCACCCTTCTTGTGTGCTCGACATTTACAAATAGCCAAACGCTTAGGTGACATCATAGCAGTTAATAACAATTGAATTTGGTCTAAATGTTGAATGGGAGAGCCATCTGATTTTTTAAACCCTCTCTGCTTCCACTGGGCCCCGTGAACATGACATACATTATGTGCATAGGCACTGTCGGTATAAATAGTAGCTTCCTGCCCATCTGCTAACAAACAAGCTTCGGTTAAGGCTTTTAATTCTGCTAACTGAGCTGAACATGGTTGTTTACAAGGAATGCAAAGTACAGCTTCCAACTCTTGTGTATCCGTTAATCTAATAACACTAAATCCTGCATGTTCTGTTATCATAATTATGACTGGAACCATCCACAAAAAATACTAGGCCAGATTCAAGAGGTTCACTCTCCAAATCCGTGCGTAATTTTGAGAAGACTAAAGAATCCGCCACACATTCATGAGGCGTTCCCTCATAATCTAACAGAATCCTATCTGCTGGATTTGTTGCCATATCACATGTTCTAATTGTGACATCTGGACAAAAAGACAAATCGTTATACTTTAATTGACGCTGAGGTGTCAAACAAAATCTTCCTTGCTGAGAGATAGCATGAGATGTAAAAATTACAATTGGCCATCCCATTGTTATACCTATTGCTTTAACATAGCCATATAAACAGCTTCCACTCCCTGTGAAAATACATTTTATTTTAAATTCTAATTTACACAAAGCATCACACCCCAAAACATTGACTGGAGTTGAGGAAGAAAGTAAGATTGTCATTTCTGTTGTGTATTGCCCTACCTGCACCTTTACCGGTTCAGAAAAAGTAATTGCACTTGTCCTGCAAACCCTGTTGTCCTTGCAACCTTTCCTGACTCATGCTTTTTAATGTGTGGAATGGAAGATGTATTAATGCAAGTATAAGTGGCTCCTGTATCAACTAATAATGGTAATGTATGACCTTGTATCGTTGCATTGATATGTGGTTCTTCATCAGGCCCCTGAGTTACCTGTTTAACTGTTCCCAAATCGGAACCTAGTCAATATTGGCCTACCGCAAAATTTACTGGACCGCCCTGTGGGGATTGGTTTGGGCCCGCAGTAGTTTGAAACACGCCCCCCCTCCCCGGATTTTTCCAGCGATTTCGCAACGCACTTGGACAGGAAAAGGAAATATGTCCCACGTTACCACAAGTCCAGCATTCCACGTCCTGGAGGGTCGCTGGACTGTAACCTTGTCCGCGTCCTCGGCCTCTTCCTCTGAAAAAGCCTCCAGCCCTTCTCATAAAGGGCGATGTCACGGGATTACGACTCTGCTGGAACTATGGCTGTGAAACTGGTGGAACAAACACAGGTGAAGCACTCACAGTAGGAGAAGATGGAGCAGCGGGAGGAGCCTGTTTAGCAGTTGTCAATACTGCCTGAGCCTTTTTTGGATGTTTCAGTTCCTCCAGTTGTTTCATGAGAAGCTTTCGCTGAGCCTCAGTGTCCTGCTGTTCACACCTGTCCTCAGACTTCCTGTACTGGGTAACAAAATGCGTTACAGCTTGGCGAAACTCATCCTTTGTCATGGTGTGCAAGCGCCAGTCATTTTCAAGTTGTGACTTAACTGGGGTGGGAAGAGCATC
The DNA here is from genome assembly GCA_027481765.1 of Tenualosa thibaudeaui. Lineage (NCBI taxonomy): Eukaryota > Metazoa > Chordata > Actinopteri > Clupeiformes > Clupeidae > Tenualosa > Tenualosa thibaudeaui. The sequence goes on from JAIFZK010000009.1 coordinate 142,863, forward strand.
AAGTACAGCCTGACAGAAAAGTCCTCTATTCAGTTAATTGTCATTTGGATCAGACTCCAGCTGGCAACACCAACGCACTGTTGCAGCCTCCACAAAGGCAGTTGGATTTTCATCAGGTTTTTATCTTATTCAATGTCAATGCACTAGCTGGACAGCGGTTTGGATAAGTCATTCTCAATGCTTTCCATACGCGTGTACGATAGTTGTGAAAGGGCAAATGGTCAGCAGCTGGATCCCCCATTATAACATCCAAGTCCACTTTTGACAGAACATCTGCCAATGGTTCTTTGCCCATAATGATGCCCAACAAATATTTAATGTCCCCAATGGCAAGTGTATGGCCCTGTGTCTCTGACTCAAAGCGTTGTATCCATGCACCTGCGCCATCCTGAAGCGAGGGTAAACGCGAAATCAAACCATGCACGTCCGCAAATCCCCAAGGGTCATAAAATGTACGGTCTCCTTTCACTATCATAGGCATCATCGGGGAACCCGATGAAGAAATATTCTTACTAGTGTCTACCCTTGATGAAGCTACTCCTGGCTTATGTGTATGCATGTCCTTTATGTTATTATCTACCAATGGAGCCATAAATGCTAAAGTATTCTCTTCCTAATCCTCCTCATCATCTGTATGGGCAGTGACATAAGAATGCAGTTTATCAACATTCTGATCTCGTCAAATAATTGTCAATGGAGTACCCCTAGAAGTTTGTCCCTCCAGATAACCTTGCTGGACAGAACTATCCTTCAATTGTTTGACATTGTAACTAAGCGCATCCTGATCTGACATATTAGGTTGTACACTCATGGCTAAATCAACAAATAACTTTAATATTTCCAACTCATTTTGTCTTTTTATCTTTCTTTTCTCTGACTTATCAGTACGTTTATAATCCAAGGGGAGTTCCAATAATTACCAACTGGTTCCTCCGACAACGGCAAGTAAACAGCTCAGGTTTCCGTTGAAATCCGTCCGTTACTTAAATCTGAAATAAATAATTAAAATATTAAAATCTATTACTTTATTTTATTTACTTATTCTTATACCAACTTACTATTCTTATTTTCGTATATATAATATCCAACTTCCATTCATCCTCCCTTTTCCACTGTGCCTAAATAGCTGGACCAACAGAACACCTGTCCCGTATATAAGTAATCAATACAACAGAAAAAATACAGACAAGACACGTCAGGGACAAACGAAAAGGGCAGCAAGCGAAAATAACCTACGCTGCACATCCCCTTGACCCTAACTTCACATACCTAAGGCATTCCTTACAGACTCCCATGCTCACGGACACAGCTACAACCCACATACATACCACATAGGAAAGAGAAGAAGAAGGAGAGGGGCTAGGTGACCTCTTGACCTTCACATGCAACAGTTGGAAAGATGCACTCCAAGTGAACAGGCCAAGTGTTATTTAAAACTTCTAACAGAAGACACACCATGTCAAATTCCAACATGCAAAAACAACTTATAGTACTACACTTCCACAAAAGCACAGCACTACACTCAAAGGAGATTATCGCTCATGCCAAATACAAACTTTCAAGCGCATAAGCCACACTCGCATCACAGGAAGACATCCCGTCACTCTAACACAAAGATGCGGATCAAGGGCTTTTCCTTCCTTTATTCATAGGCCAGACCGGGGTACTGTTAACAGCAGCACGCTCTCATAATCAGCGAGCCATCAGGCGCGATCAATGAAAACTCACAAAAAATACCAGCAACTGAAATATTATTTTGTGGCCAACTAATTGACTAACAGTCCACACCATATACCAAAAATGGAATTAATTTAGAGCCCACATGTTTGCGCCCTATGTCGCAATTCCTTTATTTCCATTATTCCTTTATTTCTTATTCCTTTACACTTCTCATAACGCCTCCTTCCGTTATTGTCCTATATTTAAACTAAGCTATGAGGTTGTTACGTCTGACAAAAGGTGAACACTTCCACATGCTAAGAAATGAACACAAACAAGACTTAGAGGCAAGGGTACAATGACAAAAGACAGACAACATGCCCAAGATAAAAAAACCACCCTGTTTAACAAATATATTAAACACAATATGAGTTAGAAATATCAAACACAATATGCGTTAGGAATATGGAAACAGTTCTCAGCCCATACATGGCCTACCATGGACAGAATGAAAGATGCTGCCACTATACAGATCAGAAAAATCGGTGAAGGCAATTGAACAAGCCAAAAAAAGTCTCCACATATCTTACCACACAAGTTCTTTGCAGTGGTGGCCCCCAAAAACAACTAAAGTTATAAATTAAAAAAAAAAGTCATAATTAAACTTACCCAGGCCAATCTAGACGGAAGCAAAGGTCTTCCGTTCCCAAGGGAAGAAAGGACCAATTGAAACACTGATTGTTCATGACGCCAAATCATGTGGAGAGGTTTCTTGGAAAAAACCCAAAGTAGCAGAGAAGTTTGTCTTGTTCAACCAAGTCTTTATTGCATTCACCGAGAGAATGGTTACAACAGTGGTAATCCTCAACCATTCTAACCTTTTACCTTATCTGTCTACCTTAAATACTCCTGCCAGTAGCTGGCACAGAGCCAATCCTACACGAGATCTCAGTCTCTGTCCTTTTTACGATGATGCTCCAAACATGGTTTCAACATGGTTTTCAAAAGGAGTCTACGGTCATGCACATAAATCTGTTGTACATTCTTTTTATAGCACACACTCTACTGCATGCACTATTCTATTCTTGTATACACTCAAAACACACATATTACATGTTCTTACAGAATTTCCCACACTGTATCCAAGGGAGACGCGATATTCGACGGTTGAAAAGAAGTGCCTGGCGGTAAAGTGGGCCCTTGACGCCTTCAGGTACTACCTCCTGGGCCGTGAGTTCCTCTTGGAAACAGATCATCGTCCTCTGCAATGGATGGACCGTATGCGGAATTCCAACGCCCGGATTACCCGCTGGTATCTGTCTATGCAGCCGTACCGCTTCACCATCAGCCATATCCCTGGGCGGAGCAATGCTACTGCCGATTTTCTCTTCCGCCTGCCTGCGTGAGACCTGAGGTGGCGGGGTGTGTGACGGTCATGGATCGACCGCACAGAGAAGCCTTTCATAAGGACTGTTTTACACACAAGTTCGCACACACACATTCATGTATACACGTACGGGCACTCGTACTTGGACTTTCGCATTCATACTCGCCCATAACACTATCAAGCGTTCATTGACTGTTTTCACACACACGATGTCTACGTTCGGAAGAAACACGCAAGACGGCGTGGCTATGTTGTGGACATTTATTGTGTTTATATAAGCGTAGAAACAGGAGCATAAAAGAAATGTTTGTGCAGAAAAAGATTACCGTTTGTGCGGGGAATGTTTGTGGCGGTCTTCGATCGGGCAGCATTTGTCCGGCGGTAAAAGAGTGCCGCTCGGAAATGAGCATTATTATTTGGTTCCGGGCCCAATTGGGCTAGTGCAAGTGGGTTATGGCCATGGGGATGACAGAGGCGGCCCTGATCAAACCACCTCTGTAATGTGTCTTTTCATGTGCTACTCATATGGAATGTTTAGATATTTATTTAGTAAATCTGTTTCTTTGCATTTGTAAGAACTTGTGCTTTTGTTTCAGAATCTGTTTTGTTGTGTAGGTATTAACTGATTGTTATGTGGCCACTATTGTTTGTAGATGGTGCTGGTCACCTGGTATATGTTTGCTTGTTTAGTCTCATGTCGTCAGTCTTGAATGTTACCTTGTGTGTGAGCGCTGAGGCTCTGAATTACTATATAGGTCCTCTCTATATTATAGAGGCAAGCAGGTTTAGGATTTGTCAGCCTTTTGAAGATTTTCTGATTTCATTTTTGGATATATCTTTTCTTTGTTTTGTAACTTTATTGATTGATTTTTGCTTATGGACATCTGTTGCTGGGTTATTCCTAAGCCTGGAAATTAAATAACATTGTCCCTTCTAACACTGACTCTGATTTTTGTGGCCAAACCCAATTCTACCGAACAGCATCTGCTCAGCTACCTTCACATCTAGTCTGTTAAACACGATGGCAACACGTGCTGTTTCAGTCCGACGTGAGTTTGAGCTCTGTGGGAAAGGGGTCACAGTTTGTTGGGTAAACTGACATACAGTAGCTGGTTATGGTTGCTCTGGAATTAACATTAGGCCTAATTGTTCCAGGGACTGTTTTGTGTTTAGCTGGTCTAACATTAAAACCTATAATTGCACTACTTATGGTCAAAAGACCTAGTTGTTACACTGACTGTTTCCACTGAATGGTTCAGTGAAGTTAATGTTGTGTCTTGTGGCCGCTGTGCCAAAAATGACTACTTCCATCAAACAATGCATGCTTTAGCTACAGTTAGAGGGCTCTAGACAGACGATAAGAGTGGGCATCAGGAGGAAATGCGGAAGGCCAATCCAAAGTGATGTGTAGTAGTGTGATTTGATGGATGAAGTTTTTCAGCACTCAGTTTGTGTGGCTCAGAATCCGTGAGAGATTGCTGGTCACTGTGTTTAAGTGTTGTTGGCTGACAACTGTTTGGGATTGCAATTAATTTCCATTGTGTGTTAGGAGGTTTATTTACAGCCTTACAGCTACAACCTGTGCAGCAGTTTCTGTGCAATCCTGGTTAAAATAGCTACCTGTGTGTAACATCTGTTATCTTTTTTTTTAAGAACAGACTGCAGAAGTCCCTCTTGTAGAGAAACTGTATTTACATTCTTTTGATGCTTAAAAAACCTAATTGAGCACAGCCTGCCTGCTTTTGAGGTATGTGGGCTGAAAAGTGGATTGTGTTTTTTGTTTGATTGTGTACCTGGTAGTTTTCATTCTGGCTTCCAAAATATTTAAGCGAAGACAAGGGGAAAAAGAACAAGAAAACACACAAACTTCTGTGGCTGAGGTCACAGTGGAAGCAAAGTAGCTACATGACTTAAATTTCACTCCTGATCAAGAGGCAATGGCCGGAAGACAAAGTGAAGGACGTGTTTGAGTTTTGGAACAAAGCATAATCGAAAGAGGAAGAGATTGGTCTGTTATTGTGTGATCAGTCAGAAGGAGAGAGTTAATTTTTTCTGTTGCCATTAAAAACTGATATAAGCCTCTCTATGTGAAAGTGGGCGGGCTTGAACGGTTCCTGGGTGACGAGTTAGGAGCAGCCCCGCCTCCAGGAGGTAAAACGATCTGCCCTAATCTGGACTCTGTGGGGGCCTCTGGTGGAGGAAGAGAAGAATACACTTTGCTGACAACTATGGGCAGCTCTGCAGCCAGGAAAGCTTTACAGGCAGTTACAAAAAGCTGAGCATGAATGTTGGTCACAGCACGTCATTTCATCCAAAACAACGTGTATCACCACGTGTATTACCCCACATTGATGACAATACATAGGCCTTCTGAATCCATGCACTTTATTCATGCCCCCGGACTGCCTCATACATCTACAGGTGCCTGGAGTCCCAGCTTTACATTCAATGCCTCCTCCGAAATTACAATCAGTAGTAACCATGACAGACTATAAGTTGCCTATGGTTTTAGCTAAGGTTCATAATAGTTCATAATAGAGTATTATCCCACTTTTACAATACATGGTAGTCAGTCTATAGGTGGTTATCAGGAATTATGGCTGGACAATGTAGCAGCGGCCAGGCATAGTGACAAACTCAAAGGAATGAGATGGGTCATGGGGGTAACAGTAAGGGTCCATTTGACAGCGCCATTGTGAGGGGGGGTCAATCACAAAGCCTCAGGAAGGGGTGTCGGGCCCAGCATCAGCGTCCAGGAAGGTCCTCTGTGATGGGGAGTCGGTCGTGACATGTGCCTCCCATAGTGTTGGTTGTAGTCCACACAGGAGGGGAGGGTGAGAGGAGTCCGCCGGAATGAGGCAGGGATGACACTCAGCAAAGATAATTGTGGACAGAGGAAAATAGTGAATTAGGCCAGGCTCGCACATCAGAAGCAAAAAGCAGAAAGCAGTAATTTGGGCATACCTATATGCGCATAAATATATATATATATATACACATACACACACACACACACACACACACACACACATATATATATACACACATACACACACACACACATATATATATATATACAGAAGGCTCTTCCTCCTATCTAGAGGGCTTTGTAGGTTAGGAGGAGAGATGAAGGTTTAAGTCTAGACTTAAAGGTATTGTCGGATGTGTGTGTGTGTGTGTGTGTGTGTGTGTGTGTGTGTGGGTGGGGGGGTGGGTATTCCACAAGAGGGGTGCATGGTAAAGGCTCTTCCTCGGCAAAAGGCTCTTTCTCCTATCATAGATATATATGTTGGAGCATGGCCATTGAGGGCTTTGTAGGTTAGGAGGAGTATTTTAAAATCAAGAGCCAATGTAAGGAAGCAAGGATAGGAGAGATATGTTCATATTTGTTTGTCCTAGTGAGTGTTTGGGCCACGGCAATTTATATTAGCAGTATTACCTAGGTTTTTGATACAGGTATTACTACACCCAGAGAAGAGAGCATTGCAATAATCAAGCCTGGAGCCTGGACCTTAGCGATATTTCGTAGGTGGAAAAAAGATGTTTTTGAAATGTGTTTTACATGACTATTTAGAGAGGTCCTGGTCCATCTCTCAACCAGCTTTATCTATCAACTTGCTTCAGTGAAAGATGTGGAGAAGTGGTACAACACACTTGGCATGAATAATAATATCCCAAGGTGGATATGAAATGGAAACGAGCCTTCCCTAATATGTATTAAAAGAAGTGGGTGAGCAGAGTGAATGCCTGCCCACATTTCCACCTGCACGCCACATTCACCCTATGTAATCATAGATATATGCTTCCTCTGACATGTATTTGCATTAAAAGGAGCGAGGTATGGACCAAAAATACCTGCAGTGGCATCCACATACACTTGTTACTGGTGGGTGTATGATGTGTCCCTCCTAATGTGTAGTGCATGAAAAAGAAAATAAAGCGTGTTACACATTTGTAGGGAACATAAATTTTGCTAGGTAGGCAGGAAAAAGAATAATGGGGAGAGCTTGACTGAATCTCATTTCCAGTCTAATCCTGTTACTGATGAGATTTAAAAATGCATTCAATTGTTTGATAAATTATACAAAAAGAGGCAGTAAACCTGCACATAATTGCTTTTAGTAAAGATAAGATTTACATCTTTAATGTGCCTCCCACTGGCCAGATACATACTGTAAAATTCTCTAGTGCTATTCTTTTGGTGAAAAACGCAGTTGGGTTTAGCAGGAACTTGTCTCTCGTCTTGGGAAAGTGTGAAGTACTCACAGTTGGCATGTTGAAAATGTAAAGGGTCCAGCTGATAAGCTCCTGTAAAAGCCTGAAGGTCTACCAACCCTAAAACTACATAGCGTGGAAGATGTTCCAACAACAAATTTTCTTGAGTACAAAACCCACTTCCAGCAGGAATGGAGAAAGACTTTACAATTATTTTAGAGAGGGGCAATGCTGGTTTACAAGGCTGCTGGGTGTCCTATTCTGATGGCTGGAGAGACTCCTACTTTTTTAACAAAGAGAGAGACTTCAAACAGATGCAGTCTAAGTATAGTTGTCAGGAGCCATCAAGCAAAACTCATCTTTACCTCTGGTCAGTTTGATTTTCAGATCCACCCCATTTAACATCAGTCTCTCACAGAAAAACGACTCGATTAACATCCATTTATCCTGCCATATCTTTACTAAAAAGTATGGTGCTGAATTGAGTCTCCAAAGTTATTTGTATTAAGACAGACATTCTATGGAATGATAGGGGTGGGTGTCGCTAGCCTGACTAATTAGTCTATCTCCCAGAGTGACTTTACAAAGACCTTGGCATTTATCTTGATCATTTTATTTTCCATTCTGATGCTCTCTATATGGGTGATGAGGACACACTGTGCTTTGTCATATCAGAGCGTGGTCACATCATTGTGTCTTCCTTTTATCTCAAAAGTTCTAAGTAACTGGACATAGCTGTCCCACACTCTCTGGTAACCCACAATATCACTATAGAGGGAAAAATCTTCCAGCTTTTATGTCAGTGGGATACATGCCCTCTCCTTCTAGGGTGGGAATTTTCTCACTACCGGTGCCCAAAATGTATTGCAAGGTGGGTTTAAATTGGATAAAGATGTCCACCAATTCCTCCTATTATTATTGATCCTCTGTTGTGAGAGGTAAAAGTCACTCAATTTCTTATGGGAGAGTATGATTTGACTTTTAGCTTTTCTTTGTCCAAGGCGGAGTTAATTTTTCTTATCAGACTTTGAAGGTCATTGTAGAGGCCAGGTCTAATTGAAATTCAATTCAATTCAGTTTATTTCATTTGACTCGTGTCCATAACCACCCAAGACAGGGCAGATGAAAGAGTATAAAAACACAAATAAAAGGAATTAAATCACATACAGCCAATGCACCCTTAGCCTGGATGTGTAACAGGAATAACTCACAATGGGATTTAAGAGTGCAACCATGATACTGTTGGTGGATTCATCCAGACGTTGCATAAACTTGTACATCAGGTTTCTTAGATGTGCTTTAAGTGTCCTACAGATACAAAGATCTGACTAGCACTGCCTCCTGACACCATTGGACTCTATATGCTTTGAACAGAGCCACTTTAACTTGAGTAGAACAGCTAAACTTACATGCAACGGTGTTTGCCTGTACATATAACTTACAACACTGCCTGTATATATTATCCTCATCATTCATATGGTCTGTAATACAATAAAAAAGGTATTTAATTTTTTACAGATCTCAAGACTATTATTTGATAGATTGAACACAGGGAAATTGAGCCATTTGTCCTGTTTGGTTCTACATATTAAAACTGCACTTTTGCCATATCATATTCCACACCATAGTGAGTACATACATTAAGAGGCTGCTGCATCCCAGCACTACTCGGACTAAAGGTAACAAGGTCTTTTGCATACATATGGTGATTCATCAGCATGCCACCAGTCATAGAGACAGTGTTGCAAGCTGCAAGCTGTCTCAGCCGCCTAGACAGTTTTAGCTATAGCATCATCATAGAAATTAAATAAGACGGGACACTGGATGGATACTTCCATGTTTTACGTGTATGAGTAATGAGTTGTATGTTAATATTAATGGGACTGATAAGAATGAGATGAACACTGGACTATATTTTAATGGTTATTTGGAACTTTATTATCTGAACTGATTCATGGGACAATGTGGGGCGGTGTGATGCTGTGTAATGTTCAGACCAAGTAGGTTCCATCGTGATTGTGACGGTGGCTTTGGCTGGGACACCCAACTGCTAGCCCGGGGAATAATGAGGTGCAGGTGTGAGCACTCATGGTAATGGGAGAGTGGGGCTGCAAATTGGCTAAGCCCATAAAGAGTGTGGGTATAAGAGGGCTCACCGGACTGTGATGCGGCTCGGACAACGGATCCAGCCAGCCGCTTGCCACACTCCTCATCGCCGTAGGCTGCCGCTCCACCGCGATCATAGAGAGGGAGAGCTCCAGATCGTCTTCCCGAAGACGGGAGGCTGCGGGTTGGTGTAGAGCCATAACGATTGTTCACCATTCTCAAACTGACCTAAAGGTATGGTGATTTCCAAATGCCCCTCCTGTTGAGTGAGTGTGTTGCGACTAGTTGATGTAAGGAGTTCATTTGTTGCTTGTTTGTTGGCAGATTCAGCGGCCCCGGTCAAACTGGGCTGGTACTACTGGTACTACTGGTACTACTTGGAGTGTCTGATTACGTGGGACACTAAACGAGAGCCAGGCACCGTGCGAGTCAAAATAGGAGCCCTGCTTTTACAAACTGAACTCAATCTCTGCCCTGCCACTTGGGAATTGTGGTGGGGAAAAAGACTGTATTATAAGTGGCGGCTGTCATTGGCTGTGAGTTGGGTTTGCATTGTTTTTTTTTTTTGTTTGTTCCCACTCAATACCTTTAAGTCTAGACTCCTGTTCCCCATGGTTAGGGATAGTGCATGGTAAATCATCAGTCCTCTTGGGTCTCTTGGGAGGGACTGCCTCTGCTGTTGCCCCCAGTTGTGAGGCAGTAGTGCTAGGTTGCCATGCACCATACCTTAGTTATGCTGCTATAGCCTAGTGCTGCCACAAACCTTTCACGTGTCATGCCGTACAATTCTCTCTCTCTCTCTCTGTCTCTCACTCTTTCCCATTTCTCTTTACTCATATATGTATGCACAAATGATACATTTGATCGCTGATATGTGAGCCTGACTTCCTCTGTCTACAATCATTTCTGCTGACTGTCATCCCTGCCTCTTTCCGGCAGACTCCTGTCACCTTCCCCTCCTGAGTGGACTGCAACCAACAGTACGGGAAGCTCGTGCCAGGACCAACTTTCCATAGAGGCCCTTCCTAGACGCCCATGCCAGGAACGACTCCCCTTCCCTGAGGCCCCTTCCCTTTGACTGACCCCCCTCACAATGGCACTGTCAAATGGACCCTTGTTGTTACCCCCATGACCCATCTCATTTCTTGAGTTTAACACTATGTCTGGCCACTACTACACTGTCCAGCCATAATTCCAGCCTAACCCTAACCCTAACCACCTATGGACTGACTAAAGTGAGATAATACTCTGAACCAATTATGATCCTTAGCTAAAACCATGGACAACTTGTAGTCTATCATGGTTCCTACTACTGATTACACTTTTCGTGCATGACCCCTGGTAGTCGGGTTAGCCCCTTGAGTCGTGAGCCCAAGGTTTCTTCCTAGACTAACTAAACATAAGGGACTTTCTTGCCCCTGTTGCTCTTGGGTGCTCCTTCTGTAAAGTGACATGAGAAAATATTATTGTAAAAGGCGCTGTATAAATAAAATTGAATTGAATTGATGCTCATCTAATTTTACAGCCATCCCCATAGAAACAAAACACACACACAGAAAGGCCTTTCAGACTTTAAACAACCAAGCCAAGCCTAGTAAATAATATCTGCAGGGAGATCCACTCTCTACCTCTCTACTGTCTTTGTCCATCCGTCGGACCTACCTATTTACAAGGAAGAACCACTCTTAACCTCGGTACTTAAGGTGCCTATGTATCAAAAATCAAATGAACACCATACAAATTTTTGTCAATATTCCCTCTGTCTCTTTTAGTTATTTTATTTGTAGGCTGGAAAATGATGAGACGAATGAGATCGACTGGTCTCTAAATGCAATTGACACCATCTTCTCCAGGAGAAGCTTGGGTTCGGGGGAACCCGATTGCCCTGCCGGAACGTTTGCAGCTGGCTACACGATGGACGGTTGGGAGAGGTGGAGGGTCGTGTGTCTGGCAGCTCTTTCTGTGGAGGACACTGAAGACATCGCCCTAAAACCCTAACATTCTAATTCTATCTGCTTCGGCCTCCCTAATCAGGGAAGGCCTTGGCCAAGGAAAAACAACTCCCCTGGAGAACAAGGCGGGGAGACGCTCTCGTTTCCCTACCCCCATCTACAAGAAACCGGCGGATTGTTGTCTCTGTCTGGGTTCCGATCAAGGTTGTCTCCATGGCTACTGGCTGTGTTATTGCGGTGTCACCCTGCGGACTGAGCCTCACAGATTGGAGGCCATAAGAAGCGACCCTCTGGCCGTTACACACACAAACTTATACACTTCTACTGACACGCAATTCACCACCCCCACCCACCACCCCACGCCTTTGCCGCTTCATACCTTTTATGTCTTATCCCCCCTCCCCCTCGTTGCAGGTCTTGTACTCTATATGTGCTTGTGTGCTGAGGTGTTTTTTTGCCCCCCTACACTGTGCTCCCCATTGGAGCATAGTCTAGTGATGCCTCCTCATGTTATGCTGTATTGTGCCTTTCATCCCCCCCAAATTGGAACATGGGCGGCGTGGGCAGCGGCCCCTTGCTCTCCCACCACAGGGGAGTGAGAAACTCAGTTTCGATTCCTTTGTATGTCTTGTAAATGTGAAGCATTGACAATAAATTCATACCATACCATACCATACATCTGCTGTGTGAGTGGTTCTCTCACCCACATGGTCTCACCTTGTAATCAGCTATTTCCCTCATATCTCTATTTTCCTGTGACAGTGCATATTCTTTGCACTCCCACTCCACCTCCCGGTCTGAACTCTTCACAGGATGGACATTCTAGCCCAACTCTCTCTTCCCCTCCAGAACACTCTTAACTCTTGACAGCATGGCCAGCATTAACAGCTCTGACCTGTTTTACAAACCTTATCCTTGAAGTCAATTTCTCCATTTACATTTTTTTACTTTTTCTATTTATCTGTTGCTATGTTTATTTTAATGCAGTTAAGGACTGGAAACGTACTGCTCTACATATCTCAGATATATATCAGGTATTTTGTTTATGACATAAATTGCACTGTCAGTATTCTTGCATCTCATTGCACTATTCTACACATTTCTACACCACTTCACTAAATCACAGCTGCATAATTATTTTTTTCCCTTTAATTAGTTTCTGTAAGTGGATGTATATGTATGTCTTGTATATGTCATAACATGAATGCTTCAGGATTCCTTAATTTACTTTGGGATAATAAAATATCTATCTATCTATCCATCCATCCATCCATCCATCCATCCATCTATGGCTATGTTTCAATGTCCTCCCAGCAAACCAAGCCCCTCACGGATTTAAATGACAAATGCTGTTTAGTGAATGAGTTTGCAAGGCTGTGAGTGCCCACCTTGCACCTACCAGCTGATAAATCGTTTGAATAACAACACTAAATCATGTTGCAACCACGCTTCCATTTCTGTTTCTTGGTAATTGTAAATTGTTTTTTTTTGTTTTTGTTTTTTTACATTTCCATGCTTCTCCTGTGTTTCTCACACAACAAGGGGTATAATAATGATTACACTGTTTGAAGGTGAAATAAACCAATTTTCAATAAAAGTGCCCATTAAATGATAGATGAATCAATCAAGATTAGTCACAATAGAAATACCAGCATAATTTTATATCATGTACTTTCAAGGTGGGCTCAATGTTATAAATCAACCTGGATCCAATGCCTCTGCCTGACACCATTTAAATGCTGATTCTATGGCATTTTGTCATCTGGGTTATCTAACATATCTGACAAGGAATCTGAGGAGAACTTTGACAGGAAAAAAAGCTAAAATGTTTCTAACAGATGACCTGTGAGTTAAGGCCCATTGTTTTTAATGGAGCAAAGCCCACTAGAATAGTACCTGCGCCTGTTGCAGAGGTTTAGAAAACTGTTCTAAAACTTACATGTTACAATGGCTTGGTTTGGTATCAAATGCATGTATTACAATGGCTTGGTTTTGTATCAAATGCATGTATTTGCTATTTACGATGAAGTAGGGGTTAAAGTTGGGCTAAATACTGAGACTTTCCTTGGTACTGATTGTAATTTTTCTGCATGACCCCTGGCAGTTGGGTTAGCCCCTTGAGTCGTGGATCTGCCCAAGGTTTCTTCCTAGATTAACTGAACATAAGGGAGTTTTTCCTTGCCCCTGTTGCTCTTGGGTGCTCCTTCTGTGAAGCACGACGAGACAATACTATTGTAAAAGGCGCTGTATAAATAAAACTGAATTGAATTGAATTACTGGGCTAAATACTGAGACTTTTCTTCCCTTAGCAAACGTTGCTACAGGTAAACAAAAACAATTAATGCACTAATTCCCTAATCAGTGATGATCTTTCTCAGTGATTTCAGAAAATCTCCAAATCCAAAAAATGTCAAAGTTTTCTAGGTTTACAGAACTTTACCAACGGTATTTTGGTCATTACATTATATGTTTTACAAAACAATATTTATGTGCTTTGCAAAAGAATTAGCCAACACAAGTCATTCATCAAACTATCTTAAAAATTCTACATGAGTCTGATATAATTTACCCGTTATTTAGACCACACCAATGACTAAAAGCTCCATAACTCTCTTGTGTCTCTATTAAATATGTATTAAGGCTGCCTGATTAAAAGACAAGCATTTCTTATAGACCTAAAAAAGCAGAAATAGTTATATGGATATAGTTGAACAGCAGTTTACCACACAGATTATTTCAGTGCTCACAGGTCCTCAGTTGAAATGTACGAGTACAGTTCTGTTTGTTTCAAAATAGTCACTGAGAGTCCCCTGCTTGGTAAATCCTTGAAAGGTGCTGAAGGGCATCATCAGTCCTTAGTCCATCAGTGTGAATAATAGCTTTTGCGCTTTGGACTTCGGACCTGCAGTGCTGGTCCCAGGCATTCCCTTGCACACACCAGGAGATATGACTCACACCTTACTTGTGGCCATCGAACCTATGGGCAAATTGAAAGAAACTTTAAATTATCCCAGCATTTTTTTTAAATGATGTACACAACTACCTTTGGACCAGTGTGGAAATATGGAGAGAACAATGGGGTCAAAACAATGCAGTGCATTTTTCATACTTAAAATACTTCCACCCTTCAAAATACTTTTACCCTTTTGTCTCAGTTGTTTAATGAGTACGGTGCCATCTCATGCAGCCATGAGGAATGCTAAAGTCATGAGGGAACCATTGTCACAACAATATTTAAATCAGGGGAAAAAACAGAAATGGCCATTTTCCATTGATATACATTCAACTTTATACTATATTGGTTCTGTGATACAAGGTTCTCTCCCATTCTGGAATTGCTCGAAAATCAGCTTATGTTATTTTCCTAAAGGTAATCAGGGGTCCGTTTCCCAGATAACAACGGATGTTAGCATTGAACCACCATAGTACAAGATATCCAGCAGGCTGATTCCCAAATATCTCCAACCACCATAGTATGTTGTACATTAGTATGGATGAATTTGCTGTGGAAGGCATACAATATCATTGGCTGGCATCGCCAATGTTGTCTTGTTAGTTAAACTTATATGACATATTTAACAGTTGTGGATAATATTCACTGACACAATTGTGTTACATATTTGTATGGACTTTAACAGAAGCAGTTAAAGGAGTTTATATTGAAAACGTTTCACAAATCTAGGATAGAGGAGGATATTGCCAAGACAAGATTATGAATATGCCAATTCAAGCTTTATATTTATCAAGAAATATAAGGCATGGGCTATTTGGCAGTAATAACATTATTTAGTGAGTATCTACACAAAATGCTAGTTTAAAAATGATATAAACCTACTTATCTATATAGACAAATAAATGTTGCACTGCTGTTTTAATGCAGTGTGGTCCAGTGGGTTAAAGAGTTGATGTAAATGAATAATTCTTGTAAGGCTTTTTGTCAGTTCTGAGTTCGAATCCATACCATTGGGAAACAGTAGTGTTCTAAGTTCATCACTCAAACCAAAGGAAGCAGCTACAGAAGTTACAACGATGCTTTTGGGAAATGGACCCCAGACTAGTTTTGACATTAACCACCCTCTCTATTATATCAACAAAATATAGCTAATTATATATCCAGAAACTAGATCTTACTCTGTGAAATAGCAGTAGGTGCCGAAGGAGAGGTATTACCAGTGGGTAATGGCAGACAGGATGATTCTGAAAGAAACCCAAATTTCAAAACTTTACAAAATAGATAATTTGGGAAAAAAATGTTGGCCCCTAAACAAAATTAGGTTGAGAAAATTCAAGAGACCATTTATGTAAGGACAGAGACAGAGAGTGAAGCATAGAAAGGCTTACATCCCCAGGGGTTTCCAAATTGTGCGCAGAAAGAGAAAAGGATGAAGGGCACAAACACAGCCCTGTGGTCAACGGAGAGAACAAAGTTAGAATGGTCTCACTGAACAGTCCAACATTCATGAATAATCAGAAATCATAAATGCATTACTATGAATGTTTTCCATGCATGAGTGATGCTCTTATTTCAGAAGTGTTTGTTTTTATGAGTGAGAAAAAGAGTAACTGAGACAAGCCATGGTTTGTAGCATAGAAAGCAATGAGACTATGGAGGAAAATAGAAAATAGCCATAATAGTCATACAGATGACTGCATATTTCAGCTATATGGTGACCCAAGAAGGTGACCTATTTTAATACATGCATGATTCATTCAATCAATATAAAATTTTTAGGCAAAATAATACTGCAGATTTACATGTCAAGAAAATTACTGTTTGTTATGGCAAAACAGTTAATTAAAATATGGCATTAAAAAGTTCACAAACTAAAAAGTTGCATTAGTGAGGTCATAGGAGATAGGTTAAACCGATAGGTATGCAAGACAACACAAACAACAACAACAGTTATTAAAAAACAGTAAAAGTAAAAGTGAAGGTGCTCTGAACCCTGTATGCCAATAAGCACTTCTGGAGTGCAGACAAGTTCTCCTCATCTTGCACCCCTGTTTGCTTATTCACACTCGTGTATCAGTTAGACTTTTTGTCTACTTGCCCTCTTTGTCTCCCTCTGACCTGCCTCTTCTAATGAGGTGGTGGGGCAGTGGGCCTAATCAATCAGAAGGCACCAGTGGAACACGATTTAAGTGAATAAGTTTTCTGTCTTCATGTAGCCTCTATGTGCAGTCAACAAAGCATGGGTAAGGTCATCTATCCAGTGTTTAACAGGTATAGTTTTTTATATATTTATCACTCATGGCAACAGTGTTGGGCTGCATCTGATTTGTTTTATGTTTCTCAGGTAGCAAGGCTCTTGGTTGCTAATGTGGGTTGTACTGCTATCTTGTCTTGCCATAGTTTTGTTTTGTTTATTTCATTTGTTTCATTTGCATCATGCAAATGCATGATAACTCAATATTCTGAGTTATCATGATGCTTTTTCAAAACTATGGACAAATTTATAGTCCGTCACTTAATGCTAACTCTTGACTATACGTTTTCTGCATGACCCCTATCAGTTGTGTCAGCCTATTGAGCTGTGGATCTGCCCAAGGTTTCTTCTTTGAAATAACTACTGCAAGGGAGTTTTCCCTTGCCCCTGTTGCTCTTTGGTGCTCCATGTTAATGTCTGTGAAGTGCAACAAGACAATTGTGAAATGACACTGTATAGAACTAAATTGAATTGAACAGTCCTCACCCTGATGCGCATGGCTCTCCCTCTTTAAAAAAACAATGGATAAGGTCATGCTCACTTCCATGCCATGCCTTCCATCATTCATGTCATTGTACCTTTCTTTTGCCTTAATCCTTATCCTCTATCGAGTCACTGGTAGATATTTCGCCTGCATGCCATGGATCCATTCACTCATTTTCACCTCCAGTTCTTGGCTAACCTTTTTCCTCCCTTCACCACACAGTCTGGCCCTCTTACTGTCTTCTTCATATAGACTTTGAAACTCAGTTTTATTATTTCTCCATTCTCTCACCCTGGATCAATCAAAAAACGCCTTGCCACTGCTTCTCCTGAATTTTCTTTGCCATATTTGACAACTGATTTAATTTCATATAGTATAGTAGTTTAAATTTCATATAGTATTGTTTTTGTCGCTATGGTGGCACTTGCCTACTGAGAAGACTAAACAAAGGAAGGTCATGAACCTGTTTTTGCTTTGCTGCCAACAACACACAAAAAAGCATGCCATTATGTTGGAATATTCTAATGAAAAAGTTTCAGCTAGGGTATTAAATTAAACAACTGAATTTTGAAGGGATGTCAAGCAGTAGCTATAAGAATTTTTGTGCAGGGTAGAACTGGCTTAAACAGGTGAGAAGAGTTTATATAGACAGCCTACCAACCAACATAGCAACCACTCCAGTTACCAAAGCAAGCACCATAAATATACCCTGGCAAACACTTACACCACCATAATGCATCTATTCCACATCAAACTATTTTCATGCACTGGTAACTCCCACATTCTTTAGTTAATATATGCTGCCTCTGTCTACAGGGTAAAAACTATGTGATAAAGGCCCAAATATAAGACAATCCTGGGCATAAGATGACCCCCCTTTTCCATACTGGACCGCACTGACCTCCGTTCTGATCTCCAGTCCTGGCACCCGACTCGCAGCCTGTCCATGACCTACGCTTTGCTCTCCAGCCCTGGCTACCCAACTCAACGTCTGCCCGACCGTGAGCACTCCTGCCAGTCCCCCCCGCTCTGAAATGCAGGCTTGTTCATATGATATAAAGTCTAGTTAATACTTATAGGCTGTATATCCATGCTACGCTCTAGAACCTTTGGTCAAAAGAACATGTGGAATACAAGATTTTGTTGTGCAAATGTTTACATGTTGTAAAAAAACAAATGATGATGACTCGCACACATGCTCATGACTGGGCAGATATTCTACAGAGTGGTTGTCATGTCTCACTACTCTGTGTGTGATATTTTAAATTGTATGAGTAACTGTCTACACAATGTTTTCAAAACATTGTCACATTCTTGCTGTCTGCACATATGTGACTGACATATGTCATCAAATTGTGTGAAAATGAACCTGTGGATGTATTTGCCGCTGGCCATAGTCTAGCGGAATTCCTAGTTGCTAAGAGTTTTAATGCATGTCTTAGATTTTAAATGCCCTTGATAGTCTACCTGTTGATTGATGTGTAACTCTGACAAATAAAAACTTGTATGGGGTGCATCATGGAGGATCTTCTAAATTCAATCCACTACACACCTTCAGGTGAGGGATCTTTTGGTGGTAAGAGTAAATTAAAAGAAGCGGCCTTTAAAAACACAAGGGGTGCGTCCAACTGACAAGGAGATCGCTGAATGGTTATCAGGTGAAGATGCCTACACACTTCACAAACCAGTGCTTGTGATATACAAAAGGAATAAAGTCATTGTTTATGGTATTGATAAACAATTTCAAGCGGATCTAGTTGACATGTCATTTTAAAAAACAAATCAAGGCAAGGAGGTAGTTGCTGCTTTTGAATCCAAAAAAGGGGGTGAATACCTCAAAAGCTACAAGACAGACAGTTTAACCAACATTTTCAGACAGTGTTGAGTAAAAACAACATTCATCATTTCTCCACAGGAAGCAATGTAAAGGCTAGCTTCGTGGAGCGTTTCATCACGACTATTAAAGCATGTATGTGGCGTTATCTAACGGCTGTCAACTCTAAACAATACTGTGATGTTATACCATACCTGGTGTCATCTTATTGTAACAGTTATCATAGGAGTATCAAGATGAGACCTGTTGGGGGGGGGGGGGGGGGGGCGAGTAGGCTACAAGGGAAAAAAATCAGAGGCTCATTTGCTTTTAGTAGATGCAAGCAGATGCAACACATTCGCCCCTTGTCAAAGTGCAGGTGTTTGGACTATTATAACACACAAACAAATCAATAGTTTCGTAAAACCAGCATACCATATGTAACAGTGGAGGTTTTGTTATTTCCACTTGCACTCAGCTTTTTGTATGTAACGATGTGATAGTAGTTGAATACTGA
The DNA here is from genome assembly GCA_027481765.1 of Tenualosa thibaudeaui. Taxonomy (NCBI): domain Eukaryota; kingdom Metazoa; phylum Chordata; class Actinopteri; order Clupeiformes; family Clupeidae; genus Tenualosa; species Tenualosa thibaudeaui. The sequence continues at coordinate 162,203 of JAIFZK010000009.1, forward strand.
CCTCTAGAGGTGAAACCGCCTGGCTCTCAATTTTGGAGATTGAGCCAGCGGTAAGTTCTATGTAAACAGCCCTTAGACATAATTAATTATTCATGCCTCAGTGAACGTTCAAAACCAACATTGATTGTTAGAGATTACGTCTGCCTGCTTGTAGATGGAGTCAGCATGATTTGTGTTGTTGTAAATGTGAACCTGAGCGCATTTTGTTGAGGTTTTGAAATCACACGTGTGAATAGCTAACATTCCCTCTCTCAATTTTGGAGATTGAGCCAGCGCTTTGCATTCTGTGCACCCATTTACGAAGCCCTGCGATATCCCCAACTTTGTGTTATTTGTGCCAGGTCAATAAAGACTTCTGCTTGGCTCCACGTCTCCTCGTCATATCATTGAAAACACAACGCAGACAAGTGAGCGGTTACACATACATAGTAGTTTGAACCTGCGACGCGACGTCACATGAGTGCTATTACCGTGCGCATCTGCACCATAGCTCCACACTCACTCTAGTCCCATGCTGAGTTCGCTTGTGCAAGCTGTCGCTAGTCTATTATCAATCCCGATATACAGTGTATAGATCAAAACCCAAAAGTCTTTTTAAAGACCAACACCCCAACCTGTATTTTTACTGTCCCCATCTCAGCCCTAGCCAGTACTTTGTTTTGTTATAACACTACCCCTCTGTCTTTTTCACCGTGCGTCTTGAAAGTTTACCTCTTGCTCTCTTTCGTCATTCTGGGCAGCATTGATGCAGGAATACCCTCAACTGTGTGACGTTGCCCTCTCATTCCTTTCGCACCGACATATTTGTGTGAGGCAGGATTTTCAAAAATGACTGCACTCAAAACGAACAAAACGAACACTCAAATCGTGCACAAATCGAGGACGACTTGAGGCTTTGTTTATCAAACATTGCGCCAAGAATTGAGGATCTTTGCAAGGCAAAGCAGGCTCAGGTCTCACATTAACATTGCCTATTTGCAAGCTTCTGTAAAATGCAGATGACATGCCCACTGTTAGGCCTAGTTATATTAACAAAATTAAAAAAACAAATTCATGTCAGAGGTCTGGTGACAATTCCTAGTTATAGCAATAGCCTAGTAATGAAAATAGGCCTACCACTGACTACTCATAATAATAATAATAATAATAATAATGATAATCTCTGAAAGCACATTAGAAGTCTAGTGCTACTGCCAATTATAACAATAGCCTAGTAATGATAATAGGCCTACCTATTGCTATGGATAATAATAATAATATCTTCAAGCTCACTTTAGAAGTCCGGTAATGCAAATTTTAGGTCAACAATAGCCTATGTATATCTATCTATCTATCTATCTATTTATGCAAGGTGGTGTAGCTGGTGGGGGTGGGTATGTGTGTGTGGGCAACTGCAATGAACCAGTTTTGGGGGGGGGGGGGCAGCTTGCAAAAGGTTGAGAACCCCTGTTTTAAGAGATAACAAATATGTCATGTTTAAAAACCTGTACGGTGTGAAGTCTAGTCAAAAATACAGTGTTCAAATACAAAATAGGTAATCTTGGTAGGATGTCCAAAGTCAGAGGTGCTTTCACAAAAGGCTATGAACAAAACTATACACATTTTTCACCACAGCAGAGTGTATACCTCGAACACCACCTGTTTACAGGTTGAAAGACTATGAAGGTGAGATGTTAGAAGGCACCTTTTATGGTTTGTTGGTCTTTGGTGCATTATTTGTTACCACTGACAGGCTGTTGGAGCTTGGAGGGGATATATATGTTTGTGCTGGCTTCACGCTTGACCAAAATAGGTTTTGGTGACTTGTCAGTGTTTGAGAAAGAGTTTGACGTTAAAATTGTTGTTTAACAGAAATGAAAAGCATACGTTGCTAGCAAGAAACCCCATTCCAAAACAGTGTAGATGTACCTCCATGACGGTCATTACTACAGAGTGTTAAAACCTACAACATTTCTCGGTGAGATATACTTCTGTCATTTTTGCCACCATGGGTATAGTAGAAGACGTGATCACAAGTGTGATTACTCATGTGATGTGTGTAACAATCCAGAATGCTACAAACACAAGGGTCCAACAGCGAGATGTAATTGTAAATGTTAATATTTTATTTTCTTGTTTGTCATGTGAAGAATTATTTAGCCTAAGTATAGAATTTCTAATTAGTTTCCTCTTCCCTTCTTCAAGGAATATACATGTTTATTTGCACTTACACCTGCTATGGTTTCAGAATTGTTTATTTATTATTAAACTCTGTGAGTGAGGCTCATCTTTATGTTGGGCACTGATAGAAAGCCTAGTTCATTTGTAGGAAAAATTGTAGTATCCTAATTAAGTGTCTGAACACCTAAGGATCATCAACTGGGATGTGTTAGAATAGATATGCTTTGTTTATTTTGGTTTGTTTATATTTGGAAAAACTAAAAGTTTACCAATACCTTACCACAAAGATGGTGTCGTGATTTCTGTAAAAGCAAGTAATATATATGTGTGTGTATGTATACAGAAATAGAATAGAGCATGCAGTACACTGTTGTGCTATAAAAAGAAAGTGTAAGTACCAGCAAGAGAGTTATGTGCATGCCAGAAGACTCCTCTCTGAAAACTGTGTTGAAACCATGTTTAGTTCTTGGATTGGCTCTGTGCCAGCTACATCATCTACTAGCAGGAGTATTTAAGATAGACAGATAAGATATAAGGATAGAATGGGTTGAGGATTACCACTGTTACAACCATTCTCTCTGTGAACGCAATAAAGACTTGGTTGAACAACACAAACTTCTTTGCTACTTGGTTTTTCCAAGAAACTTCTCCACATAATTTGGCGTCATGAACAATCAGTGTTTTAATTGGTCCGTTCTTCCCCTTGAGAACGGAAAACTTTTGCTTCCGTCTAGATTGGCTTGGGTAACTTGAGTTTAATTATGGCATTATTTTTTTGTTAACAAATTTAAGTGTTTTTTGGGTCCACCACTGCAAAGAGCCTGTGTGGTAAATATGTGGAGATTTTTTTGGCTTGTTCAATTGCCTTCATCGATCAGGTCTGTATAGTGGTAGCATTTTTGTTCTATTCATGGCAGACCCATGGATGAGTTGATAAATGTTTCCATATTTTCTAACTCATATTGTGTTTAATACTGTTGATCCATATTGTGTTAGATTTTTCTAACACATATTGTGTTTGATATATTTGTTAACAGGGTGTTTTTTCATCTTGGTCATCTTGTTTGTGTTCATTTCTCAGCATGTGGAAATGTTCACCTTTTGTCAGACGTAACAACCTCATAGCTTAGTTTAAATATAGGACAATAACGGAAGGAGGTGTTATGAGAAGTGTAAAGGAATAAGAAATAAAGGAATAATGGAAATAAAGGAATTGTGACATAGGGTGCAAACATTTGGGCTCTAAATTAATTCATTTTTTGGTATATGGTGTGGACAAGGGGTCAAGGGGTCGCCTAGCCCCTCTCTTCTCCCTCTTCTTCCCTTACCTGTGTGGTGTGTTTGTGAGTAGTAGTTGTGTTTGTGTCCGTGGGAGTTTTTAAGGAGTGTTTTGGGCATGTGGAGCTAGGGTCAAGGGGTCAGGGGGATGCGCAGGTTAGACTATTTTTGTCTACTGTCCTCCTCGTTTGTCCCTGAGATGTGTCTTGTCTGTATTTTTTCTGTACTACTTGATTACTTATAGTATACAGGTTATGAGTCTTGTTGGTTCAGCTATTTAGGTGTAGCTGGAAATGGGGGGATGAATAGAAGTTGGATATTACATATATACGAAAATAATAATAGTAAGTTGGTATAAGAATAAGCGAAATAAAATCAAGAAATAGATTTAATATTTGGATTATTTATTCCAGATTTAAGTAACGGACGGATTTCACAGAAAAAACCTGAGCTGTTCACTTGCCATCATCGGTAGAACGAGTGGTAATTATTGGAACTACCCTTGTGTGCTTGGTATTGGTGAAATAGACAATGTGGTGACATCTATAGCTTGTGTGGTGATATTTTAAAATAACAACTAGTACACTGTTTCATAGGAGTGAAATGGAGATTCAGATTAAGCAGGAGCTTACGTATCATTTGTTGATTAGGCCAGAGTTCACAACCTAATATGTTGGAGTATGGTGTAAAACAGTTAAAGGATAGTCTGTGTGCACTTTCTGTGCAGCATGGCTATCTGGAGGGACAAACCTCTAGGGGCACTCTACTGACAGTTATTTTACAAGATCAGAATCAGGCTAATGTTGATAAATTGCATTCTTACATCACTGCCCATACAGATGATGAGGAGGATGAGGCTACTTCAGCATTTATGGCTCCATTGGTACATGATAAGATAAAGGATATACATAAACAAGGATTATCTTCATTAAAGGCAGATATAAGTAAGAGTACTTCTTCATCAGATACCCTGATGATGCCTATGATTGTGAAAGGTGACCGTACATTTTATGACCCTTGGGGATTTGCGGACATGCATGGTTTCATTTTGCGTTTACAGCCTTACAGCTGGAGGAACTGAAACATCCAAAAAAGGCTCAGGCAGCATTGATAACTGCTGAACAGTCCCCTCCTGCTGCTCTTCCTCCTACTGTGAGTGCTTCACCTGTGTTTGTTCCACCAGTTTCACAGCCACAGCTTCAGCAGGGTCTGTCACCTGCTTGGCAGCAAGATCGTAACCCCATGACGCCCTTCATTACGAGGGCTGGGGCTTTTTCCAAGAAAGAGGCCATGGACGAGGACGAGGTTACAGTCCAGCGGCTTTCCAGAACCCGCAATGCTGGATTTGTGGTAACATTGGACACATTTCCTTTTCATGCCCAAATGCATTTCAGAACCGTCAACAAACTCCTGGAAGAGGTGGCGCATTTCAAACTGTTGCGGGTCCAGCCCAGTCCCCACAGGGTGGTCCAGTAAATTTTGCATTAGGCCAATACTGATGTGTTCCGATTTAGGAACAGCTAAATAGGTAACACAGGGGCCTGATGAAGAACCACATATTAATGTAAAAATACAAGGTCATACACTACCATTACTAGTTGATACTAGTTGAAATCAGATAGCTCTCCTATCCAACATTTAGATCAAATTGAAGTGTTATTAAAATCTGTAATGTCACCTAAGCGTTTGGCTATTTGTAAATGTCGAGCACATAAAAAGGGTGAGGATTTGGTCACTAAAGGAAACGCATTTGCCGATGAGGTAGGTAAGCAGGCAGCTCTTAAAGCTAGAGAGTATGAGTTAATATCTAAATAGGCTTGTCGACAAAAATATTCATATAGGTCCTATGTTCATCCACATGCTATGTTGGCACACCAGAATGTTTCTCTGGCAGATTATTGGTGGGCCTGTGGCCCAGAGTGGGGATTACATAATATGTAGATTCATTGGATAAAGGATAAAGACTACTTTTGGATCTTTTACTGCATGGTTTGTAAAGATAGTTGGAATGATTGGATGCATTCTTCTCATTGTTTCTCTTGTTTTCTGTTGTCTTATTCCCTGTCTGAGAACTTTGTTCATAAGGATAGTGTAAGGGCAGGTTAAGACTCAAAGGGTCCTGTCAGGGCTGGCTGACGAAGAGGAGTGCGATGACAACGAGGAAGAAACCTTGCCAAATGTGCCTCCATATGTTGTTCCGGATGCTGTTCTTCATAGAGTGATGGACATTCCGCTTGTGGCATGGTCACAGGGTCCGCAGGAACTGGGCTCTGTGGAAACAAAGGCTTGAACTGTGTCCCTGTTGAGTGTTCCCAGGGTGTGTCGAGAACGGCATTATGGGAATAAAAGGAACGACATAACCCCGAAAGGGAGGAGGTTGCAAAAGAGGACATTAAAATTGGAAGATAATTATGGAATATATGGACTGTAACCAGCCCTGGCAGGAAGGATCAGAATAAGATAAGTTGGGTAGAGTAGATACGAAGAACATTTAACTACGTATCTTGCTGTACATACATTGAATACAACAGGAATAAATTCACATACTAATACGCGTCACACTTCATAAAATTGCTATACACTTCACAACATAATAAAAGAAAGATGAATGCATACATGGATGAGAATACGTTGGGATATTCAATTACCATTTTCCTTTCAGGATATCAAGAGAAATGTGATGAGAATGGGATTTTGCATGTAATATTATAGGAAAATTTGCATGGAAATTTGAGATTTTTAAAGTATGGTTGAAGTAATGTTAAAAGTAACATTTTGCCCTTAAGGCTTGTTTCTGGAATAGTTTGGAAATTATGTTTTGTGAACAGTCCCCTCCTCAGAATGATGTAACAATGCGGACCGAGAGAAAGACTAGGAGGGATGTGTCTTTGACTCTAGGTGGTTGAGTCAGATTCAAGGATCATTGGACCCACCCAAGGTTTCTCCCCAAAAATGACAAAAAGCAATTCAAGGGTTTTTCCTTGCTGCCCAGATCTTGGATCTCGTGAAAGGCATATTTCAAAGATAGTCAGTCAGGTTGGGAATTTCAGAATTGCATGTTGTGCTTAAGTGTGTCATTGCAGAGTTTGAGTTTTGAGAAAGTTTTGAGAAATACAGAAAAAAGGGAGGTATGTCGTGATTTCTGTAAAAGCAAGTAATATATATGTGTGTGTATGTATACAGAAATAGAATAGAGCGTGCAGTAAACTGCTATAAAAAGAAAGTGTAAGTACCAGAAGGAGAGTTATGTGCATGCCAGAATACTCCTCTCTGAAAACTGTTTTGAAATCATGTTTAGAGCATCATCGTAAAAGGACAGAGACTGAGGTCTTGCGTAGGATTGGCTCTGTGCCAGCTACATCATCTACTAGCAGGAGTATTTTAGAAAGACAGACAAGGTATAAGGTTAGAATGGGTTGAGGATTACCACTGTTATAACCATTAGAGATTTTTTGCTAAATATCCATAAAAAATAAATCCCAGAACCTGAAATTAAGGAAATTTGCTAAAAAACTGAAATCTGAAATAAGTCTAACTGTATGATAAATGCCTAGCATTGATGATGCTATCTTGCAGTCTCAATGTCGTATTAATCTGTTAAATATATGTTAAAGATGTATGTTGAAAGTTGCAATTAGCTTAATGCTTAAGCTAACCTAGAGAGAAAGTTTCACCTGGAGTAGTTACTAACAAAATATGGCCTGCATGACCCCTGGCAGTTTGGGTCAGCCCCTTGAGCCATGGATCTGCCCAAGGTTTCTACCTTAAATAAACACAAGGTAGTTTTTCCTTGGCCTGTTGTACTCTGGGTTAACTCCTATGAAGCGTCACAAGACCACTGTGTTGTAAATTGGATTGAAGTGAATTCTTCGTAGTATTGTGACCTATCTAATCTGCATTCTGTCTTGTTTGTTTATTGTATCCTCTATAACCCGTACACCCTTCCAAATGTTGTAATCTCCTATGGAGTGATGGGTACTTTTGAATATCAACTATAGTTAATTGGATATATATTGGGCACAACATATGCTACCTCAATTGGAGCTTCTAGGACTCCAAAAGGGGGAAGATGTAGGAAAAATAGTAATATCCTGAATATCAGCAAAACAGATTAGAGTAAATGCCCTGAGAGACAAAAAACAACAACAAGCAAAATGTGGTTAATGGGTAATTTAAAGTACTGTTTTGTAAAAAGAGCTACAGTGAGAACTTGACTGCTCATCGCAGGTAAGAGAGAAAGACAACTTCACTGTGGATCTGACATCAGCTACTACAACTTGCCTTCTCATTCCGAGTGGCAGCTAACAACATACAGATAATCAAATAAGCCCTTAACATCCTTGTCAGTTTAGCAACAGCAAGACTTTTTAAAGTGAAAGATTCAAGTCAAAGCCAGACGTAGGCTTTTCTGCCACAAAAGTTTAAGTAAAAGTAGAGTTAAGGTAATTTGAGGAGTGTTGCAACTTGAAAACTTGAAAAGGACAGCTTGCTTATTGCAAAACCTATAGTCAGTGATTCTCTGCACTGGTGTTTTGAAAAGTCTAAAGAATAGGTTTAAAATGTAAAGAGAGTTTGTAATCTGTAATTTCCTACTGTTTTGTGTGTTTTCTTTTGTTTTGTTTTGTGAATTTAAAGTCAGTTTTAAGTCACGTAGGTCACTTATAGCCTTTACACACAGGCCTACCTTTTCTCCTCTTTCACTTCAAGCTTACTATTCACAGGCAATAGCCTACATTTAGTAGCCATTCACACACAGTCTATTAGATATTCAGATGCAGTACATTTAGAAACCACTCACGCAAAATGTTCAGTAAAAACACCTGCCAAACTGCTGAAGAAAAATCTGCATAAGAAATACAGTTAAGAAGGTGTAAAAGACTCAGAACACTGTCAGAAAAAGAAATCAAATTTAACGAACAACTTAAAAAACTTGAGGCTGAAGATGCATATCGGCTGGCACAGTCTGAACCTGAAAAACTAGCCATACAACAAGCAATGCGAGGTAGATGCAGAAAACTTGAGCTCTTGAGCATTTTAACAATTTTTCAAAGTCGCCTTTTCTGTACCCAGGGCTATACATGTATATGTAGTCAAAAGGCTCTTTATTCAATTGCTTTGCAAAAATATAGTAACTAGTAAATATAGCATACTATCAAAAACAGCCAAGTAGAAGTTTCTTCAAACCTTATTTCTGAATAATAGCCAGTCTTCAACAGAAAACTAAATGTGAGGCAGTTCATCTGAAAACCAGAAAACAAGAAAAAATTGCCCCATGGTATACCACACAGACTCACTCACTGAAACAAGCTGTGCGTAGACTTGAAAGGAAATGGTAAACGGAAGTAATGATGATCGGCCCTAAACAGCTCGGGGTAATTATTGACCAGGACCTCTCTCTAAATAGTCATGTAAAACACATTTCAAAAACATCTTTTTTCCACCTACAAAATATTGCTAAGGTTAGAAAGTTCCTATCCTATCCTAAGCTGAAAAATTAATACATGCATTTATTACTTCCAGGCTCAATTACTGCAATGCTCTGTTCTCTGGGTGTAGTAATACTTGTACCAAAAACCTACAGCTAATACAAAATGCCACGGACTGAACACTCACTAGGATGAAAAAATATGACCATGTCTCTCCTATCCTTGCTTCCTTACATTGGCTCCCTATTAAAAGTCAAATCGTTTTAAAAATAGTCCTCCTAACCAACAAAGCCCTCAATGGCCATGCTCCAACATATATTAAAGACTTACTTGGCCCTTACCACCCTCCTAGAACCCTAAGATCCCAAAATGCTGGTCTTCTAGTAATCCCAAGAATATCAAAATCTACGATAGGTGGAAGAGCCTTTTGTTACCGTGGCCCCCTCCTGTGGAATAATCCCCCCCCCTTAATATGTATGCACAAATGACACATTTGCTCACTGATGATCTGTGAGCCTGGCCTAATTCATTTGCTTCCTCTGTCCACAATCATCTCTGCTGAGTGTCATCCCTGCCTCCTTCCGGCAGACTCCTCTCACCTTCCCCTCCTTAGTGGACTGCAACCAACACTACGGGAGGCCCATGCCAGGCCTGACTCCCCTTCCCTGGGGCTTTGTCACTCACCCCCCTCACAATGGCACTTTCAAATGGACCCTTATTGTTACCCCCATGATAATATTCTGGAAATATTATGAACCTTAGCTAAAACCATAGACAACTTGTAGTCTATCTTGGTTAATACTGATTGTAATTTTCCTGCATGACCCCTGGCAGTTGGGTTAGCCCCTTGAGTCGGATCTGCCCAAGGTTTCTTCCTAGAGTCAAGTCAATTCAATTCAGTTTTATTTATACAGCGCCTTTTACAATAGTATTGTCTAAATATCTAGTGAGAATACCATAAAAAAACAAATGAATAATAAGAAACTATGTTATGTTATCTGACATTGTAGAAATTCATGCATAGCACTGTACCCAAAACATAAACATTCTGTAGAGTTTTACCAGGGGTAGTGTCCTGGGATCATTTGATGGGTATCCAACAGACTACTGGACTACAGTATTTACCACTTTACAATAGAAGCTCTTAACAATATTTTCAACAATTTATTCTATTTTGGTTAAACACAGTGCATACAATTTTGAACAAACATATGCTTTCAGATACACACATAGACACACAAACATGCACACAGGCCTAAGCACAGACACATACATTCCAGAACATAACCAAGCACACTGGCAGTGCATACAGTTTTGAACATATGTATTCAGATCAGTGGCGACTGGTGGTTACAAAAATAGGGGAGGACATGAGGTAAAGTGGTCAGGTGGGTGAATGAGCGGGTTAATGTGAGTAGATGGGATGGGTGGATTGTTGAGAGAGAGAGAAAGAATTGCAAAACCAGAAAGGTGTCTTGGTGCTTTGGTGCTTGGTGCTCTTAGGGGGATTGTGTTAAAGAAAACTAATTTGTTTTTTGAGGACACATGTCAGCATGGGAAATACCATACAATGCAATGAGTACAGTTTGTTTGTGGTAATGTCAGTTGTCTTTTGTGCTTTACACTGCAATATTGCAATTTTACGTGAATAGCTGCACTATCATGGTAGTTGCACATGACGCTTGGTGGCCCTGTCCAAATTTTTGAGGTCACTAAATCCCTGCACAGACCATGTTTGAGATTTCCCTACCTACAGGCAAGGCCAGCAATATAGACGATTAGTGGTAGCACTAGCAGTTAGCCATGGGTATCTTTGATAGCATGTGGTGTTAAACACACTGACCTTACCATTTGGTTTTTCAATGTCAATTTTTGGACCTGGTCTCCCCACTGTTTTGATTTTCACCTTCTCATTGTCCTCCAGTGTGTGAAATGGGGTATTTAACATGATGAATACAACGTCTCGTTTTTCCATTCTTTTTTATTGACACAACAACGTAAAACTCAACTACAAAGGCTCAAACTCTCCGCCATCCGCACCATCACAAATGACAGGTCTGTCGACAATGACAGTAGTACAAGACCTTGCATGTCAACCTGTCAACCCACCCTTTCATTCTGATTGGGCCCATTGACGAATGTGGCTCCGGAGATTGGCTGATTGATGACAGACGAGCATTTTGAACTGACCCGCCCAAGGGGAGGACGTTCCTCCCTTTTTGCCATTCACTCCATGTTAAAAGAGGAGCTTTTTTATACATTTCTTCTGAAGGTTATTTCTTTAAAAATTTAAGGGAGGATCTTCCTCCCTTTTCTCAATGGAGGAGTCACCTCTGATTCAGATACACTCAAACACACACATACACACACACAGATTAACTTAGACACAGGTTCACGTATACACACTGACCAACTTTATGACACACACAACCATACATACATATGTATACATACACACACATGCATACATACACACATACACAGGCCTACATGAATTAAATTCCACACTAAAATCACATTCAGACATATCAAACATATTTAGATACCTAATAAAAATGAAAACTCACATGCAGACTATGTGCTCCACACATCACATGGGTGCATACACACAACTAATTTGTTGTTTGATAAACTTTGAAATAGAAAAATATAAGAATATTATATGAATTTAAAAATATATCTTTTTTTGTATATATAGGGTGTTTTCCTCCAATGTTCCTACATGACAATACATACTCATCGTTTTACTACCGTTATAATACGTTGTTACCTTAAGACAACAAACTGATTTCTGCTTGGTGAGGGGGGGGGGGGTCATTAGGTATGACATGTTATTAGGGACCCCCAAGCTCTCAAAAGGTGTGGCAATTTTATTTTTCTATAAAAATCATTTATTCCATAGAGGTTTTCTACTTGCTGCAAAAACATTAACAAAAACAAAAACATTATAAAGTTTGGTTATGGGTGTAACTCTCTATTCCATATGTACGGGGAACCAATCTACCAGATTGTGTAACGTGGATACTCTTTAAAACACACCGGTCATACCGGCTACGCCCTTGATTAATGTTATATAAACCACCTGTGCTGGCTTGACACTAGGGCTTAATGTTGATCGACATATGTCTCTGAGCGGCTTAGATGTGAAGAGATAGTCTCTTCACTCAGAGAAAAACGCTGCACCCATAACCAAACATTGTCTATCTTATCAAGACTATCTTTCCACTCATTACATATTCCATATGCATGGGCAACCTGTGTATGACACACTGCAAGGAGACAGTGCAGACCAAGCACATGTGTAAATAGATAGATAGATAGATAGATAGATAGATGAACTATTTACACACAAGTGCTCCTACCTTTGGCCCAGTTGCAAGGCGCTATCCTGGCCTTACCAACCCCACAAGACACAAGGGTGTGGTAGACGGGTGAAGCCCACCCGCCAGATGCAAGGGAGGTTGAGTGAGCATGGATCCCTGGCAGAGCTGGCCCATCTGTCTCTGCATAGGCATAGGCACGTTTTATGGCCTCCACCACCCACTGGAAGTGTTGATTTTGAGACAGGTTCCCCTAGGCACTTTGTCTTAAAGCAGACAAACCGCTGGTCTAACTTGTGCACTACATCCATGGCTTCAGGTCGGCTGAAAACACCTTAACAGGGCACAGAACAGAGACTTGATGCCCAGTTTCACCATCAGTGGGAGACAATGAACGTAGCTCAATAGCTTGGTTCAGGCTGACATTAGAAAACACTTTTGGAAGGCCTTTTGGAAGGCAGAATGACACCAGTAGAAAGGAGAAACCTACAGCATCCCCAGTGGACAGATAAAGCATCTAGCTCTCCCACTATCTTTGCAGAGAACGAGTAGAGAGGTCTTGAGCTATAGCCACTACTGTTCTGTGGACTTGATTGGCTCGAATGGGGTCCAGGACCTCTCAGAGCTGGGGAACTGCTCAGGTGGCCCAGCCCTTGTCTCTCGGCCACAGGGCTTCCCAGTTCTGCTGTCAGCACACTTTCCTCATCATAGGAAAACAGAGAGATAATGTCAACATCTGTGTCCTCATCCATATGTGTCGTAAGGAGAGGCTCCTCCATCATGGATGTGCACTGGGAGGACAGTGTATTGGCCCTGTCAGGGGATTTGGTTCTCTGATGCTTGATGGCTTCACCATCACCAGATGGAGAGTGGGATCGTTTAGTCATGAAGAAATGGAAACGAGCCTCTCTTGTGCGTAAGAGCATTATAAAACAGTCCATGCAAGCTGCTGGATTATCCCAGGCAGCCTCTGCATGTCAGAAACCCAAGCACAAGCCAATGCATTTGTCATGGCAAAAACATGCATTCAAGGAGGCTCTCAACCAATGCTTTGGTCATGAAACTCAATCATGCTCTCAAGGGCATGGATCCAGTACTTAACAACTAACTCAGAAACTAAGTGCTGAGTGTTAATTAGGGGGCACATGTCATGGGAAGCTGACTGCTAATAAATGTAAAGCTTTGCATAAACTGATAAAGACCTTCAAGGGGGGCATAGTCATTATGTGACAAAGCAAAGTAAATTTGGGTGTCATCAGCATAGTTGTGATACGAGATGGAGTTGTTTGTGATCATTGTTGTTTGTGTTTGTGATCATGTCCAAGTGGGAGCATATAAAGGTTGAAAAGTATTGGTCCAAGGATTCACCCCTGGGGGACACCACAGTTCAAGGACAATGGGGTTGAAATATAGCTGCCCATGGCAGGAAGCTTCTGTTTTGTAAGTATGATTTTAACCACTTGACAACTATACCAGTGAACCCAACCCAGTGTTCAAGTTGATATAGTAGTATGTTGTGATCAACAGTATCAAAAGCAGCACTGAGGTCCAATAACACCATTAAAGATTTTTTGCCTGAATCAGTATCAGTGCTGGCACAGAAACATGACTGAAACTTATCAAAACACCTAATTGATGTCAAGAAGGTAGTTAATTCATTGAAGACTATTTTTTCAATGATATTCCCAATGAATGGTAGATTGGATATGACCCTGTAGTTGTTAAGCACTGAAACATGCAGGTTATTTTTTTCAGGAGGGACCTTTTTAGGGACTTGAGGAAAATGCCATTCTGTAAAGACAAATTTATAATCTGAAGCACATTAGCTGCTACAAGGTGTAGAACAGATTTTAAAATGATGGTTGGCAAAATATCCAATTTAGATGTAGAAGAACTCTGATTTTGTCCTGTTTTCTCAAGTGTTTCATAGTAAGTGAAGCTGAATGCTGACATAAAGTTCAGTTCCCTTCTCTTTGAGGACATTGCTTCCAGGTATTGAGCTATTTGCAACTGTGAAGTTATATTCAGTTTATTTGATCAATTCTACCTCAAAAAAGATTATATTGCAAAAAAGATGCAAATTCATTACATTTATCAACTGAGAGTTTAGGTGCTAATTGTGATGTGGGACTTTGATAACATTTCAACATAGCACACAAACATTGTTCATGTTCCTATCAATAATGTTGGAGAAGAAAGACTAAATTATATTTGCTAACCATCTCTTTTTGGATTTGGAAATGTATGTGGAGATTAGATTTGCGGCATTTTCTTTCAGTCTTCCTACACTCTCTTTAGCAGTTTGACTGCTGGATTTTGTTTTCATGGTGATTTTGTCTTGTCTGTGACTCTTTTAATTTTTAATGGAGCAATATCATCCATAATTTGTTTGATCTTAGAATTTAAATTGGTTAGTAAGTCATCTACAGATTCTGATGGTTGACTTAAGGTCTGTGAGAGTGTGAGACCTGTGTTAGCATGTATGATTTCATAGAGGCATAGCCTTGTTCTAAACACTCTGACATTGTTTAGGAACTGGCACGAAATTGGTTTACCCCACTGGCTAGATGTCTAGATTCTTCTTTTTCTTGTGAGCATGGGAATAGAGAATGATATGAGCATCCTGGGTTCCTGCTTGTTTTCAAAACCACTCTCAGCACAGGGACCCACAGTATATCAGACAATATCAAGGTCTACCCTGCTGCTGCTATCAGTGTTATGCATTTGTGTACATTACACGGCCTGCGTTTGGTTAATATATCCTGTGGTTGTAGGAGGCTGTAGTGCCCTGCACTTTGTGCATGCTGTAGTAGATTTAAAAGCTGTTTGTTTTGGGCTAGTAAAAAATTACCTATCCATTTTCACAAGCTGTGTACACTACTTCTTGTCTTGGGCTGGAAAGAACAGCCTAGCAATTGGCAGCACCCTCTGCAAACTTGCAGGAAACTTCAAGCATCACCATGACCATGTGACGCAGATGGTTAGGTACAGAGTGATTGTTGATGACCATGTCTGGATCAGTCTGTGCAGATTTGGATTGCTTAGTTACTGTTATCACAACAGGTTCTGTCTGAGCTATTACAGAGTGCTCATTAGGGAATTGACCCATAGTTTCATACTATTTGGTCTGAAGAATTCTCTCTGATTCAAAAAAAAAGGTTTCAATTGTCTATGAAATTTATTCCACGAGAAAAACATGCCTTTGCCAGCCACGTGTTTAGACTGAATAGTGGCATGGGCCACTGATAAAGGTTTGTATCCCAAACATATTTAAGGCAAAGTAAAGTTCCCTTAAATCACGTTGCACATCGAGTTGTTCTTTGAAAATATAATTTACTCCAACAAGCACAATGATTTGTTCAATAGTTCTATGTTCTGACAGTGTCGCTGAAAGCCTCTTTGTTGTTTCGGAGATAGATGCATTTGGAAGGCAGCATACAATCATCCTTTTTCTATTTAAATTCTTCACAGTGGAGTTGCCAAGAACAAAGCAGTGTTGCCTCTCACCTTGGCCTGCTATGGTAAACCTGTTCTCTGGAAGGTTCCACCTTCAGATCTCTGAGGTATTCAAATCTGTTTTGATGCCTTGTGGGCTGTGGGCTTTCCATAGGCCTGCAATTCCTATTGTAGTTTCTAGCAATGCCCCGAGGGTCTAATGGCATCATAACGCACTGATGTTGAGGTAAATCACCCTTCCACCAATATTTTGCTTTTTGGGTCTGGCACCCTCTGTGTGCCAACAATCAGTACTCACATTCTGTTTTGTGAGGTCAATGCATTCCACTGTGACTGTGCTGTGTCAAAAAAAAAAAAAATATATTGTTTGCCCATAGTGTTCAAATTGGTTGAAGCCTGCCTGTGAAAGCAAGATGAGTTGACCTTTCTAATTCCAATCTACACAGACTCTCGGACTATTGTGGGGCGTCTACTGGACTTTCTTGTTTTGTCTCCTATCCATGTTAAGGGATGTTAGACTGCTTATGTAATGCTCATTACCATGTAATGTAAAGTGGGATAATACTCTGTAACTATTATGAACCTTAGCTAAACCCATAGGCAACTTGTAGTCTGTCATGGTTACTACTGATTGTAATTTTTCTGCATGACCCCTGGCAGTTGGGTTAGCCCCTTGAGTCGTGAATCTGCCCAAGGTTTCTTCCTAGACTAACTAAACATAAGAGTTTTTCCTTGCCCTGTTGCTCTTGGGTGCTCCTTCTGTGAAGCACCACCAGACAATACTATTGTAAAAGGTGCTGAATAAATAAAACTGAATTGAATTATGGGGGTAGTTCCTCTCTAACAACAGCCTGAACTTTTACTGCTGCAGTTTCTTCTAGAATTTTATTCGTTGTGTATTAAATTAGTAACATAATAGCCGTTTGTTAGCCATTACAAGTCATTTATTAATACCTTATTCTACATGACTTTATTCAACCCATAATGGACAATTTCAATTTCTCCAATATAAACTCCTAATTGCTGTTTATTCGCAGTTAGTAAGTTAGTTGTTGTACATGAATTATGATCTTAATATGCTGCGGTTAGTATGGGGTTTATACAGCAGTAGTACAGCAGGAACAGTTATTCTCCTTCAATAATATTTAGAAAAGATGGTCTATTCATAGGAACAAAACCCACAACTACAAGTGCTAATAGTGTCTAAATAATAATGATTGAGAATAACTGTTCCTGAGAATAATTGTTTCTGTTGAAAGGGGAAGAATATTTTTTAAAGTTTTATGAATAAATTACCACCATTTGTTGCAATTTTCAAGGCTATCCATAATTGAAAAGGCATATCTTAGCAACAACAACAACAAAAAAAACTGAAAGACTGAAAAGACTGAAATATTTGTATGATGGTCTTGAGACAGGTGGGACCGTTTGGACAAAGTTGCTCATGATACAAAAATGTCCCAAACAGAAATGGATTTTACATAAAAAAGCACTATGGAATCATCTGCAGAAAGTTAAATAATAAAAAAACCCTTCAAAACTCGAGTAGACTCCTATTTAGAGTTTGAGAAAATGTGACTACAGATTGGACAAAAGCTCGCTAGTGGGCGAAAAAAACTGTAACTTGTGGCTAACATTTTTTAATCCTGCACCTTGCACGTTTTTCCATAATCTTGAAGATCAATGTTATTGTGCTTCAAGCTTCAGACTACACTTATCACAAATACTCATTAGCAAAGATTAATTATCCTAAGGTACTTCCATAATAATTTTCATTTCTGTGTTTCCAAGGCCTTAAATCTGAATTTTCTTGTTCTTTTTCCTACCGGCAGCACTAGATGAGCTTGAACAACCGGTCTATGGATTGTTTCACACCGGACAGAAAATTGGAAAAATATTAGAAAGAGATAGACAGCTTGCCTTGTTCTTTCTGCATCCTCAAAGTCTGAATCTCCTTATACAGCCTCTTCATCTCTCGCTCCATCTTTGAATTTTTCTGCTCTGCTTCCTGCAACATTCTGTAAAACCACCAAATTTTGTTTGGCAATTTATTGCAAGCCATCTTTAAATCGCTTCAGTTGGGTAGAATTAATCACATCATATAAAAACAGACATAATGCTTCTTGTACTTAGTAAAAAGTCAATTAATCAGAGCTGATCATATTACAGTAATCATAAAACATATGCTACTTCTAAAGAGGTGAATCGTGCTTACTGTTATGGACAAGTTGGTTGATTGAAATATAAAAACATGACAATAAATTACAGGTTCACTGTAATATGACCAAGATATATCAACAACAAATGCAAGATGATGTAAAAGGGCACAGAATAATTAATAAATAATAATACTATATAAAATACATTACTAATTGCTGTTGGTATGCCGGGCATGTAATTTGGGCATATTAATATCAAAATTAAAAGTTTCAGACCAATCATCCAA
The DNA here is from genome assembly GCA_027481765.1 of Tenualosa thibaudeaui. NCBI lineage: Eukaryota > Metazoa > Chordata > Actinopteri > Clupeiformes > Clupeidae > Tenualosa > Tenualosa thibaudeaui. Next base: position 180,289 of record JAIFZK010000009.1, read on the forward strand.
GGCATTGTACCTTTATGATACATTTCCTGTTTATGTGGAGAGATATTAAAATTCATCATCTTATAATTTTAATGTATTGCAGTATTTAAAAAATTCCTTCACTATTTCATATATATATATAACATTAATTTGATTAGTCTAGGCGAAATGTGACTTAATAATTGATCATGTGTCTTATGGTGCAATGGTGGTGCAGGTGGTAGAGGTGCCGTTGGGCAACTGGACGCCCCACTCTGCCTGACCCCATCAAAGTGTCCTTAAGCAAGATACTGAACCCCAAATTGCTCCCAGTGGCAGGTTGGCCATTGTATGGCAGCCTTGTATGGGAGCCTCCGCTACCGGTGTGTGAATGCATGTGTGTGAATAGGTGAATGTAAGGCATATGCTGTAAAGGGATTTGAGTGCTCGTAGGAGTAGAAAAGCGCTACATAAATGCAGTCCATTTAAATGCCCAATAACCTCACTTCCTGCTGGGCGTGGCTAATACGATGTACACGGCAGGTGTTCATCAAGGGGGCGCTATGGAGCCCCTGGGCTATGTCCAGAGCTAGACCTCTGTCCCTGGAAGCTTTGGGTTAATGCATGTTTACATGTTCACCCTACAGGAGTCACCCTTTGATTGAGAATAACTGTTCCTGAGAATAGCTGTTCTTGTTGTACTACCACCTAATATCCAACCTAACATAAGCCCCCCAAGCTCCGAGGATGAAAAACCTGCTACACATTAAAACAAAAGTGGATCTACATGTCCATTCAGTTTCACAATACCCAGTGTTTTAGTATCCCAGGGACGATGATGAAAAATCATTGAAAAAAAAAAACGTGAAGAAAGGGAACTTCTATATGCCCGCGTCATAATAAATCAAACTCTTTCCAAGAACAGCAGACTATAGTACTGATGCACGTGTGCCGCCAGACTGTGCCGGACTATGTAAATAATAATAAATTTTACTTCACAATTTTAAACTTTAGATCATGGAAAAAAACACACCAAATGACATCATTACGCTACTTGCTCTTTACACAGAAAATCTTATAGTAGTTCTTACCGTATTGCCAACACATGTTTACATTGCAAGTATGTATTTACCAGTGTTAAAGTGTAACTGCACTTGCTAACCACACCCACTTCACATTTTTGAAAAAGCCTTCTGAAAAGGGCGGGGATACTATGGGGAGGTGGTGGTTTACTGTGGTTTATCACAGACAGGGGTTCTACGTTAGTACTTTTTAAGTTGGCTCATTCATGGCGAACACCCACACCTAATTGTCAGTCAATGATATTCACAATTGTATGCTAAAGTCCGGGTAAAGAAAATAAAAAAAAACAGGGCTCAGGAATTTCTCTCAATCCCAAGAACATTTAGAAAATTCATGCAGCAAAATAGTTTCAGACAGAGAGATTTTGTAGTTTACAGTTTGAATATCAGAAAATGTTGTGCAATCAGCTCAATCATACTCCACATCATCAGCGTGAAAAAACTCCTGAACGAGCCTGATTGCCGTTGGGTCAGTGGGCATGTATGTAGCCTATATTGGTCTATTATAGCTAACAGCATTATATAAGGCTGAGTTTTTCTCTTAAATAACTCTAGGCCTATTATATAGCCATGTTGTTGGTGAATGCATTTTCTCTATGTTAAATAAAAGACTTTTGATAGGTTATTGTTTGTGAAATATGACACAATGCAATGGCCTTGTTTATGTCACATTCAGGTTGTAGGCTACATTTTATCTGTCTGCCTATCAAGAAGTGCTGGGGAAAATTTGCTTCTGATTTGCCAGTCACTGGGTTAAACTAAGCTACACCAGAAATATATGTGCTATGGGTTACCAGAAGATGTCTGAATTATGCTCTCCTAAAACAATTCCATAACAAAATAAAACTATTTTTGATAATTACATCAGGCCTAGCCAAGACATTTCCCAGAGTGCATAAGGCCTTGGCCTAACCCTAACCCTAACCCTTGATTTTGCATTTATCAGGTGCTGTTGCATTTTGCCATATAAACATGACCCTCTATAAAGCTATTTTAAATTGTTGCCTTGTTGTGATCTGTGTTGATTAGACCCATAAGTAGACTATTTGTCTTAGTAAAATATATATAGGCTACGATAGCCTACCATACAAGAAAAATTGCTCTAGGAGTATGCTGCTGCCACCGAGTAGGTTTACAGCTAGAGCTGGGAGTCTGCCCATCTTTAATTAGAGCAGTCATCACACAGCAGGGAGGTATAATGTACTGATGTTGTCATCATTTTTGTCATAAAATGTAGTGGCACAGTTGAAACTCTGGAGGGTGCAGGGAGCTATTTTTCACATGTAAAATGCCCAAAAATTCTGTTTTTGTCTGGAAACATGATTTTTGTCAATTTTAACCCTGGTAACCCTGGTATATATATATACACACTTTTTATTAGCACACACATATATATAAATTAATAATGTACTAGTCATTTGTTAGTCATTACACATCACTTATTTGTATCATATTCTGCATGAGCTAATTCTACCCATGGTAGACCATTAACTAAGAAATTCGCCAGTATTACTTACTACAGCTTATTCATAGAAAGTAAGTTGGTTATTGTATATGAATTATTAAATTAATATGCATTGCTGACTGATAAGGTGCTAGTACAACATGAACAGGTGTTCTCAGGAACAATTATTTTCAATAAAAAAAAATGTAATTAGGTTTCAGTATTACTGAAGGAGAATAACTGCTCTTGTTGTACTACCCTCTATAAGCCCCACACTAACCAAAGCATATTAAAATCATAACTCATATACAACAACTAACTTCCTATCTCTGAATAAAAAGTAATTAGGAGTTAATATTGGAAAAATTCTGAGTTAATGGTCTATTATGAATAAGGTATTAATAAGTGATTTGTAGTGACAGTAACAAATGGCTAGTATGTTATTAATTTGCTTGTTAATAAGCAGCTAGTTAATGGTTGATCTGTGTGTGCTAATATAAAGTGTTAACATATGTGCACCACTATTCAAAGACGCGTGTGCGTGGTCATTTATCAAACATGTTTGCACAAAACATTATTTCTGTCCCTCTCAGACAATGTTGAAACGTTAAGTAGGCCAACCAAATCTGGAAATTTTTCTCAGGAGAGAAAAACTCAAGCCCTCATTTATATCTGAACAGAATGGTTCCCATTTGCATTTGACCCATGCACATACCTGTTTCACCCCTGACAGAATATATGCTAATATTATGTGGTCATAAAAAATTTGAAAAAAATTCTGCAAGAAAACAAGGCTGAGGTGGTAGGGGGTGAGGAGAGGGGAGAAGTTCAATCACTGGATTGACTGTGACTGAACTGTAGGGCTCATAATACCTCAGGCTGATGGCTTTCTGCTATAAACCAAAATACAATTTGTCCCAGACCCAGATCTTACAGGCAATACAGCACATTTCATACACAAAGGAAGTTCATTGAGCACTACAAAAGTAAAAGCAAATTACAGTACAGAAATTAAAAGCATTGTAACTTTTCTACATTTTCTGTCCTCCAGCCATTCCTCTTCATGAACAGTCATATCAAAGACCTTGTCACTCCGGATTGATAATCTTCACGATGTAATAAATGAGTAATGACTACCTCCACAACTTTTATTCTGAGAGACTCGGCCTCACTGTGATCGTCTTTTATACACATTCATGTTGGCAGTAAGTATAATTAGTTTTGAAATGTTCCTGCTTGTGTATTTTTAGCATTATTCAACTTTTATAGCATTTTATTGGCCCTGTCCCAACTTTTGAGACATGTTGCAAGCATCAAATTTCAAATGAGGAAATATTCCTCCCAAAACAAAAATGTTTCCCGGTTTCAACAACTGGTATGTTGTCTTTGCACTATTCTCTATCAAATATAAGGCTTACATGTTTTGAAAATAATAGTATTTTGTTTTTATTGACATTTTACAAATGTCACAACTTTTTGGGGAATTGGGGTTGTATTGTATTAGAACTATTTACTTAGAACTTTTACTATTATTTAACTATTTTGTCTGCTGGTAGGGGTAAAAACTGTGGCCCATGGGTCTCCTATGGTTATTTTAAGCCTGTTTTTCCATAAACCTTGGGTGTAAGTTTGGAGAGCTGTTCGCAGTAGGTTGTCACACTCACAAACATCTCCCTAAGGTTTTAGGTACCAAAAATTCAATCATTACATCATGGTTGCATTGAGCCATAACATTCCCTCTATTCCTCCCTATTTTTTGCTAACCTGATATGAAACCATATGGGAAGGTTCGTGGAAGGTTGTGTTGGGTCCAATAATTCAGCATATCAAAGTAAGCGGAACAATCAGAGACAGTTACCTTAATGTGTAAGGACAATACATAAGTATGTGTATATAATGTCTTGTCCTCTATTTTTTTTTTCTGCTCACCAAAACATTCAACCAAATTAATGTTATATTTCCGTAGGAAAAAAAATACTTTCATGGAACATTCCCTTGAACTATCCCATTAGCTGGGGAGTTCTCAGCATACAGATGACATCCTCATATCAAGTAAGCTAGTAACTAGTAGAGATGGTAATGGTTCAGAAGAAAATTAACTTTGAATTTACATAAAATTTCATAATATTTACTAGTGCTGTCAATGTTAACATGTTAACAGATGTTAATTTTAACGTTTTAAAGTTATTTTTTAACGCATTTTAATCATAATTTTTAATCATGCAGACGCTTCCTGCCAGCGCCCTTGTCGCTTTGGCTTTGACCTGCAATTCCCATAAAAGTAGGCTATACAAGTCACTGAAGAGCGTCACTTTGCTGAATCCTGCACTAACTAGGAGCATGTGATACACAGATGAACACAGATATATATCAGAGCTCCAGAAAGTGTTAAACAGACAACACCAACAGACAGCACCCAGAGCCTGCACTTATTGTGGCTGGTAATTTCAATCAAGTACATCTAAACAAGTCCATGTCCAATTTATTCAACATATTCACTTCCTCACTGTTACACATAATTCAAGGAGAGTTACAAAGCTAAGTCTCTACCAGCTTTCAGAAAAACAGATTATGCTGTCTTCCTGCTGCCTTTCTACAAACAGAGAAGTCAAAGAGAATCCCCAATGACGAAGGAAGTCAAGCACTGGACCAACCAATCAGAAGCCAGGCTATAGGACCCCCTTAGCAACGTGGACTGGGAGATTACCTCTGTTGATGTCAATGAGTTTACGAAAGTAGCATTGTGTTACATCAATCTACTAACTGATTCCATCATCCCAACTGTAAAGATCCGTAGCTTCCCTAACCAGAAACCATGGGTGGACAAAGAAGTAAGATTGACATTAAAGACACAAACCACAACTTATAACTTATTTCAGGTCGGATTACAAAGCAGCATCGTACAATTTATAGAGGACTATTAAAGATGCTAAGCAGCTCCCTGGTGAACTAAATGTTTTTGCTTTGTTTTATGCTTGCTTTGATGTTAAAAACAGAAGATTTTGAACAAGCTACAGTGTGTTGTGATGCTAGTGGGGATACAACTTTTTGTGTCTCTGAGGTCGATGTGAGCAATGTTTTCAGGAAGATTAATCACAGAAACAGAGATGGCATTTCTAACAGGCTGCTGAAATCCTGTACTGCTCAATTAGCCCATGTTCACCTACATTTTCAACATGTCACTGGCTCAAGAGACAGTTCCTACTTGCTTCAGGCAGTCCATTATTGTTCCTGTGCCAAAAAACAAACCAAGTATATCATGTCTCAATAACTACCACCCGGTGGCCTTGACATCTAAAGTGTTTTGGGAGGCATTATCTGCTCATCCCTCCCAACCTCCTTTGACCCCCTCCAATTTGCCTACAAAGCCAACAGGTCCAGAGATGATGCCATCTCAAACCTCCTGCACAGCATCCTAATTCATCTGGAGAAGGTGAAGGGGAATTATGTGAAAATGATGTCCAATGACTAGTTCAATACGATAACGATAGTACCCCTCTCCCTAGTCGCAAAGAAGAAGGTCATGGGACTGAGCAACACACTCTCTCACTGGATATTTGACTGTAGAGAGTGTGGTAGCATTATCACCTGGTATGGGAACTCTACAGTCAAAGATTGTAGTACTTTGCAGAGAGTAGTACATTCAGCTGAAAGCACTATTAGAACTCAACTCCCTGTCCTTCAAGACATCTATTCCAGAAGAGTACTTCTAAGGGTGTGGGAAATTCTGTAAAAACAAGTAATATATGTGTGTTTGAGTGTATACAAGAATAGAATAGTGCATGCAGTAGAGTGTGTGCTATAAAAAGAATGTACAAGAGATTTATGTGCATGACAGTAGACTCCTTTTGAAAACTATGTTGAAACCATGTTTGGAGCATCATCGTAAAAGGACAGAGACTGAGATCTCGTGTAGGATTGGCTCTGTGCCAGCTACATTGTCTACTGGCAGGAGTATTTAAGGTAGACAGATAAGGTAAAAGGTTAGAATGGTTGAGGATTACCACTGTTGTAACCATTCTCTCGGTGAACGCAATAAAGACTTGGTTGAACAATACAAACTTCTCTGCTACTTTGGGTTTTTCCAAGAAACTTCTCCACATAATTTGGCGTCACAAACAATCAGTGTTTTAATTGGTCCCTTCTCCCCTTGGGAGCGGAAGATCTTCCGTCTAGATTGGCCTGAGTAAGTTTAATTATGACATTTTTTTTTATTATTTATAACTTTAGTTGTTTTTGGGGGCCACCACTGCAAAGAACTTGTGTGGTACGATATGTGGAGACTTTTTTGGCTTGTTCAATTGCCTTTACCGATTTTTCAGGTCTTTATATTGGTAACATTTTGTTCAATTTCTAACGCATATTGCATTTGATATTTCTAACTCACATTTTGTTTAATATATGTGTTAAACAGGGTGTTTTTTTCATCTTGGGCATGTTGTCTGTCTTCCGTCATTGTACCCTTGCCTCTAAGTCTTGTTTGTGTTCATTTCTTAGCATGTGGAAGTGTTCACCTTTTGTCAGACGTAACGACCTCATAGCTTAGTTTAAATATAGGACAATAACGGAAGGAGGCGTTATGAGAAGTGTAAAGGAATAAGAAATAAAGGAATAATGGAAATAAAGGAATTGCGACATAGGGCGCAAACATGTGGGCTCTAAATTAATTCCGTTTTTGGTATATAGTGTGGACTGTTATTAGTTGGCCACGAAATAATATTTCAGTCGCTGGTATTTTTTGTGAGTTTTCATTGATCGCGCCTGATGGCTCGCTGATTATGAGAGCGTGCTGCTGTTAACAGTACCCTGGTCTGGCCTATGAATAAAGGAAGGAAAAGCCCTTGATCCGCGTCTTTGTGTTAGAGTGACGGGATGTCTTGCCGTGATGCGAGTGTGGCTTATGCGCTTGAAAGTTTGTGTTTGGCATGAGCGATAATCTCCTTTGAGTGTGGTGCTGTGCTTTTGTGGAAGTGTAGTACTATAAGTTGTTTTTGCATGTTGGAATTTGACATGGTGTGTCTTCTGTTTTAAATAAGTTTTAAATAACACTTGGCCTGTTCACTTGGAGTGCATCTTTCCAACTGTTGCATGAGAAGGTCAAGAGGTCACCTAGCCCCTCTCCTCTCCCTCTTCTTCTCTTTCCTATGTGGTATGTATGTGGGTTGTAGCTGTGTCCGTGTGCATGGGAGTCTGTAAGGAGTGCCTTAGGTATGTGAAGTTAGGGTCAAGGGGATGTGCAGCATAGGTTATTTTCGCTTGCTGCCCTTTTCGTTTGTCCCTGACATGTGTCTTGTCTGTATTCTTTCTGTTGTATTGATTACTTATATACGGGACAGGTTTTCAGTTGGTCCAGCTATTTAGGCACAGCTGGAAAAGGGAGGATGAATGGAAGTTGGATATTATATATACGAAAATAAGAATAGTAAGTTGGTATAAGAATAAGTAAATAAAATAAAGTAATAGATTTTAATATTTTAATTATTTATTTCAGATTTAAGTAACGGACGGATTTCAACAGAAACCTGAGCTGTTTACTTGCCATCATCGGTAGAACGAGTGGTAATTATTGGAACTCCCCTTGTGTGCTTGGTATAGGTCAGGTAGAAAACCTAGTGGCATCTATAGCTAGTGATATTTTCAAATAATAATAATACATAGTATACTGTTTCATAAGGATGAAATGGGAAGTCAGATTGAGCAGGATTTTACGCCGCTTGAGCAGTTGGTGCAAAATAATAAATTATTTGTTGACTTAGCCATGAGTGCACAACCTAATATGCCAGATCAGGATGCGTTTAGTTACAATGTTACACAATCAAAGGATAGTTTGGGGGTTAGACCGCCTCCATATTATGATACAAAAGCTCTCTGCTCGGGGATAGATAAAAGTGTGGGACTCTATCCTCAGTTGGAATTTAAAGGTAATGTGGAGGTCCCAGAGGAATTAGTCTCAACTTGAGAGAAACTTTTACATTTAGTTCAAAATGTAGCGACTAATGTTGTTTCATTGAGTGATCAAATTAAAAATATGTCACCTGATATAATGAGACCTTCATCCGCGACGTCTACTAATGCGCAAAACCAATGGCAGCGTGTTGTTAGTCCGACCCTGCCAATAAATGGGAAAAAGCTGTCGTTTCTGAGAGATTTGTTGACTGAAGAGCCTCTGCAAATAGTGGACCAGTCATCCTTGGGTGCGTGTTATTCACCCCAAGAGGAACGAGTTTCAAAATTACAAATTGAACATCCGGTAGAGTCAAAACAGTACAGTGAAAAATTTGTCCAGTCTGTTGTAACTCCAAAAAGAATACAAAAAGGATGGATAAAGAGGATCAGGAAAGATTGGAACATGTGAGTCGTGTTTTAGCTCAAAGTGATTTGGGTGAATCACAGGCACAATTTGAATTAGAAGAAAAGAGTTGTGGGAATTAGAAGAAAAGAGTTGTGGGATTTTGAACAAAATGCATTGGCTTCAGGAAAAAGGGTTACAGGTGAGATTCTTAGTGATATACGTGACCGTGAGGTATTGGGACAATTTTGGAACAAGCGTTGTTATATTCAAACGAAATTGGAAAAATATGTTCAAATTGCGAATAAGGGAGGCATATCAGTACCTGTAATTGGGACTCTGATTGAAACTATTAAAACAGAATTGGCTAGAGTAGAAGCAGGTCCAGCTACAGCAGAATACCAGAAAGAAAAAATAAAGCGTGTAAAGCATTTAGAAGCTTTAACACAATTAGCATATACTGCAGAAGAGATATATAAATGTTGCTCTGGTAAGAATTGAATCATGGAGACTTGTGTGCACTTTCTGTCCAGCATGGTTATCTGGAGGGACAAACTTCTAGGGGTACTCCACTGACAGTTGTCTTACAAGATCAGAATCAGATTAATGTTGATAAATTGCATTCTTATGTCACTGCCCATACAGATGATGAGGAGAATGAGGAAGAGAATACTTTAGCATTCATGGCTCCATTGGTAGATAATAACATGCATGACATGCATACACATAAGCCAAGAGTATCTTCATCAAGGGTAGACACTAACAAGAATATTTCTTCATCGGGTTCCATGATGATGCCTATGACAGTGAAAGGAGACCGTACATTTTATGACCCTTGGGGATTTGCGGACGTGCATGGTTTGATTTTGCGTTTACCCTCGCTTCAGGATGGCGCAGATGCATGGATACAACACTTTGAGTCAGAGACACAGGGCCATACACTTGCCATTGGGGACATTAAATATTTGTTGGGCATCATTATGGGCAAAGAACCATTGGCAGATGTTCTGTCAAAAGTGGACTTGGATGTTATAATGGGGGATCCCGCTGCTGACCATTTGCCCTTTCACAACTATCGTACACACGTATGGAAAGCATTGAGAATGACTTATCCAAACCACTGTCCAGCTAGTGCATTGAGAGTATGAGTCAGTATCTAAACAGGCGTTGATGCATGAGATACGATCAGTTGAATCTAACTGTTCTTCCCCTTCTAAAAGTTTTGAAAATGGAACTAATGGTGGTGAGTTGGTTCAAGAACAATTATCACGCATGGTGGGCCTGTGGCCCAGAGTGGGGATTACATAATATGTAGATTCACTGGACAAAGAATAAAAACTACTTTTGGACCTTTTACTGCATGGTTTGTTAAAATAGCTTTTCTCTTTTTTGTTTCTCTTGTTTTCTGTTGTCTTATTCCCTGTCTGAGAACCTTGTTCATAAGGATAGTGGAAGGACAGGTTCAGACTCGAATGGTCCTGTCGGGGCTGGTTGACGAAGAGGAGTGTGATTAATGCAAAGAAGAAATCTTGCCAAATGCACCTCCACATGTTGTTCCGGATGCTGTTCTTCATAGGGTGATGGACATTCCGCTTGTGGCATGGTCACAGGGTCCACAGGAATTGGGCTCTGTGGAAACAAGGGCTTGAACTGTGTCTCTGTTGATTGTGCCCTGAGGGTGTGTTCGAGAATGGCATTCTGAGAATAAAAAGGAACATGTCACCCCAAAAGGGAGGAGGTTGCAACTATTGACATTGACTTTGGAAGATACTTATGGAATATATGAACTGTCACCAGCCCTGGCAGGAAGGATCAGTCTGCAGATAAGTTGGGTAGAGTAGATCCGAAAACATTTACCTACATATTTTGCTGTGCATACATTGCATACAACAGGAATAAATTCACATACTCATACGCATCATACTTCACGAATTTGCCATACACTTCACAACATAATAAAAGAAACTGATATTTGCATACAGGGAGGAGAACATGTTGGGATATTTAATCATGAAATTTTCTTTCAGGTGTCATCAAGGGAAATGTGATTAGAATAGCATTTTGCATGTTTTATATATTTTAGGTTAGGTTATATACATAACTCATATACAACAACTAACTTCCTATCTCTGAATAAAAAGTAATTAGGAGTTAATATTGGAAAAATTCTGAGTTAATGGTCTATTATGAATAAGGTATTAATAAGTGATTTGTAGTGACAGTAACAAATGGCTAGTATGTTATTAATTTGCTTGTTAATAAGCAGCTAGTTAATGGTTGATCTGTGTGTGCTAATATAAAGTGTTAACATATGTGCACCACTATTCAAAGACGCGTGTGCGTGGTCATTTATCAAACATGTTTGCACAAAACATTATTTCTGTCCCTCTCAGACAATGTTGAAACGTTAAGTAGGCCAACCAAATCTGGAAATTTTTCTCAGGAGAGAAAAACTCAAGCCCTCATTTATATCTGAACAGAATGGTTCCCATTTGCATTTGACCCATGCACATACCTGTTTCACCCCTGACAGAATATATGCTAATATTATGTGGTCATAAAAAATTTGAAAAAAATTCTGCAAGAAAACAAGGCTGAGGTGGTAGGGGGTGAGGAGAGGGGAGAAGTTCAATCACTGGATTGACTGTGACTGAACTGTAGGGCTCATAATACCTCAGGCTGATGGCTTTCTGCTATAAACCAAAATACAATTTGTCCCAGACCCAGATCTTACAGGCAATACAGCACATTTCATACACAAAGGAAGTTCATTGAGCACTACAAAAGTAAAAGCAAATTACAGTACAGAAATTAAAAGCATTGTAACTTTTCTACATTTTCTGTCCTCCAGCCATTCCTCTTCATGAACAGTCATATCAAAGACCTTGTCACTCCGGATTGATAATCTTCACGATGTAATAAATGAGTAATGACTACCTCCACAACTTTTATTCTGAGAGACTCGGCCTCACTGTGATCGTCTTTTATACACATTCATGTTGGCAGTAAGTATAATTAGTTTTGAAATGTTCCTGCTTGTGTATTTTTAGCATTATTCAACTTTTATAGCATTTTATTGGCCCTGTCCCAACTTTTGAGACATGTTGCAAGCATCAAATTTCAAATGAGGAAATATTCCTCCCAAAACAAAAATGTTTCCCGGTTTCAACAACTGGTATGTTGTCTTTGCACTATTCTCTATCAAATATAAGGCTTACATGTTTTGAAAATAATAGTATTTTGTTTTTATTGACATTTTACAAATGTCACAACTTTTTGGGGAATTGGGGTTGTATTGTATTAGAACTATTTACTTAGAACTTTTACTATTATTTAACTATTTTGTCTGCTGGTAGGGGTAAAAACTGTGGCCCATGGGTCTCCTATGGTTATTTTAAGCCTGTTTTTCCATAAACCTTGGGTGTAAGTTTGGAGAGCTGTTCGCAGTAGGTTGTCACACTCACAAACATCTCCCTAAGGTTTTAGGTACCAAAATTCAATCATTACATCATGGTTGCATTGAGCCATAACATTCCCTCTATTCCTCCCTATTTTTTGCTAACCTGATATGAAACCATATGGGAAGGTTCGTGGAAGGTTGTGTTGGGTCCAATAATTCAGCATATCAAAGTAAGCGGAACAATCAGAGACAGTTACCTTAATGTGTAAGGACAATACATAAGTATGTGTATATAATGTCTTGTCCTCTATTTTTTTTTTCTGCTCACCAAAACATTCAACCAAATTAATGTTATATTTCCGTAGGAAAAAAAATACTTTCATGGAACATTCCCTTGAACTATCCCATTAGCTGGGGAGTTCTCAGCATACAGATGACATCCTCATATCAAGTAAGCTAGTAACTAGTAGAGATGGTAATGGTTCAGAAGAAAATTAACTTTGAATTTACATAAAATTTCATAATATTTACTAGTGCTGTCAATGTTAACATGTTAACAGATGTTAATTTTAACGTTTTAAAGTTATTTTTTAACGCATTTTAATCATAATTTTTAATCATGCAGACGCTTCCTGCCAGCGCCCTTGTCGCTTTGGCTTTGACCTGCAATTCCCATAAAAGTAGGCTATACAAGTCACGCAGAAGTTCAATATGTGCAAGATCGGTTCAAAGACAGCTGTTTGTGTTTATCTGAAGGTTGGACGGTCAAAAAATCACAAGCCAAAAAAGGTTGGGCGCCCCTGTCATAATAGACACCCTGTGGCAACTATACTCTTTCACACTGAGTGTGAAGAAAACTGAAGAGCGTCACTTTGCTGAATCCTGCACTAACTAGGAGCATGTGATACACAGATGAACACAGATATATATCAGAGCTCCAGAAAGTGTTAAACAGACAACACCAACAGACAGCACCCAGAGCCTGCACTTATTGTGGCTGGTAATTTCAATCAAGTACATCTAAACAAGTCCATATCCAATTTATTCAACATATTCACTTCCTCACTGTTCATAATTCAAGGAGAGTTACAAAGCTAAGTCTCTACCAGCTTTCAGAAAAACAGATTATGCTGTCTTCCTGCTGCCTTTCTACAAACAGAGAAGTCAAAGAGAATCCCCAATGACGAAGGAAGTCAAGCACTGGACCAACCAATCAGAAGCCAGGCTATAGGACCCCCTTAGCAACGTGGACTGGGAGATTACCTCTGTTGATGTCAATGAGTTTACGAAAGTAGCATTGTGTTACATCAATCTACTAACTGATTCCATCATCCCAACTGTAAAGATCCGTAGCTTCCCTAACCAGAAACCATGGGTGGACAAAGAAGTAAGATTGACATTAAAGACACAAACCACAACTTATAACTTATTTCAGGTCGGATTACAAAGCAGCATCGTACAATTTATAGAGGACTATTAAAGATGCTAAGCAGCTCCCTGGTGAACTAAATGTTTTTTATGCTTGCTTTGATGTTAAAAACAGAAGATCTTGAACAAGCTACAGTGTGTTGTGATGCTAGTGGGGATACAACTTTTTGTGTCTCTGAGGTCGATGTGAGCAATGTTTTCAGGAAGATTAATCACAGAAACAGAGATGGCATTTCTAACAGGCTGCTGAAATCCTGTACTGCTCAATTAGCCCATGTTCACCTACATTTTCAACATGTCACTGGCTCAAGAGACAGTTCCTACTTGCTTCAGGCAGTCCATTATTGTTCCTGTGCCAAAAAACAAACCAAGTATATCATGTCTCAATAACTACCACCCGGTGGCCTTGACATCTAAAGTGTTTTGGGAGGCATTATCTGCTCATCCCTCCCAACCTCCTTTGACCCCCTCCAATTTGCCTACAAAGCCAACAGGTCCAGAGATGATGCCATCTCAAACCTCCTGCACAGCATCCTAATTCATCTGGAGAAGGTGAAGGGGAATTATGTGAAAATGATGTCCAATGACTAGTTCAATACAATAACGATAGTACCCCTCACCCTAGTCGCAAAGAAGAAGGTCATGGGACTGAGCAACACACTCTCTCACTGGATATTTGACTGTAGAGAGTGTGGTAGCATTATCACCTGGTATGGGAACTCTACAGTCAAAGATTGTAGTACTTTGCAGAGAGTAGTACATTCAGCTGAAAGCACTATTAGAACTCAACTCCCTGTCCTTCAAGACATCTATTCCAGAAGAGTACTTCTAAGGGTGTGGGAAATTCTGTAAAAACAAGTAATATATGTGTGTTTGAGTGTATACAAGAATAGAATAGTGCATGCAGTAGAGTGTGTGCTATAAAAAGAATGTACAAGAGATTTATATGCATGACAGTAGACTCCTTTTGAAAACTATGTTGAAACCATGTTTGGAGCATCATCGTAAAAGGACAGAGACTGAGATCTCGTGTAGGATTGGCTCTGTGCCAGCTACATCGTCTACTGGCAGGAGTATTTAAGGTAGACAGATAAGGTAAAAGGTTAGAATGGTTGAGGATTACCACTGTTGTAACCATTCTCTCGGTGAACGCAATAAAAACTTGGTTGAACGTTGAACAAGACAAACTTCTCTGCTACTTTGGGTATTTCCACAAGGGCCTAAAAGATTCTGAAGGACTCTTCTCATTCAAATAATGGGTTGTTCAAACCACTAAGATCTAGAAGACGCCTGTGTAGTCACAAGTCTGGAACTGAGAGACTCAGGAGAAGCCTCTATCCTCTGGCCATTCGAACTATATGTAAACACACACTGTACTGACTTTGCAAACATTCACTCCTCAACATTCACAAACACTTCCTAACAACTTTGCACGCACACACATACACACAACACACTCATACACACACCTGACTTGCAGCACTAGCCTAGTGATCTGAGAAATGTGTAGTGGTTAACAGATCCCTAGCAAATATAATGGTCAGTGTGAACTCGGTCTGTGTGGTTTTATTACATCATCAAACAGTACCATACCCAAATATCACATGGTGTCAGAAGTGAACTATGGAGCAACTGAAACCTCCGAACAGTCTGAGCTTCAAGGGAAATCTTGCAGAAAACTGGCGAACACGGGTTCAAAAGTTCGACCTCTATCACATCTGGGTTGGCGGAGAAGAGCGAACAAAGACAGTGTGCAACATTTCTACATGTGGCTGGTGATGAAACCCTGAAGGTATTTAATACCATGGAGTTTGGTGAAGGGGAACTAGACCTGAATATGCTCAAAGATTTAAAAAATACTGTGAACCACAAAAGAATGTGACGTATCTGAGATATTTTTCACGAGAGCTCAAGGACAAAATGAAACCGTTGACACATACCTGACAGAACTGAAAAATAAGGCTAAGGATTGTGAATTTGGAAGCCTGACTGACTAACTGATTAAAGATCACATTGTGTGTGGTGTTAACAACAAGACTTTTAAGAGAAGTGGATTTGAATCTATCTAAAGCTGTGGGCATATGTCGAGCTAACGAAGTTACACAAAGCCACATGCTCTGCAAGAGGAATCAGACATTGCCGTGAATAAAATAGCAAAAATGAAGCCCAGAGTTAAACAAGACAGTGCTAGTGCTAAACGTACAATGAAAGACGGTGAGGAATGTGCGAGATGTGTGTACACACACAAGCCAAAGAAATGTCCAGCATATGGAAAAGTTTGCAATGAGCGTTTACGAAAGAATCACTTAAGCCATATGTGCAAAACACAGAAACAAAAAGACAAACGCAAGAAAAACGGAGAGAAAAGTTCACGAAGTAGAACAGGAAGAAAATGATGAGCTGTTTTTAGGTTGCATTGAAGAAAAAAAGAAAATGTGCCAATCAACGTCTGGATGCAGTCTCTGCAAATGAAAAGGAAAGTCAGAAATGGACACAAACACTGACAATAAATAACCACCCACTGACATTTAAATTAGACACAGGAGCTGAGTGCAATGTATTGCCATGCAAAGACTTTGAGAAAGTGACGAACAGGAAAGCGCTACTGAAGTCTAATTGCAGGCTTGTTACATATTCTGGCCACATGATGGAGCCAAAGGGCAAGACAACGCTCAAATGCTACCACAAAGAAAAGGAATATCGGCTAGAATTTCAAGTTGTAGATGGCAACTCAGCTGCAATTATTTACAAAGATGCATGCACAGAGCTAGAGTTCATCAAAAGAGTGTTCAAAATTGGAAATGAAGATGACATTTTCGGTGAATACAAAGATTTATTCACTGGCTTCAGATGTGTTCCAGGATCACACCATATCCAGATCAACAAAGATGCTCCTCCAGTCATTCATCCACCACGCAAAGTACCTGTAGCAGTTAAGAACAGAGTTAAAGAAGAACTAAACAGAATGGAAAACATTGGAGTCATTACAAGACAAACTGAGCCTACAGACTGGGTAAATAGCATGGTGACTGTAGTCAAACGGAACAAAGGAATTGTATCGATCCACAAGATCGCAGGCTATACGCAGAGAGCATTACCCACTACGCACAGTTGAAGAGATAGTTGCCGAGATGCCAAATGCTAAGGTGTTTTCAGCACTAGATACCAATCATGGCTTCTGGCAAGTGCAACTCGACGAAGAAAGCTCCAAATGATGTATCTTCAACACCCCTTTTGGACGATACCGGTTCTTGAGATTACCTTTTGGCATATCGTCCGCTCCAGAAGTTTTTTGAAGTGCATTGCACAGCGTCTAGAAGACCTGGAGGGAGTAGTGAATATAGTGGATGATATTCTCGTTTGGGGAGAAAATATGGAGCAGCACGATAAAAGACTAAGACAACTGTTAGACAGAGTTAGAAGCATCAATCTGAAGTTGAATTGAGCTAAGTGCAAGATAAGGATGACTGAAGTCAGATATGTTGGACATATCTTGACCGCGGATGGATTGAAACCAGACCCAGAAAAGGTCAGAGCGATTCAGGACATGCCGGAACCAGAAGATAGAGCAGCTCTGATGAGGTTCTTAAGAATGCTGCAATATCTGGCAAAATCCATACCTAATCTGGCAGAGGTGAGTTCACCTATGAGAAAGCTCTTAGAAAGTGACATAGCATGGCATTGGGACGTTGAGCAACAACAGAGTTTCAAAAAGCTGTGGCGTTTGGGTCGAGCTCTCTCTCTCTACCTCAAAGAGCACACAGAGCCACTCTTGGAAGATGAGTTGCAAGTTCATGTCTTGTCATCTCACTTGCCAATCTCAACTGAGAAGTTGAATGCATTTAGGACAGCAACAGCAGCAGATGAAGAGATACACATGGTGATGAACTGCGTCCAGTCAGCAATTGTGTTGAAAAGTCATGATACACCCAGATCCTTCATCATCAAAACACCTGATGGTAACACATACAGAAGGAACCGGCGACACCTGCTGAAAACCAGTGGCATCTGGAAGTTGGAGAAAGCCAACTTGCAGAAAATGATAGTTTCATACACCTGCGTCATCACCTGTTAAAACACCTGCAACAGCCACCATGAATGAAGAAGTGGTCAAGAGGTCACACGTGTGCAGAATGATTAAACCACCAACACGTTACTCTCCATGAACTTAAGTTTATTGAAAAAAAATTATGTAAAATAAAAAATAAAAATAATGCCAAGTAACATTTATATGTAAGGTAAAAAACAAGGAAGTAAGAATGTTTTATTTGGTACAACAGATATATTTTGATTTGCAGAGTCTGTGATTAACAGAAGTTATAATATAGAACTGTTAAAGGAATTTCTATCTTAAGGAGAGAGATGTGATGTATTATAGTTAATACTACTCCGTGCCTGTTGGTGGCGTCCTCTTGTGTTTGGACCTGAGCCTAGTGATCTGAGAGGTTAACAGATTTCTAATAAAAGTAATGGTCAGTGTGAACTCGGTCTGCGTGGTTTTATTACATCTTCATCAAACAGTACCATACCCAAATATCACACTACCTACACAAATCACCCTGAAAACCTTGTTTGTACTCCCTTTCTTTCTCATTCTACTGCATCTGCAATGTCAAACCTGTTCACTTCTTTGTGTGGAGGAGGAGTGATCTGCTTCATGATGAAATTGATGACATGCCATTTGATTGTCTGAATCTGATTTTGGAAAGCTGCAGAGCTGGCGACAAGTCAGACAGCACACAAAAGCAAGGGAGAGAGTGTGACGTTTAAAGTGTGGCTTCAACAAAGACTAAACAACCTTTGACTTCACTTTGGTTAAAAAACCAAACCTTGATCCGGATGTCCTTGCTAATTACCGACCCATATCTAACCTCCCATTTGTATCAAAAATACTTGAAAAAATAGTGTCTAATCTGTAGCTTCTTAAATGAAAATAATATCCAGGAAACCTTCCAGTCAGGCTTTAGAACTGATCATAGTACAGAATCAGCCCTAGTTAAAGTCTTCAATGACCTCCTTATCGCATTTGATAATGGATATATATCAATATTAATCCTATTGGATCTTAGTGCTGCCTTTGACACCTTGGTATCCTACTGCCTTGGCTGCCTTGGTATCCTACTACACAGGCTTGAACACATGATAGGCATCAAAGACTCTGCATTAGCCTGGCATTAGCCTGGTTCAAATCATACCTCTTACCTCACCTACATGCTCATAATGAGTCATCAACCCATAAGTAAAGTTTGGTGTACCCCAAGGCTCAATGCTAGGTCCCCTGCTGTTCTCCCTGTACATGTTACCTTTAGGATCTGTTATAAGGAAACATGGCATTACCTTCCACTCCTATGCTGATGATACCCAGCTTTACCTTTCTATGAAGCCTAATGACTATATGCCAATGACTAAACTTGATGCCTGTCTCCTAGACATAAAAACCTGGATGAGTAATAATTTCCTATGTTTAAATTCTGATAAAACTGAAGTTATGATGATTGGCCCTAAACAGCTGACCAACACTCTACCCCTTCACCAACACTTACTCAGTGGCCTGTCACCATCATGCACCGCAAAAGTCAAAGACCTCAGGGTAATTATTGACCAGGACCTCTCTCTAAATAGTCACATAAAACAGATTTCAAAAACATCTTTTTTTCCACCTACGAAATATTGCTAAGGTAAGAAAATTCCTATCCTTTGAGGATGCTGAAAAATTAATTATTGCAATGCTCTGTTCTCTGGGTGTAGTAATACCTGTATCAAAAACCTACAACTAATACAAAATGCTGCAGCCCGAACACTCACCAGGACTAAAAAATATGAACATATGTCTCCTATCCTTGCTTCCTTACATTGGCTCCCTATTAAAAGTCGAATTGATTTTAAAATACTCTTCCTAACCTACAAAGCTCTCAAGGGCGATGCACCAACATATATTAAAGACTTACTTGTCCCTTATCACCCTCCTAGAACCCTAAGATCCCAAAATGCTGGTCTCCTTGCAATCCCAAGAATATCAAAATCTACGATAGGAGGAAGAGCCTTTTGTTACCGTGCACACCTCTTGTGGAATGATCCCTCCCCCCCCACACATTCAACAAGCGGACACTCTCAATACCTTTAAGTCTAGACTTAAAACCTTCCTCTTTACTGTTTCCCATAGTTAGGGATGGTGCGTGGCAAATCATCACTTCTCATTTTGGGAGGGACTGCCTCTGCTGTTGCCCCCAGTTGCAAGGCATGGCAGCCACTGAACATCCCTACAGTGGTGCTGGGTTGCCATGCATCATACCTTAGTTATGCTGCTATAGCCTAGTGCCACCACAAAAGCTTCATGTGTCATGCCGTACAACTCTCTCTCTCTCTCTCTCTCTCTCAATATTTATATATATATATATATATATATGTGTATGTATGTATGTGTATAAATGTATGTGTATGTGTATATGTGTGTGTGTATGTACATTCATATATATATATGCCCAAATTACACATTTGCTCTCTGATGTGTGAACCTGGCCTAATTCACTTTCTTCCTCTGTTCACAACTATCCCTGCCTCATTCCGGCGGACTCCTCTCACCCTCCCCCTCCTGAGTGGACTACAACCAACACTAAGGGAGGCCCATGTCAGGAACGACTCTCCATCATAGAGGCCCTTCGTGGACACCCATGCTAGGCCCGTCTCCCCTTCCTTGAGGCAATGTGATTGCCGCCCCCGCCCCTCACAATGGCACTGTCAAATGGACCCTTACTGTTACCCCCATGACCCATCTCACTCCTTTGAGTTGACACTATGTCTGGCCACTGCTACATTGTCCAGCCAATTCCTGATAACCACCTATAGACTGACTACCATATAATGTAAAGTAGGATAACACTCCATTATGAACTATTATGAACCTTAGCTAAAACCATAGGCAACTTGTAGTCTGTCATGGTTACCACTGACCACCCCTGTTGCTCTTGGGTGCTCCTTCTGTGAAGCACCACAAGACAATACTATTGTAAAAGGCGCTGTATAAATAAAATTGAATTTAATTGCATTTAGTAAAATATCAGAAAATGTCAGAAAATATGTTGCAAGACTGTGGCCTGTGAAGGTAGAAACACTAGCAACCTAATGAAATGTCTCAGATTTCTCACTGTATTGTAATTCCTAACATGAAGCACTGGAAAATTTTAACTGCTTCATGCACACATCTTTAGAGTTCAGAATGCACTGATGCTTCAACTACAAACATAGTGATTCCCATGCATTGACTTGTCGCCACATAATAACTTCTTGCTGGCTAACATTTATGTTAGATAAATTCCAATTTCATTGATAGATGAAAGACAAACATTTGATTTCTGAAACTAGAACTAGGCACCCTCGCTCTCTCTCAATGGATCCACACTCATCTGCATGCAGATAAAAAAATAACAATACTTTCTGTTAAATCTTTCAAGGATTGTCACACATAATATGGTATGACTGCATGTAGCTATTTAATTTGGTTAACATCAGATCAAGCTGTAGTTCTACTACCCTGTTGAGTCAACCTGTCCAATTGGTTTACGCAACATGTGATGTGGTGTAAATTTACTTTCATTTTTACCAGAGCAAAACGTTGTTCCATCTTTGCCAGATACTAAAGTGAATGCAGATTGTGCAGATTTCTTTACCTCTATTCTGTTGACTGAGGTAGCCTACTAGTTTCCAAATACTCCAACATTAGCCTACTTCACTTGATCGAACTGTGAAAGAGAACATGTTTCCTTTTTGCACTCCTAATGCAAGTGAAGCCTATGACGGTTCAACAAAATGTCATTACATTTATCATACGCTTTTATCTTACAACTTGTCACACCCACAACTTCTCAGGCTATTTGCATGCTAGCTAGGCTCCTTAACCACTACGCTACCACCGCCTGCTGTCCAATAGACAATAATCATATACCTAGTAATGACTGAAGTGTATCCATTATTTTAAAAAGACTATAGGCCTGATATAGAATCAGAATCTGAATTGCAAATAGGATTATGCACTATTCATGCAGCATCATATTCTGTAAACCTTATTGAAAGTTAGTGAAGTATCGGCAGTACCAGTATTGATACTGATAAAATCCAAATTATTCCCATCCCTGTTTCTTAGTAATCCAATTTAGAAATCACAGGAAATGTCTGCAGTCTCCAAAGCATGACACTAGAAAATAGAAACAATTTTTTTAAAATTAAAAGCCATATTTAGTTCTTGCTAAGTGCACTGATAGCATCTTAGTAGGCTTTTAAATAATACCAAATCACTGGCTTATATAAATATTTAAAAAGGAACATGATCATGATCGATACTTGTATAACTTGGAGTGTTGAAAGGCAATGGGGTTTCAAAGAAAGCATGTAGTGGGAATGGTTCAGATAACAGATGAGTGCTCTACAACTAATAGTAGGCTATAAATGTATGTATGATAAAGTTTTTGAATGGCACTGGCAAGAATGTGAAACTATATGAAACTTCATACTTCCCTGTTTGCTGGTGAATATCACTTAAAATGAAGATGTAACAGTATTAACACACAATGTACCTCATTAGTTCCTCTTTATGTAGTTCTCTGTGCTTTTCTTGGTCTTGAGTGTCTGTAGGAGTCAGTCCCAGTGTCATCGGGAGTTCCAGCACTGCTGATTCTGTTGAGTGAAGGTCTCCAAGCTGCCACATCTGATGCTGAGGGGTTTCACATGCATTGTTAAACCATTGGTAATGTTGTTGTCTAAAATAGGCATTAAAATTAACACAATTACTCACCACCTTTTCTTGGAGTAGGTGACACTCTTCTACATGGTTGTGGTCAATCTCCATCATGATATCGTGACTGCGGTCCATAGCACCTGTCTCTCTGAAAATGACAAATAAAATAGTGAAATAAAATATAAATAGTGTAATGGTAATTCCTGTAAATAATGTCTGATGATATTACCTGGTAGCAGTGTAGGAATAACCAACAAAGGCCAAATGAACACCCACTGGTGCCCTCTCCATGACATCACTCAAAGTTTCCTGTGAAAGGACACCATAGTATAGTATGTGTAATGTCAGTCTGTTCAGGTTCATGCTACCTGCAATCTTTTTCTTCTAGTCATGCTTATACACAGTATGCTAGAAATAAAATAATATGATTCAAAACATTAATATTAAGCCTTTACAACAAGGACAACAGTAGTAAGCCATATTGCAATAACAGACTTAAAACATGTTTCTAAACTCTTTTCTAAACTCTCACAAAACACACCTACGTCATACAATTAGTGAAATAGCTTGCTTTCCAAACTTAATGTTTATTACCAAAATTTAAACACTTATGCCAAAACAGTTTCCCTGGCTCAAAATCAGCAAAACACCACCATGTTTTAACCAGGTGTTTTTCCCAATTTTAACCAAATTGTGCATGTTTTTTTCTATAGTAACAGTCTTGAAACACATGTTTCAGGAATCAAACCTGGGTCAACTGATTGTCAATGACATTACCACTACTCCACCACACCATTATCCATTATCAAATCCATAAAGAGATGTTTTGGAAATATAATTTTAAAATTGGTAAAGCATGACAGTCTTTCTTCACAAATATCATTAACAGGAATATAAACAATGCTTTTGTGCTATTTACAACAGTGGAGAAGCATGCAATGCATTTGCATCTTTCTTCAAAGGATAAAATACAACAGAATATAACATCTTGGCTACAAATAACTCAAAATCTGCAACCACTCACGCTTTACCTCAGTTTTTAGCTAAACACACGTTTTACAGCTGTACAAAATGTCATGTTGGTCTCAAGACTTGTTTTTTGTGCTTGATTTTATATTAAGTAAAAAAAATCAAATAAATTAATTTGCTACTTCATTTGCTACTACTACTAAATTCATTTACTTTGGTAAGATATATCTTTCAAGTCTTCTTAGCACACTAAGAGTGAATGTTATCAGACCATGTAACCAGACCCTGCATGGCAGTCTGAGAGATTTGAATTTAATTCTGGCTGCAATAGGAAGCCAATTCAGAGAAACCAAGTGACATGTCCTTTTTGGTTGTGCAAAGATGTGCTGCCACATTCTGAATCTTCTGCAAAGGTTTCATAGTACATGCAGAGAGTCCACCCAAAGGAGCATTACAATAATCCAGTTTTAAGAGGACCATAGCCTGTACAAGAAGTTAAGTTTAGTCCTGTTTGAGGTAAGGTCTGTTATTCTTCTGATATTGAACAATGTGTAAGTCTTGATGACTGCAGCAATGTAATTCAGAAAAACGATGATACCCAATTACATGCAAATCTGTGTGCAAATCAGTGTGATCATGCAAATCAGTGTGTATGAATCAAATTTGACATTGATGTGGTGAATGTGTTGAGGACATGGCTGGGTTGGCAGGAAATATAAGCAGCTCAGCCTTGAAGAGATTAACTTGTTGGCTGAAAGCTGTTTTAAGAGCAAAGAGCCCCATACTACCAGCGTTTTTGACTCTCTTCTTTCATCAAGAAGAAAAGTTGGTTTATACCTTTTTCTGGTCTTTAGTAATCGGTAGTAGAAGATAGGTTGGTTTCACAAACAGCACCTCAAACATCTGAAAAGTGATTTCCTTTTATATAACAAAAATAACACTGAGAAGGGGCTTTTATAGTGTCTGGGGACGATCCTATGCTGATTCTGGTTGATCCAGAACTACAAATCCAGGTCAGGTTCACCAAATTCATGACCCAGAAATGTCTGCTGGGCTGTGCTGTGGTGAAATACGCCCTGGATTCTTAATCCGCTTGGCCCGGGTTGATCTCCGATAGTTTTCCACAATTGTGACACTACCCAAACTACTGCAACTGCGACACATACTCTGTTTGAGAGTGAGCTGCCTAAACTTCGACTTGCATCTCGTCAGCTTCATGTTCTTCTCTCATCTGTAACCTTCTCCTACAGTCTATGCACATCTCCCATCTAAAGTGGCACTGCTGCAACCCACAGGGTCAATTCGTCAGTACATTCTGTTTACAAGCCTGATATTTACGAACAAGCTTCCCTAGATCGTCCTCCTGCCCGCCCCATTGAAAAACATAATTGACATCTATAGATGTCATTGGCATCCAAGTTAAGCAAGTGACAGCTTGTTACAACGCATTATGTAATAACACTGTATTATGTAATAACCTGACAAAGTGTAATACATTTTCACTCCATTATGTAATAATTTATGTATTTTGTAATAATTTACACACTTCTTGAATGCAATATGTAATATATTTCTCCACATTTTGTAATACATTATTACATATTGTGGGGGGTATTACAAAATGCATGAGCTAATTTTTTCAGAAGATGAAAGTGTAATAACATGGTGCATTATGTAATAACCAACAAAAATTGATATATTTTTCTCTCTCTTTTTCTATTTATCTATCAATACAGCCCAGCCTAAATTAGTGCACACGTTCAGCCTCCCTTGTCCTTGTGCTGCCTCCCCAGCACACCACAGCATAGAAGAGGACACTCGCCATGACAGACTAGTAGAACACAAGGAGTAGTTTGCTGCAGATGGTTTGTCTGTACAGTAGCTGTACACAAGCACATCAGAAATTCTTTCAATACCCTCCATACTAACCAGGAATACTCCTAATTAGCTAGGCATGTTGGTTGGCTGTTTTCAAGACATTTATATCCATTTGCAGAATTCAGCATAGACCTAATAACATCAGTGCTCTAGAAGCAGAGCATCTGGGAAACAGACAATCACATCAAGAGACAGATACTGCCACTCTACTATTTGTCACCATAATTAATCACCTGGAGAAATTAAATACTGTTTTCTGATTGGTTATAACAGGACACCTCTGACGTAGATCTGTTAAAAAATTTTAATTACTGCTCCGTATCAATGATCTTTTGAACTATAACAACCATAGAACAACAATGGAATCAGCTGTAATCAAGCTCAGCGTGGTCAGTAACCAAAGGAAATAGGACAGGAACCGAACAGGTTAGTTTCTTTTAAAACTCAACCACATATTTCTTTTATGTTTTAAAAGCTCGCCCAAGCCTCATCCATTATTCCCCTGTATTGGAACACCTCGGTGACCGTCATCCCTAACATATTCCCTAGTAACAGTGAATCTTGAGATGACTGGAAGCCGGTATCTAAGTAACACTGAAGGAAGTCATACAGAATTTCTGTCAGTTGTAAAACGGTAAGAAAGGATTACCCAAGAAGTGAAACAAACTGTCAACAAATGAGGCTTTGGAGACTCATGGTTCTTGCTGCCTGCCTACAGTAGA
This sequence comes from Tenualosa thibaudeaui, assembly GCA_027481765.1. NCBI lineage: Eukaryota > Metazoa > Chordata > Actinopteri > Clupeiformes > Clupeidae > Tenualosa > Tenualosa thibaudeaui. The sequence continues at coordinate 206,190 of JAIFZK010000009.1, forward strand.
TAAGAGATACACCAAGAAAATAAACAAACAAATAAATAAATAAATAGATGAATAATTGTAAAGATGGATCAATAATGCATTCTATATATATATGTGAATAGGCTTACATGCAACTTTTGAGTGCAATAATAGCCTACTTAATATGTAAAGTAGCACAGTGATTATACAATAATAGATGCCTGTCACAGAGGATCAATGAATGCTGTGGTTGTTTATTGTTCATTGAGGCCTTCCGTCATAGCCAGATTATACATTTTGATCTTATAGTCTGGTTTGTCAGGCTACCAGGGGTAATATCAATATCAATGCCACTGTCAATTTTGCTTATTGGTCCAATTTTTTATCAATTCACTTATCAGTTCCTTACTGTTTAGAAGGTATTCTACACAAGTTTTCAGTATCAGCACATAGACCTATAATATAGCCTGTACTACTAAGAAGACCATGACAGCTTATTAGTATGAGGAAAACTATTTAGAATTGTTATCTATTTCAATTTTTATTCATAAAGACCTATTGACCATGGTCTGAAAAACATGGCACCATTTGATGGTTTTGATAATGTTCGAGGGATAGGATTTTAGTAATTTGAAGCATTCAATTGTCAGTTCTACTTGATTCCCGGTTCTCGATTCCCATCCCTAGGAACTACCAGCCTCAATAGATGTTGAACATGGATGCATTTGAATACAGTGCAAATTCAACATGGGGCTATGTACTGACCATGCTGTGTCTCAAAGCATATTCATTTCCATCTAGATGGCATAGGGTTTTTAAACATATAATTTAGGCTGATTATCTTTTCTATTAATGTATAGCCAAAAAATACACTGGCAGACCACTTGATTCATCCATGTAAAATAGAGGACTAGGCCGACCTTTTGTGCATATGATGATGAGACAGGTCTCATTTATGTCTACTATGGTACATTTTGGTTAACATATATGATGTGATAGTTCAAGTTAATGTTAAGTAAAGCACATACTACATTACTGGTTGCTTGCAGTAATTTTAGACTAGTAAAAGAACAGGGTTAGAGAGATGAGGTCAGAAGAAGGGCTCCACCTTTCACTGTGAAACATGAAACACCAAGCGGGCGAATATGAGTTATGTGCCTTTGCTCGTTGGTGTGTGGCTCCGAGAACATGAGGTAGATGAAAGATTAACCAGGAGAGTGTGCATGGAAGAAAGTGTGTGTGTGTGTGTGTGTGTGTGTGTGTGTCACATGTCCTCATGTCCTCTCTCATAACCTCAGGATATGTATGGGTGTATTTTGGAAGCATGTTCTTACCGTTTATGTTACTATTACATGTCTGCCCACTCTGATTACATGTTTCATAGACTTGTTCTACCTTCCTCCATCCCTTGTACAATACATAGGGGTAAAAGTTAAAATGTTTAACTTCCTGAAAGTCATACTCTTCTGTTTCCTTATTCAATGTACCCATAACAGACCCATTATGCACACCTGAGACACCTGTTAATTATTTATTCTGGATACTACCTTTACCACCTCAATCAAATGAATTGGTTCCTCCCAGACAGATGTCTAATGAAGGTCACATTATCAGTTAACATCTCTGCCATTTGTACCTGGAAAGTAAAATAAACAGAATGACCATTTACAGTGAGTGAACCCAGATGTCGCATATGGTTAGTTGTCATGATCCTGCTTCCTGAGAACCTGGCCCTCCACTGGACTAACGCTGCACTGCAGTCTCTGTGTTTGTTTTTGTCTACCATGTGCTTCTGTTCTGTTCACCTGCCCTGCCCCTTTCTCCTCCCCTGCTCCACACCTGTGTTTCATGATTCTGTTTCCCCGTAATGATCAGCTGCCTCCTGTTTGCCCCAGTGTCCCTGCTCCTTATATAAACCCTTGTTTGTTCCATGTTCCTTGTCTGATCGTGTACCTTGTTTGCAAGTCTGTTTCCTGGTCTGTTATCTGCCGTTTGATCTCTGTTTGTTTCCTGTGTTTATCCTGGTCCCTGTTCCTGGCATTTTGCCTCATCTGAGCCTTTTGAGTTTTTGCCGTTTGAACCCTTTGGATACTTTTGAGTTTGGACTGCCTATTACGAATTGGATGTTTTGATTCCTGAATGACTCTGTACTTTATCGATCTTTTGTGTGTTTTTTTCCCGAATCCAGTTTTTGAATTTTTTTTTGGCGGAATTACTTACGCCTCCTGTTGTTTTGGATCTTCTGAGCTTTTGCCCCTTTTTGTATTATTTTGACCACTGTTAATAAATCCGCATTGATCTGCATTTGGGTCTCTGTCTGAATCCTACCGAACTTTACAGTTAGTAGGATATAGACAGTTGGGCCATGGGACTTTATGTCTTTTCTTTAGGGAAAAGACAATTTTATAAAGTTCAAAATGTTACTTTTTAATCACCAAGTTGGTTTCATATGCAGGAGGTACAGTATAGGATGCTCTGACACAAAACAAATAACTTTACTTAATAATAATCATAGCATATATGCGAAATTAGCTACACTACTGGAATCTACATAAAACTGCATATTTGCAGATGTTCATACCAACTAGGACTAGCCTAAGTACTCACAATCTACCGTACATTTGGTAAAGCCTACTTTTATCCGTTAGCATACACTTTTATCCAAGCATTTCTGCTAGAAGCTAGAAGTGACAGACCACTCAACACCATAAACTCCAATGAAAGTATGAATGGAAGTAACCTGACTCACATTAAAGAGGCCCTATGCAACTGTTTTAGCATAATTTACCTTAATTTAACAGGTTAGCACTTTATGGGTCAATTGGTGGCCGTTTTGACACTCAACATTCAACATGGAACAGCCAACGAAAAAAAACAGAGAAAACAATGTCGGAAGAACAGAGAATAAGGAAACGGCAGTGTATATATATATATAGATAGAATATCAAATGTGAAGCTGTAGGGGAGCTCTGTAGAGGAAAAATGTGAGCATACACCGAGAAAACAGCAAAGGCCCGCCCTGCGTAGAGAGGCTTTAACTAGCTATTCTAGTCTAGTTTTTAGCATGATTGCTAGTCACACTAGCTAGCTGATGCAAAACACAAGAATCACAGACAGATGCTTTTTCTGCTTCAGCAAACTGTTCACCACAGACAAAACTATCCACAAAACTGAAACTAAAGTTTACCAGCCTTTTTAAATAATTACAAAAACACAACCTTGTTGTGTATATGTGTGTGTATGTGTGTATATGTGTATGTGTGTATATACATTCATATATATATCCTCTTCTCTCACCCTGCCCTCCTGAGTGGACTACAACCAACACTAAGGGAGGCACATGTCAGGACCGACTCTCCATCATAGAGGCCCTTCCTGGACGTCCATGCTAGACCCGTCTCCCCTTCCTTGAGGCTTTTTGATTGCCGCCCCCCCTCACAATGGCACTGTCAAATGGACCCTTACTGTTACCCCTACGACCCATCTCACTCCTTTGAGTTGACACTATGTCTGGCCACTGCTACATTGTCCAGCCATAATTCCTGATAACCACCTATAGACTGACTACCATATAATGTAAAGTGGGATAACACTCCATTATGAACTATTATGAACCTTGGCTAAAACCATAGGCAACTTGTAGTCCGTCATGGTTACCACTGATTGTAATTTTTCTGCATGACTGAGTCGTGGATCTGCCAAACGTTTCTTCCTAGATTAACTGAACATAAGGGAGTTTTTCCTGGCCCTTGTTGCTCTTGGGTGCTCCTTCTGTGAAGCACCACGAGACAATACTATTGTAAAAGGCACTGTAGAAATAAAATTGAATTGAATTGAACCTACCTTTGGCAGACAAGTGGTACTCTCTATCCGTCATGCAGCATATCTTTTTTATAGTTGGCTGTAAATGACTTGTGTTCAGACTTGCAACATATCAATATGATCTAATATTTTTTTAATACTTACTATCGTAACATTTTGCCATATATCTGTTATTATTACTATTAGCAGCTAAGCCTCTAAATCTGGATCTGGATTTTGATTGATTTCACTGACATTGTAATTAAAAACACTTGGTTGTATGTGGTTTTGAATAAATATCTTAGCTATTTAATTGTTTTAAATTTCCTGTGGAAGTTTCCTGTGGAGGCTTGTCCTCTCTTTCCTCAATGGACTAGCCTCCACTGGTGAGAACAGACCTTGAGTCTTTTCTGCAATTATGTTATTTTAATATGTACTCAGTTATACCACCCTCCACTTGGGTATAATGTTTAATTTTAAGTATAGACAAGAAAACACACATGAAGTAAACTTGATTTTGGAGTGCTTTGATCACATACGTAGCCTGAATTACCAGTATACAATATTTTATGCCTACAAACATTGCAGTAATTGACATGTTTTAGGCTGTTGCCAGTATTTGCATATTAATACCCCTGCAAATATATTCAACTTAAATTTGATAACATTTAGCAAGAGGTTTAACCTGACTTTATCCAGTGTTCAAATTTCTACACCTGAAATATATGCAAATTGGCACATAATTAATGATATAACAGCTAATTTCCATACAAAAAGATGCATTTTCACATCCTGTAATACAATAAATGAGATCTATTTGTTGAATTTTCTACCCTATTAACTTGTAAGGCACTGTAAATGGGGGTCTATGTTATTACACTAATTAGCAGCCATAAAATTAAAAATTAGGTACACCAGCTTGTCTACCGACTTTTCCTCAAATTTGCCCTCAGAAGTTCACCCTTCTGAAAGTAGGACCAGTCTATAGGGGATATTTGGATGGTTGTTGTTTCATATTTCTGTTAATATAACAAAATTATAGCATAATTTTACAAAATTATTTCCAAATAAAGTTGGTCATTACTCCATATTATGGCAACACATGTTGCAGGTATTCAGTGTTGTATGAAAGATCACTGAGACCAACTCAGAGCAAATCCTGCATTTGTGGAGGGCACCAGCCATCACCACAGCTTGGTCAATCTTGTAACTTGCTAGCTTACTTGAAAGCTTGCTTGCTGCTAAATCTCCACAAAGGATACACTTTCATAGGTTCAACACTTTATCAAGAAGTTTGTCATGCTTCCCTTTAACATTAGTATCAAATTAAGTTAACCTGAAAAAAGTTTGATGCGTTATAACTGAAGTTGCCAACAAAGCTGGCTAGCGGTAGCTAATGTTAGAGTATCAATCATGAAAGCATTTGTAAACATCTCATATCGTTCTGCTTTCCATTCACCCTGATGTCCTGACTGAAATGTAATTTAAGCTGTGTATAGTCAAATCACTTCAACAACATAAATATGATACTATAAACCCTGGTATAAGGATGTTTCAGACTGGGAGAACATGCTTTCTGCAGACCAGGCATCCACCAATAATGTATCCAGGAAGCCTCATTTCTCTGCCTGGCGGCCTCATTTCTTATCCTGCGTAAAATCTATTTCGGGTTGGCGTCTTGATTACTTGAAGTTCTAGTTCTTTTTAAACTTGAGCGTTTTTATCAACTCAGCAGCTGTGTAAGAGTTCGTCATGCCTCCCTATGCTAAAATGTCTTATTATATCATCATTAACGCAAACAAAGCTTTGTTGTCAAACTAGAGCTGCCAAAGATAGCATGCAATAGCAAACAATAGCTTTTTGATTCTGAAAGCATTGTAAACATTGTTTCATATCACTCTGCTGTCTGTTCACATTGATTTCACTTTAATTTAAGCTATGCACAGTTGAATCACATTAACTACATAAAATTAGTAGCCTACCCAAAAAGGTGGATGTTTCAATCAGTAAGGAAAATTATTGTTCTGACTGGCTATCCTTTCTTATCTGAATTTCTTTACATGGTGGAGATAGTGTCGAATGGCAGCTAATGTTACAGGGCATTTATCACCTTTTTGCTAGAATTCATGGATGTCAAAGAGGGGGACCAAGTGTGTCGTTTTTTTTTTTTAATGTGCACTGTCTCACCAGCAACCCATTTACCTTCCACAAGAGTCCTGTCTGATGCAGACACTTAACAAAAAAATTGTTCCTGCACTACTACTATTGCAATTCAATTTTATTTATACAGCAACTTTTACAATAAATAGTATTGCCTCATGGCGCTTTACAACAAGGAGCACCCAAGAGTGACAGGGGCAAGGAAAAACTTCCTTGTAGTAGATAGTCTAGGAGGAAACCTTGGAAAGATCCATGGCTCAAGGGGGACAACACAACTGTCCAAGGTAATGCAGGAAAAGAACAATAAGTAGTTACCACGATGATACCACAATTTGTCCATAGTTTTAGCTGAGCAAAATTCCAAAATATTGTCTCACAAAAAAGTTACAGCAGGATAGAGTAGTAGCAGCCATACATAATGTTAAAGCCTATTTGTAAGAATTTCTCCCATCTAGCAATGAGGTGGTATACCATACTCTGGTCACAAGGGCTCTCATTTACAAAACTATTGTACAACAGAAAACTTTGTATGCGCTTATTCTAGCGCAAAACTTGGTATTTATCAATCTGAAAGTAGGCTAGAATGAGCAGTGGGCTATTTATGCACAAATTCACGTCAAGTCGGGACATGGTGTACAATTTCAAGGTGGTGATCACAGCACAGCGCAGCATTCCTGCCAGACAATTATAAGGTTTTGAATTAATTTCATGAAATAGGCCATAGCCTATATTAGACAAAACTACTCCTGTGCCTTTACCTCCTTTCCTAAACATATCCCGTTATTACAATAGTCCTTTATGCATCCAGGATTGCGGGACATATCATATCAACACTGTAATTTTGAAGTGAAATAACTTTGCAATGTAAGGCTATATCAGCAATTCATACGTTCTGTCTGGGAAATAAAGTTTTATATCCCCCACTTTCATGCCCTTTGAAGGCGTTGTAAGATGATTCCTGCGCTCAAAATTACAAACAAAAAGCTAGTTTCAAGGTGCATTGCCAAGATCCGTCAAGATTTCCCTTGACACTATAAGAATACAGTCCAATACCAGGTAGGCTACAAGCCAGTAAAACAGTATTGTATTTTCTTCATATATTTCATACAATATGAAAATTTCCATCCATAGTTAGCATCCCATTAGGTTTCCCTTGTTTTTTGTAAAGCTAATAAGCAATGACAACTTTCTGCACCTTTTCTATTCAGTTTGCAACTGCTATCCCATGATTATCTTCATAAAAGAATGCAAATACTATGTAAGGGATAACGTTCTGCGAGGCGTTTCGTAGAATAACTCAAGTGATGAGAGCCTGACGTGGAGCGAATGCTTAGGCCTACTAAGCATTGGGGAAATAAAAACTTTCAATTTATTATTTTTTTTAATTACCTGTTGATTAGAAAGCAGACAACTTCCAATCTCGTTGGAAGTTCTTTTCCCTCAGTAACTCATTCCATTTGGAAAAAGTCACTCCAGTGTTTGTTTGTTTGTTGTTCTGGAGTGTCGCAGGTTTCATTCTCTGTTTTGTTCTCTTTTGCGTTTTCTTGGCAATAGATTCTGCTCATCATGTGTTCGATATGATCCCCATCTTGAGAGTTTTCAGATAGGAGCATACATAAAATGCAAAACACGGAGCTGTATTTACCTGGTTGTCCCCTGCCAGGCCTGTAACTTTAAGATGGCAACACAACAAACATGGCGATCTGCATTGGCTACGCCAGAGCAATATATATACCTGGACACTGCAATTTTTTACTGGAGATAATTTACTAATTGGTTACTAATTGAAAATTACTAATTAATGATAATTTGTGAATTTGTTTTATAGACAACCTGAAATGGGCCTCCTGTGAAGTCCACTCAGGGGGAGTTGGTGATGAGTCAGCCAGTGGGAGGCAGGGATGACACTCAGCAGAGATGATTGTGGGGTAAAGGCCGAATTATGGTTCTGCGTTAACAGGGCACAGCATTCCTTGTCACCGTTTTTTTTTCTCTAATGGTTCTGTGTCAAGATTATATGCGCTGTGAAGCAATTCATCACCACAACGCCAGGGGGCATTGAGATTGCATGGACTCATTGTTGGAGTGTTTACCTTGAGAGTTCAGTGTCCGTGTAGCACACTTCACCAGATTTCTTTGAGTGGCACTATCTACCGTTCGACCATGCAGTCGAGTCTTGCAGATTCCTTTGTCATGCTTTCATTACTGTTAAAGAAACACTATACTTCAACAACCTCATTAAACTATTTACAAGGTTTCGGGGTAGTCAGTTTATAAAATGTTAACTAATAAATTTCTCATGACTACCTACAAAGTAGCCTACAGCCTGTTGACAAAGCACTAATTTTAAATTGTTGAAACACAGACAAAGTGCAACTGGGAAATCCTGCCACTGAATTTAAAATTATTTACAAAGCCTATACAGTGGACTAGCATGTTGCTAAAAGTTTCTACAGTGGGCTGCTGAAATATACCAGCAAATACAACAAAGCATATGGATGAACTCGACCAATCACAGCCCTTGTGATCCGCGTAGCTTGCCTTTGTGGTCTGCGTCAGTTCAACGTATGGTTACAAAATTTTAGAGGTGCATGTCAGTCGACGCAGGAGGTTTACGGAAGGGGTTTACGGAGGGGGTTTACAGCGAGCTATCCATCATGTACAAATTTGGGATAACCAAATAGCAGTGGAAGTTGAGCAAATTCCTCTTGTAAGTAGGCCTAGGTTACCATGCATTTTTCTCTAGGCTATCACAAATCACAACATGGACTCACTGGTTTCTTTTTTTATTGTCTCTCTCAGTCTTTTCAATTTTCTCTTGTTTTAGCAGGTTGAGTTAAGTTTGGGTTAAAAATCTGTGCATTGTGATGGGTTAGGTTGGTGCAGGTCCTTCTACTTGCATCTGGCTCTGATTCCCTCAGGATGTTAGCTCCATCTAGAGGAATTATATGGGTATAGATTCAGTTAACTACAGTCTGTAAATTAACAATATTGTTACTTTAGTTCCCCAAAATGGCAGTAGTCTTTGACATTCAGATTATTGTTTATCTGTCTTGCCTGTGTTACCTACCGTAACATGTCTTATTGGCACTAGAAATCTTGAAAATGACAGCTAGCACAATGCTGACCTGAATACACCTTCTCAACAAATATGTTTTTAAACCGTTCAAGGTATGAATTTCGGCACAGTGCAGTAAGAATATGAAAGTGTTGGTCAAATGTGTTTTGTCCAATTATGCTGAAATGTGTAATTTGGATTTTTTGGCGCACACTTTCCATATCACAAAATATCTCAAAACCGAAGTTTGCGATTTCCGACTGCTTTTGCAGTGTAGGGTCACAATTTTGGTGTATTCTTCTCCTCGGGCTTGGAGAATAGACAAATTGGAATTCAGTATATATGGCCCATGTCTGACCCTTGATTTAAACTCCTGAGAAATGGTCTATTGTCCACAGCCAATTATATCCAATTCAAATCCAACTGAAGGTCTTAAAGGGATCCCTGGCTTGTAAGATATGTTGGCCTTATAAGATTGATGCTGGCGTCAGCTCATTCAAAATATTTTGGGTTTTATAAAAGAAAATCCTCACTCATAAACTGACATTTTTGTAAAAAGTGACATCATCTGGTTGAGCTAATCACCTACTAAGTGCTGTTAATATAGCTACCATCCCCTCACCTTACAATGCTGGTTGTTTATTAGGTTTAATTGTATTATTAGGTTCTTTTGCTGGTTTTCCCTCCCTTCCCTGTCATCACTAGCTGAGTATCTACTAGTAGCCCTTCTAGTCACTTCGTGGTTTAAGTCTGAGGGCTGGGTGCAGCTTTGATTTTGTGTGTTAACGTCTCATTTAGTTTCAGCATTGCTGGGGACATCAGCAACGGTTTCAATCTCTGTGTTATTTTACAACTTTACTTATTCATTTTATTTTATTTAAGTTTATGCAAACAAGGTACATCTATTTTCTTGTACAAAGCTGCTGCTGGAACATCTTTGCGTACATAGTTGATGGAGTTAAAACGAGTAGAAAATGCGTTTTAACCCTTTGTTCACCCAGCTTGTTTTTTTTTTTTTTTTTGCTGTTGTTTTTTTTATCTAAATTATCCGTGGGGACAATCACTGAAGTGAACTTGTCACGGCCCGCTCCAGCAGCTCCAACTCCTAGCTGTGGTTCCCCGCCTCCCTGGCTGATTAGGTCACACCTGCACCCACTCTCCTCGTCAGCCACCACCTTAAAAGCCATGGCCGGAGAATCAGTCTTTGCCAGATTCTTGCCCTGTTACCTGCTCTTTGGCTTCGCTCTTGTTTCTCAAGTTGGATTTTGGATTTTTTCTTGTGTGACCCCTTGCCTGTTTATGGACTCTGGATTCTGCCTGGCCCTGCCTGTATCTTTGCTGTAAACTTTTCTCTTCTGCTTTGAATTGTTGTGCTTTTTATGTTTTTGCCTGGGTGACCAGTTGTCCCTGTGTGTTTTTTGAAGAAGAGTACGATTAACGATTAACGATTGACTCGCATTCTGTGTCTGAGTCTGCTTTTGGGTTCTTTATTGACACCCGGCCTTCGGCCCGGACAGAACTGAGTGCAGTGTCATTCTATATCTCATACAGCTCGGCTCCAGACTGCTCTGTTGTGTGCAGTGTGCTGTGCTAGCTCTCACAATTTTCCATTTATTTGTGTCAGAAATGTATTCTCCAGTTATCATCCCCCTGTTGATTGGTGGTGACTGCCGCTGTAGCAGCAGTATTTCTTTTTCTTTGTTTGTCATTTTTTGTGTTTGGTATATTTCCTGCTGAATAGTGAAAAAGAAAACAAGAGAAAATAAAACTATACATATTTTTTACCTCGCAATTCATTCAGTTGAATGGCTTGTGGCCCAGTTAATTGATGTCAGTGACCCATTCTGTCACATTCGCATGAAAGTTGTATGAATGAAAGCAACAACTGTTCTTACACAAAAATGTTTTTAGACCCCACATATGCAGTTATCAGGAACATTCACCAATGTTTTCTTGTCTGGTGTTCTTAGGTAAGAGAGAAATCTACACTCAAGTGCCCTGAAACCAGCAGTGACTTGCATAATAATTTATGTATTTTCATTAGTTTTGCAGCTGTAAATTATAACATTATATTTTTAAGTGGGATCATAAGTTTAAGAAAATTCTCCGAAATATATTCGTGAATAAATCTCATTATTCTTAAGGGTGTTTTAAATTGCAGTGGTTGGAGCTAATTTTAGCCTTTTGCTTTGAAACTAAAGGCCTTGTACTGTAACTGTAATTCATTACATTTGCCTAATTCTAATTACTCAAATATGATACAGTCTAAATTCCTCAATGGTATCTCATCAGGCAATTTAGGCTAGACTAAAATAAAATTAACTAAAATATAGCAATGATTACATCAATACATACATAATATCAGTCAACTTTTGAATAATTATTTTATATTTGATTACTGTAATCTCAAATATTCAGCTACCCAATTTTAAGCTGTAACATTGATAGTTCCAAATACCATTTCACTTAGACAATCATCGAGTACATCAAAGTTGGATGTATCAGTAGGATTGGAGACTTCTGGTTTGAATGGAGCTGGAAGGAGGTGAAGACGACCCCAGTCCAGCCCACTGAAGAAGGGATGGCCCCTAAAGTCGCCAACGCCTCTTGTCCCCAGGCGCTCTTGCCTCTCACAGATTAATCGTGTAATTAGAGAGCTGGCCTCTGCAGAAATCTGTGGCCCTCCTGAGGGGAATTCAAAGTAGTCCTGCAACAACAAAAATACAGCAATATAGCACAATACAATTTTAAAAATGGCTTACATTGAAACTATTTCCAAAATGCATTATGATCCAGCAATGAACTGATGCCAAATCTACCAAATCTGCCCCTACCTCCAAAATGGAAAAAGAAAAAAAAAATAGCCTGAGTCACATCACAAAGCTCATACATTCTTGTATAGTCACAAAGCTCATACATACCTCAGAAATGTTTCCAAGATTAGATCTATCTTAACTTTTAAAGACACAGAGACCATTGCACATGCATGGATTACTGCAATAGCCTTTTTTCTGCAAGCTGTTCAAAGTTCCTAAGGTCAATCTTGAAAACTAAAGGAGATAAGGCTTTTAGTGTCAGGGCACCTAGGCTCTGGAATTATCTGCCTGATGAAACCAGGTCAGCCTAGGCAGTATCCTCTTTAAGTCTCCATAACACTCACCTGTGTAAGAAAGCTCTTCTTAGTTTTGTTTAAGTGAATGTTACATTATTTCTCCTTAACAAACCTGTAGGTCTATGCTCTATGATCTTACATACATCTACAGCATATTTTGGAGGTAGGGGCAGATTTGGTAGATTTGGCATCAGTTCATTGCTTTACCTTTCTATGAAGCCTAATGACTATATGCCAATGACTAAACTTGATGCATGTCTCCTAGACATCAAAACCTGGATGACTAATAATTTCCTTTGTTTAAATTCTGATAAAACTGAAGTTATGATGATTGGCCCTAAACAGCTGACCAACATTCTACCCCATCACCAAAACTTACTCAGTGGCCTGTCACTGTCATGTAATGCAAAAGTTAAAGACCTCAGGGTAATTATTGACCAGGACCTCTCTCTAAAAAGTCATGTAAAACACATTTCAAAAACATCTTTTTTCCACCTACGAAATATAAGGTTAGAAAGTTCCTATCTTTTGAGGATGTTGAAAAATTAATACACGCATTTATTACTTCCAGGCTCGATTATTGCAATGCTCTGTTCTCTGTGTGTAGCAATACTTGCATCAAAAACCTACAACTAATACAAAATGCTGCGGCCAGGACTAAAAAATATGAACATATCTCTCCTATTCTTGCTTCCCTACATTGGCTCACTATTAAAAGTCGAATGGATTTTAAAATACTCCTCCTAACCTACAAAGACCTCAAGGCCGATGCACCAACATATATTAAAGACTTACTTGTCCTTTACCACCCTCCTAGAACCCTAAGATCCCAAAATGCTGGTCTCCTTGTAATCCCAAGAATATCAAAATCTACGATAGGAGGAAGAGCCTTCTGTTACCGTGCACCCCTCCTGTGGAATAGTCTCCCCCCCACATTCGACAAGAGGACACTCAATTAAGTCTAGACTTAAAACCTTCCTCTTTACTGTTTCCCATAGTTAGGGATGGTGCATGGCAAATCATCACTTCTCATGGGTCTTTTGGAAGGGACTGCCTCTGCTGTTGCCCCCACTTGTGAGGCATGGCAGCCACTGACCATCCCTGCAGTGGTGCTGGGTTACCATGCATCATACCTTAGTTATGCTGCTATAGCCTAGTGCCGCCACACAACCTTCATGCGTCATGCCGTACAACTCTCTCTCTCTCTCTTTCAGCTCTCTCGCTATTTATATATGTGTGTGTGTGTATATGTGTATGTGTATGTATATATATGTGTGTGTGTATATATATATATATATATATATATATATATATATATGTGTGTGTGTGTGTGTGTGTATGTGTATATATATATATATATTTATGCGCATATAGGTATGCCCAAATTACTGCTTTCTGCTTTTTGCTTCTGATGTGCGAGCCTGGCCTAATTCACTATTTTCCTCTGTCCACAATTATCTTTGCTTAGTGTCATCCCTGCCTCATTCCGGCAGTGTCCTCTCACCCTCCCCTCCTGAGTGGACTACAACCAACATTACGGGAGGCACATGTCATGACCGACTCCCCATCACAGAGGACCTTCCTGGACGCCGATGCTGGGCCCGACTCCCCTTCCTGAGGCTTTGTGATTGACCCCCCCTCACAATGGCGCTGTCAAATGGACCCTTACTGTTACCCCCATGACCCATCTCATTCCTTTGAGTTTTTCACTATGCCTGGCCGCTGCTACATTGTCCAGCCATAATTCCTGATAACCACCTATAGACTGACTACCATGTATTGTAAAAGTGGGATAATACTATGAACTATTATGAACCTTAGCTAAAACCATAGGCAACTTATAGTCTGTCATGGTTACTACTGATTGTAATTTTTCTCCATGACCCCTGGCAGTTGGGTTAGCCCCTTGAGTCGTGGATCTGCCCAAGGTTTCTTCCTAGATTAACTGAACATAAGGGAGTTTTTCCTTGCCCCTGTTGCTCTTGGGTGCTCCTTCTGTGAAGCGCCACGAGAAAATACTATTGTAAAAGGCGCTGTATAAATAAAACTGAATTGAATTGAATTGAATTCATTGCTGGTTTCAATCTGATATTGTATAGCACTTTGTAAATTTGTTTCTGAAAATATATAATAAAGATTATTATTATTATTACTACTACTACATGCTCAGTAGGGGCAGCCTAGATCTGCTCAACATACTGCAGCAAAAAGTTTCATTGTTGAAGCTACCTAATAAATACACTGCACTGTAAGTTACACTGAAAAAATTGCTGCAATTAAACACTGAAATGGCACAAGAGCTGTGTAGGTTTGCCTGCAGACTGGATTTAAACTACTGCTGCATCCAGCAAGAGCTAATTGGCTTATGTTTGACAATTGACTTCACTCAGAGTTTCCTGTATGTCAGTAATTATCAAATGCCCTTTTATAATATTGCAACCCTTGGGCAATATTCAATCTGTATGATGTATGATTAGCTCAACCAGGGTGCACTGAAATCAGAGGTGTAACCATGGGTATAATCTAATATTTAGCTTGGAGGCTATTACATCTGAGTGATTTAGACATGTGTAATACTACCGGATGCATTGCTGTTGTCTATATCATGGAAGCCCACCTTGAAATGGATGATCTTGGCGTACGTCTCAGAGAGAGACTCGGCATAGAAAGGTGTTGTCCCCAGCAACATTTCATAGGCGCATACACCAAGGGCCCACCAGTCACATTCTGTACCATACCCACCCCCACCCTCCACTGCACGCAATATCTCAGGAGACAGGTAATCTGGTGTTCCAACTGCCAAAGAAGAGTGGACCTGAGTAGTACACACATAAACACAATTACAGCTGATAAGACAGGCACTGACAACATTGAGTCCAGGTCTAATCAAATAAATGACACTTCAGTAGTAAATAGATTACAGTGAAACTCACCATTCCATCCTCCTGGATTCTCAGACAAGATCCAAAATCCCCAAGCCTTACATGGCCATCTGCAGTAAGCAGGATATTGTCTGGTTTGATATCTCTGGAAGTATGACAATAAATACACACCATACAGTATGATAGTTCATTCACAAAAGAGAAACTACAAAATACATTATTGGAAGGTTCTTCAGTTATGTGTGCTTGAAAAATACCTGTGAACATAGCCAAGCATGTGGACAGAGTCAATGGCCATAATCATCTCTGCAAGATAGAACTGAGCCATGTCTTCTGGGATCCTATCTCCAAATTTACTGAGCAAAGTCAGCAAGTCACCACCAACATAATAATCCATAACAAGATACTGAGAAATGGAGGAGAAAGCCAGTAAGAGATAATGTACTACCTACAATGGTAAATTCAGAGAAATGTACTTGTTTAAGACATAAACACATCCATTTCCCAGAACACCAATGTCAAGTTTGATTTATTTCCAATGACCTTAACTAGATTTGCATTTATTTGGGGGTCACTGATGATTGACTATTTTTTCAGAACATATTGCTGCAGTCAACAGGTCGATTGCATGTTGTACAATATCAAAAAGACACACAGTACTCAACTCAACTTCTTACACAGCTATTGTCCTTTCAAAACTGTATTACTGTAATTCACTTTTAGCTGGACTTTGGCTGCATGTGCTGTGAAAGCTTTGCAGATGATTCAGAATGCAGTGGCATTTTTGTCCGCTTTTAGTTTCTCTGCACTGGCTTCCTATTGCAGCCAGAGGTAAATTAAAAGCTCTCACATTGGCATACAGGACTGTTAGTGAATCTGCAAAATCCTACTTCAATGCTATGAGCTTATATGCAGCCTTATACTCCTTCGAGACCACTTTGCTCATCCAGTAAGTGTAAAGTACTTGGAAACTCAGACTGACCCAAATGCAGATTTGCGAAAAATTTATTTACAATAGTCCCAAAAAATCACAAAAGTGAAAACGCTCAGAAGATCCAAAACAACACGGTAATCCAAAAGCAGGTAGATAAATGTCCCAACAAAAACAGCAATCCAATCCACTAATCACAGTAAAAAATAATCCACAGAATCAGAGGGGTAGAAACTCAGAAAACTCAGATGGGCAAAAACACGGGATGGGAATCGGGTAAACACAGAAGTTGAGAAAAGCGACAGGTAACAATTCTAGAAGTGAGACTTACGACAGGTACACGGTCAGACAATCAGACAAAGAACAAGGAACGAACGGGAGTTTAAATAGGAGTAGAGACACAAGGGCAAACAGGCGACAGCTGAAACTCATTAGGGGAAAACAGAATTACGGAACACAGGTGTGAAACAATGAGGAAGGAAGGGGCGGGTCAGGTGAACAAAACATAAGCACATGGGAGAACAAAGAAAAACAAACAAGGAAACTGCAGTGCAGCGTGAGTCCAGCGGGGGGCCGATATCCCAGGAGACAGAATCATAACAGTAAGTGCTTGTCATGTCAGCCAACTATCAATGCCAGGAGATCTCGGCTAAGATTATTTATTTTGTAATACTTAAATGGTGGAATTTATTGGATACTGACATATGTTCTTTCGACAGTTTAGAGAGTTTAGAGAGAGAGAACAAGACACATCTTTTTATTCTGTACTTCATTTGAATAATTACCTGCCAGGTTTTTGAAAGTCACTTATCTTCTTAAAAGAAATTTCTTTTTGGGCCATTTTGGCTTGGCATACCTAGAGACTGCATTACGGGGCATGTGTACAGCTGAGCCACCTTTCACATGTGTTTAGAAGCCAGTTAAAGCAAGGATTCATGCCAGGTTATGTCAGTAAAAATAGTTACAGTGCACGAAAATGCAGAAAATAATAAAGAACATGATTTTCACACCACTCCTCTGTCCAAGTGAGAGTACACCCTGTGTAACAGATTGACAATGGCATCCTTCACTCCCACATTCTGGTTTGGGCGACCATGGCAGATCTGGGTTCTTAGGAGATGTAACAGTAGCCATTGGCTGACACATTCAAACTTCTAGTCCAGTTGCATATAATCCAGGCAGTTTACCCCAAAAATGGGCAGAGCTAGCAACTGTGTGTGTCATAATGCCATGGATTGTTGTCTGTCCACTGCCTACACTTGCATGTAAACATCCTACAGTTATTTCTCTGTGAGTCTGGGTTGATCAAACTTTTAAACATATCAAGCACTGAAACATTTTTTGTCTATTGTTAGTCTTTTTTTAAATAAATAACTAATTAACCAACTAATAAAGTCTATGCAAAGAAATGCACTGCACTGCTATCCGGTAGCTTTTTATGACAGTGTTCCGTTCTGTCTTCTCTTGGCTTTTTAGTCTCTGTTTTTATTCTTCCAAGCTTTTTCTGCGCTAACTAAATAACTGTTTCTCCTATGGAATGGAGAATGAAATGTAAACAATAAACAACAAACAGCCAGTGTTAATAGCATTGGGCAATCTAATCTATG
The DNA here is from genome assembly GCA_027481765.1 of Tenualosa thibaudeaui. NCBI lineage: Eukaryota > Metazoa > Chordata > Actinopteri > Clupeiformes > Clupeidae > Tenualosa > Tenualosa thibaudeaui. The sequence continues at coordinate 223,699 of JAIFZK010000009.1, forward strand.
AAATGTTGAAATCTATGAAATTTTTAACAATTTCATACTGTTTGAACAGATTTACACTAATTTAAGATACTTAAACAACATTTATTTAACTGTCTATATAATACAATTTTGAAGTGTAAACAATAAACTATATACTGCTACTGCTAGAAGATGCAGCCTCTAGCCATTTAGCATTCTTACAGTCTTGATTACATGGAATGGCTATATAAACCAATACTGTACATTAATATTGCCATTGATTCATGTACATTTGAAAGTTTTAAAGGTGGTTATGTTTGTCTATTGGGTACTTTGCAGATAGTGTATAGAACAGAAGGTATGAGAATATCCCAAAGTCTGGAGTTGTATTGTCCTGCCATGCAGCCAAGTAATGGGAACCTAATGCATGAGAATGTCCCAAAGTCTGGATTTGTATTAAATGGTATAAATCAATGGTCACTATGACATGGGTGTGTGGGAAAGGTATACATTGAGTGGTCACTATGATGTGTGTGGAAACTATAATGAAGAGAATCCATTGTGGAAAAAACAATACTGTTTACAGGAGGCAGGAGGAGGAAAAAGTACTATGGGAAAGTACATGGTTAAATGAGATAAGGGTAATGCTGGACAATACACAAAGAACCCAGCATGAATAAGAATAGTTCATTTTTAATAATAGAATGAATATGAATCAGACCGGAGCCTCCTGATTGGTTAACAGAAGCCCCGTGATGCAGGCAAGATGGGGGGTCTCTGGGTGGTTCGAATAGTATAAAAGCCAGATGCTTAGAAAGGCCAGTCAGAGCTTAATCAACTCTCAAGGTAAACGGTATCCTATCTGCAGTGGGTCTTCTTCCCTCTACTATGCACTTTTACTGTGAGGCAATTGCCTCTTGTAGACTTTGCTGGTATTAATAATGAATAAAGTCTTTGTCAGCAACTCTACTCCAACTTGCGGACAGTGAGTTCTTGGTTTTGACCAAGTGTATTGGGTGGGTTAGGACATTGAATTTGGGTTTTTTTGTGAATGTCGAGGTGATTTTCCATGACAGAGATTTGGCGTCACGGTGTCAGGATCTGCAAAGAACACAAGAGGACATCTGATTCCGGTTTCTGGTTTTCTGACCAGCGGTGATTCTTGGCAGGGCCCAAAAGAAAAGAAAGGAAAGCGCTTTGCTTAAATTTGATTTGCCAAGAGTCATTATCTGTGAAAGTAAAGTTGAAGCTCTGACAAAGTCCTTTTATTCTGCAAAAAGAACCTATTCTGCAAAAAGTTTAATAATAAGTGTTGACATTGACTTTAACTGCAGATAGACACTGGATATTGCAGTATATGGTATTGTGTCTAGATAAATGTTTGAGACGGGGTCTCGCCCTGTGTAGTGTTAAGAAAAGGTTTGAGACGAGGTCTCGCCTGGGGTTTGAGACGGGGGCTCGCCCTGTGTAGTATTTATGATATTGGCTTGAGACGAGGTCTCGCCTGGGGTTTGAGACGGGGTCTTGCCCGGTGTGAGGAAAGGCTGAACATGAGTAAAATGTGTGTGTGGATATGTTAAAAGCAAGTAAAGCACAAAATGTATTAAGAAAGCTTGTCATGAATGATGTGGTAATGTGCTGTGTGGAGATTGCAAAAAAACTAAAAGAGTGTTTGTATGTGTTTTTTGTTTGTCTACAGGGACACCCGTATGTTAGATGAGCTTGAGACAACCCTTTGCCTTAGAGACACGATCTAGAAAAACCTTCACTCTGAAGGCAATTGAGTCAAATCCACAAGTCTTTGCACTTGAAGAAGGACTTCCCATTCTCAGCGAGGTGTTGAGGAGAGTGACTGAGTGGATGCGTGAGAGTGGTGCGCAAATTGAAGATTGTTGCTCCTATCCACCCCAAGAACCGCCAGCACAGATATGGCTGCCAGATAGCTCTGCTCCCTGATAGAGAGGTCCTGGAACCGCTTTGAAGTGATAGTTGAAAGAAGACTAGAAGAGCTAAAAGATTGGATAAAGGAGACTCTGGCTAATGAAGAGGCAGAGGAAATGCTTGAGAAAATTATTGACAAAGATATGAGAGCGCTAACAGAGTGGTGGGGAAGACAGGTCTTAGCAGCTGATCAACCTAGAGGAAAAAGAATGCGGAAAAGGAGCCTGGGAAGAAAAACAGAGGGATCCCAGTCAGCAGAGAAAATAGTGATTGGAAGGTGCAACTGGGCAGGCTCAGAAGAGAAAGGAAAACTACCAGAAAGTGGGTGGTGGTTATCTGGGTTAGAGGAAGGAGTGGAGATGAGAACTGAGGACAGACCCCCACTACAGCAGAATATTAGAGCAAGAAAGGAAGGGAAAGGAGAAGTGATCTCACCACAGAAAGGAAAGAGCAGGCCCTCCAACGCATTATTGAAGAAGCATGCATGGTACTCCAAGTTGATGACCAAATAAGAAATGATTTGATGGGTCAACTGTGTGGGGAGGGTGGCTCAAAAAGAAAGTACAGATGTGTGTGAACTTTGCTCTCCCAGGATAATCAATTACTTCAGCATGGACAAAATTGAGTGATACAATTGATGAATAGAGATCCGTGATATGCATGTGAAATGTAAACTTGAGTTACACTGTCTGTAAGCCTTGATTCAACAGAAAATAAAGGAAAAGAAAACTGATTCAAAACTGTGCTCAGGCTAGGCTAGGAAGGCTAGGAAGTCTGTTTTGCATTAACCTAGAATGGATAAATAAGATAGAAGAAAGGAATATAGGATTATAATAAAACAGATTAAGAAAAATAAACCAAGTGTATTAGTGATTAAATAAAATATAAATGAAAAAGGTGGAAGTAGTAATTCCAGGAAAGAAGAGGAAGATAGAAATAGTGCAAGAGGAGAAAAACTAATTTTGGGTAAAAGTGGTAGATGTAAAGAAGGGAACTGATTTTGAAATGAAATACAGGACCCCAAGGGGGGTGCTGAATTATCTAAGGTGGGAACTTGAACAAGAAGACTAGGGATAAAGAATAAAATAAGACAGTGAATCTATATGGCGGATCCATTCCAAAAGTTTGTATTCCACTGTATGATAATTGGTTGGATTATAGCAAGCATAGTCTTTATTGTAGGCCTAGCAATAACTGTGTCTTGGGGCATAGATCAGAAACTGGATCAAGGGAATAGCAGGCGGAATAACAGTAATTAAGAGGACTCAATAGAATCACATGAGAAAAAACAACAAAGTAAGGCAATAAGGAAAATGAAATAAGTAGAGAAAGGAAAGTAGTGGAGAGGAAAGAAGAATCAGCAAAATGGCTGAATTAACACCAATGGAAAGGGTCATTAGAGAAAACCCAGGAAGCAGGAAACTGATAGAACGAGGAGTGGCGAGAACGAGAAGTGCCAATCTTGTGCCAAATGGAGGAAAAAATAAAAAACTACAGGAAGACTGAAACGGGAGAAAAAAGGCAGCCAAAAAGAGAGATGGAACATGAAGTATTGTTGAAGTTTTCCCAGCTGGCAGGCATAGAGGAAAAAGAATACAAAAAGAAGCAGTCAGCGAAGGAACCAGTGACCTCAGAAGAATTAGAAGACACAACAGGCATTATCAGGCAATGGAGGAGGAGAAGTCAATGAGGAATTATGCCCGAGCCATGGGACATTTGGAGCAGCAAGGAAGAAGTGACTACAAGAAAGCCACATGTGAAGGAATGAATCCCAGATGCCAACTGTCAGAAACATGTGGCTGGTGGGAAGAGGCCGTGAGGAAGATGCTTAAATGGAAGAAAAAGGGTGACGGAAGCTGGAACAGAAACGAACAATTGTTTACTGATGCACCAACAGGAGATCTGCTCGCACCTGATGAAGGTAGTGATGAGAGAGAGGGCAAGGAAGAAGAAACAGAGTATCAGGGCCTGGAGGAGAAGGTGGACCTGGAAGGTGGAAAAACAGTGCAGAGGACAGCCCTTCAGTGTGCAACTGTGAATTGTGAATTCAAAGGAGAGAGAGGACTGAAGATACACCAAGCAAAAAATAAGAATGTACGGTGCAGAGACGCAGGAGCATTAATGGAATGTCAAATAGGAGGAAAGCGATGAGGGTGTTGCTCCCACCAGCCATGATTGCTGCAGGCCTGTTGAGCCTCGACAAGGTACAGAAAGGGGTGTCAAAGGGCCTGGGTGAAATGTATCGGGGAATGCAGAAGGGCCTGAATGAAACAGAGAGTGAAATCAAGAAAAGTTTAAAGGAAACAGAGAAAGAATTAAAAAAGGAAAGAAAAGAGACAGAAAAGGAAGGAAAAGAAAAATCCAGAAAACAGAGGAAATGGAATTGGATGAAGAGGAACATATTATGGCACCCCTGATAGTGAAAGGGGCTATAGCTCACTATCAACCATGGACAAACACTGACACGGAAGGTCTGATGCAGAGGCATCCTGATCTACAAGAAGGAGCAGGAGTATGGATCACCAAGTTTGAAGAAGAAACAGTAGGGAAGACTATAGCATTAGGAGACATGAAGTACATGCTGAGTAAAGTATTGGGAAAAGCAGAGGCAGAGACAGTCCTGGACAGGGAGCACCTTGCCTACATGAATGACCCAAGTTTGGATGCCTTTGACAATGGAAGAAATAGAATCTGGAAGGCCCTGAGAGAGGCCTACCCTAAAAGATACAGCCCAAATGCCATCTGTGTGGATCGACTAAAAGAAGATGAGAATCTAGTGGCATTTGTAAAAAAGGCAACCCAACGGTGGAGAATAAGGATGGAACAGGATCCTGTCAGGGTTCAGTATGTTGGACCCAAACGCAGAATAAGAGATAAGAATGATTTATTCAGTCTTTGCAAAACCAGGGATTCAGAAAAAGCAGAGAGCATTAAAAGGTACAAAAACATAAATCCAGGGAAAAAAGCAGAGAGCATCAAAAGGTTAAAAAAACACAAATCCAGGAAGCACAGGGAGCAAAGGCAAAACAAGTCTTCTAAATGGGAGATCCAACAAAGCACAGGGAACAGGCGAGACAGACAGGTCAAAAAACGAAATACTTTCAGGACTCACAGGTCAGGTAACAACAGGCAAATCAGACAACGAGAGACAAAACAAAGGAATCATGGGGAATAAATACTGTGGGAAGGAGAGCGGGAACCAATGAGGGACACAGACATAATGGGAGAATAATTGACAACAATAATCACAAACAGGTGTGTGACAAAAAACACAAAGACAAATGTAAAACCCCAAAGCGTCCAGCAGATGGGGCCAGACCAGGGACGAAAGCAGGGAATCCTGACAGATCCAGAGAGGAATCATGCCATGAGAGCCTAATTCAGAATTGAATGCCCTGCCAAAGAAGGTAAAGACCATGCTGGAAGCAGATTGGAGGCTGGGGACTATGGACAAAGATGAATTCAGACAGGCAGCGTCACATTTCGTGACACTCTACAGGCAAGACAAGGAAGAGAAAGATCAGCAGAGTGAGGAAGCTGCACGGAAGCTGGTCCAAATGCAGATACAAGAGACTAAGAATGTAAAAAACGCAGCAGTCCAGGCTCCTGTGGTACAGCAAACACAGAGCCCTCTACAATCCGCTCAGCAGCCCCAGACAGCACGACAACAGGTGCGAGCACCCGCGATGTCCCAAGGGTAGGCTCCAATGGCACAACAGCAGCCACAGGCGGTCCAGCAAGGATTGCAGCAACAGACACAGGTGATTCAACCCACACCCCAACAAGTGCAAGTACAGCCTTACCAAGCACCAATCCAGTATATATAACAGAACCAACAAAATAGCCAACCCCAAGTACAACAACAGGAGATGCAGCAGGGAACCAGTGGGCCAGTCTCCCCCTACGGGGGAGCCCACTATTGACGGGGCCCAGAAAAGCCAGGGGAGGGTCAATTCTTCATCATCTCAAGAGGAATTGATAGAGAACAAATGCTGCAGGTTCTCAGAGAGGGCAAAAGTATACAATCTCTAGTAGACTCCGGAGCAGCATACACCTGTCTTCAGCCAGCAGATGCCCAACACCTCCTCAGGTCGAAAGGAAAGTTCCGAAAGACCGTTGGCTTTTCAGGGGAAGTGCAGCTTAACCCAATGACTATTCCCGTATCAATTCGGATCAAGGACAGGGAAGCAAAGATTCCTATACTAATTGCGGAAAATACCCCAAGCAACCTAGTAGGAAGAGATGCACTCTGCAAATTGGGACTGAGAATAGAGTGCTCACCGTCAGGAGTGTCGATCCCAGAAATAGCGGGACAAATGATCCTGATGACCTCAGAAAGACAAATCAGAAAGCCCAGAAAGTCTACTGGATAGGCAAAACTGAACCAAAGATTGAGTGATAGAGGAAGATAGAGGAAGGCTTCCTGAGGAGAATACATGGAATGTTGAGACAACCAAGATGTCTATTTCACTGCTCAATAAGGTTTGGCAAAACACCAGACAAGGAAAAGGAAGAAGAGTGGCTCTGTGAAATGGGTCCGGAAACTAGGTACCCGTTGGAGATACACGGAGTAATTATCGCCGCAGAAGGAATGGCGACAGACGTGCATTTCAAAAGTGGGGGGCTTGGAGAGAAACTGATGCAACACTTTGAGATGCCTGGAACTGTGCCCCATATAACTCTGAAAGTAGGGATAGGGTTCCGGGCCAGAGACATGGGACCAATATGCTAAGAGCAAGACAAGCCACATGGATGGTGCTGGAGGAAAAACAAGGATTTCAGTTGGCAGGCACGGGGAACGAGAAGAACAGACTGTATAAGATTACGTGCAAAGAGTTCCCCGGGTGGTGGTGATGGAAGAGAACACTGTTGCCACTGTTGGGAGAATCACAAGCCATTTGATGAGTTGGACGTCGATTGGGACAGATTCGCCAATCAATAACAAGAACGTCTCGGTATCCGTTGCATGGAGGTAAGGTGATATAATCCACCTGCAGATGTTTAAACGGGCCTGGCAGAGCGGGAGTCTTTAACATTTAGTTTAGTTTTTAGTAGTTTAACACGACTATCGTAGTTGTTTCTCATACAGGTCACACATCTTTTCACCACATCTTTGGCTACTGCAGTGAATTTGGGATTCCACCACACTTGTGAAAACCCGTGTTTCATTTTTTCAGCTCCAACATGTCCCAACGAATGTATTTGCACCGCTAAATGATTGAATAGGACTTCAGGAGCTACTACTCTTGTTCCATGCCTCCAAAGCTTGTCATCATGGAGCTTAGCAGAGTTCTCAATCCATGTCCACTTCTCTCCTAGCGTCGCCTCTTCTTGCATTGTTTTGATGTTTGATAATTTCTCTGAAGCTTTTTCATCCTTTTTGACTTGTCGGAAAAATTTCATTACCTTGTAATCCGTCCGTTTCTTTACACTCCCCTCCTCTTTACGCAGCCGTTTTAGAGGCTGCATCCGCCATTGCGTTGCCTTTGGCTTCAACTGGGTTCTCTTTAGTATGAGTTTTAACTTTCATCACTGCCAAGTCTTTGGGTAGTTGCATTGCATCAAGTAGTTCCGCCACAAGCTCTGCATTCTTTATGGGTATGCCTTTTGCTTTCAGTTCTGCTTGTTGGGCTGACGTTCCCGGCACTATTGAGTCTGATTTCAGTACTTCAAAGTCGTTGGTCACTGCCCATCCAGCGCATCGTACTCCATCGACCACCATTGAAGATCCGTCAGTGTATAAAATTAGATCAGGACTTTGCAAAGGGTCCTCTCTCGTAAATTGTTTTTCATCCATCAATTTGACTAAATCTTCACAACAATGATCTTCCTCCATCTCTGCAGAACTTGGTGTTATGAAAGTTGAAGGGTTGGACACAGTAGCTTTTTGAATGGAGATGTTGGGCGACTCCAGCACTGCTTGCCAATTCCCCCATCGACTGTCAGACACTTTTACAACTTTTCTCATGGACAGCAGAGTGTTCACAGCATGTGGGCATCTCACAGTCAACTGTTAATCCAGCACCAGGCTTGCCACTGCTTGGATTGCCAGGAAGACAGCTTGAACTGCCCGTAGACGGGGGCTGAACCCCAACGCCGCAGTGTCAGCTTCGCAGAATAGTACCCCACAGGTCAAGTCCACCATGCTCCTGAGTTAGCACCGAAGTCATAAAGCTGTCTCTCTCATGGACATAGAGGATGAAAGGTCTGTTGATGTTAGGAATGCCTAAGGCAGGTACATTACACAGGGCTTGCTTCAGTTCTTTAAAAGTTTGCTTTTGAGCGTCAGTCAGCTTGATGATTGCTTTAGAGTCAGGACTTCCTTTCAACAAGTCAATCAGGGGCTGCGCCTTTTCACTATACGATTCAACCCATGCTCAGTTGTAGTTGCACAATCCCAAGAATGAGCGCTGTTGTTTGATTATGCTTGGTTCAGGAGTTCTCTTGATTGCGTTTGGGCGGTCAACGGTAATTTCCCTCTGAGATTTTCTGCCCCAGGTAGGTCACGGATGGCATAGACATTTGTGCCTTTTCAAAGCCCACCTTGTGTCCTTTCAGATGAAGATAATCGATCAACGCCCGCATGTCTCTCAACAAATCATCCATGTAGGTGATGACTTCTGAAAGACAGGTGTCGTTGTAGACCTTGGTTGTACAGGGTGGCACTGTTGTGTAGGCCTTGGGGAAGACGGGTCCATTTGTAATGGTTTCCATCAAAGGTGAAAGCAGTCCAGTCTTGGCATTCGGGAGCTAGTGGAATACTCCAGTACGCACTTACGGCATCTAGCACAGAGAAAACTTTGTGCTCAGGCCTGAGGGTGTTAAAGATGGTAGAGGGATCCGGAACCACAGGTGTCAACTTGTCAATTATCTTGTTGGCTTCACGGTAATCAAGCGTCAATCTCCATGTTCCGTTAGGCTTCCTCACTGGCCAGACAGGGCTGTTGGAAACACTCTGAGTCTTCTGCAGGACTCCTTTTTCTTCCAATTCTCTGATTATTGGTTTCAGACCTTCAATGGCAGCTTGGTTGGTGGGATATTGTTTTGTGCTTGGGGGAACTTTTCCAGTCAGCTTTACTGGTTCCATATCCAATAATCCACAGTCATTTTTCCCTTTGGCCCAGATAGGAGGCTGGCTTTCAACCGGAGCAATACATCCATTCCCAGGAGTGGTTCTTTGATCTTTTCTCCCACCCACATAGGACAGGGTATTTCAGTGAAACAGCCGATGTTCAAATCAAGTGGGGTCGTTTCTTGCAATCTCAGTTTGTCACCACCAGCACTGTATGCACATCTTGTATTGTCAGATAGAGAGATATGATGCCGGTCCGCAAAGGTTTTAGGAATAACAGTGAGTTCAGCTCCAGTGTCAATTAAAAAGTCAATTTCAACATCTTTGTTTATTTGGGCAGTCACATAAAGGCTATTTTGTTCCAATCTCACAAGGGCAGCAATTGGGCGGATGGAGGGGACCTCTAGTTTCCCAAAATCTTAGCTGCAAGTTGTTTCACTTTGTCTTCGTCCATCTGGTTGATCTTGTCAATCACCTCTTTGCGGCAGTCATCCTCTTTTGAAGACTTTCAAAATTGACAAACTTTCGCCCAATGTCCTCGCTTTTCTTTCCTGCAGCCGCTGTTGAAGAAGTAGCACCTTGCTTTTTGAGAAGTTTGTCTAAGGTGACCTGGCGTATCTTGATGTCCAGATCTCAGGCTACTCTCGTTGCTACTCGCACAACAGCATCCAATGTGACAGCATTGTCTTGCCATGTGCCTGATAAAATCATCTTCGTTCCTTGTTTAATTTCTGGAATCAGTCCATCCAAGAAAGTAGCTTTAGCCACTTGCTGTGTAGTAGTTCCCAGGTCATCTGGATTGTCAGTCAGACCAGAATGTAGCACATAGACATCTCCGAAATGTTTGAAATATTCCGTCTCATTGGGCTTCTGTACCGTTGAGGTGATCTTACTCCAATCCTCATTGGCTCTGGCTCTTTCTTGGACCCATGCTTTGATAAGCCTCCATCCACAGCAGCAATCACTTATTGCTTCTAGGGTTCCAATTGATATTTCTTTTTCTAAGTCTTCCTTAAGTCGGTCTGCCTCTGCATCTCCTAGGCTGTAGGCCAGGATTTGGAATGTGTCCAAGGGGTGAAGAGAGTGCAGACGTGTCAAGCGTTTCAATTTAATCCAAGTATCTAGTCCCACTTCTTTCAGATGTTTCACCTCTTTGGCCCATCTTTCAATTGCTTTGGCAGAAGCCGGCACGTTGGAGACATGGGCCACTATCTTCTTATCTTTTCCTCCAGTCTCCAGTTTTGTTCTGCTGCATTCTTGTGCATAGAGGGCGCACATGAGCATCATTCATCAGGTGTTGACTTCCTGGGTATATTGCAGTTGAACCACAAGGTGGTGACAGGGCTCTCGGGGGATTATCCTCCGCCTATTCACAAGGTGGCGCTGACGGGTCGGGAGATTGGTAGGATTCAGGAGAGACCTCCTCCCTGCTTACGTCACCTCGGTGCAGAGCTGCATACTGTTGTTTCAGATTCTCAATCTCCGACGTTTACACCACCATACATTGATCTTGTCGTCGGGCCAAGACCTCAGTTTGTTCGCATCACTCTGGCACTCTGGCTCGCAATCTTCTCATCGTCTAGTCTTTTGCAATAGACCTTCCTCAAATTGTCTCGTGCCTTCTCAGCTGGCTCATCAACACCATGGCCAAGGGAGTTTTATTGCGTTTGGAACTTTTCCATTTCTTAAACACTGTTGATAGGTCATTGAACGAACGTTTTAGCTTGTATGTTACAACGAGACGGGAACCAGAGCAGGACACTTACATGGCATCTATCCTAGCTCAAAATCAGTGCAACGGAAAGGCAAAGCAGGCCATAGCATACTACTGCTCAAACTTGGATGCCGTTGCTCAAGGCTATCCTCCTTGTTATCAGGGATTGGAGGCAGTATATTCTGCATATGTAAAGGCATCAGCAATAACAATGGCCAGTGGGATGGCCAGTGGTCATCTACACAAGCCATGCAGTGGCCCAGTTGGGACAGGGAAAATTTTGTCTTACCCCACAGAGGCAGCTTCGCTACTACAATCTCACATACTGCCCAGATGTAACGATCAGGGTGTGTGACATGGCAGGCAATCCAGCAGACTATGTTCCTCCAGAGTACGATGGAGCGCCACACGAGTGTATAGCCGACTCACTAGCATTTTCTAAGCTTAGGGAAGATTTGCCTGGGCCATGTGTTTTCTCTCCCCAATCTGTGTCAGCAGGTGGTGATCCAGATGAGCCCAGAGCAGGACCAAGCCGACAGGGGGGTGAAGGAGTACAACCCTGCGGGCCTGGACCGTCAGTGGGGACGAAAGCGTATATGGAGCAGATATACGCTAATAAACTAAGAAAACCAAAGAAACCAAGAGCAGAAGAATGGGGTCTAAGAAAAGGAGACCGAGATCACTGAAAGGGAAAAAACCAAAGACACAACCGCGAAGGACACTGGAAAGTTGGCTGGGGTCGAATTCCTGGCTCCGATGGGCTACGTACACAGCCAAATCAATATATCCCAAAGGAAAGTGCTATATATGTGCCAAACAAAGGAGTAGAAATTGCAGCCAAATATGTAAACTATGCTGCCCGCATTATACAGCAAGCAGTAAAGAGAAGAGAAGTCTGCAAAAGGTCATTTCCAGACCTAAGGGCCACAGAGAATGAACACATCACAGAGTACAATATTGATTGGAATGCAGGATATGAGTGTATAATTGGAGAAAAGTCGCCATATTCCAAGGGACAAAGTGCTGAGGGCAGACCCTTAGGTGAAAGCAGGAACTGGGTGGAGGTAGGGAAGTTCACAGGCCCCTGTAAGAATACATGGAGGAGAATCGAGAAAAGATACCTAACTCCTGAAAAATGTTGTGAAGATGCATGGAAAAAGAAGGAAGCATGGCGTTGCTTTCGAGACGATGAACATTGTGCACCTAGTCTTGTTTATCAGGCTGAATTCAAGGGGTATATAGAACAGGAAACCCCACTGGAAGGGATGTACTGGGTATGCGGGAAGAAATATGGAGTACAAAAGACCCTGCCTAAAAACTGGGTGGGAAAATGTCCCTGGGTGAGGGTTGTCCAGGCCACCCACATCCTACCCTTCTCCCAAGAAGGAAATACCATGACCCAGGCTCCAAAAGTCAAGATCCGAAAACCACGGGACATTTCCAAAGATAACCTAACTCTGGGATTCAGCCAGGATGTTCCAAAGGAATGGCCTAATTCACTTTCTTCCTCTGTCCACAATTATCTCAGCTGAGTGTCATCCCTGCCTCATTCCGGCAGACTCCTCCCCTCCCCTCCTGAGTGGACTACAACCAACACTAAGGGAGGCCTATGTCAGGACTGACTCTTCATCATAGAGGCCCTTCCTGGATCATGCTAGGCCCGTCTCCCCTTCCTTGAGGCTTTGTGACACCCACCCCCTCACAATGGCACTGTCAAATGGACCCTCACTGTTACCCCCATGACCCATCTCACTCTTTTGAGTTTGACACTATGTCTGGCCACTTCTACATTGTCCAGCCATAATTCCTGACAACCACCTATAGACTGACTACCATATAATGTAAAGTAGGATAACACTCCATTATGAACTGTTACGAACCTCAACTAAAACTATAGGCAACTTGTAGTCGGTCATGGTTACCACTGATTGTAATTCTTCTGCATGACCCCCGCATGACACCCCAGAGTTGGGTCAGCCCCTTGAGTCGTGGATCTGCCCAAGGTTTCTTCCTAGATTAACTGAACATAAGGGAGCTGACCAACACTCTACCCCATCACCAAAACGTACTCAGTGGCCTGTCACTGTCATGTAATGCAAAGACCTCGGGGTAATTATTGACCAGGACCTCTCTTTAAATAGTCATGGAAAACACATTTCAAAAACATCTTTTTTCCACCTACGAAATATTGCTAAGGTTAGAAAGTTCCTATCCTTTGAGGATGCTGAAAAATTAATACACGCATTTATTACTTCCAGGCTCGATTATTGCAATGCTCTGTTCTCTGGGTGTAGCAATACATCAAAAACCTACTAATACAAAATGCTGCGGCCCGAACACTCACCAGGACTAAAAAATATGATCATGTCTGTCATGGTTACTACTGATTACTACTGTAATTTTTCTTCATGACCCCTGGCAGTTGGGTTAGCCCCTTGAGTCGTGGATCTGCCCAAGGTTTCTTCCTAGATTAACTGAACATAAGGGAGTTTTTCCTTGCCCCTGTTGCTCTTGGGTGCTCCTTCTGTGAAGCGCCATGAGACAATACTATTGTAAAAGGCGCTGTATAAATAAAACTGAATTGAATTGAATTGAATATTAAGGAAGTCAAGGGGGTACAACCGTCTCGGGCCCTATCGGTCTTGGTTCCTGTTATTGTTTATACGATGTGTGAATGGAGATGATGAATGAATGGGGGAGGCAAGTATTACCTAGGGTAGGTGTACCGATCACTGTTTCCCGCTTAAGGGTAAAGAATAGCTTGTCATAGGGAATCTCAAAGCATGAAGAATTGCTGGAAAATTCTGAGGTGGGTGACCCTATACCATTCATTTATTGCTGTGCTTACCCGTGCTCCTACCCATCACTGCTTTGCGAGTGGTCACTATGATGTGTGTGGAAACTATAGTGAAGAGAATCCATTGTGGAAAAAACAATACTGTTTACAGGAGGCTATTAAATGAAAAAGTACTATGGGAAAGTACATGGTTTAATGAGATAACGGTAATGCTGGACAATACACAAAGAACCCAGCATGAGTAAGAATAGTTCTTTTTTAATAATAGAATGGGTGGGAAAATCCACCAATATGAATCAGACCAGAGCCTCCTGACTGGTTAACAGAAGCCCTGTGACACAGGCAAGATGGGGGGTCTCTGGGTGGTTCGAATAGTTTAAAAGGCAGATGCCTAGAAAGGCCAGTCAGAGCTTGATCAACTCTCAAGGTAAACGGTATCCTATCTGCAGTGGGTCTTCTTCACTACGCACTTATACTGTGAGGCAATTGCCTCTTGTATACTTGGCTGGTATTGTGAATAAAGTCTTTGTCAACAACTCTACTCCAACTTGTGGACAGTGAGTTCTTGGTTTTGACCAAATGTATTGGGTGGGTTAGGACATTGAATTCGGGTTTTTTTGTGAATGTCGAGGTGATTTTCCACGACACATACAACAACAACAACAACAACAAAACTACACAATATATAACTTTAAGTAAATCTTAGTATAATAAAAAATATTAATCAATGACAGAAAAAAATCCATTTAGATCTGCTAAGCTAATTATGGCTTTTCTGATGCACAACTTACAAAGGCTACTTATAGTCCAAATATACACTACACAATAAATTAACAGAACATTCTAAAATTGTTCAGTTTTAGCATACTGAGTACACTTATTAGCATATGAGCAAGTATTTGAGTAACGCTTAAGCACTTGAGAACTATCAGTATGCACTTGAGTATACTTGAGGATGAAAACAAAATAGTATACACATACTATTTTGAACTCATCTTGAAAAAGTACAACTGAAATATGATCATTTTTAGGACAATGCCCAACATCTCTGTTTCAAATTTTGCAATAATAATTCAGAGATGTTATTCAAGGTGGAGTTCATTGATCCATAAATATTTGATAATTATTTGATCATAAATATGAAGAGGAACAATTTGAACCTTATTCCCCATTACATGTACCATCTCATGGTGTTGAATGTGTCAAAAAATTACTAATCCTCACAAGGTAATTGTCATCTTGAAAAGCGTAGTGGAGTTCTGTAATCCACTGGCGATCTCCCTTTAGAAGGACCTCCCTCTCTTCTTGGAAGCAAGCTGTCTGAAACCCACAGAAACAACAGACCTGGACTAAGACACCTCATAAAAGGGCAAAGACAGCTATTCAGTTCATGATGGTATTCGGCATAGCCTACCTCTCCACGCTTCAGCATATCCCACTTGTTCATTATCTTCATAGCGTAAACCTGCTGTGTGCTCCGCATCCTTGCCACAGCTACCTGTAGACATAGGAACTGGCTTAGATAACCTCACATTCTTACAGAATGCCCCACTAACCCTTATGGAATTGTTGTTTTTTCATTTATTTAAGTCTGTGGATTTGAAACTATGGAGCACCCCCTACAGTCATTTTTTTGTAAATTACACCAGCATCCTAAATTTTCACCAATGTATGTGCATTTCTTTGCAAACCAAAGAATAGGAACAAGTAATAATAATTTTTCAAGAGTTATGTTAACTGACAAATCACAATTTCATTAGGCTCATTTGAGAGTTACTTTCAGATTAAGACCAAATAGGGAGCTGAGCCTTCATTGGACTGGTAATAAGTCATTTAGCCACAAAGCTGGCAAATGAACCTTTATCCCTTTAAAAGGGACATAGAATTAAGAACCATTTTTACCTTCATGGGAGAGGTTGTGAATGGCCACAGAGCTGTCATAAACATCTTAGATACAGCCATTAAACATGAACAACTTAGGATAAAGCTTGTTTGTGATGTCAAATCAACTGTACTCCAATAAGGGTTGCCAAAGAGGACGCTAGCATTCAGAAGCATTCAGTTTTCGTAATGTCTGCACCCCAGTGTCAACTTTACATTACAAAAACCCAACAACACTATTACATCTTTGATCTCCTCAGCTAAAGCCTCAACATGCTTACTGGATCCTATCACAACAGATCTTCTTAAGGCTGCTCTCCCTCTACTGGCTGAGACGATTCTTAAAATCACTCATAGATGAGCATGTCCCAAAATCTTTCAAGACATCTGTTATTAAGCCATCTATTAAAAAACCTAACCTTGATCCTGGTGTCCTGGCTAACTACCGACCCATATCTAACCTCCCATTTGTATCAAAAATACTTACTGACTAAGAATAGTGTCTAAGTGAATCTGTAGCTCCTTAAATGAAAATAATATCCAAGAAACCTTCCAGTCAGGCTTCAGAGCTAATCATAATACAAAATCAGCCCTAGTTAAAGTCTTCAATTATCTCCTCTCTCATCTCATCTGATAATGGATATATATCAAATATTAATCACTGGATCTTAGCGCTGCCTTTGACACTATTGACCATGGCATCCTACCACACAGGCTTGAACACATGATAGTGTAGGAGAAATTGTAATATCCTAAAAATTCAATTCAATTCAATTCAGTTTTATTTATACAGCGCCTTTTACAATAGTATTGTCCCGTGGCGCTTCACAGAAGGAGCACCCAAGAGCAACAGGGGCAAGGAAAAACTCCCTTATGTTCAGTTAATCTAGGAAGAAACCTTGGGCAGATCCACGACTCAAGGAGCTAACCCAACTGCCAGGGGTCATGGAGAAAAATTACAATCAGTAGTAACCATGACAGACTATAAGTTGCCTATGGTTTTAGCTAAGGTTCATAATAGTTCATAATAGAGTATTATCCCACTTTTACATTACATGGTAGTCAGTCTATAGGTGGTTATCAGGAATTATGGCTGGACAATGTAGCAGCGGCCAGGCATAGTGACAAACTCAAAGGAATGAGATGGGTCATGGGGGTAACAGTAAGGGTCCATTTGACAGCGCCATTGTGAGGGGGGGTCAATCACAAAGCCTCAGGAAGGGGAGTCGGGCCCAGCATCGCATCCAGGAAGGTCCTCTGTGATGGGGAGTCGGTCCTGACCTGGGCCTCCCATAGTGTTGGTTGTAGTCCACTCAGGAGGGGAGGGTGAGAGGAGTCCACCGGAATGAGGCAGGGATGACACTCAGCAAAGATAATTGTGGACAGAGGAAAATAGTGAATTAGGCCAGGTTCACACATCAGAAAGCAAAAAGCAGAAAGCAGTAATTTGGGCATACCTATATGTATATGTGTATAAATATATATATAAAAATAGAGAGCTGAAAGAGAGAGAGAGAGAGAGTTGTACGGCATGACACATGAAGGTTGTGTGGCGGCACTAGGCTATAGCAGCATAACTAAGGTATGATGCATGGTAACCCAGCACCACTGCAGGGATGGTCAGTGGCTGCCATGCCTCGCAAGTGGGGGCAACAGCAGAGGCAGTCCCTTCCAAAAGACCCATGAGAAGTGATGATTTGCCATGCACCATCCCTAACTATGGGAAACAGTAAAGAGGAAGGTTTTAAGTCTAGACTTAAAGGTATTGAGAGTGTCCGGTTGTCGTATGTGGTGGGGGAGACTTTTCCACAGGAGGGGTGCACAGTAACATAAGGCTCCATGAATACCAGCATAAGAAAATAGCAATGTTATGTGTATGTCATGTGTAAAACCTTAGTCTAAAGGCTGACAACCAACCAAGCAAATTAGGGTTAGGAATGTGGGAAACAGAGAGTGCTGGTGAAAAACAAATAGACATCTATCTCCACCAGGAATTTAGAGGCAGTGGGCATGGAGTCTAGACAAGGTAAAACAACAGAAGGGCAAGAAGTCAAATGTCATTGTGAGGGCAATAAGGTCTGCCATTTGTTTTACATGTGATGTGTGCTCTTGGGGGTATAAAAGGGAATCCTAGTCTCCAAGAAGAGAGGCTTGTTACTCTAAATTCCTTGTGAAGGTTTTGTGTGGGTAACTTGTCTCCGATGTCGTGATTAAAGACTGCTGTGATCCACCACGTTGCCTGCCTCAAGTTTTTTGACCACAATAGGCATGAAAGATTCTGCATTAGCCTGATTAAAATCATACCCTTACTGGTCCCTACCAGTTTGTACACACTCACAAAATGAGTCATCATCCTACACGAAAGTAAAGTTTGGTGTACCCCAATGCTCAGTGGTAGAGCCCCTCTTATTCTCCCTGCACATGCTACCTTTAGGATCTGTTAAAAGGAAACATGGCATTACTTTCCACTCCTGATGTCAGGTCTGCATCTGATCTGGCCACAACCACACCACCTCACTCTGCCTCATGAACTCACAGCTCATCTCCTGTTCACTGCCACTTCCTGGTTTGCGTGCACCGTTCCCCCATGTATTAATTGGTTTCACCTGGGCTCCACGTTATTTAAGTGCTTCTCCCTGATTCCCTGATGTCTGGCCTGGTGTTGGTTGTAGTCCACTCAGGAGGGGAGGGTGAGAGGAGTCCGCCGGAATGAGGCAGGAAGAGGAAGAGCCTTTTGCTACCATACTTACTAAATAACCCAACAGTTGGGTTAGACCCTTGAGTTGTGGATCTGCTCAAGGTTTCTTCCAAGACTAACTAAACATGAGGGAGTTTTTCCTTGCCACTATTGCTCTTGGGTATTCCTTCTGTAAAGCACCATGAGACAATGCTATTGTAAAATGTGCTGTATAAATAAAATTTAATTGAAAATTTAATTTCAGTCATAAACATTAAAGAACTGTCATTAATGTTCATTATGCATGCATGTCATGCTAATGACAGTCTCATGTCACTCTTATTTTGACAGTGTGTTACCTCACATACATATGTGTTTTTTATAGCATACAAATATTTAAGCGTGATTAATCTAATAAAATTTCTATGGAAACTGGTAGCTGAACATCACTTCTTGAATATGCCTGTGTAATTAAGAATCTCAAGGATGGTGACTGCTGTTCATGTCAGTTATAAGATAAGGATCAAATCTTCTCTATGACAGACATTCTTAAAGAATATGATGCTGTGTGTATATTTGGAATATAAAGTTTGATTTCATATTAGGCATAAGCATACAGTATATGCTTACCCTGGTAAGCCAAACCACAACATCAAGAGGTAGGGTGGCTATGACTGATAGACTGGGCACAATCCTAGGGATGAAATCAGTAGTTGTCTTTCAAACTGCCTCTGCATGCAATAGTATAGAGTTTAACCTAATCAGTGCAATGTCGGCAAAACAGTAACTTTCAGAAAAGCCCAAGTCTAACTCTTCCAGTTAACGCCAAGGCTGATTGTTCCTTGGCCACAACTATCTTAGTTGTTTTGCACTGTTACAGCCCTGACGCCATCGTGCTAAGCCCGCCCAACGACTCTCTACAAAGATATAGCATTGTGACTGATTCTACCAAACGTACGGGTACGTCTAGATTTCTAGGTTAATATATTCTTTATTCTCCAAAACAATTTGAAGATAGACAAGGATATTTTTTTGGCTACAGCTACACTTGTACTCAGGCAAGGAAGTAGTTTATTGACAGTCTATTCAGTCTATGGACAGTTCAAGTGAAGTAGTATTTCGAAATCTCTAGGCAATAGTCTTATCTATGGTAAGGAGCCTGTTTAAATACCCTGCAATATTGGTAATATTTTTACCAAAACACTATTTACGTGCAAACTTCAATAGCCCTACATAAAATATTAAGGCCTAAGATTGTTCAAAATTGGACACAGGACCACAGGACAAGACAGCAATGGAAAAATTAACTTAAGAAATACTAGATAATGTCATTCCAAGGAATTACCAGCACATGACAATGCAAACAGTAACAGTGGTGCAATGTGTAATTTGTAGCAACTACATGCATTATGGTAGTGGTAGCTTGCTTGTTGCTAGAGTATTTTAGGATACTTGAGGTGCTTGCTAGTTTGTTGCTACATTAGATGTGATTGTTGACATGATAACTTATCAGAAAACATTTACAGAGGGGCTTATGAATAAGTAAATCAAAAAATACTGCCAATAGCCTTAAAAAAAATCTGCCCTATTTTAGGCATAAAAAGTCATATAATTTAGGCAAGAACAAATCCCTCTGTAAAAACCTTCAAAAAAAAGTTAGGAATAATATTGTAAAGTCAGGTGTATGTAGGTGGAGATTCTTTGTTCGGTGTGTGAGAAAAAATACTTTGAGAAAACAGCCTTTAAAGATTTTTACAGCAACATTTCACTGATTTTGATTGAAAGCCACAACTTACAGACAAAATATGACCCCAAGCTTCACTATTTCACTATTTCATTTATGCTGCATTATTTTCCATATCCACCTCTGTCTAAAAAGGAAATATGTGACAGTAAAAGTAAAAACAGAGCAAACAGAGATCAGTCATATTCATAAATATGAATCATTGGCTGATCTATCCACTTTCCATAGCGGTCACTCTCATGTACCTTTGATGCCATCCTGCTCTTACTCTACTAACAAGAATCTTTGAGTACTGACCAACATAGAGCAACATAATACGTTACAATGGAAGCAAACGTGAATAGTTCCAGTGTGCATAAGTGGGAGTGTCACATAATGTCACAATACAAACTTTTCAATGATCTTCTGTATCAGTGTATAAGGGCTCAACTTATGATGATTTCCCCCCCTACCCCTCTCTGCTGCTAAGGTTGTTGCAGTACAGCAGTATGGTCTGTACTTAGTGTATCATGTTGTATGTTATTCCTATGAAAAACACATTGGGATCCTGTCCACCCCTGGAAGCGTATAAAAGGAGATGCAGTTCCTTTGTCCAGGAGCAGGATCTCAGGATTCTACCCCTGGTTGTCTGACAGAATAAATCATATTTTTGCACTTTGCCCAGACTTTTTCTTTTTGGGACAAGTTTAATTTCAGTGTTAATAAAAGTGTGTTTTTGTAACGTAGTGCACAAAGTATTTGGACTTCAATTTTGGCCTGAGACCGTATATTTTACACAACAAACCTTAGATAATCATCACTAATAGAGAGGGTACTGAACTGCATTATATGCATGGAAATATGAATAGCCCTGTTCAATTCTTGAGCAGCTCTGACACATGGAACTACACATTTCATGCTTCCAGTGCATGAACTTCAGGAATTTGGTATGAATGCTACCGCTGACAAAATCAGTTTAGCTAAGTTGACTCGACAAAATTTTTATATTGATTCCGTTACAGCATATCCCCTCACCACTGCCATCAGCGTCACTTTGATAGGCTATCAACTTTGACTCAGGTACTGCTAGCATATATATTGTATTTTTTTTTTTTTAATTAGATGAAGTTAAAACATGTAGACCCAAATATGTAGCACAAAGGCGAAACTGATAATATCTGAGTTGGTGATGAAGAATTCACTACCAAATTGCATTTTTTTCCTTTTACTACCTTTCAAGGGCCTTAATTTTGGCTGATTTCATTTACTACCTTTTAGCACCTTTTACTACTGCGCAGACACCCTGTATTCACGATTCTCGGATGAAGTGGCTCATACAGTCTGCAGCTGCTGTCAAAGGCCACAGCCTACCCCTCTTACTTGAAAATGGTAGTGTGTCAGAGTAAACTCTGTGTTGAGAAGCAATGTAACATCACCCAAAATCTATTATGAATATGATGATTTCAAGATTGCATATGCCAACTGAATTTGGCTTGTAATATTTATGGGAGAAGGTAGCTGTGACAGTCAACTACGGGCTCTATTTTCACGATATGCGCATTGTCTAAAGTCTGTCGCGCAAGTTGTATTGGGGGGGTTCCCGACACAATTTGGTATTTTGACAGCGGGAAAAGCAAACATTGAGCCAGGCGCATGGTTCAAAAGGGTTGGTCTTAAAGTACTTCATTAATCATGGGTGTGTTTTGGGTGTATGGGTGCGTAACATACAATTAACCAATCAGAATTTATACTCTCATCTCATCATGCGCGGCAAGATAGGGCCCTTTGTGTTTAAAATGGTAACTTTTATGTGGCAGCCCTTACCAACCTCCTTCAAGGAGGGCCAGTGCTCACACCTGACAAAGAGTGGTAAATATAGGCAGACCTGAAGAAACAGCTGGTCTTTCCTAAAAAAATCGAAACAACTACTCCTTGCCCAGACATTTTCATGTGGTCGGTGGAGAAGAGAGCCCTGCTCATTGAGCTAACCATGCCCTGGGAGGAGGGAATGACAGCAGCCGATGAAAAGAAATGTTACGGGGCATGTAACTCCCCTGTAATAGTTACGGGGCATGTAACTCTAGCTATACCTCATATTGGCTCCGCGCTCTAACAACTCCACTAATAACAATCCCATGCTACACAGCAGTTTGCTTGAAGAATTGCATATCGTTGGGCCAGAAATTGGACCATTGGCAACTTATAGTCTGTCATGGTCACCACTGATTGTAATTTTTCTGCATGATCCCCGGCAGTTGGGTCAGCCCCTTGAGTCGTGGATCTGCCCAAGGTTTCTTCCTAGATTAACTGAACATAAGGGGGGTTTTCCTTGCCCCTGTTGCTCTTGGGTGCTCTTGAAGCGCCATGAGACAATATTGTAAAAATATATATAAATAAAATATGTATAAATAAATTTGAATTGAATTGAAATTGTGTTGTATAATCAGTGAGCTAAAATGCTGAGTTGAGACTGGCTGTCCATATGTGCCTGTGCCTTAGCAAATACGCAGCTGCTCTGTTTTACAGACTGCAAATGTGTTGTGCAAATAGCAAGTCAAAGATTTTACCAGACAAAGCAAATTCAGCCTGCCATCTCTACAGATTGAAAAAAACAGTCTGCTAAGTGAACATTGCGGTAATGTTCCTAGGCATGAAGGCAAGGTTAGGATGCAAGACTGCCTTATCCACATTGTAAATAGACAAGGCTAACAACAGGGCTGTCCCCCAGAACAGAAAATACATGGAGAAACTTTCCAGTGGCTCAAACAGCAGTTTACAAAGGCCATCAATGACTACCTGGAGGTCCCACTAAGACACTGTGATTGGTTGTGGAGGCTTCATCCTCAAAGCACCTTAGGAAGAGGGTGTGAGACAACACAGGGGCCCCCTGAAGTCCCTCATAGCGGCTAAATTCACTTTAATGGTAGATGTAGTTCTGCCAGTGTCCAAGACAGACTGCAGATAAGTTAAGATGACTGCGATGGGAGCTGTCATGGGGTCAACATTACACTCCTCGCCCCACCCAGAGAACAGTCCCCACAGTGTAGCATATGATGTCACTGTGGAGGAAACTCTAGCACCTTGAACTGTAGCAACGACACTTGTGGAAAGTCCAAGCCTCTCTAACCGCTGCCCCTCAGGAGCCTAGCTAGTAGAGGCTGGCCTAAGACAGGCGTGGCTTTCACCTTTCCTTTTACCTGTGACAGCGTCACAAAGAAAGCATACTATCAGACAATTCTCCATTCACACTTCTTGTGTATAGTTCTTGAAAGCCTGATTCAGACATGTCACACCTGTAACACAAATGACACATCCGTGATACCAGATACCAAAATAACTCCAATCAAAAACAACTTATTTTAAAAAGTATTTTCTATGTTCACTCACTGCTTGGTATAAAGCTAATGATTTCAATGTTTCTCTGGAAACCTCACAGACTTTATAGGAAAACTGTAATCTCCCATAAAGGTTTGTCCATTCAATGTCACGTCCATAATGCAAATTAAAAGGCTCATAACCTTATGATGTATAACATACAATTCTGTGGGTTTGCCAGTATTAAACTATGGAGTTTGCATAATATAATAAACAATATGAAATACTGCTATGCTTGCTAAACTTATGTGGTATTTTGTTCATCAGTAAGAGCGCTAATGTCATGTCCATAAAGCTGTAATTGCCCATATATACAAATATGAATATTGTTAAATGTGTAAAATTTGGTATAAACGTGATGCAGATATGGGCGGTACTTTCTATCCACATGTTGACTGAAAGTGCAGAGGCCCCGCTCAGTATAACAGAGCCCTTCACACACTGATTCTAGTCCACTTCCTACCTAGAGGCTCTGGCAACTTTCTAGTTAACTATATGCCAACATTGTTGGCTGTCAAAGCTGTGCAGCATAGGAAATAGAACAGGTTAATATTAAGGTGATCCGGTTATTATTTATTTGAAGATTTTTTATTAATGATTTTTGTTGATGATGTACATGTAAACAGGCTACATTTTAGTCCAACCCTTCTTAGACCTACTCTGAGAAGCAGTTAAACAGTACAACTCCACAATACAGTAATACTGACTTCAGGGGTTTTCTACATGTTACCTAACAGATCCCACTAAATTGTGTCTTTAAAAAATGTCAGCCTGATGAGTATGTAAAAATAACCAATAACTTATTTATATTTAACTTGTTTTACAGCACAAACTTGGTCTGGTGAAAACAAATTCTTCTCCAATGTCAGCTGGATTCACTTGCTACAGACCAGTGAATCAGAGTGCAGTTCATTGTCATATTAATGAGCTTACTGCCAAAAGGTGGAAAAAAAATTACTATACGCCTATTTGCATAGGTTGCATAGAGCCCTTTTAAGGTCTTCTTGGACTGTTTTTAGCCCAACTAAAGTTATGTACCCTTGTTGGAGACCTCAGAGAGCAATTTAAAATACCTTACAGGTGTATGGCATGGAACCTTTAAGCTTCAACTTTGCTATAAACAATTATTTGATTTTCCATAATGTTGTGGGTAAATCTCCAAAAACTCACAAAACAAGTGACAGACCTCTAGATAACTCCCACACTTCAGTGAGGGTCCCTCGGCGAATAAGAGGCCTTAAGCAGGGCGGTGGTAGCGTAGTGGTTAAGGAACCTGGCTAGCGTGCAAGTAGCCTGAAAAGTTGTGGGTTTGAATCCCAGCTGCCACCGTTGTGCCCCTCAGCAAGGCACCTAAGTTGCTCTAGGGGAGACTGGCCCTGAACACTTGATAGTTGATGAGTTGTAAGTTGCTTAGGATAAAAGTGTCTGCTAAATGCATAAAATGTAAAAAATGAATTTAAGCTTCCAGTTAGCTACAATCATCAAGATTGTGGGTAAAAGCACAAAAATTCACAAAACATGTGAAAGACCTATAGATTAGTCTCACACCTCACTGAAGGTCCCTCTGCCAATCACTTTCAAGATCTCAAAGTCATCCCTTTGAATTCGTGTCCTCTTCACCTGCCTCACCAGTGGTTCGGCTACAATTAAAAGAGATAAAAATATGTTAATTTCCAGACATACATACAGAGAGTGAAGAGCAATGTTTCAGTTTCAAATTACATTTAAATTAGCTAAGTGTAATTCTATTGGATCAGAATTGTTTTTAGGGTAACTTTGATGGATACTATCAGAAACTGGAGTATGTAATTCTATTGTAATTTCTATGTAAGTTAATTAATACAAGTTAAAATTGGTCTATGAGCTCCACATAACTATCTATGAAGCAGTTTGCTCAGATTATTTATTATCAACAGCATTTCCCCCCTCTGTTTCAGAACAGGCTGTTTCTCATTACTATTCCAGTACATAACATGCAGCCCTAAAACACAGCTCTGAACAGCAGTAACATTTGAGTCACTCAAATGTGACCTTTGCCATATCTTGGTTAAGATTGACAATTCACTCTCATCAAATAAACTATACCTGCTAGACAGTGCTTGCCCCACATCCTTACTAATGTAGACAACAAGTATATTTAGAGTGGAAAAATCTTCAAACCACGTTCAAAACTCATTATTGTTGATTAGATGTCCCCTACCAATCTGGTTCTGGTAAACAACTTTAGCCTTAAACAGGGGATGAGATTACACTATGGCATTATGATGTGCCATGGCGGGTGACGTAGAAGAAATCTGAATGAATGGTTTAAGCACACAATTTCTGACATTAGTAAATTAGCAAGTTAGTAAGTTACGCTGTTTTTTTAAACTCAGAATGTGTTTAGTAGCACCATAGACCCAAATAAATGTGCAAAAAACAGATGTTTTATTTTATAATGAAGTGATATTTTCATAATATGGGACCTTTAACTAAAGACAATTATATTAGGTGATTTTAGGATCCACATGGATGTTGCAAATGATGCCTGGCAATTGCGTTCCAATCTCTACTCGATCACATCAACTTCTGCCAAAATGTAAATACACCTACACATCAAAGTAACCACACCATTGAACTTGAACATATGTAGTACAAATAGAACAACTTACAACCTTACCTCAACACCATACACTAACTGACCACTAGTTAATAACTTTAAAAATCACATCAGACCATGTAGCACCTAATTCAATTTACTACTACACTCGAAACATAACTCCCAAAACTACAGATGACTTCATAGCAAAAATTCCTTCTCTCCTTGACCCTTTACTGACCCAATATAGGCCTACATTAGAAGGCTCTACTCCAGTCCCAACTCAAGTTGATCAAATAACTGATAGTGTTGTAAATGTACTACGCTCCACATTCATCACCACTGCACCACTTAAAAAGAAAACTAGAAAACCAAAAGAAAATTTGAAAGGAAAGGTATGCCACTAAACTTGAAGTGTTCCGCCTTCCTTGGAAAGAGTTTAAAAGAGTACAAGACAGCGCTTAACAATGCCAAATCAGCATTCAGCAAATCAGCATTGATAGTTGACAAGTTGTAAGTCGCTTTGGATAAAAACATAAAAACGTGGAACTCTATAGCTATTTCTGGGAAATTGCTTTTTTGCATTTATCACAGAACGGTATGAGTAAATCGCAGGGGGTTAAAAGTCCATGGCTTACAATTCATGTTTTCACTCTATACAATCCTATAATAAGCTACGACTTGACTGGTCACACTATACAAGTAAAAAGAAAACATTCAGAATGACAAAACTGGAACTCTATGATCTAAGAAATCGCTTATTTGCATTTACAGTATCACACAATGTTACCTGTGAGTGGTCCTGGCTGTATGCTCTGTCCTGTGCTAGGGGGAGCGTGAAGAACATGCGCACCTGGGATACGAGTACGGGGGTGGGTGTGGGACGTAAAAAACTCATGTGGTCACCTCTGGCATTGACAACCTGTGGTAACTACACTCTTTCATGTTGGGTGTGAAGGAAACCGAGGAGCACCACTTTGCTAAAGCCTGCGCTAACCAGGTAGCCTGATCATCAGCCGCTTTGACGTCATTGTGGTGGAGCCAAAAGAAATTGAGCGGAAGAATTAGGTGGCACAAGCCTGGCTACCAGGGTCATGTGTGACATTCTTCACAAAAAATAAAAAACAATTCTGCAACTTTAAATGTGATCGTGATTAATCGTGATTAACTTTAATTTTCTACAAATTACATACATTTTTTTTCATTGATTGACAGCACTAGTAAAAAATAAACCTAGCAAAAGTTGTGATGTCTGCAAGTTACTGTATCATAAGCATGCTTTCTAATGTCGCAAACAAAGACGTGTTTCATTTAGAATTTGCCTATTAAAAGAAATTGAAAAGGTGCTTTGCTGAAGTTGATATATATCTGGGGTTTCTCTTCCCATTGCTCAAGGAGCTGTTCTTCATGTTCCTGTGTCCAAAAGCAGCTTCTCTGCTACCAAACATTATAATCATAGGTAGAATGAAAACAAAAGTGCTTTTGGCCCAGAAAATACAAGCATGAAAGGACAATTAAAAAATGAAAAAATCTAACTGACTTGGTAATTATGACCTCTAATCAACATCACGATAAATTTGACCTCAATTATAAATACGTTTATGGTTGTTCTTGTTGTTGCGACCTCTTGGCTTACTCACTCTAAACAGTCATTCTATTTATTTTACTTTCTAGGTACAAGATGACAGTGAGGTTATCTGATAATGTGACCTTCATAAATCAAAATGTCTTCAGAAATCACAATGTCTTCAAGGAGCCAGTCCATTAGATTGGAGAGGTAAATGTAGTAACCAGAATAAATAATTAACACTATGGTAGTGTCACAGGTGTGCATGACGGGCCTTATCTGGGTACATCAACTGGGAGAACAAAATACAGTATGACTATTTCAGGAAGTTACACATTACATAAATGTAGTCTTAACCCTATGTGGAGGAAGGTAGAACAAGTGTATGCATGTATAATCAAATCTAGAGATTATTAGGTTTTAGGAAATGTGTAATTCAGGTGGTTTAATTAGCCTCTCTCATCTCTCCTTTGGTGGAGACCAAAATATATAGGGCTGACCACTTCATGTATTCAGCATGTACTATGGAGGAAGATGGGACATGTCTCAATGTATGTTCTAAAATTTCTAAAAAACTTTTAAAATGACTCAATCAGACCATGTGCTTCATAGTTTTCATCCAGCTGTTCTTTTCCAACTCAAACCCAATATTTGTTGATGGAATTCTTCACTTGCTCACTGGATGGTATCAAAAAATATGGAAGGGGTCTTTGACTTTTGTAGTGGTTATTCCTTTGTCTGTGTCTTTGTCTTATTAATAACCACTTGGGTGGCCTTGTTGGAGGGTGTGAAAAGAGGTCCAGATACAAAAAAGTCCAAAAATATTGCAGAATTTATTGAAAACAAATATAAGTATACTGATCAAAAAGTCTAAAACTTTTTTAAAACAAGGATTAATAAGATAAACGAAGGATTGTCTCAGGTCTGGATTCAACTCCTTCTTGGTCGTCTGGTCAAAGACCATCACTTCCTGCTGGAGCCACACCCCATCAGGTAACATCACCTGTACAAATAGAACAGGTGGCCTACTGACTACTAGAGGGAGGAGAGGACACTTGTACAAAATAGAATAAGAAAATAATTACTGCAAAATCAAAATAAGAACCTTTTGGCTCCTACACATCCGGCCCCTAAGTGTTTTATGCTTGACATAAAACAATTACTTATTATAATATAAGGAGCCAATAAATAGAAATGATAAGGAAAGACATACATTACTTTATCGGATCATTAATGTGCATCTTCTATAAGTAGGCACAGTTTAGTAATTGGCCACACTATAACACCTGTTTTGGTATTGAGTTTGACTGACCAGACCAGTCCACTGGAATCAGGCTTTGTTTCCAGGATTCTTCCAAGAGGCCATGAAGATCTTGGGGAGGTAGGGTCAACTATCACCACAATATCACCAACACTGAGGTTGTCTCTGACTTGTGACCACTTCTGTCTTTCTTGCATGAGTGTTAGATATTCTTGTGTCCATCGTCTCCAAAACAAATCTGCCAGATACTGTACTTGTTTTCACCGGCGCCTGGTGTACAAGTCAGCTTTGGAAAACTCGCCAGGAGGGAGTACAGGTTGAGTATTGAATAGAAGGAGGTGGTTTGGGGTAAGTGGTTCCAAATCAGAAGGGTCAGAGGATGCAGTGGTGATTGGGCGGTTGTTAAGGATGGCCACCACCTCACAAAAAAATGTCTGGAGACCTTCATCAATTAGGGTTTGCTGGTGTAAAAGAGCGTTCAGGACCCATCTGACTGACCTGATCAATCTTGCCCACACGCCACCATGATGAGATGCTGCTGGTGGTGCTGGTGCTGGCTGTTTAAAGGTCCAAGTTATCCCTCTTTTAAGCAAGGTATTTTGAATTTTGTTGCTGTTTAGACTGGATAAAGCTTGTTTCAATTCTTTTTCAGCGCAACTAGGTTCGTGCCATTGTCGGACCAGGAGTCAGTGGCAAGAGAGTATGCCACTTCCAAATGAATGGCTCTGCAAGATAAACATGTGAAAAGCACACCATATCTTTTAACCAGGCTTCTTCCTCTTTTGGTTACTATTGGACCAGAATAATCCATGCCCACATTGGTGAAAGGGGGAGGTCTGGTATTGTTCTTTCATATGGCAAATTAGCCATCTTTTGTTCTGCCATCCTATTTCTGCAATATTTTTGGACTTTTTTGTATTTGGACGTCTTTTCTTGGGAGTTTGAGTCACACCCTCCAGCAAGGCCACCCGAGTTGTTATTAATAAGACAAAGACACAGGAATAACCACTACAGATAGCTTTGGTCCTTGATTATGATTTGCTGAATCGCATTCGATGGTAGTGTATATTCGCCTATATAGCACTGAGACTATTTCATTCGATATTGCTGCGCCATTCAAAAGTTACATTGGTGGCATTTGGCAACCATTCATCTGAAGGAAATATATTTCTTGGTGGAGGAATTGATGTTCTGGAATAAATTGCTACATTTCTTGTTGCTGTGGCTTTGTCTAATGGAACTGAGGTGGTTACTGTTTTACAAAAGCAATAAGCCCCTTGAGTCTGTTCTATACCGTGAATATAGCAAAAGTGAGGGGATTTAATGGCACTCAGCTTTGTTCACTTCTTGCCTAACACCCATCAGCTGTGCTATAGACACTGTAAATATGGCCTCTCAGGGCTTATTGCTTAAATAATATTACTATTACATCAACAGAGCATATGCCTTTTTAAAATACTTAGTTTAGACTATTTCATTATTTTGATGGACCTAAATGAGACCTGTCCCATCATCATATGCACAATAGGCCTGCATAGTCCCCTATTCTACATGGCAACCTGTGTAAAATATCTTCTAATCAGTAAGGAATTGGAAAAGAATTGGACCGATAAGTAGAATCGGCAATGGCACTGACATTGATAAAATCCTATCAATTCTCACCTGCCAAAATGTCCAATAAAACAACCAAATTCACAGTCAGTAAGGCAGGTGGAAGGTGTATTGTTTGGTGTAAGTCCTCCGGGCCATGATCTATATTTAGTGTCTGAATGATGAGGTTGTTAAACTCAAACTTTTGAAGATGAGATGAAATATCAAGGTCTATCAATTAAAGCAAAAACTACAGAGATCATCATCCCATTCAAGCCCATCATCATAGTGCTGCACTTCTGCCAGGAGATCTTTTCTTGTTTAGAGGTTTAGGTAACGGTCTTCTCACTACAATCATCACACACACAATACACAGATAATTCCATGTATACACGTTTGCATACATGCTGCACATAAATACCCAAACGCTTTTTTTAGCCTCCAAGCTGTCTAATTCAATTGTTTTTCTATGGAACGATGCAACATAACTTTTGGTGTGTGCCTTGCACTGAAGCAAGCATTTTGTTTTTGCATTTGGTAGTCTTTAAGAAGCATTTAAATAACAAGTTGCAAGCTTGTAGTGCAGGTAATAGTAATCATTTTCTGAAGCCACTGAAAGCGCAACAAGTCGCATCAAACGATCGAGCAATTTCGAGCAATGTGGGTTGTAATAAACATTGTTAATTGTCAAAATTACCTAATTTATTTGCTATTCCTTTTAAGAGTATAAGAGGAGAATTTATTGTTTATTTATCATCATCCTATAGGTGCGGTAAGGACACTTTCTGCTGCTATGCGGTTACAGTTACCCTAAGATGCCAAGTGAGAATTGTAAATTAATTAACGATTTATTTTATTTATACTGTGCAGATGGTCTGCTTCAAACAGGAGGGTAGAATTTGGCAACTGCTGCCTAAATATAGTAGAAAACATTCTCATGATTTTGTCACTGCATTAACTCGAGGTTTAAGAGTTAAGGTGCTGGTGAGATGTACCTCTTTGGCCCTTTTCTGTCTACACAACTTTGACACATGACATCACTGAAGATAATGCTAGTCTTAACATGATTCCCAAGCATATCAGCAACAGGTCTTGTAGCAACTTTGGACTACTCTTTATTATTAAAAGGCAAAGAGTCCATTGAGTTAAATAGTCACAGGATAAAATACATCATGTAAGGTGTATCTTTCCATTTAACCACTGCTGAGTGACCAAGCAGGTACCAAGCTAAAAGGCAGCTAACCTTATTGTCGATGGTCAATTTATTAACCCAGACGAGAGTGTAGTCTTCTGAGTGGCCTCACACAAAACCTAACATTCTGTCAAAAAATAGCTCTGTGTCAATGTGGAAAATTATCCTTAGAATTTGCAAGCAGCATATGAAATTCATGGTACATCTGAAAGGGGACCAGAAAATATTTTTTATGTTTCCATTGACTTCTGAAGTAGATGGGTGTGACTCCCAATGCCAGACAAGAATTGAAGGGAGGCGTAAGGCTCACGACTGCTTCACAGACTGGTTTGTTTTCTACACTCGTTCATTGATTTGACAACTTTCATGTTTGTGGCTTGGGTTGATGCAGGTTAATGACAAGTATGTCTTATTTGGCCTGTCCGGGAGGGCTTCGAGCATGATGGTAGGGAAATAACACAACGTTGACTATCTAGTATCAGAAAATTTAATAAACCTGCTGTATCTAGTGGGTGGGGCGAATTTCCAGGGGGTGGTTTTCCCTAGCCTGACATCAGTCTAGGCTAAACATTCAAATGGCTCATAGACCTCCACAGTGACATTGGAAAAGTGTAATCAAAACCCTGTCCATGTTTACATCCTGAAAAAGACATGGGGGTTGAACAATTGTAACAATAATAACAGTCAAACTGTGTAGGTCCGAGATACAGGCATTTTTGCCTTCACACTTTTGTCATCTTTTCCCACTTAACTTTTGCAATCCTTGTCTCCTGCTAAGGGACGAACTTTGATTTTAGCTAACCTGTAGCTAACTCAGGCTCTATGCCACTATGCCACTTGTCACGTCAAGGTTGCATAGCAAGGGAGTTCATCTGCTACCAACAATCCCAGAGGCTTGAGGCAGAGGTAGGTTATGCTACATTGTGTCACATTGTTTTGGGCTACTGACAAAATCTGATTATTTACCTATTATAGAATAACTGTTTTGCCATGAACACTTAAAAGGATGCACTTGCCAAGTATGTGTTAGATTTCTTTGTATTGTAATGTTAATTAGCCTAATGCTACTTTTTCTGACTTCAGGGTGAGATTGCAAAAGAATGCAGGTTCTTAAAGTTCAGAAACTTAAAGTTCAGTATCTGCTATAAAGAGAGATAAAAAATGACAAATGTGCTTTTTTATTGAATGGATCATAGAGCACATATTTTTCCAGAGGGGGCTGGATGTGTGTGTGTGTCTGGGTGGAGGGGGCAGTGCCCCCCAATCCCCCCTTAGCCACACTCCTGCAAAGATTATTCCTTGGACAGATTGCTGTCAAGACAGGCTTGAAGTAAATACACAGAGGAAAATAAGTATTGAATGGGTCAACATTTTTCAAACCAAAAATTTCTGAAGAGATAAGAGGACAACTGGAGGTGGCCAGGTTTAGAGGGATTGTTGAACAGATAACTAACAAAGTAAAGAAAATCAAGAAAGATTACTGAGACTACAAAAAAGAACTGGAGAAAAGTGGTGCTGGACGAACAAAACCAAAAAATATGAATTTTTTGGACAACATAATTGGCCAAATACCTGCCAATCAAGTCACAGGAGCGTTGAATTCAGCCACAGCTATGCTGGAACAAATGTGTGATCCCAGTGCATGTGAGCTTGGTTTTTGCACGTCTCAGATCTGATTATTAATGTCATGATCCTGCTTTCGACCACCCGGCCTCCTACTGGTCTATTTAAGTGTTGCAAGTTCCGTGTTTGTTTACCTTTTCCATGTGCTCATGTTTTGCTGTCTGCCCTGCCCCTTTCCCTCTTCCCGCTCTGCACCCGGTCCTCATGTCCTTGATTATTGTAATGATTTCACCTGTTCCTTGTTTGTGTCATTGCCCTGTTCCCTATATATTCCCCAGCTCTCTCCTTGCTCCTTGTCTGATTGTCTGACCGTGTTCCATATCATGAGTTACTGTTTTGATGTTAAATCTAACTCTTGTGTTTTCTGCCTGTGCCAGTGTTTGCCTTTCCGTGGATTACTTGTGTTTTGCCTATTTTGGATTTTGCTTCCTGCAACTTGTGGATTTCTGTTTTTTGCTAACTGCCTGCCCGTTCTTTGTCTGATTTTGGCGGACTGATCTTTTGTGTGTTTTTTTTCCCCGAGACCCCTTTACCTTTGTTGGATTATCTTTTGAGTGTTTTCGATCTTCTGAGCTTTGTCCCTTTTTGATATTACCCCTGACTTTTGGAATAAACCTTTTTGCATCGATCTGCTTTTGGGTCCAAACAAGTCTGTTACAATTAAATAAAATGATAATTTGTACATGTAATGTAAACTATCAGTATTTCCTATATTTCAAGCCTGTGTCTTTTAGGCTATACACTTACGTTCACTGTTTACAAGCTAGCAACAGCTGGTATGCAGTAGGCTAAGCACTAGACCTTGCTAATGTAACAACCTATGGTAACAACTGCATTGTCGGTGGTTTGCCCTCCATTAATTGTAATCTTGAAGTTCATAGTCAACTGTGAAACACTAATCTTGTAGTTTTCCTATGTTATAAGATGTTATGACGTGAAAAATAGTCTCTGACATCCTTAAATATATTCACAAATATTTCTATTACAGTGAGAGATGAACAGGCATTACAAATCTACAAAAACTACAGCTGACTTACAAAGCAATGGCCAGAAATACACTATGCAAGTCACAAATCCTACCAAACCACATGGGTGCTATGGTGATGCAAAGACAACAAAGCCAGCAAATACTAGCTGACTATGGTTAATAGTCAAATTCACTAGCTGAGTCCCTGAGATAGAACACTCCTTCACAAAACATGGATGGAAACTGGTATGGCAGAGGCAAAACTACAAACTGACCGTCTTGTGCTGTGGATTGTGCTGGGGGAACTTGTTAGTAATTACATAATTACTGCTTATTACATAATAATATATATAATAATAAGCTAGTTGTTGTATATGAATTAATATACTCAATATACTTTGCTCAGTAAGGGGCTTATAAAGTCGTAATACAACAGGAACAGTTATTCTCAGGAACAGTAATTCTCAATCAAAAAGACGTAATAAGGCAGTAGTCTAACAGGAACAGTTATTCCTTCAATAATATTTAGAAAACATGGTCTATTCATCGGAACAAAACCCAAAACCCAAAACCCAAAAAGTGCCTAATAGTGTCCCCAAAACTACTAAATGCACTTAGTTCTGTTGGTTCTGATCCTATGGATAGACCATCTTTTCTAAATATTATTGAAGGAGAATAACTGTTCCTGTTATACTACTGCCTTATAAGCCCCATACTAACCATACATATTGTTGTAATGGTAATGGAATTCTACATAAATATTTACATTTCATTATAATTGTTTTGGGTTAAACTGATCTATTTTATTGACTTCATAATGCCGAAAATATGCAGTTATGTCTATCTGTGTTGAACTGCATATTCAATGCATTCACATGGAACTATGATCCCTTCCAGAAACTATTTGAAGTTTACATGAACCATGTGACCAACCAATTTTTTGGACTATTGTTGTCACAACCCTCGGTCTATGAGTGGAAAACTAGAGTGGAAAACTCTTTGGCTCCCCATCTCATATAACATGCAGACAACACACATTTTCACAACACAGTTGGACAGACAGCAGACACAGATTGGTTGTACAAAATAAAATAAAATAAAATAAATGACAAATTGCAGTTGTTAGTGCCTATGGATTACTCACTTTGTTGAGTTAGGAATGCTGATGGCAAATTTGAATATATACATATATTCAAATTCATTGAATATATTTGGCTATATACCAAAGCTCAAATTGACTAAAAAGAGGAACAGTCTACCCTTATTTTTCTAGATTTCCACCTCAGCGTTTCAGTGTAGTGGCTGGAGAATGTGCATGATATGTATGAAATGTTAGCAGCAGAACAGGACAAGTTTTTTAAGGTGAAAGAGAAGCTAGGCACGCATCTTGCACCTGATAGCAATAATTTTAGAAGTATATCCTGCCTCAGGACAGGACAGCCAGGAGCCGCCATGCATTTGCATGGCACAGAAACAATAAGAATTATCTTCTCCCAGTGATCAATGTAAATTAGCTGTTGGTACCCCCATGGCTGGGTAGAGCCTTTTGTTCGTATTTACAATGCAAAGACCTTACCTCAGATAGATTTGGAATGTATTTCTGTATGTTATGAAATGTGAAGGTATTCATGTTTGGTATCATGGTCTCAGTGTAAGGAATGTAATAATCAAAGTGTATGGCTTGTCAGAACAATCCATAAGTGATATTTCTAAATCTAAATATGTACAGCTGGATAGCCACTTAACAATTATTATTTAACTAATTGCCATAGGTGTGTCCTTGGGCCATTAGACAGAGTGACGCCAGGTAAAGAACCAATCACATTCCATTGTACTTCCTTCAAATGTATGCTCTCCTCTGTGAAGTGTATTTAAGTTGTAAACTTGCTTTGTTTAGTTAGATTTAATGGATGTTTTCGGGCTGAAACCCTTATGTTTCCCTTGGCGCGCACCATTGTAATGATTAAACCTGTTTCCTGAAGTTCCGGAGTCTGCCACCAGTGTGTAATTCTTCATACAAACTTGGAAGTTATTAAATGGAGGTTCCTCCGAGGTTGAAAAAAAAATAATTTACTGCAATTTCTGCCTGATATTCATCATCCAGTTGACAGAGCACTCTAAAGGTGTAAAACTGTTGAAAGCAGGTTTATCTTGATGGGGTGAACAGTCCTAGTTAGCTGCCGCTAGGATAAAAGTGAGACTACTTTTTGTAGTTCTTTTGGGCATGGTTTTGTCTAGAATTGACTGATTCATCGGCTCTATGAGTCTATTTGTTATGGTTCTGAAGCAGCGTTCTTCAGAATAGGTCAATCTTGCATATC
The DNA here is from genome assembly GCA_027481765.1 of Tenualosa thibaudeaui. Classification (NCBI taxonomy): domain Eukaryota; kingdom Metazoa; phylum Chordata; class Actinopteri; order Clupeiformes; family Clupeidae; genus Tenualosa; species Tenualosa thibaudeaui. The sequence continues at coordinate 259,936 of JAIFZK010000009.1, forward strand.
GGACCATGTGGTAGTTTTCATGGGCGGATATGACAGGTAAATCAGGGAAAATGGGCCTCCTCTCTGTGTAACGTAGACTACAAGTATTCAAAAGCGTTTTGTTAACCAATACCAATAATGAAATCGGACTTTGCTACTGCTGAGTTTTTGTGGTTATGGGGAGTGTATGAATATCTGGCTAATTAGTAATCAGTCGCTATATGTTCTAGTTGTTTGAATTCAATCTGAGATATAAATTTAAGTATGAACTTATTTTTTAATTAGTAAAGACTGGTCAGTAACAATGGAACCTCAAGATTCATGTCGTAAGACCCCTTTAAGTGTGCAGATTGCTATGGCTATGATTGGGAATGACAGTGAGAGAGTATCTTAAGATTAAAGCTGATATGATTCATGGTGGTTTTCAGATTGTCTGGGGAGTCTAGCGAGTGGGTTTTGCTATTGAAATCTGACAAAAAGAGAAGACATTTCTCACAATATCTTGTGTTTACAGTGATTAAGCGGTCACAGGGAATTCTGACTGTGTCAGATGGTCAGCCTGACACAGTCAGATCTTTGTTCAGATTACAGGATACGTTGAAAGCTGTTACTGATGAATTGTTGAACGTTGCAGAGAATGTCCCGACTCTTTGAGTTGAAAGATCCAAAAGGCATAGTGGATTACACGCACGCTGTGTCTGAATTAGTGACAAAAATTGACATTGCAACAACACACTTTGAGAATATTGGACAGATAGCTGCTCTGTCTCAGGCTCAAGCTTGTCTGACCAACTTGTGCATACATGATAATGTATTCCTCTGCTTCTTCAGCAGGCACATCCAGCTCATTGGCTGATGTCACCAATTGCACCAATTAGGCCCATAACTCCTAAAGATACATGCGTGGAATGCGTGCATAACATCAATCTGACCTACAAAGTTAATGGAGTTCAATGAAGCATAGGCATCGGCGTTCCCAATTACCCCTAGTGCCCTGAGTCATATCTTACAGTCTTTGCCTACTTTGAATGCACAAGATCCGAATGTTGATTTTTGGATAAAGTTAAAGGATGCTGTGATTACATTTGGTATGGAATATACTGAGGTTGTAACTGTTATCAAATCCAAAGTGCCGATTGGTTTCAGTGCACATTTGAATGCTGCTGTATATGGCCTTGAGTGATTCCAGACAGCAACTTACTGTACTTGTACTGTACTTGACAGAGTGTAAGAATATCACACATGAGATTTTAGGTAGAGGACACTATTCATTTACTTTGCTGACTACTTGTGTTCAGGGATCAAAAGAGTCCTTCACATCCTTTGCTGCACGATTCAAAGAGAAACACAGAGTTCTGTCTGCCTGTCGCCCTGATACACCACGTATTGATTCTAGCTTCATAATTGACACTGCAGCTAAAAACCTAAACGAGATGTACTATCAGACATGAGCTGTTGGCCTTCCAGTGATTGAAGACCAGTATGCATTTTTGAGTTGGGGGCAGAGAACAGAAAATCATATGATACAATTTTCTGATAGACCAAAATTTGCTGCTGTCCAAGACAAACCAGCATTTGATTACGCTGATAACGGCTTTCACACCTCTAAGCTAGCTTGAGAGTATAACAAAAGCTCAGACACCACCGCTGAGATGTTAACACTTCTAAGAACTTTATCCAAGGCCAGTCTGGAACCAATACATGTTTCAGGTCCCATTCATGATCCTGTTCGTCAATACCCTTTGAAAGAGGCCCTTCCTGGACGCCCATGCTAGGCCTGTCTTCCCTTCCTTGAGGCTCTGTGATTGCCCCCCCTCAAAATGGCACTGTCAAATGGACCCTTACTGTTACCCCCATGACCCATCTCACTTCTTTGAGTTTGACACTGGCCGCTGCTACATTGTCCAGCCATAATTCCCGATAACCACCTATAGTCTGACTACCATATAATGTAAAGTGGGATAATACTCCATTATGAACTATTATGAACCTTAGCTAAAACCATTTTCTGCATGACCCCTGGCAGTTGGGTTAGCCCCTTCGTTAGTCGTGGATCTTCCTAGATTAACCGAACATAAGGGAGTTTTTCCTTGCCCCTGTTGCTCTTGGGTGCTCCTTCTGTGAAGCACCACGAGACAATACTATTGTAAAAGGCGCTGTATAAATAAAATTGAATTGAATTGAAAATTGAAAGGCCATACTGGACATGTTGGAAATACGGGGTGATTAAGAAATGTTCTTCTTTCACAAATTCCCCAATGTGGCCTGTGCCCAAACCTGATGGCTCATGGTTACACTATACTGAACAAAGTCACAACTCCAAGACATGCGATTGTTGCTAACCCAACCACATTGTTGTCTCAGTTCAACCTATCTGCTTTCGATCAGGACCAATAATTTATTACAATATCGGATAACAATCAGTAGAACAAACAGTGGAAAATAACTCAAACAGTTTCTCAATAAACAGTTTCTAAATCAAGATGGTGAACAGATCTATGTTGAGCTGTGAAGCAGTGTGTGTGGGGACTGTTACCAGGGATCGAGAAGAAGAGTTAGCCAAAATCCGTGCGTTTTGTTGCCGTCGTTGTAAACTCCACACTGAAGATACTGTATATGATCTCCATATGTCCATGGCATCTTTAACTGAATACGAGAAAGAGCATGTTCTTCCCAACTTGGTTGGCATTACTCATTTGATTTTGCTCAGCAGGTTCATTTCCCCTCCAATCCACTTTAGCCCGGTCCCATGTATTTCTTGACCCCTCGAAAATGTGGCTTGTTTGGCATTAACTGTGAGCCAATCCCAAAACAAGTGAACTACCTTATTGATGAGAGTGCATGTATCAACAAAGGGCGAAATGCTGTGGTGTCTTTCCTTGACCATTTCTTCACACGATGGCGTGGGTGAAAAGCATGTCCAACTACACTTTGACAACTGTGTCGGTCAAAATAAGAACAATACTGTGCTACGTTACCTGTTATGGAGAGTTCTTCATGGTTTGCATGAAACAATATCTCTGAACTTTCTCATTGTGGGCCATACAAAGTTTGCACCAGATTGGGCATTTGGCTTGCTGAAGCAAACCTACCGCCGAAACATGGTATTCTGCCTGGAAGATATTGCTGATATTGTTTGAAGCAGCACACTACCTGGTGTTAACATTCCACAACTGGTTGGCTGGGAAGATGGGACAGTCGTGGATTATCGGAGCATCGTGATTAGCAGTCATTCCTGAAGCGATTCTTCCGATTCCAGCATTATTGGTATGTCATTTATTGTATTATTATAAACAATGCTAATTACGTATTCCTTACTCTCAAGTGATGTGTGTTGTGTGTTACATTGGTATCTGCATAGTGAGAGTGGATGGATCTTTTATAACTAGTTTTCCCAAAAATTCTGTCTTTTAGAATGAGCAGTGAGCATCCTGGCTGGATATTCTACAAGGCCTTTGCCGATACTGAGGAACAAGGAATATGCCTGCTCCAAAAGGATGAACCACCAATCTCTGGCCTGGATCTCAAAAGACAGACTTGTACAACCAATCCGTGAGTTTTGCTCTGAAAAACACAGGACATTACATGCCCGAAACCCCCAATGGAGAAAGTAAGCTGTTCCTCTCCCTAAGAAGAAAAGACCTTGAAATGTTCGTTGTGAATAAGTGCTCTATCTCTCTCACATACATATGCACAGACACATACACACGTCTTGCTTGTATTGCCCACAAACGTCCAAACTCTCGTCTTCTCAATCTCAAATCACTCACTCAGTCACCCACTCTTTCTCATGGTCTTTACAGAGACAAAAACTCATTTACTCTCTCTCATGTTCCACCTGAAGGCAAGAGCACATATGTACACACAAAGATGCAGACACACACACACACACACACCATGCACTGACATAGACATACACTCTCTCTCAAGCAGAAATGTATTAGAAATGTAACTGCTCTGTTCAACTTTTCCAATTTTATAATATCTATTTAAATAATCTAAGTTCTCAAATATGTTGGTGTTCACTCAAAACATATTTCAGTATATCACAAGATTTTTAATAATTTAATTTTAACAGTTTCTAAGGTGTCTTTAGATCTTGAATTGTATGACTGTTCACACTGTTCTGAAAGAATGACAAGTGGTGAGAAGAAACGTTGTCACAAAATAGCAAATGAATGACTTATGTACCTGACAGCGTTTCATAAGATCTTTGTTAAAAAGCAAACAAACAAACAAACAAAACAGCCCCTGTGTGGTGTAGGATAAGACATGTATCAATGATACCTGCTGAGCAACAGTAAAGTGCAATATTAATTATATCAAGTTGTGTCTTACTCATTTCTCCTAATGGTAATATCACAGGAAGTATTCAGAAACAATAGAATCAGTATTCAAAGCACCACATTTACTTAGTGGTACCATATACCAAAGGCAAAATTAAGTTTTGTATTACTTTCACTATTTCAAGTCATGCACATCTATGCTTGTTTGACTGAAGTTGTTAATAGCAACACAAATACATTTTTTGCAGAAAATAGAATTATTATCCAGCATTATCTTTCTGTTAGATGACATTGATATGACAGGTAGGAGTTAGGAAAAACAGTAGGACAAAACAGATCAGGATGGAGGGAGGGTGGGCGGTGCAGGGACATGGCATGTCAGCAGTTGTATGCAGTCTTGAAGAGGTGGGTTTTGAGATGGTGTTTGAAGGACAGCAATGTATCAGAGTTTCGGATGGCCAGGTGGGGGCAGCAATGGCAAAGGCTCTGTCACCCAGAGTGCGGTATTTGGTATTGGTGATGGGAGTGAGGAAGTTAGTGAAAGCAGAGCGTTGTCGGCGGGTTGGAGAGTGGCGATGGAGGAGGTCTGTCAAGTATGAGGGTGCAAGGTTGTTGAGGGCTTTGTAGTTGATGAGGAGGATCTTGAAGTGTATGTGTTGTTTTATGGGAAGCCAGTGAAGTTGATGGAGGATGGGGGTGATGTGTTCTCTGGAGGGAGAGCGAGTGAGCAGTCGGGCAGCAGAGTTCTGAACATATTGCAGTACAGTGGAGGGGAGGCCAAACAAGATGCTATTGCAGTAGTCGAATCTGGAGGTAAGGAAGGCATGGATCAGTGTTACACTCGGGTTTTGAACCGAGGTCTCCTGGGTGACAGTCTGTAGACTATCCCACTAACCCACCAAGCAGACAGTGATTTGACTCAGTCGCAGACAGAGGAAAGTCTTTAGTTGCAAAGGTTTTAATCCAAACAAGGGAAAAAATACAAAAGCTCAGAAGATCCAAAAGATGAAACAATGAGGTAAGTAATCCAAGGACAATTCCAAATTACAGGCCAAAGGCAAAAAGTATTCCATAAGGCAAAACAGGTAGTCAGACACAAAGGACATCCAAGGGCTAGATTCTCAAGAACAAATTAGTTAGCACAATAGCAAGGACCAAAGTTACCTTAAGGTGTTACTCCTTGAGGACTCAGCAAAGAGTGAAGAGAAACCCAGGGCTAAAATACTCGTGAGTAATTGGAAAACAAGGCAGGCACATGACCAGTGTAACCGCGTGCAGGTGAGTGTAATCAACCTAGGACACAATGGAAAATTAACAAAACATAGGGACAGCTCATGAGGGTGACATCTAGTGGTGAAAATAAAAAAGTCCATAGTGTGACAGCATAAAAAGGTTCAGAGTGTGACAGATCAGTGTTTCTGCAGCTGAGGGGGAGAGAGTGGGTCGGAGGCATGCTATGTTGCGGAGGTGGAAGAAGGATGTTTTGGTGACGTGGTTGATGTGTGACTGAGTGACCGTCGATGAAGAGAGAGAAGTTTTTGGTGGGGAGGATGGATTTTGGGCTGAAGATGATCAATTCAGTCTTGTTGCTGTTCAGTTTGAGGAAGTTGTGATTCATCCAGGATTTAATATCAGTGAGGCAGTTGGTGAGGGTGAAAAAGATGGCTGGGGTGATGGTTTTGGTAGTGATGTACAGTTGGGTGGCATAGCAGTGAAAGTGAAGTCCATGTTGGCGGATGATGTGACCAAGTGGGAGCATGTATAAGATGAAGATGGTGGGGCCAAGGACTGGGCCTTGGGGGACTGTAGAACGGGAGTGGTGTGGGATTTGTGATGGTTGACGGTGATGTAGTGGAATCTTCCAGACAGATATGAATTGAACCAGGAGAGGACAGAGCCAGTGATGCCTATGGATTTCAGACAGTTGAGGAGAATGGAATGGTTAACTGTGTCGAAGTCTGAGGTCAAGAAGGAGAAGGATGGTAAGTGAGCCAGAGTCTGAGGCAAGCAGTAGGTCGTTGGTGACTTTGAGGAGAGCTGTTTCGGTACTATGGTGGGATCGGAAGCCGGACTGGAACGTTTCATATAGTTTGTTGGAGAGGAGGTATTTCTTGAGTTGTGTAGCGATGGCTCTTTCCAGTAATTTTGAGAGGAATGTGAGGTTGGAGATGTGTCTGAAATTGTTGAGGTCATCAGAGCCCAGGCCAGGTTTTTTAAGAAGAGGGGTGATGGCAGCAAGCTTGAGAGGTGGGGGGACTGTGCCAGAGGTAAGGGAGGAGTTGATGATGTCTGTGATGAGTGGGGCGAGGGAGGTGAAACAGGCTTTGATGAGTGCGGATGGCATGGGCTCCAGGGGGGAGGTGGATGATTTCATGGTGGAGAGTATTTTGGACAGGTCAGCTGAGGTTATAGGTGAAAAGGTGGAAAGCTGGTGACCAGAGGATGAATAAAGCGGGGTTCTGGGACCGGGGTAGTGGCAGAAAAGGATGCAAGCTGGTTGTGGATGCTTTTCTATTTTTGAATTGAAAAATGACATGAGATTGTCACATTTCTCCGGGGTGAATGAGGATGAAATGTTATCATGGGGTTTGAGAAGTTAAAGAACAAGTTGTGAGCTGACAAACGGTGCAGGTACTCACAGTAATTTACACACAGTAATTTTGAGCAATAGGAGTTGTAATAAAAGCTGTCAATTTGCCTCATTTATATGTTCTATTCATTTTAAGGGTATACAGGAGAATTTATGTTTTTTCTTCTAGCCATGGGTTGTCGTATATGTGCGGTAACGTCCTGCTGCTATGAGGCTTCAGATACTCTAACATGCTAAGTCTGAATTGTCAACAATAAATTAACTGTTTACTTTATTTATAAAGTGCAAAATGTGCAGAATTTGTCAATTGCTGCCTAAATACAGTGGAAAACATCCATGTGATTTTGACGCCACATAAACTCAATAAGGTTTGGGTGCTGATGAGCTGTACCTTGCCCTGGCCAAATTCCTGCCATCCTTGTCCTCTTCAGACTAAGTGAGTCACCAACAACAACAAGAAGACTGTATCAGGCTCCGTAGCCTTATGCTAGGCTAACCATCTGGGCGGTGGTAGCGAGTTTGTGTATTTCAAAGTAATTAATCATAGCATAATTATTAAATGTATGATTAGTTATTATGCTATTTAACCAGGGTGGTGCTGGCAGTAGAATCTAGTCTAGCCTAACATAGTTTTCATGTAGCCTACCAGAATTATCCTACCTGTTTATGTTATCCACCTCCTTTCCTGCCATAACGTAGCTCATGCTGTTGCAGTGGGATCCTCAGAAGCAGCGGTGACAGCGGGACAACTCCAGACAAAAATCTTATTTTCTTGTGAAATTTAGATGCTGAAATATCACTGTTTACATCCATGTAGAAGCCCAGTTTTTAACCTCTCTGACGATAGCTGCCCTGTCTGTCTCCAGTGATTTTCTTGAGTAGCTTAATTATTGATGCTGGTTTTCAGAAACTTTCCTGGGTACGTCCATTTCGGCCAAGGCCAATGCATTTCCTATATTTTGTTTCATTCCAATAAATAGCACCAAATATTTTTTTTCTTTACGCATAGTGTCTCCCTTTAAATATAAAAGATCATTCATAGTCATTTGTTGATAAATATATTGGTTTCAGGGCTTTTTAGCCCAAAATACCTGCTGCTCCTAATTCAATTCCATTCATTTTTGAAAAATGTTTTCCTTACCAATGTGGGGGCTGCATTAGACCTAATAGAACTCAACTGACAATGGGGTATCTAGGTTACTATATGTATATCTATGACTCTACCGCTCTGGTCAATAAGCAGCGTGCTGATTGTCTATTTAGGGATAAGACTCGTCCATAAGACGAGTCCCAGTGCAGAAGTTGCGCCAAGATTGTTCATCTGGTTACACAGCAACTGCCCCTTGGATATTATGGGTAGAAGTACTTGTGCTTGTCACAATCCAGCCTTGAGTTTGTCCTGTCCAACCTGCAACCAGGCAGGGGTGCTCTGCCCCCTGGCTAATCAGCTGATTGGACAACCAGTTTCCAACCACTGCCTGTCTACACCTGCTGCCACTCTCCTCATCAGCCACAACTTTAAAAGCCAGGTCCAGAACAATGCTCATTGTGAGATTGTGGTTTGTGTTTTTGGAGGAGAACCTTGCTGCTCTGTTCAAGTCTATGTGACCTTGTTTGGCAAGACCACATGAGACCTCATGAGTCTTGCCAGTGTTTTTTGCCCAACTGTGAATTGAACTCTGCCTGTTTTTGACTCCGTTTTTGCCAAAGCTCTTTGTGCCTCCGCCTGTGTTTTTGCCACACATGTGAATTGAACTCTGCCTGTTTTTGACTGCGCTTTTGCCAAAGTCCTTTGTGCCTCTGTGTGTGTTTTTGCCCTCCTGTGAACTGAGCTTGGGCGTCATAATAGATGACCAGCTAACCTTTGCTGATCATATTACATCTGTAGCTTGGTTCTGCTGCTTTTCTCTATACAACATGGGATATCAGGCTGTACCTAACCCAACATGCACCCGAGTACAGACCCTGATTATTTCTCGCATTGACTATTGCAATGCCCTCCTATCAGGTCTCCCAGCCTGTGTAGTGAGACCACTACAGAATGCAGCTGCACGTCTGGTTTTCAACCAGCCAAAAAGAGCACTTGTCACACCTCTGTTGAACTCCACTGGCTACTGTTAGTCGCTTGCATCCAATTTAAAGTACTGATGTTGGCTTAAAGGATGATTGATGGGTCTGCTCCCATCTACTTTAATACTCTCTTAAGACCCCATGTTACCCTCTGGCCACTTTGCTCCTTCAAGGAATGTTATCTAGCACCTCAGCACCTCACACAGGTCAATCCAGACTTCTCATGTGTTGTTCCACGCTGGTGGAATGACCCTCTAAGTGCTACAAAAGCAACAGATACCATGTCCACCTTCAAGGAATTCTTGAAGACCCAGCTCTTCCAAGAATATCTCCTAGCTTAAAATTTCTGAATACCAGGAATACACTTATTATGCACCTCCCACTCTCTCTCCATACTGCACTTTTTTATTACAGTATTGCACTTTCATCTCAGAATACTGCACATTTCGTGGGTTACTGAGTAATTACACAAAAAGCTAGCCATACTAACCCATCTTCCAGGAGGGTCAGTGTCGACGTTGGAGGGGTGGTTTTCCAGGGAACCAAAATACCTTATATGAGCCTAGTGCGGCTACATGCCCAAAATGAATGAACCAAAATTTGCTGAAAAACCAGAAATGCTCAAATTGTTCTGCAAAAAGTATGTCCGGCCAACCTGTCTTGTAGTATGTCTGAAGTGTGACAGTTCACATACAATAGTTGTATGTAAGAATTATTAATAATTACATTATTGGCTGCAGTTATTACATTTTCATTTTTTTTATTCATCCAGCCAATAGCATAGCCATTATTACATTATCGGCTGCTACATGGCAATACCATAATGCATTTATTTGATACAAATTCCACATTGAAGTACTAACTTATGGTTTGCATTTTCATGCACTGTTAATTCCTTGGAATTACATTGTGTAGTTAGTTTTGAATATGCCAGTAAAATCTGATTCCCTTCATGAGTTGGATGTTCCTCAGATTAGTAGGCACCACATGATTGGAGTAGCTTTAATGCAGTTGAATGATGTTGGGATGTTGGGAGTACCTTGTTAGGCAGCACAACTGCCTGTGCTGTGTTATGGGCCCGAGTGTTTGCGTGCTGTAGCCTGTGCCTTTGACATTATTTCATATGTTATGTTGCCCACTCTTGGTTTTTAAGCGGGAAACAATGCTGATTAGATGAGATAAATAGCCTCAACTATTTTGTAGTGGTCTCAAGAATATTTGAGATATCAGAGATGTTTGGGTGCCGACTAGAGTTTAACCTACCAAAAAACAGCACAATGTATTTATGACAGTTACTGTTGTAATGTCTGGCACCCTTTTGTTGAAACCTGAACATTTTGCATGGGACTAAACCACAACCACAAGCCATGGATTTCCAGAGAAAATCTGTGACGTGATTATGTAAGGGATAACATTCTGCAAGGCGGTCATTATCTTGTAATAACTCCCAGCAGAGTGATGCAGCGCAAAGGACTCTTGAATCACTCTGAAGGAAGTTATTCCATGATAACGCTTCACAGAGCATTAGCCCACTTATTGCATGGCTCCCTATGGGCTCCCCTTGTAGTCCCATAGCGCAGAGTAGCTTTTTGTCCCCAGAGACTGCTACCTCCCAGAACCAAAACCGTAACACCCGGCATCCAACAAGCCATCAGCCTCCAATGTGTGGGGTAGCGCCACCTATTGACATACAAAAATAGCAATATTTTGGAGCAATTACCATCAGTGATTCTTGGGACACCAAAACACTGGGTCACTTCAAACTCACTGGGTATAGAACTCCGGTGGGCTCCAGTGATTTTGGTCCCCAGTGACAGATCTTCCCCTGTGCTGGTTCCCCTGCAAGACTATAATGCTTTGGACAACAAAATTTTACTGGTACATAGGTCTCAAGGAGATATATCCAATGACCCCTCAACCACCCTTGTGTAGTGTAGTGCCACCTGAAGTGCAACTAGGCTCATAGCATGTAAGCTATTTTGGTCTCCAGGGATATCTTCACTCCTTGTGCTTGATTACACAAACCATTATGTTAAAGAAGGAATTCAGAAATAAATTCAGACTGTAAAAAAATGTGTGAACTGTATGTTTGTGTTGACATGTATGTATCATGGGGGCAAACCTGTAGCATGCAAAACATGATATACGTATGACATACGCACACACACACATACACACTACAAAAATACAGAGAAAGAAATTTAATTGTGTGCCATTTGGGGTAAAGTTAAGTTCTTGAGGTTGAAAGAGGCTGAAACTACTACTATTACATGGATTTGAAAATTCAATTTCTTTGGGCATGATGTACAGCTTTGCTCCGTTAACTGATCTATTTTTTTCTAATATATGCTACAGACATGGACTCTGGACTTAATGTGGCTTGGTAGGCCAGTTGTGATCGCTCCTAATAGACAACAGTCAATATTGATTATAAGCAGTCATAATATTATAGAAATTAATGAATAGCACCAAAGTTTATAAATGCTGTATTGTAATTTTGTCCATCCACAATAATGTGCAAGATTCCTCTAGTGGTACCACTGTATTGAAGCCTAGCTTTCCTGATCTACCTTTTTCTAACTTAAGCCTGTGGTAATTTTGGATGTCAAATAAATGTCTTTTTTATTTAGGCTACTACAGACATTGGAAACTGAAACCAAATTGAAACACAAATTGTGACATTTCAAATTATATAGAGTCCATCCTTTCTTAAAGCATCTGCAGATATAATCTATCCTTTTCCAGTTAATGCCTTTTGGCACTGTTATACATTTTATTCAAGATGCATGCAGTCTAATACAGAAAAAAATGTGCACAAGTCTTAAACTTCAATATTAAACCAGATGATTGTCAATGTACAGTCCATAGTCAGTCTTCATGCTTTTATTGTACATCTATGGGATAGTTCAGATATATATTTATCTTGACAGCTATAGTAACAACACTGTCATTACATAAACATTGTCTTTGCAACAGTCTTGATAAATGTTCAAGGTGGAAAAAATGTGTGGGTGGGAGGTATGCTGCATTGTCGATTTGAGGTCTTTGCATGACCTTGTGTTTGGCCTCTGCTGCAGCAATTTGTATGTTTCTTACAATGGAGAAGCAAAGGACACTGGTGAGTAAGTTTCACATGTCCATGTACAGCTGTCACAGCTTTTCCTTTTTCTTGGGGTTTCTCTCATTAAACACAAAAAGCAACAATATCTCTAGTTATATACAGCCCTTCCTGCAGCCATGAGTTTTGTAATCTGTAAATCTGTAAATCTGTAATGGCTTGAGAAGGACTGTTACATATTTATCTACCAACTGTGTGCATCATTTGGTTTACTTCTCTTCTGCTCATCAATGCGAGGTTGGTGAGTGGTGAGTGATGAGTGGTCACAAACCACATGAATAATTTGTTAACATTTAATCAAAAGCTGTATTAGCAAGCGTATCTTTATATTACATGCATAGTCTGTGCATATACGGGCACTTCATATTGTAGGTGATAAGCTAACTGGCATAGCTGGAGAGAGTGAGTTAAATAAAGAAGAGGAGGGAACTGACCCCATTGGAGGAAGCCTGAGACATACTTCTCCCTGGACAAGGCAGAGGAACTGAACTCCTGATATACTCCCACTAGCAGATCCAGTAATGTCTGTAGACCCACTGGCCCAGGTTTCAGGAAGATCCCTGGCAGCTGTGGTTCTCTGGGCCGTGAATCTGTTGACATAATGGCTGAGCTGTGCTGGACTGGGCTCAGCTGTTCTGCTGCTCCATGATCCCTCTAGTAGCAGTTGTTTTCACCTTCACCCCTGTCTTGTTAGTCTCTAGCCTACACTGCAATATACCCTCAGAGACAGTAGCGCAACTTGTGTCTTTTGCTATCCCAATGAAACATTAGCCTCTGCTATTCACTATAGTGTCTTTCTTTTCTCAGTTTTCTCTGGCTGTTGTTTGCACCCTCCCCCATTTGATGTCTGTCAAGCCTGCAGCTCTAACCCTGACTCAAGCCCTTTTTTGGTCTGTCTCTCTCTCTCTCTCACTCACACACACACACATACACATACACACACACACACGCACACTCATTCTCTCTCTCTCTGTGGGAGTGCCTGCCTCAGTATAGTGAATGCATGGTACAAACTTAAGTCTTAAATTTAAGTCTTTAAGTTTTTTTTTTTTTTTGGGGGGGGGGGGGTGTTTAGAGCTGGAGTTTGGGGGAGGGAGGGGTGTTACCATAGCAAGTTACCATAAGAGGGATTTCAGCTGTTCCTAGGCATAATGCCAGGCGACACTAGGAGTGAAAACACACACACACCAGGTGCAGTGGGCATTTTCCAGCGGGTTCAAGGGACTATTTGGCCTGTGTTCCGCAAACTTTCTCTGTCATTCTTCACCATGGAGGGGGAGCAATTATAAATCCATCCTGTCTCAACACTTCCCCCATCAAGGCTGTTCTTATCTGGCCTTATCTTAATGAAGCTTTCAATTACTACAAGACTTCAAATAATGTTATTTCAACATTATTGTTGTTATTGTTATAGCCTATACACATCTCCTCTCTTAATGCATTGACATTTGCACAATGGGGAAATACCTACCATCTGGAGATGTCTAAAATGCCATTGGAATTACAGTCCGCCCAATCACTGGTGTCATTCAAAACAAATCCTATAATTTTTCTGTGTCTGAGCATTGCATGCAGCGCACTCGCATTTTCAAGATTTTGGTCCAACGAGTATACTCTAACTATATATTTATATGTGTTATACTATAACTATATATTTTCAAATGAACTATGAAGTTGGTACTGCCATCATATCGGTAGACTATATTTTTTTATGTTGCATTATTGTGATGCCGCAACTCAGTGTCACTGCATCACGTGACTTACACAGTGGTTTTTGAGCCATGTTTGAATGTACCGGACTTGTTCAATTGTTCATTCAGTGAATGACCACTTAAACGTGTGTCACACTGTTATAATAATGTGAAAGTCTTTACCAACTTCGCATTTGCTATACCATCTCCCGTGAGGGTTGGAGACGTTTGTCAAGATGTTTGGTGAGTGCACGCAACGGCATTGTGGCCATGTTTTACACAGTGTTTATAAGGGTTACAAGGTGGACGTGACTGATTCAGCAGACACGAATGCCTTTAAATGGTTAAACATTATTGTGTGACTCTATGAAGCTGCAAGACTGTGTGATGAACAAAGAAAAGATTTACATTCGTCGGCGTGGTAGTTTCAACGGTGTGGAGGGAACGCGCACTTTCAATGCAGGGCTATTATGCCGAACTTCCTTGTTTGGTGCTTTCGCCGGCGTGTGGTGGTGCGCAGTCCGCGTAGTGGTTGCGCCCAAGCAATGGGATTTCGTGTATTGTGTCTAGTTATTACTTTATTGTTGCTTAGTTATATGTATCTAGCAATGCTGTGTCAGGAGGGTTTACTACCCAGTCGACATCAGTTTGACGCTGAGGATTCATCAAGATTTGGACGCCATATTAAATATATAATTTCAGGAAGATTTTAACATTACAAGTGACGGGATGTAAAGACGTTTCAGTATAACATCCAGATGCTGCCCTATAAAGCTTAGGTCAATATCGGCCTAACTGACATTAAAATTACATCAGTTGTAAGTCCTGAACAAAGCATCATATTTATAGCCTATCAAACTGATATTGATGTCCACGGATTTGTAGTTGATGTGAATTTGACATTTAGGATTCATCAAGATGCATTGACTGCATATTAAATGCATATTAAATAGCTATATTAAATATCTATGTTATTAAATAGCCCATCTAATTTCATGAATAATTCAATTCAGGTCTACTTACACAGCACCTTTTACAATGCCGCTTTACAAAAGGAGCACCCAAGGACAACAGGGGCAAGGAAAAACTCCCTTATGTTTCGTTAGTCTAGGAGGAAACCTTGGGCAGATCCACGAATCAAGGGGCTAAACCAACTGCCAGTGGTCATGCAGGACAATTACAGTCAGTAGTAACCAAGATAGACTACAAGTTGTCTATGGTTTTAGCTAAGGTTCAAAAAATGCTTTTAAACTGACTTTTTGTTTTCTTCAATCTAAAATATTTATTCTTCACAAGTAATATAAAAACTGTACAACTGACATAATCTAGCAAATTTAAATTCTCTCAATTTTTTAAAATTAATCAGACCAAGCATTCTTTTCAATATTTATTGGAGCAGTTTAAAAGATTACAGACATTAGCTTTGTTTTTGTTTTGTTTTTGTTTTTTACATTTGTGACCACAGCATCTGAACTACAATTGAAAGATGTAGTGGGGCCAGGGGTGAAAGATTATCTCATGATAGATTGGTGGATGATGGAGTGGTGGGCCCTCTTTTTGTCTGTGTATATGTGTGTGTTCTGTAAAGCACTGAAGTGATCAATGGAGGCGCTATAAGTTAATAGCAGCAGAGTGCAGAGGCCACTTACTTTGGGCGAAGGGGGGGGGGGGTCATCTTTCTTGCATTAGGGGGGGGAAAATAATAATTTCAGTTCTTTGAAGTTCAGCACATAAGGCACGGACCTCTCAATGAGAACCGTGATGTCTGTCTCGGTGCATGAAGATGTCCATGTCCAGTTCATCACCTGGCGAGACAATACATAATAATGAATAAGAGAGCTGACAAGACTCAATGGAGCGTGTGAAACTGCGTGTTCCTGAATTGAGTGTGAGTGTAACCTGTTATGTGAGCATAAAGTACACCACGTACCTGGACCCATGAGCTATGCACCTGAATTTCCTTGATGAGATGGTGAACAGATTAACGAAAGTAGATTATTAAGCATGCTGATTCCCTCCTTGTGTTGAATTCCATTAGCTGCAAAAATCCTTAAAAAGACATGCTCTTATTTTTAACACTGAAGTAAAAATCCAGTGTGATACAGACCAAAAGTATATTGAAACATGTTAAAAAGTTTGAACAATCATCACGGAACTATGTTTATTTATAACATTTATAAATATCATGCCTGCCGCTAAAGACTGCATTTAGCCTAAATGTGTAAAAGGCTTACAATGTCAGTGTTAGGGGCATCATGCTAAGTGCTATAAATTGCTATTTTTAAATCATAAACAAGGTTAAATGTAGCCCCACAACTTCGTTCATACTATAACGAGGGTTCTGATATTTAAAACAGGGCTTTGAGAACTTTGTAAGTGTAGTTTATTATAGATGACTGTTGAAACAGACAGTATCTTGACTTAGGGAAGTATGTTTCAATATACTTTTTATCCAATTCACACCAGTCAGTGTAATTTTGGTTCATTTCACATTCACGTTTCACAACTGCAGTCTAGCTTAAGCAGGGAACTTTTTCAGTCTTTCACAATTAGAACGAGATTGAGCAGGCCAAATCTACAGACACTGCTGAGTTGTCAGAGTTTGATGCAGGAATTTCATAACCTTCCTAAAATAATCGCCATCAAAAGTCATTTTTTGGCAATAATTTTGTTTTTGCCCAAATCATCATTCCATTCTTTTTTTGTAATTCCTGAAAAACCTGAAAAAATTACTCAGCCAATTATTTTAGGAAGGTGGTGATTTGTAGTCAACGTCATTTTGACCTCGAGGATTTTCAGAGGAGCATCAGAATTTTGACTCCATATTAAAGATAATATTAATAATTAAAGATTTTAACATCACAAGTAATGGCATATGAAGAGGTTTCTGTACAACAACCACTGCTTTATTAAGATTAGGTCAATATAATTAACATTAAAATTACATCAATTTGATGTTGTGAACATAACATTATATTGATATCAAACTGATGTCAAATTGATGTCCAGGAATTTGTAGTCAACGTCAACTTGACATTTAGGATTCATCAAGATTTTGGCTCCATTTTGGCTCCATTTAATGAAAATTCAGCAAAATCATTCCTGAAACTGAGAAATCGTATTGCCTTAGCTTCCAAGTATTATATTTGAAGCTCCCAAAATGAAATATCCAGCTCAAATGTTATCATGTGCATAGAAATTTGCCAAAATAAAAGTTCTTGATAGAGCTCAGGAATTCTGAAAACTACTTTTCCTATTCCTTTTTTGCCCTGTGTTTACAGCTCTTTCAAAATAAAAGTTCTTCTTGAAACATTTGAATTCTTTGAGCAGTCCAATTACATCACTCAAGGATGTAATCTGCCTCTCCCCAAACTGAAGTTCCTGTTCAAAGGTTCCTATATTATCCTGGTAGCGTTCCTAATTCGATACCCCTCCTAATGAAAATTTCATAGACCAGATTTTTTTAAAATCCCACGAAGACATGACATTGAACTTGTACACCAAAAATATTTTTCATTGTATATATTCAATTCAATTATATTTATATAAGCATCATAATAGTTCCAAAATATTATCACATAACAGTATATGGCAGTCAGTCCATAGGTGGTTATCAAGAATTATGGCTGATTTAAGGTATGTATGTGTAAGAAGTAACAGTGCCAAAATATTATGTTTAATATTTGCTGCCTAGACACTGGACTTTTCAGCATAATACACATCTATGTATCAACTCAGCTCAACATATCGGTGTTTGGGTAGTTTGTTAATGTTTATGTCCATAAAAATCACAGTCCTCTTATTAGCACTATATCTTAGCACAACACAACAATCAATAAAGATCAAAATATGAACATTTTAATTATTCATATATTATATATATATTATATCATGAGAATTATTTAAGAATACACATCCATTGCCGACAGTAAATGCTTTCCTCCCTTGAACTTCAGGGAAAGCATACGGAACACCACTACACAATTTTACATTTAATGTAAATTCATACACAGATCCATTACTGAAGATCCATGTTGAGTTAAGCATGCATGGGGATTTTTTTCAGTTCAAATCAAAGTTTTACATTTTGAATTATCAGGGTCAGAACATGCAAGTATGCCCACCTAATAAGGGTTTGGATGGTCAAACAAGAAAATCACCCCTCTTGTTCAGTAGCAATGGCTGGACTGGTCCTTTGTTGCAGACAAAATACATATTGTTCACTGGTGAAGCAACTGTACAACTGATACATTTTGACAGACAGCATTATGGCTAAGCTACTTAAACCACCTTAAACATACATTTTCTAACAAGAATGATCAGTCAGTCCTTCGATTAGGCCATGACCCAGCCCACAAAACAAAAGCTGTGGATTGATTTCCAGAGTCACACAAAGACTCTTCAGGTAAGACCCCACTGTGTGGCTGGAACAGAGATCTGGTTGTTGGATGCTGAAGCAGAGATGCCTGATATAAGCAGTAGGATAGTGGCATTGTAGTAGTCCTCATCCCCATTTGGTCACAGAAGACATGAGCAGACCCAAGAGTTAATTTTAAGATGTACACAGCTGCAAAAAAACTCCATGTAGTCCCACTGATAAGGAGGTGACAATGCAGAAGACCCCTAGGCTGTGAGTGATATCTATCGGATACTTTCTAAACACCTTTTGGTGACATCACCAGACCATGACTCCACCCCTGCTTTCTGTATGCTACACTTTTTGAACTCCACCCCCTCTCTGTATCCTACACTTTTTGGATCTCACCTCTCTTAGTGATGTCATGTCCCCACCGCATAGAAATTTGCCAAAATAAAAGTTCTTGATAGAGCTCAGGAATTCTGAAAACTACTTTTCCTATTCCTTTTTTGCCCTGTGTTTACAGCTCTTTCAAAATAAAAGTTCTTCTTGAAACATTTGAATTCTTTGAGCAGTCCAATTACATCACTCAAGGATGTAATCTGCCTCTCCCCAAACTGAAGTTCCTGTTCAAAGGTTCCTATATTATCCTGGTAGCGTTCCTAATTCGATACCCCTCCTAATGAAAATTTCATAGACCAGATTTTTTTAAAATCCCACGAAGACATGACATTGAACTTGTACACCAAAAATATTTTTCATTGTATATATTCAATTCAATTATATTTATATAAGCATCATAATAGTTCCAAAATATTATCACATAACAGTATATGGCAGTCAGTCCATAGGTGGTTATCAAGAATTATGGCTGATTTAAGGTATGTGTGTGTAAGAAGTAACAGTGCCAAAATATTATGTTTAATATTTGCTGCCTAGACACTGGACTTTTCAGCATAATACACATCTATGTATCAACTCAGCTCAACATATCGGTGTTTGGGTAGTTTGTTAATGTTTATGTCCATAAAAATCACAGTCCTCTTATTAGCACTATATCTTAGCACAACACAACAATCAATAAAGATCAAAATATGAACATTTTAATTATTCATATATTATATATATATTATATCATGAGAATTATTTAAGAATACACATCCATTGCCGACAGTAAATGCTTTCCTCCTTGAACTTCAGGGAAAGCATACGGAACACCACTACACAATTTTACATTTAATGTAAATTCATACACAGATCCATTACTGAAGATCCATGTTGAGTTAAGCATGCATGGGGATTTTTTTCAGTTCAAATCAAAGTTTTACATTTTGAATTATCAGGGTCAGAACATGCAAGTATGCCCACCTAATAAGGGTTTGGATGGTCAATCAAGAAAATCACCCTCTTGTTCAGTAGCAATGGCTGGACTGGTCCTTTGTTGCAGACAAAATACATATTGTTCACTGGTGAAGCAACTGTACAACTGATACATTTTGACAGACAGCATTATGGCTAAGCTACTTAAACCACCTTAAACATACATTTTCTAACAAGAATGATCAGTCAGTCCTTCGATTAGGCCATGACCCAGCCCACACCCAGCCCAAAAACAAAAGCTGTGGATTGATTTCCAGAGTCACACAAAGACTCTTCAGGTAAGACCCCACTGTGTGGCTGGAACAGAGATCTGGTTGTTGGATGCTGAAGCAGAGATGCCTGATATAAGCAGTAGGATAGTGGCATTGTAGTAGTCCTCATCCCCATTTGGTCACAGAAGACATGAGCAGACCCAAGAGTTAATTTTAAGATGTACACAGCTGCAAAAAAACTCCATGTAGTCCCACTGATAAGGAGGTGACAATGCAGAAGACCCCTAGGCTGTGAGTGATATCTATCGGATACTTTCTAAACACCTTTTGGTGACATCACCAGACCATGACTCCACCCCTGCTTTCTGTATGCTACACTTTTTGAACTCCACCCCCTCTCTGTATCCTACACTTTTTGGATCTCACCTCTCTTAGTGATGTCATGTCCCCACCGCATAGAAATTTGCCAAAATAAAAGTTCTTGATAGAGCTCAGGAATTCTGAAAACTACTTTTCCTATTCCTTTTTTGCCCTGTGTTTACAGCTCTTTCAAAATAAAAGTTCTTCTTGAAACATTTGAATTCTTTGAGCAGTCCAATTACATCACTCAAGGATGTAATCTGCCTCTCCCCAAACTGAAGTTCCTGTTCAAAGGTTCCTATATTATCCTGGTAGCGTTCCTAATTCGATACCCCTCCTAATGAAAATTTCATAGACCAGATTTTTTTAAAATCCCACGAAGACATGACATTGAACTTGTACACCAAAAATATTTTTCATTGTATATATTCAATTCAATTATATTTATATAAGCATCATAATAGTTCCAAAATATTATCACATAACAGTATATGGCAGTCAGTCCATAGGTGGTTATCAAGAATTATGGCTGATTTAAGGTATGTGTGTGTAAGAAGTAACAGTGCCAAAATATTATGTTTAATATTTGCTGCCTAGACACTGGACTTTTCAGCATAATACACATCTATGTATCAACTCAGCTCAACATATCGGTGTTTGGGTAGTTTGTTAATGTTTATGTCCATAAAAATCACAGTCCTCTTATTAGCACTATATCTTAGCACAACACAACAATCAATAAAGATCAAAATATGAACATTTTAATTATTCATATATTATATATATATTATATCATGAGAATTATTTAAGAATACACATCCATTGCCGACAGTAAATGCTTTCCTCCCTTGAACTTCAGGGAAAGCATACGGAACACCACTACACAATTTTACATTTAATGTAAATTCATACACAGATCCATTACTGAAGATCCATGTTGAGTTAAGCATGCATGGGGATTTTTTTCAGTTCAAATCAAAGTTTTACATTTTGAATTATCAGGGTCAGAACATGCAAGTATGCCCACCTAATAAGGGTTTGGATGGTCAAACAAGAAAATCACCCTCTTGTTCAGTAGCAATGGCTGGACTGGTCCTTTGTTGCAGACAAAATACATATTGTTCACTGGTGAAGCAACTGTACAACTGATACATTTTGACAGACAGCATTATGGCTAAGCTACTTAAACCACCTTAAACATACATTTTCTAACAAGAATGATCAGTCAGTCCTTCGATTAGGCCATGACCCAGCCCACAAAACAAAAGCTGTGGATTGATTTCCAGAGTCACACAAAGACTCTTCAGGTAAGACCCCACTGTGTGGCTGGAACAGAGATCTGGTTGTTGGATGCTGAAGCAGAGATGCCTGATATAAGCAGTAGGATAGTGGCATTGTAGTAGTCCTCATCCCCATTTGGTCACAGAAGACATGAGCAGACCCAAGAGTTAATTTTAAGATGTACACAGCTGCAAAAAAACTCCATGTAGTCCCACTGATAAGGAGGTGACAATGCAGAAGACCCCTAGGCTGTGAGTGATATCTATCGGATACTTTCTAAACACCTTTTGGTGACATCACCAGACCATGACTCCACCCCTGCTTTCTGTATGCTACACTTTTTGAACTCCACCCCCTCTCTGTATCCTACACTTTTTGGATCTCACCTCTCTTAGTGATGTCATGTCCCCACCGGTCAAGTCCCATGTGTTGGCTATCAATGCAGAGTTAGTGCCTTTCTTACCCCCGTCTCATTCCAATACATACGTATTTTTTTTATGTAACCTACTTGTTCTTGTGGCATGCCACTCTTTCTGTGTTTAACCAAAATAAAATTAATTGTAAATAAATATGTGATTGTTAAGAACTTACGTCAGTCCCACAATCCCATCCTGCTTAGGTCCACACCGGTCAAGACCTTTCCAATACATCGATTGTACTCGTTGCTCCCATGCATTTGTTAATTCTGTTGTCCTGGCATGTCTGTCTGTGTTTAACCAAAATAAAATAAATTGTTGAAAATATCTGATTGTTAAGAATTTACGTCAGCCAGGGGTGGTAAATACTGTAGTCCGGGTGGTATGTCTGTACCCATCAAGTGCTCCCAGAACACTGCCCCGATAAAACTCTGTATAGAATGTTTATATTTTGGGTACAATGCTATGCATGAATTTCTACGATGTTAGATAACATAACATGGTTTCTTATTATTACTTTGTTTTTTGTTATGGTATTCTTGCTAGATATTTATCTATCAGTCCATTGTGTCAGGGAGTGTTTAGCCCGAACATGCAGGCTATCGGGGTGTTGTGTCCCTGTATATTTTCTACATTCACAAGATGCTTGTACCATCATCCCCAGACATGCTACAGTTTAACCTACGTAAACCATTTGTTAACAATACCAGACACTTGCATTCATATCTACTTACCATGTCTGACACGTTTGAATCAAGAAATCCAAAGAAGTTTAATCTTACACCTGTTAGCAATAGGGACATGGATTCTGAAACAACTCTGGCTCCCCAAAAAGAAGACCAGAAAATTTGGTACGATTTCAGATGTAACAGAATGTAAGAGATGTGGAAGCATATGAGTAGGTTCTATTGGATGGTTGCATAGGTGGATATGTTTTTTTCACACTGGATACACTGGATTCTGACGGTGCGGAGTTTACAGATGAACTGCCTCACACTTCGTTTCATGTTAAAGACGGTTAAAGGGTTATGTGCCTTCTACTTGGCTGTTTTTGATAGTATGCTATATTTACTCTATTTACTAGTACTACTATATTTTTGCAAAGCAATCAGGTAAAGAGCCTAGTGACTACATATACAAGTGTAGCCCTTGGTACAGAATGACAAAGAGACTCATAGAAACCGATCCAGAAAAAGTCAGACAAGATCTGAAACTGGTAAATCTTGGGGGCTACATGGCTGTTTTAGGTACTGTTTTCAAAAGGTTTGATCATTACAAATGGTCTGAACACAAGATAAGTTACACAGGTGTTCAAGAACATCTCTTTCAGTCATGACCTGGCGACATGTATGGTACTAAAAAACAAAAAATCCTTCAATTTTCTCAGAAATCGACAGTGCGCCTTATAATCCAGTGCGTTTTATGTAAGAATCATGTTGCAGTTGACAAAATTAACATATAGAGCCTCACAGAGTTATACGTAATTAATACACAAGTTTACATCAAGAGACCGGATGGCTTTTTCCACAAATCTCCATCCCTACTTATCTTTTACTGATTATTTCGCCTTATAATACTCTATAATACTATAATAATAATCCGGTATGCCTTGTAGTGCAAAAAATACAATACAAACGCACAAAACGAGGAGGGTGCCAGGACATTGTCGTACCATTCTGAGTTTGTTAAAACCAGAACTGATGCATTGTGATGATTGAACACAGTGTGTGGTACAATGACGTGCAAAATATGCGCAACAAGCTTTGACTTACCTTTCACTGTCCAAACAGACGCCTCAGAATTGGGGCTTGGGGCAGTGTTGTTGCAGGGTGAGGGTGAAGACCGGCGGCCAGTCCAGTACATTAGCCGCAAGCTCTTTCCCCAAGAGACTAGGTCCTCGACTGTTGAGAAAGAGTGTCTAGCTATTAAGTAGGCACTGGACACTCTGAAGTATTATTTGATGGGCAAAGACTTTGTGCTTGAGACTGATTACTGGGTGTTGCAATGGCTGAATCGCATGAGAGACAGCAATGCTGATTACACAGTGGTATTTGTCACTGCAACCTTATAAGTTTACTGCAGTATAAAGCTGGCAAGGACAATGTGACTGCAGATTTCTTGTCCTGCCTCTACGAGGAGGGCCAAGCTTAAGGAGGGGGGTGTGTGAGGCTGCAACTTATAGCACGTCCTCACCGCATCCTAATGGCGGACGCATGTGCTTTCAGACGCCATATATTGCTGCATTCCTTCATGTCTAGTTCAGTTCTAGCCGTTAATATCATGTCTTGCTTGTTGATGTGTTCTTGTGTTTACGCGTGTCTAAACAGATGGGTGCACATGGGTGCCCCCATGGAGGAGGAAGAGGTATGTACGCCAACGGACTTTGTGTCCCTGCCAGACCCCTGGACCGGCTCAGCTGTCTCACAGTCCATCGGGCCTGAAGCTGAGATGGCTAGGCCAGCTACAGTAGCAAGGTCAGCTTGTCCTATGTCGGGGATGACCAGGCCAGTGACAATATCTCGTTCAGCCAGCCCTATGCTAGAGACGCTCCTACCTGCAAGCTTCCATCCGCCACTACAGTATGGCTACCACCCTCCCAGGATGACCCCCTACACTGAGGATGAAGACACTGAGCACTACTTGACGATGCTCGAGAGGATTGAATTTGCTAATCAATGGCCAATGGAGCACTGGGCCCTTTACCTTGTTCCTCTGCTGACGGGGAAGGCTTGTGCTGTGGCAATGGACACCTGTGGCAATGGACATATTAGACAGCAGCGACTATGTTAAAGTGAACCAAGCTGTCCTGACAAAGTTTGAAATTGACCCAGAAGCGTATCATCACAGGTTCCGCCTCATGTCCGTCCTGGAAGGAGAAACAGCAAGGGAGCTGCAATCAAGACTCAGCGACCTTTATCAGAAGTGGATGTGCCCAAGTGTGAAGACCAAGGAACAGATTGGAGATGCCATCGTCTTCAAACTAAAAGTAATTAGTTTGTAGTAAGAATTGCAGACTGGTGGCAGACTCCTGAACTTCAGGAAACAGGTTTAATCTTTACAATGGCGCGCGTCAAGGGAGACATAAGGGTTTCACCCTGAAAGCATCCACCATTAAATCTAACTTAAACAATGAAAGTGTTCCACTTAAATACACTTAACTGATGGGAGTTGCATACAGTTGAAGGAAGTGCTATGAAAGGTGATTGGTTCCTTACCTGGCGCCATTAAGGACACACCTATGGCAATTAGCATTGTTAAGTGGCTATCCAGTTGTATGTATACACCAAGATTCAGAAATATTGCGGATTAATATTATGGATCGTTCTGATAAGTCATGCACTTTGACTATTGCACTCCTTGTACTGAGACAATAAAGATGATACCAAACATGAATAGATTCATATTTCATAACATACAGAAATACATTCCTGTATGGTGGCAGCTCCTGGCTGTCTGAGGCAGAATACACTTCTAATATTATTGCTATCAATTCCCCCTTTTCAAGTCAGAATGACTTGACCTTTAACATTACAAAAATCCGAATGAGTATAAAAATTACAGCCAGGAGTGGAATAAATTTCATACAATGAAATCCATTACATTCAAAACTCATATTGACTCTTCATATTGATTATGGCGTGTGTGATGTCTAGGTCATGAGAGCACACGAGAGATCATGGGATAACTGTAGCAACAACAATATATGAGAGCAAATACAGAGATCAGAATAATACCCAGGGATCCTAAAACCATAAGAACATTTCGAGTCCATCCTCCTAGAGAGTCCAGAAATCCCCCCTACCCTGTGTTGCCATGACACCGAAAGCAAATCTTGATTTGAATGTATGTCTTTGTTGGATTGGATGATAACTTGACGCAAGTCATTAACGGAACTGCTTGCATCAGGGACAAAAACGCAACATTTCTTACCGATTACTTTACAAGTACCACCTTGTGCAGCAAATTAAATTAAAGAGCCATTCTGTTCTGCCAGGCTAATTCACAGGTTGCCGTCAGTTCGGCCTGCACAACAAGCATGGTCTTAAGTGTTCGCGGTTTGTTCAAAAGCTTTTCTGAGGGTTGATACGTCGTTCTGTAGATCACGAATTGCGAGGGGGGCTAGGAAGACACCAAGCCAGTGTTCCACTTTCTCAATTTCTTGCTTGCTTTTGTGCTTCATGGGTTTCGTAAGGGCTTCAATGATATCTTTAGTGACTATACGAGATGGGGGAATCAGATGTGCGAGGTAACATACCCCTGAAGCATTGACAGGGATAAATGTATATGCGGATTTGCCACAGGCAAATGCAGACCATTTAGGTACCACTAGAGGAGCGTTCCTCACACGTAATGTTACATTTTGAGTCACTGTGAAGCATACATACATAACAATCAACATTTTGAACATTAGTTACAGTCCACAAATCAACCATGGATACCTGTAAGATTAGAGCTCAACACATATCTCAATACTAGGTTATGAAAATGGCTTTATCTGGGATAGGTGAGCCCATCAATGTTTCCCTTCTCCTAAAGAGAGGAAGCAAGATGTTTCAGTTAACATAATCATTTCATAAGGTCCCTTGTATGCAACTTCCAGTGGCCCTTGGCTACCAAATTTCTTTAGCATGACTTTTTGTCCTCTTGAAATGTTCTTTGTCCTGTAGCAACTTCAATTGCATCTTTTTTGTCTTGTCTGATGCGTGCTAACAGTTGCTTATCACGAAGCAATTTTGACAGATCTTGACAATAAGCCTCTAATGCTACTCTATGACTATCTTTACCAATCTCTGCAGTCAGTATAGGGTCATTTGGCAGAGTCAGATTTCTTCCAAAGAGAAGTTCAGCTGGTGTGGGACCTGTGGTTCTGTTTGGGGTGTTGCCTCATCACTGTCAATATTACTCTCCCCCTTTTGGTCTGCAGATGCCTTTGCAGCCTTGTCTGCAAGATCATTTAACACAACCTCGTAATGCTTCAAAAGTGTTGGTCTTATTCATAGTCAGTAAATTTAAATCAGTAATTGAGACAGATGCTCCGGTGTCTATTAACATAATGGCACTATTGTTCAGTCAGATTGGCGTTGGCTAAAGTTTTAAAGTGTTAACATCTCAGCAGTGGTGTCTGAGCTTTTGTTATTCTCACGAGCTGGTTTAGAGGTGTTAAAGCCGTTATCGGCCTTTGCACTGTTGTTAAGGCCACATGTGGATAAGAATTTTAGGTTTGCAAACAAAAATGTCTTGAAAGTATGCCACTACACAATGCAAGTCCTCTTGAATTTCCTTATCTCTCTGGACTGAGACAAGCCTAAAGATCCCTTTATTTCAAACACTTGCTAAGTTACCTATAAAATCTCAGTACAATAACTTTTCGGGGCAAATACTAATGGGGAAGGAAAGGGTTAGTTCTGATATTAATTCATTCAATACATTCCAAATCTATCTGAGGTAAGTTTGTCTTTGCAATGTAAATATGAACAAAAAGGTTCTACCCAGCCACAGGTGTAACAGCAGTTAATTTACATTGAACACCGGGGGAGGATGATTCCAATTGTTTCTGTGCCATGCCGTGCCATGCCATGTGGCTGCTCCTGGCTGTCTGAGGCAGAATACACTTCTAAAATTATTGTTATCAGAACAATTTTTCCGTATGCTGAACCCTGAGCTCAAGGTGTGGGTAAAAGAACACAACCCACAGACCCACAACCCAAGAGCCACCCAACCGACGGACTCAAGGTGCCCCGCAGGAGTTTGAGTGGAAGCCTTCTGGTAAGTCTGCAGGTGGTGGACGTGAGTTCAGGCAATCTAGTGGCTCCCACAGCAAGCCTAGTCAGCCCCCTAAGCCTAACCCTAAAATAATCTGCCATAACTCTGGACAGCCAGGCCATATTAAACCTGAGTGCCCTTTAGCTCCCACTAGTGCTGATAGATTGTGCTATACCCCAAGTAATGGTTCATCTAAAGTGACCCCTAGCTCTATGGATGCTGTAGTGCCTGTCAGGATCAGAGGGAAGGTGTGGCAAGCTCTGATCGATTCAGGCAGTAGTCAGACTTTCATTCACAGAGCGTGTATGGGATCTGATGGGTTGGTGGCAACTGGCAGTGTCAGGGTACGTTGTATACATGGGGATGAGACAGAACACCAGACAGCTGATGTGCAGATGAAGATTGAAGGCCAGACGTATCTTCTGAATGCCGGTATCATGGATACTTGTCCATATCCAGTTGTATTAGGGTAGGATGTCCCTGTGTTGGCTGAGTTGTTGCAGCACCATTTACACTCAGCTACAAGTTTTGTGTTAAGAAGGGCTCAAGTTAAGTCCAAGCTTTCTGATGATAGTGTATGGCAGGAACTACCCTTCCCCGAGGGCCCCTCAGGGGGCAAAGAGAAGAAACTGAAGTCAGTGAAGTGGAGGGACAAGGTTTTAGGAACTCCCGTTCGGGAGCAGTTGCTCCTTTCTGCCACTAGAGGACAGTGCAATGGATGTTGCTGACTTTGAGCAATTACAGAAAGAAGACACAACTTTGAATTCTTGTTTTAACAAAGTGAGGGGGGAAGAGAAAGTCTCTAGGGCTGCTGTGTGTGACAGAGAATGTTTTGTGTTGCAAGAGGGAAAGCTGGTGCATGTGAGTGCTGAGGGAGAGCAGTTAGTGGTCCCTAGCCCCCTGTGGGCTAGGTCCAAAGTCTTGCACCTAGCCCACAGCATTCCCTGTTCAGGTCACCTAGGGCAGCAGAAAACCCTAGATAGGATAGCAAGCTGTTTTTATTGGCCAGGAATGTACCAGGAGGTAATAGCCTATTGCAAGTCTTGTCCAGCTTGCCAGTTAACAACCCGCTCCAACAGAAGCACAAAAGGCACCCCTAGTGAACCTCCCAATCATTGATGTCCCGCTCACAAGGATTGCCATGGATGTAGAAGGACCCTTAGACAAGAGCAGGGCTGGCCACCACTATATCCTTGTCATATGTGATTATGCAACTCACTATCCTGAAGCTTTCCCCTTGAGAAACACCAAGTCTAGACAGGTAGCGAATAGCTTACTTCAGCTCTTTTCACAGGTGGGGATCCCCAGAGAGATCATTATAGATCAGGGCACCAACAAACAACTTCAGTTTTATGAAGCAGGTGCATTCTCTGTTAGGGATCAGGGGTCTTAGAACCACGCCCTACCACCCGCATGGAATGGACAGAATGGTTGAACATTTCAATCAGACACTCAAAGCCATGCTGAGGAAGCTTGTGAGCGACACCGGAGCTGACTGGGACCAGTGGCTGCCCTATCTCCTCTTTGTTTACAGAAAAGTCCCGCAGGCATCGACTGGCTACTCTCCCTTTGAGCTTCTCTATGGACGCCGCGTTAGGGGTCCCATGGATGTGCTTAGAGAGACCTGGATGGGAGAGGGCCCTCAACCAACGGTCAACATCGTGAGCTACGTACTCAAGATGAGAAACAAGCTTGAGGAGCTGAGCAGCCTGGCCCATGACAACTTGGCACAGGCTCAGTCAAACCAAAAGGCCTGGTATGACAAGACTGCCCGGAGTCGCACCTTCAATCCTGGACAGAAAGTGCTTTGGCTGCTTCCTTCCTTAGACAGTAGCTTTATGGCCAAGTGGCAGGGTCCGTTTGAAGTGCTGCGCAAGATGGGCCCAGTGACCTATGAGGTCGCTATGCCAGACCGGCAAAAACCAAAGCAGGTGTTCCACATCAACCTACTGAAGGAGAGGCCAGGGGCTGCCGATGATTTGATGTGGGCTCGTACTGTTGTAAAGGAGGAGGAGTTGAAGGAGCAGTACTTTCCCACTGCTGGAGGTGAGGCCTCATGTCTCCCGGTGGAGCATCTTTTCAGCTGGCATCAGGAGGAGCTGCTGCAGATCTTCCCGGAGGGTCTGTTCCGAGAGGTGCCAGGGCGGTCGTCGTTGATGCACCACAACATCCGCTTGATGTCTCCCAGAGATCTGTTACCTGGGTTATACCAAAATGTAAATACGCCTACACACCAAGGTAACCACACCCTTGATCTTGTTCTGACACATGGAGTACAAATAGAACAATTTACAACCCTACCTCAACACTCTACACTATCTGACCACTATTTATTAACTTTAAAAATCACATTAGACTATGTAGCACCTCACTTAATCTACTACTACACTAGAAACATAACCCCCAAAACTACAGATGACTTCATAGCAAAAATTCTCTCTCCTTGAGTCTCTACTGAGCCAATATAGCCCTGCATTAGAAGGCCCTACGCCAAGCCCAACCCAAGTTGATCAATAGTATAGTGCATTTACAACTGATAGTGTTGTGAATGCACTATACTCCACATTCAACACAATTGCACCACTCAAAAAGAAAACTAGGAAACCTGAAGAAATTGCCCCATGGTATACCACACAGACTCGCTCACTGAAACAAGCTGCACGTAGACTTGAAAGGAAATGGTATGCTCTAGTCAACCTGTAGCATACCTTGATTCATTCACACCCACCAATATATCAGAAATTACATCTTTGATCTCTTCAGCTAAAACCTCAACATGCTTATTGGATCCTACCCCAACTGATCTTCTTAAGGCTGCTCTCCCTCTATTGGCTGAGACTATTCTTAAAATTATAAATGACTCACTCATGGCTGGGCATGTCCCAAAATCTTTCAAGACATCTTATTATTAAACCATCAATTAAAAAAACAAACCTTGATCCTGATGTCCTGCTGATGCTAATTACCGACCCATATCTAACCTCCCATTTGTATCAAAAATACTTGAAAAAATAGTGTCTAAGCAAATCTGTAGCTTCTTAAATGAAAATAATATCCAGGAAACCTTCCAGTCAGGCTTTAGAAGTAATCATAGTACAGAATCAGCCCTAGTTCCTTATCGCATCTGATACTGGATATATATCAATATTAATCCTATTGGACCTTAGTGCTGCCTTTGACACTATTGACCATGGTATCCTACTACACAGGTTTGAACACATGATAGGCATCAAAGACTCTGCATTAGCCTGGTTCAAATCATACCTCTCTGGTCGCTACCAGTTTGTACATGTTCATAATGAGTCATCAACCCATACCAAAGTAAAGTTTGGTGTACCCCAAGGCTCAGTGCTAGGTCCCCTGCTGTTCTCCCGGTACTCCCTTAGGATCTGTTATAAGGAAACATGGCATTACCTTCCACTCCTATGCTGATGATACCCAGCTTTACCTTTCTATGAAGCCTAATGACTATATGCCAATGACTAAACTAGACGTCTGTCTCCTAGACATAAAAACCTGGATGAACCTGGATTCCTATGTTTAAATTCTGATAAAACTGAAGTTGATGATTGGCCCTAAACAACTGACCAACACTCTACCCCTTCACCAAAACTTACTCAGTGGCCTGTCACCCTCATGAACCGCAAAAGTTAAAGACCTCGGGGTAATTATTGACCAGGACCTCTCTCTAAATAGTCATGTAAAACACATTTCAAAAACATCTTTTTTCCACCTACGAAATATTGCTAAGGTTAGAAAGTTCCTATCCTTTGAGGATTCTGAAAAATTAATACACGCATTTATTGCTTCCAGGCTCGATTACTGCAATGCTCTGTTCTCTTGGTGTAGTAATACCTGTATCAAAAACCTACGACTAACACAAAATGCTGCAGCCCGAACACTCACCAGGACTAAAAAATATGAACATATCTCTCCTATCCTTGCTTCCTTACATTGGCTCCCTATTAAAAGTCGAATTGATTTTAAAATACTCCTCCTAACCTACAAAGCTATCAAGGGCGATGCACCAACATATATTAAAGACTTACTTGTCCCTTACCACCCTCCTAGAACCCTAAGATCCCAAAATGCTGGTCTCCTTGTAATCCCAAGAATATCAAAATCTTCGATAGGAGGAAGAGCCTTTTGTTACCGTGCACCCCTCCTGTGGAATAATCCCCCCCCCCACATTCGACAAGCGGACACTCTCAATACCTTTAAGTCTAGACTTAAAACCTTCCCCTTTACTGTTTCCCATAGTTAGGGATGGTGCGTGGCAAATCATCACTTCTCATGGGTCTTTTGGGAGGGACTGCCTCTGCTGTGCCCCCAGTTGCGAGGTTTGGCGGCCACTGACCATCTCTGCAGTGGTGTTTAGTTATGCTGCTATAGCCTAGTGCCGCCACAAAAGCTTCATGTGTCACGCCGTACAACTCTCTCTCTCTCTCTGGAATATATATATATGTGTGTATGTATGTATGCTCTCTGATGTGAGAACCTGCCCTAATTCACTTTCTTCCACTGTCCACAATTATCTCTGCTGAGTGTCATCCCTGCCTCATTCCGGCGGACTCCTCTCACCCTCCCCTCCTGAGTGGACTGCAACCAACACTAAGGGAGGCCCATGTCAGGACCGACTCTCCATCATAGAGGTCCTTCCTGGACGCCCATGCTAGGCCCGTCTGCCCTTCCTTGAGGCTTTGTGACCCCCCCTCCCCCCACAATGGCACTATCAAATGGACCCTTACTGTTACCCCCATGACCCATCTCACTCCTTTGAGTTTGACACTATGTCTGGCCACTGCTACATTGTCCAGCCATAATTCCTGATAACCACCTATAGACTGACTACCATATAATGTAAAGTGGGATAACACTCCATTATGAACTGTTACGAACCTCAGCTAAAACCATTGGCAACTTGTAGTCTGTCATGGTTACCACTGATTGTAATTTTTCTGCATGACCCCCGGCAGTTGGGTCAGCCCCTTGAGTCGTGGATCAGCCCAAGGTTTCTTCCTAGATTAACTGAACATAAGGGAGTTTTTCCTTGCCCCTGTGGCTCTTTGGTGCTCCTTCTGTGAAGCGCCACGAGACAATACTATTGTAAAAGGCGCTGTATAAATAAAATTGAATTGAATATTAGTTATTTTCTCACAAATGGCATCACTCTTGCAATGGTGTTCCTGATATTGCTTTCATACTTAATCACAGGTTACTTCCATATATAATTTGATTTTATAGAATAGCCTGTATCTCTTTTAAATATCATCATTTCACTCAAGTGATATCATCATTTCATCAAGTGATTCACAGATTCTAGTGTTCCCTTTGACCTTGTTGTGTGTGTGCGATTCACTTCCCCTTTTTGTTCTGGCCTCTCTCCCCCATTGTAGCAACCTTTCTTTTTCTTGTAATATAACCTATGTCTGAACCTCAACAATCCTGTCATGGTATAACAGTAAATACAACATACTTCTATATTTCTTATAATAATAATTGCCACATAACTGCCCTTTTGTGGCTTTCTAAGGCGCACATTGCCGTGTGAGCAAATTCTATACATTCGGGTGTAGCAGATTTTCACTGAGCTATTGAGCATATATTGGTTTATTGTGCTATACTGTTTTTGGTGGACACCCGTAGCTAATTTGTAAAGCCAATCCCAGACTGGGATACCACAGGGAGACCACAGGGAGACATGTTTGACCGGGTTACCTTCTGGGTCAGGAGGGGAGAGTCAGAGGCGACTATCCTCTGACAAGCACCAAGTCTCTCTCTTCCTCTCTGACTCCTGTGGTCCCACACAGTCATCTCCCTGGTCCATGCCCCACCCAACGGCCATCTAGGTGCATACCTGCTCCATCTCTAGCAGTGGTTAGTCCCCTTCCAGTAGTCAACCCGAATAATCAGGTGGTCTTGTGGTTGAGAGCTAGTCCTCTAGAACTTAAGTTACCTACGTAATATTGCTAGTCTAAGTAAGCCGTATAAGTGAATTCCTTCATCCTTACTTTCCATACATCCCTATCCACCTGCTGGGTTATAGGACACGTAAGAACACACACACACACACACACATATATATATATATATTCCCAATCATCTTATTACTGCGCCACTCCTTATTCTCCTTGAAGTCGGCAGGATATGTCTTGGTGTGTGTTACGTGTCAGTAGGTGGGGTAACTAAGTGAGCAATGGTGTAATCTGTTAACTTCATTGCACATACAGACATTAGTATAAGTGGACACACAGACAATTGTACAACACCCTTTTTATGGTTGTTTTACTTTTATCTGTCAGCAACACCTTCTGGTAGTTTACTTTCAGTCTTTCTTCTTCCACTTGAGGGTACTCCATCAGTGGGTAGTCCTTCCAAGCTTTGTAATCCTAGTGACGCATATATTCTCAATTCAATTTCTTCCATTGGACCCACAATCACCAGCTGTTTTTCCACAGACTTGGTACTGGTCCTGAAACAAACCTTTCCTAGACAACAGGGTTTAGCATTACTGTGGGCCTCATCACGTAAACCCTTTAGCTGGTTCATGGCTCGTGTAAATTCCTCATCCGAACTGTTGTCCCTTGGGATATACATGCAACAAATCTCTCCTACAATTGCACACATACCCCTCACCTTTGCCAACAATTTTTACAGTGGCGTCCAATCTGGTAGACAAGGCATCAATCTTTGAGTCCAATGCAGTTAGGGCACTCACCGTATAGTTCAGGAAGCACAACTGGTTGTAATATATGTAGTTAATATATGTGATGTATGTGATCTGCCCAAGGTTTCTTCCTAGATTAACTGAACATAAGGGAGTTTTTCCTTGCCCCTGTTGCTCTTGGGTGCTCCTTCTGTGAAGCGCCACGAGACAATACTATTGTAAAAGGCGCTGTAAAAAATTAATTTGAAATCAATCAATTGAATTGAATTGAATTTTGTATTGCTTGCAAACTCTTCGGAAAAGCAGGATAACCAGTCGAGCTAACCAGAAGCCATGGCTAACAGGGGACGTCCACAGGCTGCTGAGGGCCAGAGACAGGGCCTTCAAAGCCAGAGACAAATCAGGCCTGAGAACAGCGAGAGCCAACCTGTCCCGTGGCATCAAGAAAGCAAAACAGGACTACACCAACAACTGGCTGCTGGATTTCCTCAGCCAGAGGCTGCAAGCGGTGCGTGTTGGCAACATCATCTCCAACAGCATAACCCTGAGCACAGGAGCCCCAAAAGGCTGTGTACTCAGTCCAATCCTCTTCACCCTACTGACACATGACTGCACACCAACCCACAGCTCCAACCACCTAAGTTTGCAGACGACACAACACTGGTGGGCCTCATCACCAACGGCAACGAGACCCACTACAGGAAAGAGGTGGATCTTTTGACCAGATGGTGCAAAGGCAACAATCTCCTGCTGAACGTCAGCAAGACCAAGGAGATTGTGGTCAGCTTCCAGAGGGGCCACACCCAACACCCCCCACTGACCATCGACGGTGCTGCAGTGGAGAGGGTGAGCAGCACCAAGTTCCTGGGGGTGCACATCAGCGATGACCTCTCCTGGACCACCAACACTGCATCACTGGCCAAGAAAGCACAGCAGCGTCTCTACTTCCTGCGCAAACTGAAGCGGGCAAGTACTCCACCACCCATCATGACTGCATTCTACAGAGGAACCATAGAGAGCATCTTTACCAGCTGCATCACTGTGTGGGGTGAGAGCTGCACTGACTACAACAGGAAGGCTCTACAACGCATCGTGAGGACAGCCATCACTCCCCTCCCTGCAAGACCTGTACACCACCTGCCTCACCCGAAAAGCCATCACAATTGTCAGCGATGCAAGCCACCCAGCACACAGTCTGTTCAGTCTCCTGCCCTCTGGAAAGAGGAACAGGAGCCTCCGCTCCCGCACCACCAGACTTGCCAACAGCTTCATCCACCAGGCTGTGAGACTGCTGAACTCTTTTCCTTCCCCATTCCCAGCCCCAGCCAGCAGAGGCACCAGGATGGCGGGAGTCTAGGAAGACACTGGACTCAACACCCCCCCCCAACTGAGACTCGGCATATGCAAATTGCACACATCTGCTGCTAATTGTTCTGTTTTTATATTTATATTTGCACCACTTATCATTATCATTACTGCTGCTACTGTGGCAAGTATTGCCTATTGACATTTGCACATTGCACTTTTGCACTAAAACACAATTACAACTACCTCTAAATGCACAAAGCTGAAACACTCAGTCAAAGTCACCTCATGTCTGTCTTGTCACGGCCTGCTACATTAGTAGTGTACTTAGGGTACTCTATGTCTTGTCTTGTCATACCTGTTATGTTAGGCAGTAGTACTAGGCAAAAGTAGCCTTAAGCTACTTGCACTTATTTATTTATACAAACTAGGACTAGAATTGCCCTGTCTTGTTGTGCATCTGCACTTTACTGTTGTCCACGTACATGCTTTGGGACAGTGGGAAACGCAATTTCGATTCCTTTGCATGTCAAGTACACGTGAAGAAATTGACAATAAAAGCAACTTTGAACTTTGAACTTTTGAACTTTGAATATCGGTAACATTAGAACACACATATCCTCCATTAACAAGCTGCTTATTAACATGCAAGTTAATAACATACTAGCCATTTGTTAGTCAAATGGCTAGTCAAATCACTTATTAATACCTTATGCATGACTTTATTCTACCTATAATAGACCATTGATTTTTTCCAATATTAACTCCTAATTACTGTTTATTCGCAGACAGTAAGATAGTTGTTGTGCATGAATTATGATTTTAATATGCTTTGGTTTGTGGGGCTTATAAGACATTAGTACAACAGGAGCAGTTATTCTCCTTCAGTAATACTGAGAAAAGATGGTCTATTCACAAAACCCAAAGCTACAAGTTCTAATCTTGTCCAAATAAGTCTTTTGATTGAGAATAATTGTTCCTGAGAATACCTGTTCCTGTTGAACTAGCACCTTACAAAGCAAAGCATATTAATATCATAATTCATATACAACTAACTTACTATGAATAAGCTGTAATTAGGAAGTAATACTGGTAAATTTCTTAGTTAATGGTCTGCTATAGGTAGAATAAGCTTGTGCAGAATATGATATTAATAAGTGATATGTAATGACTAACAAATGATTAGTACATTATTAATTATTACCAAAATATCTACAATGTTAACTATTTACACAGAGCGGTTGAGTAAACATTTGCAGCGCCAGCCGAGTTCACTTCTAAAGCGGTTTTATTTGTTTCGTTAAAAGATATTTTCTAAACAGACATGTAATGGGCCGCCCAAGCTGTGCGTTCACAAACTGAACAAGAACAAGTGGAATGTACAGTGGGATGAGTGTGATACACAAACACAA
Source organism: Tenualosa thibaudeaui (assembly GCA_027481765.1). Classification (NCBI taxonomy): domain Eukaryota; kingdom Metazoa; phylum Chordata; class Actinopteri; order Clupeiformes; family Clupeidae; genus Tenualosa; species Tenualosa thibaudeaui. The sequence goes on from JAIFZK010000009.1 coordinate 296,823, forward strand.
ACTCACCTTGCCTTATCTGGCCTTGCCTTACCTTATCTTTGCAGAAGCATGTTTTTTTGTTTCATTCATTCCTCCTAACAGCCAGGATGATTAAGCCTAGCTAGTTCACTCGTTCAAATTTCGTAAACTTTCCAAAACAATATTTTACAAAATATTGATCATCCCACAACAGCCATTGCTTTACATTCAAACAAGCATGTTGCACCAAAGTTTGGCAGTAGAAATAACTGCTAACTGGGCTATGGAATAAGCATAAAATTGAGCCTTTATATGAAAATCTAGATAGATGTTGGCTAGAATGCCCAATGATTTGTCCCAAGGATTATTTCCATTCCCCTCTTGAGGAAACTGGAATGTTTCTTGTCCAGGTTCTTCCTGCTTTTTATGCCTTTGAGAAGCCCCAAATTGATAGGCTAATAGAATCTAATCTTTTGAGCAGATTATTAAGCAAGATTTTACTCATAATCTTTTGAACGCAGTGAAAACCTTGTGAAAGTTATAATCCTTGCAAGTTCTCATTAGTGTGTTCTACAGTCAAAACAAAGACGTGACTATTGCACTGACAGTGTTCTATGTCCAGCCTGAAATATCAAACATGTTTAATATCCCTGATTTTACGATCGGGCATTTTGGTACAGCTAGGATTTTGTCTTAGAACTGTCTTAGAGCCCATTTCTCGACCCCGTCCAAGCTGTCATGGTAACACCACCCCCCATTCTCGCAAGGGGCATATCGGGACGAAAATCGTTAAGATTCTCTTGTAGTGTGTGGTGGCCATTAAAGGATATTAGTGTGAAGACACTGCTTTTTGTGTTGGACAATGAGTGTTTTTAAGTTGATGATGATGTAGATGTCAGACTATTTGACAACAAACACTGGTTAGAAGGGGGCGCCCAGAGAATTTTTGCATTGGGCCCAATCAGACCTTAGAATTGCTGCTGGTAACTTATACGATAGCACACTATAACACTTATCACTTATTTGCCATGAGAGTCCATTCAATCCTCAAAAATGTAAGTAGCACTATCATACCAAAGCTAAATCCAGATAGATTAAATATTTGAAGTAATTTAGCTGCATGTAAATACACTTTGAAAAGTTGGCCAATGATGATAGCTTCTGATTATTGTCATAACATGGTACAGCTTTCATCTATTCCATTCATCTATTGTGTTCCTTACCTTTTGTTCCTTAGGATGTAAGTGTCCAATGTAATGTAGTTGAGCCATTCATGCATGGTGCTAAAGTTACAGGTTGCTCAAAAATAATGAGCCATATGAAATGTAGTGAGATTAAACTGTGTCAGTTTTTACATATCAAATCATGAACAAAGGATACTGTTTAGTGTCAGATAGCAATGATGACACTCCCTGTATAACATTAAACAGTGCACACAACAATTTCAGTTTTGGATGATGGCCCACGCTTGCTTACCTCGACCCGAGCTTGCAAATTTACAGTTTAGTCTATTTATGTAGCCTACCTGACTGGAACTATTTTCATATATACATGACATTTACATAACATGTCATCGTCTTTCTACAAACACTGCTTGAAATGTTACATACAACTAGGCCGCATCTTAACAGTTCAGTTAAGTACATTGTTAAGTACATTCACTTGAGTACATTGTAAACTCAACAACGTGTCACTCACAAATATTGCAGACGACCATTTAAATCGCTGAACAGGTAAAACTGCGTGGGTTTGGATGTTCATGTGCTACTCATAGAGAAATATGTATCTACCAAGTTGTTGCCCTACCAGTCATTACAGCACCAGGCACCACCAAACTCCCTCCCTCTTGCATGTACCAGCAAACCACAACCATGGCACAAGCCACTTAGGTTAACATTCAAATTGGAAGAGCATACTTTAATTGAATTATAACACAAGTTGCAAAGAAAAAATACAACTTTCAATATATAGTCTAGCCTACAATTTAAAAAAAGGGCTTCTTGAGATTAATGTCCATTCTTCTGTGGCTTCTTGGTGCATGCTCCAAGGTGATGGACTTCACAAGTTTCCACCTACTTTACTTGTCCCTTCGGTCCCTTTTCACTCTCTCTGCCCAGAATGTCAGCTTGTGGAGATAAAATGTCCAGACATACATTGCATCATGGAGGCTCTGTTAACTGAAAAAAACACATATATAGATGATAATACCAATTTGTAGTTTGTTTTTTCTATTAGGAAAAGGGGTAACAACAGCTCTATTATTACTTTAATATTCAGTGTTAACCCTGTGGTTTATGGAAACATAACGCTGGGTCGCTAATTAAACCGGCTAAATTAACTTGTTGGCCTCGGTCTTCGGCTTACCCGGGTCTAACAAAATATTTAGAGTAAATATATCTTAAGTGCATTTAGCTTAAAAATATTCTTGGTTTCATATTTATTCAAATCAGTAAGAAACTCACCTGGGATCGCTGTAGGCCAGTAGTCGCTGCAAACTCCATACTGCAAACAAGCCTAGTGCATTACGGGCATTATACACCAGCTCTTCCTCTCCTCATAGCTTTAATTAATAACGGTCTTTGTCCCACATCACAGTGGGACAAAACATCAAATTGTTTTACAATCCAGCTGTAAAGATAGGCTGCAACCATTGCTGTTTATATTCACAGCTGAGGTTTGGACCCGGAAGTGACTCATGATGTCACACTAGCCATCCCTATACAAAACACTTTTCAGCAGTATCATTTAATGCTTTATCAACAGGTCATCCTACATTTTGTAAATTTGGCATAATCTGTCAGATGTATGTTAAATGATAACTACAATAGCACTCCTATGAGCCTTAAAATGAAGAGGTAGTATGCACTTTTTACGCTATGGTAAACAGGATAGTAATGTTACCTAGGGTTGTCAGCTAAAAAGCATGGTGATGAGCTGAGCTTTGTTAGATCTGTGTACACTGCCAGTATGTTTGCCTCGATAAGAGCCAAGTCAAAGTTGTTATTTACTAAGACAAGAATGATTGTCTGCCTCCAGTATGACATTACTTCATAAGGGGTCTATACCAAATCCCAAGCTGTTTTTAATGCATTCTGGTGTTCCAACATTAAGCATCCAAATATGAAAGATGTACACAAATTAAACATGTTTTCATGACTTTATGAAGATTACAAAATATAATTTAGTTAAGAATACATCACGTTGGGTAAATATTGAAGATTCCCTATTGATAATAATGATAATCATTTTTGAGACGGGTGGGGTCAAAAATATCAACTCACTGCATTTCTTGAATTTATAATTATGAACTGTTCTGGCATCTAACAGACAAGGTTTTGGAGAAATAACTCCCATCAACAATAAATTTATTTATGGTTGTAGCAGTGAAGTGGGCAATGGACATTCTCGGTGAGAAGGCAAAGCTAACACATTCAGTAGGTTATAGGCTGCTATAAGTAGCTTCTCATCACATTAGATATTAAATAATGAGAATGAGAACTCAACTGAATCATGTTTGTGTTATGCCATTACCAGACAAAATCTTCCTAAAGCTAACACTGTCTACTAATTAGCCTACCACGTAATATTGGCTCTGAAAGAGTTAATCAGAATCAGTTCTGTATGACACTACTGCTTTATGCTTTATTCTTGTTCTGTAATGCTTGTATATGTTGTTGATTCTGCAGCTAGACATTGGAGTCAATATGCCTCTAGGTCACGCCCACTATCACATCTAACATCTGGGGACAGACTCCCTCCTTTGATCTAAACCATATTTAAGTTAGGTCAGTTTTTAGACTTTGTCTAGTCAGAGATACTAGTGGAAGTAGTAAAGCTGTGTCTCTCTGCACATCATTACAAAGATTAAACCTGATTGATCTGAATCCTGACTGAGTTATCGTTATCGTTACTGGACATCTAGCTGTAACTGGCTAGTTAACAATATTGTGCAGGGTCACCCACAAACAACACTGCAGATCGTACTAGACTGTCAGTGAGCATGTAGTTTTGCCATAATGCTTTAAATGACACTTTTTGTCCAAGTTCTTAGGTATCTAGCTACAGACATCCAGCACTTTTATTTCATGTGTCGTGTGTCAGGTGTCATGCCAGAACTTCTATGCTAGCGACCAACTTCTGTGGTGGATGTTGCAATTACTCCGTAGCCTATATTTTCCTTATTTGATGCGATATGTGACACACTGACAGTGTATTTCTGCCAATTAATTTACAAGTAAGTTGTGTTGTTTTTCTGGACCTGTAACCAGTCTACTATGGATATAAATTTATAACGGGGAGATGGTGGCGCCGGTGGTAGAGGTGCCGTTCGCCAACTGGAGGGTTGCAGGTTTGTGCCCCCCTCTGGCTGACCCCATTGACCTGTTGCATTTACAAATGACTGGATTGTAAATGTGGATGAAATAGTTATGCCTAATGCTCCATGTGCTAGCAATGGGACAGCTAGTGAGATGTTTACCTTGTTTACCTGGTGACGCAAGAATATGCACAATAGAACTTTGATGAGTACTGGCTAAATTAGCACTTTTTAAACAGATTTTTCCCCCATTGTCCCCTCATTAATCTTCGTGTATGACTGAACAATGTTATGTTTAAATTCACTGACAAGTCTAACTTGCAACATGCCTTTTAAAGCAAGGATACATCATGTGTACATGTACAGTGTCACAGCTCTTGTTTTGAAATAGGCTACTACACAAAGCATGGAAAAGTTTCAAACCTTAGCTAAGTTTAGGCTACCTTGCTAAATATGCTGCAAATTGGTAGAATTGTAATGTGAAAGCTTTCTTTCATTTTGATTTAATTGTAAATCACAAATAAACACATACCTTTATTGACTGATATTCCCAAGCTGTCAGAGACGTTTCACAGGTGCATCACGTAGCCTACATGCTATCGCTAGTTCACTTGCCCTGACAGAAGGTAGCCACAAAAAACAGATATTCCTACATCTGAACTGTACACCGGGATGTTACATGTTTAAAAACTCATGTGAAAAGGAGGAACATTTACAATTTAATGATGAAGCACAATAGGGGCATACTGACAATTTTGAAAGAGGAAAGTGTCTGTGAACCATTGCTTGCATTTTTTCTAACTGTATGTTGTTTATTGCAATACATTTTAACATATGATAAACTATGGCAAGACATCTAGTACAAATGTTATTTCAGATATCACAGTTACTGGAAACATTGCTGTTGTAGATGAAATGATATAATAGTAGATATAAGTGAATATATAGCGCAATACAGAAGCAGCAATAACAGCATCCTCAGTGGTTCCCAGATATGTCCTCAGAATTGGGAGTGGATGGACCCAAGTCCATGTATCAAGTTTGAAGTTGATACATCAAAGCATTTGTGGAAATTATTATCATAAAGTATATTGTATTTTGGTATATACAATATTAACTTGAGAGTGTAGTGCTTATACTAAGATATGAAAGAAGGTTGGTTTGTAACATGTTAATGGTAACCCAGAAGGCCGAAGCAGTTCAGGCAGAGAGAGAGAAAGAGAGTAGAGACTTGGGTAGTTCAAGCAGAGGACATAAGGCCCTGAACAGTTCAACAGACAAGACTTAATGCAGGAAGATGCTTCGGAGCCTGGGATACCTAGATCTGGGTGGATTCCATGACATGTATTGTGCATGAGATACCTCAGTTTGGGTGGATACCATGACATGTTTGAAGAAATGCATTGGGTGGACACCATGATATGTGGCAGTGAGGGGGATCCGCTGTACAATGGATGCTGCAAATGGATGCTGTTCACATGAGAACCATGGTGTAGATGGGTCCTGATTACATGAAGAAAATATAAATCATAAAAATAATAGCCAACATAAGAAGTATACATGAAAAATAAGAGCCCAGTGTAAGGAAGTACACGTCAGACTAAACGCCCAGCAAAGAAGAATAATAGTTTTTTTAATAACCGGATGGGTGAGGATTTCCACCAATATGAACAGGACTGAGGCCTCCTACATTAATTAATATGACGCAGGTGGTTCAGGGGAGGGGTCAAAAATATCAACTCACTGCATTTCTTGAATTTATAATTATGAACTGTTCTGGCATCTAACAGACAAGGTTTTGGAGAAATAACTCCCATCAACAACAAATTTATTTATGGTTGTAGCAGTGAAGTGGGCAATGGACATTCTCGGTGAGAAGGCAAAGCTAACACATTCAGTAGGTTATAGGCTGCTATAAGTAGCTTCTCATCACATTAGATATTAAATAATGAGAATGAGAACTCAACTGAATCATGTTTGTGTTATGCCATTACCAGACAAAATCTTCCTAAAGCTAACACTGTCTACTAATTAGCCTACCACGTAATATTGGCTCTGAAAGAGTTAATCAGAATCAGTTCTGTATGACACTACTGCTTTATGCTTTATTCTTGTTCTGTAATGCTTGTATATGTTGTTGATTCTGCAGCTAGACATTGGAGTCAATATGCCTCTAGGTCACGCCCACTATCACATCTAACATCTGGGGACAGACTCCCTCCTTTGATCTAAACCATATTTAAGTTAGGTCAGTTTTTAGACTTTGTCTAGTCAGAGATACTAGTGGAAGTAGTAAAGCTGTGTCTCTCTGCACATCATTACAAAGATTAAACCTGATTGATCTGAATCCTGACTGAGTCTGCATGCATCTGTGGTACACAGAAAATTACCATCAGCTCCGTTATCGTTACTGGACATCTAGCTGTAACTGGCTAGTTAACAATATTGTGCAGGGTCACCCACAAACAACACTGCAGATCGTACTAGACTGTCAGTGAGCATGTAGTTTTGCCATAATGCTTTAAATGACACTTTTTGTCCAAGTTCTTAGGTATCTAGCTACAGACATCCAGCACTTTTATTTCATGTGTCGTGTGTCAGGTGTCATGCCAGAACTTCTATGCTAGCGACCAACTTCTGTGGTGGATGTTGCAATTACTCCGTAGCCTATATTTTCCTTATTTGATGCGATATGTGACACACTGACAGTGTATTTCTGCCAATTAATTTACAAGTAAGTTGTGTTGTTTTTCTGGACCTGTAACCAGTCTACTATGGATATAAATTTATAACGGGGAGATGGTGGCGCCGGTGGTAGAGGTGCCGTTCGCCAACTGGAGGGTTGCAGGTTTGTGCCCCCCTCTGGCTGACCCCATTGACCTGTTGCATTTACAAATGACTGGATTGTAAATGTGGATGAAATAGTTATGCCTAATGCTCCATGTGCTAGCAATGGGACAGCTAGTGAGATGTTTACCTTGTTTACCTGGTGACGCAAGAATATGCACAATAGAACTTTGATGAGTACTGGCTAAATTAGCACTTTTTAAACAGATTTTTCCCCCATTGTCCCCTCATTAATCTTCGTGTATGACTGAACAATGTTATGTTTAAATTCACTGACAAGTCTAACTTGCAACATGCCTTTTAAAGCAAGGATACATCATGTGTACATGTACAGTGTCACAGCTCTTGTTTTGCGAAATAGGCTACTACACAAAGCATGGAAAAGTTTCAAACCTTAGCTAAGTTTAGGCTACCTTGCTAAATATGCTGCAAATTGGTAGAATTGTAATGTGAAAGCTTTCTTTCATTTTGATTTAATTGTAAATCACAAATAAACACATACCTTTATTGACTGATATTCCCAAGCTGTCAGAGACGTTTCACAGGTGCATCACGTAGCCTACATGCTATCGCTAGTTCACTTGCCCTGACAGAAGGTAGCCACAAAAAACAGATATTCCTACATCTGAACTGTACACCGGGATGTTACATGTTTAAAAACTCATGTGAAAAGGAGGAACATTTACAATTTAATGATGAAGCACAATAGGGGCATACTGACAATTTTGAAAGAGGAAAGTGTCTGTGAACCATTGCTTGCATTTTTTCTAACTGTATGTGTTTTATGGCAAGCCATTTTAACATATGATAAACTATGGCAAGACATCTAGTACAAATGTTATTTCAGATATCACAGTTACTGGAAACATTGCTGTTGTAGATGAAATGATATAATAGTAGATATAAGTGAATATATAGCGCAATACAGAAGCAGCAATAACAGCATCCTCAGTGGTTCCCAGATATGTCCTCAGAATTGGGAGTGGATGGACCCAAGTCCATGTATCAAGTTTGAAGTTGATACATCAAAGCATTTGTGGAAATTATTATCATAAAGTATATTGTATTTTGGTATATACAATATTAACTTGAGAGTGTAGTGCTTATACTAAGATATGAAAGAAGGTTGGTTTGTAACATGTTAATGGTAACCCAGAAGGCCGAAGCAGTTCAGGCAGAGAGAGAGAAAGAGAGTAGAGACTTGGGTAGTTCAAGCAGAGGACATAAGGCCCTGAACAGTTCAACAGACAAGACTTAATGCAGGAAGATGCTTCGGAGCCTGGGATACCTAGATCTGGGTGGATTCCATGACATGTATTGTGCATGAGATACCTCAGTTTGGGTGGATACCATGACATGTTTGAAGAAATGCATTGGGTGGACACCATGATATGTGGCAGTGAGGGGGATCCGCTGTACAATGGATGCTGCAAATGGATGCTGTTCACATGAGAACCATGGTGTAGATGGGTCCTGATTACATGAAGAAAATATAAATCATAAAAATAATAGCCAACATAAGAAGTATACATGAAAAATAAGAGCCCAGTGTAAGGAAGTACACGTCAGACTAAACGCCCAGCAAAGAAGAATAATAGTTTTTTTAATAACCGGATGGGTGAGGATTTCCACCAATATGAACAGGACTGAGGCCTCCTACATTAATTAATATGACGCAGGTGGTTCAGGGGAGGCCTCTGGGTGATTCTAGTAACATAAAAGGTAGATGTTTGGAAGGGACAGTCAGAGCCTGATCAACTCTCAAGGTAAACGGTATCCTCTCTGCAGCAGATCTCCTTCACACTGCTCAGCACTTATACTTTGGGGTAACTGTCTCTTGTATGCTTTGCTGGTATTGTGAATAAAGTCTTCATCAACAACTTTACTCCAACAGTGAGTTCTTGGTTTGGACCAAGTGTGTTGGGTGGGTTAGGATATTGATTTGTGGGGTTTTCAAGCATCAAGGTGGTTTTCCACGACACATTCCTGAGATATGACTTCACTTCCTGTTTGGCGGCAGGATAATAAATAATAAATAAACCAATAAAGGGGGAATTGGGCCCTCATGAAACTGCGGAGTAATTATTCTATTCAAAATGTGCCTATTTGTGGAAGAAATGTATATTTGTATTAAAGAAATGATTTCTAGTTGTTTTTACCTTTACTGTACCCCCTTTACACCCTGCCACCCCCAGCACAAAAATGGTTTAGCATTCAGAGTATTTTGTCCCGTGCCTGGCCAAGGTTGTCAGTGGCCCTAACATTTGGGAGCCAGCTGACCCACCAATCACGGCTCAGAGTTAGTCCCTTCCTCTGCCTCAAAAATCCCACCAATCACAACTCCGATATGAAAAGTCCTCTCTCCACCACAAAATCCTTAAATGACATATCAGTATATATCATATAATTTTTCTCTTTGCTTGGCTTGATGAACTTGAATCGGTAGGTTGATAGGAGAAAAATGTTTAATAGGCCTATTTAGATGTCACCTGGATTAATTAAATGTTTTTCTTGGGTTAATTTTATTTTCAGCCCTAGGCAAATGTAGCATAAAATATGCTACATCAGTCTAGGGCTGTCATGTGGTAAATATTTGCTAAAGGTACATATATGTTAAACATAAGTTATATACAATGTGATTCAACATAGTTGTGTTACATATAAAAAGATAAGTGTGTGAGGATGAACGATGTGGGCCTATAGCCCACAATGCATTCGCATTGCGTTATCACTAACTAATGCATAGAATCATGTTATATTTTTCCACTTGGCCTTAAGACACTGTGAAAGTGAAGTTCACGCTTCACGTCATGACTGAACATTCCTTCACTTCCTTGTGCAGGTAGCCTGTGCGCAACCTCATGTCTATAGCCTAGGCTTAATTCCTAACATGAAACAGCCTAAATTTTGACTGCCAATACAAAATTATGAACTTATTGTCATGTTTGATTTTGACTGCCAAAAGTGGGAATGCAAATGCATCCCTGCATCCCCATTTCAAGTGCCTGGGGGTTCGGGGGTTTCTCCCCTGAGAAATTTTGAAAACGGCCAGTTGTCATGGCTCACTTTGGCACATGCCGAGTGGTTTTGATGTTTACATTAAAGATATGATAAACTATAAGGAAGTGAATGTCTCTTCTGCCAAAGTGCACCAAATACACCAGCAGCCAAAATGTGATATTAAAATAGAAAGAATACAAACACTAAATTTGCAACATTTTGCAACAAATGATTCTAAGTCTGCCCAGCTATGGTCACGTCAGACTTTCTTGCATTTTTTACTGGCTACAATGTTGCATTTGTGGCTGCTGGTAATGCAACCACACAAAAGTCCCTTCTACAGGGTTATTTTTGACAGCACAGAGATCCAGGGCTATAGCCTTGAATGCTCAGGTCTAACGACACTCCTTTTGTGAAGATGGGCTAGCCTACTGAACATTTAAAGTTACATCGTAGTAATTGGAGGTTCATAGTAATTGCCGGTTCGATCCCAACCAGTGGACTATGGCTGAATGCACCTAGCCCCTTACAGCTCTCAGGTGTAGCAGGCAGCCAACTTCCCTGGGTTAGTGTGTGCTTCACCTCACTGTGTGTTTCACTGTGTGCTGTGTGTTTCACTAATTTACGACTGGGACCAATGCAGAGAACAAATTCCATATGAGTGTAAATATACTTTATACCAGTAAGACTCATTCTCTATTCTCAATTGCATGAAATAGGCATGTGTCCTCTATTGCCATTGCAGGCTATAGATTAATCATAGTTATGAGCGTCAAATGATTTTGGGCTTGATTCAGTGTTATTCCCATTGTCTCGATGCAGCGGATCTCTTCATGTCTACGACAGGCTACCATACGTTTTAATTCCCGATATTGTAGCAAAGTTTAACCAACTATTTTGGAAATGGTGCATTTTCTGGGCTATTCCTTGTTAGTTGTGCAGAAAAAAAGTTAATTATTAACTAATAATCTCTTTTGTAATAGGATATAATCCCCACACAGATTATTAAAACTCAAAAGTTTCAGACTAGTCTACGTAGATGTGCGCATTACCCAAACAGAACCAGTGTGAAGTGGTCTCTACACTGGGCAATATAATATAACACATCAGAATTTAGAATAATGGATTTACTGACAGATGGCAGTTTAGGACCTTACCTCCACTTCGTTTTCTCATGGTAGTGACAGACAAATCCAAATATTGAAAATTGACATGATGGGATGTGTTGAACTCGGCTTGACCCAAGGATTCCAACAGTACCTCATTTTTGAAAATTGTGCATACGGTTCAAAAGCTATGCATGGATACTCCAACTGTAACAACTCCAACTGTATCAAATTGGTGGCACTAGAGGGCTTTACTTGCATATATGAAACTTGGCCAAATTCATCAGGGGGCCGGCCCCAATTTATATGCAAAAATTCACATTGCAGTGTTGGTTGTTAGATTATTATTATTATTGAAGTATTTGCAACAGTGCAAAATTGTATACTGCAATACTGAAAATTAAAGATTTACATGGGTGAGCAGAAGTGGCTGTGAATTTTTTTTGCCTGAGGTCCTTTTAGATAGTATTGTTTGACATGTGTCAAAAGTAACAGTAAAACTACAATGCACACCACTGAAGGCCCACATAGATGAATCAAAGGTTATGTTAATGTAGTGGTTCATACAGCCATTCACCACAAATCAGACTGTAAGAATGCAAAAGAAATAAATAAAGAAAGAAAAGACAAGGGAGCGTCTAAGATAGTGAATGACTGACAAGTTGAAGAAATTAATAGGAATATTAAGAGTAGAAACTAAAATAGACCTATAATTTAGTTAGACAAAGGGATAATAAGGTAAAGTAGTAGGAATATGTAATAATTACAAGGTTTACTACAAGGATACACTACAGTCCTGTCCCTGTTACACTATAGTCCATGCTAACAAGCACATGGATACAGCACCAAAGGTCATGGAAAGCTGACTGTTAATGAATGATTAAAGATTTGCAAAATTATTACAGGGGAGCTACTTTCAACAACTAAGGCTCATCGGATCAGATTAAGGCAGCAATATGGGTAGGCCTCCTGCACTACATATCTAACGATGACAACCCCCTGCACACTAGGTGTACTCCATCCTGGTGTTGGTACAGGAGAGCACAGGAGAATGGTGAAAGGCCAGAGAGCCATCCTCCAACTTCATGCAGAAAATTTTTGTCAAAGGAGTTGGGTCAGACGTTTTTTTCCCTATTTATCCCTGTCTGCCTGCCTGAAAGCCTGCTCCACCAACTCTTGTTATATGGGCCTGGTGTCCAACAACAGTATTTTAGGGTAAATATAAGGTTGAAGCAGCAGCCATTATGGCCATCTCTTTTAATCAGCATATCTCTGCCATGCTGGCAGTTATTGAGATATTGTGGCTTCATAGTGCACTTGTGATTTTCAATGCTATGAGGACTGATGACATGCTCAGGATCTCAAAAGCTAATATTGTTCTGTCTGCCAATGTAAAGTGGAGTTATAATAGTAAGTACAGCCAAAAAGGTCAAATGGCCATGCTCCAACATATATTAAAGACTTACTTGTCCCTTACCAACCTCCTAGAACTGTAAGATCCCAAAATGCTAGTCTTCTCACTCCTTTGAGTTTAATGCTTTGTCTGGCCGCTACTACATTGTCCAGCCATAATTCCTGATAACCACCTATGGACTGACTACCATGTAATGTAAAGTGGGATAATACTCTGGAACTATTATGAACCTTAGCTAAAATCATAGACAACTCAAAGTGAGATTTTTCTCACCCTCCAAGCATAAACATCTCCACTTCTGGAGCACCTACATAAACCAAACTTTCCAAATTTGGTCTTAAAGGGTGTAAGGCAAGTACAAGGAATTCAACGAATAGCAGCCAACAAGAACATGAATCTCCTTTTGCCACTTTTCTCAAAGCAAGTCTTGTGCATGCATGACTCCTGGCCCAGGGACTGTTGCAGGCTGGAGTAGAAGGAGCTTCTAGGGATGTGTCTTGAATTATGCTATCAACCTTGGTAAGTAACTACAGGGACTGCACAACTGACCCACAACTCTTGGTTGGCAGACTTAAGGATGTATTGTAGAATTACAGCATCAAGGGGCTTAAGACAGAGGCAAGAACTGCAGAACCTTCCTGAACAGCAACTTGATGTCTTTGCAGTATGTGAATTTGACCACACTTCAGTCACACCACCTGGCAACAGCCAAACACCAAGAAGCAGAGCAGAATAGGGATAATTGTGAAGATAAAGGAGTTAACATGGAGGTTCTGCATGGGCTACTGGTACCTCAATGCCATCACCAAGAAAGGTTTATACCCACTGCCACACAGTAATCACATTGGCTCAGTTCACTTGACCTTTGCGGGTATTGGCAGGTGAAGTTGGCCCCAAGACTGCATTTACTGTCCATTTCCCATGGGGTTTATAGGTGGCAATTCAAGGTGATGCTTTTGAACAGTTGATGGAGACTGGCAGGCATCCCATCCTGGTACATGCAGGCATCTGCTTTCTTAAGGTGCTTACTGCTATCCATCAGACTGGCTTATGCCACAACCCAAAGAAATGCAGCCTGATACAGAGAGACCACATTCCTGGGCCAAATGGGGAGTGAAAAGTGGATGGCCACTGATCCTGCCAAGGTGTCGAATCACGACTGGTCTATGCCCCATTATGGAGCAAGTCTAGGTTCGTATTACCAGCGGTTTATCAAGGACTTGCTCACTATTGCCAGCCCACTTTACCAGCCGAGATAAGGGGCAAGCTTTGGACTGGACAGACAGATGTACCAAGGCCTTTACTAGGTCTAGAAAGGCACTTGTCAAGGCGCCAGTGCTTGCATACCATGACTAAAGTCAAGCCTTTTTTGTATTTTGTACACTGATGCCAGTGACACAGCCATTGGTGACGTACTGTCCCAGGCAAGGAAAGATGGTGAGTGAGTGGTGGTTTATTTGTTAATCCCATAGCCACCAGGAGAGAAAAAAAAATTGTTACCCACTGCAAGCGACTTTGATATTCAGTATTGGGCTGGCCGTCAACATGGTAATGCTGATGCCATCTCACATTGACCCTGCGTGGTCACAGAATGCTACGACTGTAGTAGGGAGATAGATAGATGGCAAACACTAGAGCCCCAACAGCTGGATCCACTATGGGGTGGCAAAAACCCTGCACACTGGGCAGGATGTGGATAAGATATTGTGCACTATTTGCAGCTGTGATGGTTGTACTTTTAAAAAAGGCCAACCCAATGCCCAATTGACCCACTGTAGCAGCATTTGTTGGGTGCCCCAATGGAGTTTGTGGGTGTGGATTTCCTTGGCCCCTTTCCAGCACTGACCATGTGAACCTTGTCAAGGACTATTTTACCAAATGGCTTGAGGCATATGCAGTTCCTAAGCTGGGTGCCATCAACAAAGCAGAGAAGCTGGTTAAGGAAATGTTCCGCCAGTTTGGCGCCCCAGAGGAACTACATATTGATCAAGGCTGAAATGTTGAGGGTGAAGTCTTTGCAGAAGCCTGCTGTCCTTTGGAGGTAAAGAAGACCCGCACCGCTCTTCTGCATCTCCAAAGTGATGGGTTTGTGTGGCATTTTAATCACACTCTCATTGCCAAACTTCTAAGCTTGCACCAGTGTGACTGGGACCAGCATCTTGCTCTCATTCTCTGGTCGTATAGGACAGTGATTCCCAACCAGTGGTTGCACACTGCAGGGGGTATGTGGAAATATTTAATAATTATTTATCATCTTGGAAATAAATTGATATTCTCAGTCATTTCATATTAAGCCGTCAATAAAATGGTACGTGTGTACTACAACTATTTTCCTCGAGGAGACAATAACCTGTGGCAATCCACACAAAATGATGGTTCATTTAATAATCAGTTGTGTTCTACTTTTGGAGAATCTTCAATGTGTATGAGTGAGGGGGTACTCATGATATGACAAAAAGGGTCAGGGGGCACACAAGACAAAAAAACAATGTTTGGGAAACACTGATGTAGGTCAACAGTACGAGTCCATGGGTTGCACCTCTGCCCTCCTGATGTTTACGAGAGAACTACGAACAACTGTGGATTTGATATTTGGGGCTCAGCGTGATTGAAGGCAGCAACAGCATGGAATACTTGCTAGACTTCATTGCTGGTGATCAGGTCTGGGTTCATTGCCCTGTTCGGAAAAAGAGACCACATAAACTCTGGAGTCACTGGCAAGGGCCATGTGAGGTCCTCCACTAGGTGTCAAACATTGTGAACAAGGTTTGTATGTATGGTCGATGCCATCGGATGGTGGCCCTTCACCATGACCTTTTAGCCCCATACCAGACCCCTCCTGATCCATACTCAGACACTGGTTCCAGTGACACATGCCTTGGGATGCCTCCTTTTGCAGCCACCTTTGTACCCTCACCGTCACCTACTATTTCTCCTCACCATGCAACACCACTACTTGGGTGTCAGTGTCAGCAGACTACCATCATCTATGGACTGTGGGGCTGTGTGCCTGGGATGGCTGACTCTTTAGGAGGGGTCAATGTAGTGTTTGAGAAATTCTGTACTTCCTGGCAATGAGACCATGGCAACGGCTCCTTAGTAGTGAGTTCCTGTTACTAAATGTAAGCTTCCCTTTGTTGAACGCTCTTAACCCTTTTACGGGTCGCAATTTTGCGACAGGACACGATACTGAATAAACCAGCCTGTTGTGTCAAGTACAGTGTTTAATGTTGTTTAATGTTGTCACTCCTGTCCACTAGTTGGCAGACATGTCGTACTTCATTCCTAACTCAGAATTATGTCATCTTCCAATGCATTTTTTCCAAAGAAGTTCCTCTGAAACTGGGGGATTTACTGCGGAGCTAGTGTGGTAGCTAGCTATTGTTTAGCTAGCAATTTTGTGGTAACATTGTGGATTTACGCTAAAATGGGAAACATGAGATGAGATGATGTCTTAGGTCTACTGTTCGCAGATTCTAATTCTAAAGGCGAATATATGCCTTCAGAAGATGATGATCTGTCGTTCAGTGACCCTTCTTCTCCCGGCGCGTCTGTGCCTTTCAACATCAACACTGTCATGCCACAGCCTTTTGAAATTTAGATGTCATGTTAGGCCTGCATGAAAAAAAATGTGCCTAGTGTTTACATGCGTTTGTTATTATGTGGCCCTATATTAGCTATAACCTACACTGGTGGTTTACAATTTATGGTGTTTCTGACCATACATTAAGTGTACAACATAACAACAGATGAGAGGAGAGCAAACTTTATGAAATAATTTCAATATTCATTGAAAAATACTAAAAAAAAATCAAGATGGCTGCCAATCTGTGGAGTCACAATATGACAATATGCAAATTAGATTGGTAAATTTACTCCCAATATAAACTTTAGGTCTTCCTCAATATTTGTCTCATTTACAGTCAGGCTCTATCTGTTACCAATATCAAGCTACAGCCTTTTGAACTTTAGATGTCAAAATCCAGCTTTTTTGGAAAAAAAACTCGGCAGTAAAAGGGTTAATGCTTTGTTACTTACTTTAATTCTGTTGGTAGATGTGTTACTAATGCAGTAAATGCAATGTGTTTATGTTTTCATGCCTTCTTAAACAACAGCAACAATAATAATAACTTGGATTTTTAACAATAGCTTCCACAAACCACTGAACTATCATCCTGGATATAATGGATATTCTTCTTCAATGTTTTTCCGATTACAGATAAAAATGTTTATATGGTATTCATAAAACATTTGTGAAGCAGTGACTCAGTGACTACCAGAGTGTGTCTGAATTTATTTCTAAATTAATTTATTAGTGCATTTCAAGATCTGAAACAAAACCTTTCTGCATTTACAGTAAGTGTCATGTGTCATTACATGTAATTTCCATGTCAGGAATAATTTCCCAGGTTCTGTCATGATCATACTAATCCTGTATAGAAAATGTTAGTTGGTCCTGGAATAAGGGCCTTGATGCCATGCAAAGATGAAAAAGGAATTCCATTATACTCATATTTCTCGTATGGACCAACAGTGGAGAGATCACATGGGATAGAACTGAGAGGCAGCCTCCGATGACTGGATCTCTACCTGGGCCATTTTGAACTGAGTGCATTGGAGCCACTTGCGAAGAGCTTGGGGCTGTGATCCCGACCCCGGGCCCTGCATACAATGGTAGCTAACCCGATTCTGGACTGCTTGTAGGCGCAGATGGAGACCTGCAGAAAGATGCTAAAAAGGGAAGGATAAAAAATATTGGAGGTAGTACAGACCTGACTGCACAATACTAGGTACCAATCAGCATACATGGTTAGTATCTGTTTCAAATGCAGTCCCCTCAGGATGTCACATGCTTTTTTTTTGAGATACTTGCAACCAATAATACTTACATACTTACAAAATGACTGATTTTGATGTGTTTTTAATTGCATTCAAAATTATATTGCTTACTTATAGGTGTTTAGTCATAAAGAAATTGCGTGAGCAAGTGCAAATTGTGACAAATTTGATATACAAAAATTACGAATTCAGCAGTCTAGTGCAAACTAACATTCAAAACGAAACTATCAAACAAGAATTGGTAACCTCCGTGTTGTCAGTGGTGAAAGAGTTTAGAATTAGAGTGATTGCTGTGTAATACTATTAATTCCTGTGTTTTATTTTTATGTTGCACCTGTTTGTATCTTAGACTGACACAGTTTCTAGACTTAGTTCCTGCCACAACCTCTGGGAGTGAATCTGTCTACATGGCATGTCCTGTCTTGTCTCCCCTCTTCTTGAATGAATGTGTGCGTTTGTGTTGGCCAGCTGATGAATGTCTTAAAATAAACAGTTTCATAAACTGAGGAAAACTACAATCAGGAGAGAATAATGATATGGTGCTTAATGGAAGTAAACAGTCATAATGGGAATGAATTGATTAGCTGTAAAATCTCTTTGGAATAATAACGTAGCTCCCCACCTCTGTTCTATGATGGTTCACTGCTCTCTCAAACCACCTGTCTTCTTTCTCCAGAATGTGTTCATCTGTATTCTCAAGGGAGTATCATTTTTCCTTCAGATGTCCTGTCCTGATAAAGTGGCCCTTCTGTGTTGAGCCATGCATCTGTGAAGTGGTTGCTTTGTTTCTCCAATGTGTGCATATTTTGTTGAGCTTGATTTTTGGATTTTTTTCTGTCAATGTTTGGCTTGAAATGCACTGGGATGTAATGTTTGCATATGTAAGCTCCGACTCTGCTACGAGCTACTAAATTTAATGTGTTGCACCACAGTTTCAATGTAACGTTATGTTTTTCAACATACATATTTTGGGATATTTCAGTTACATTGCAAGCAGTATATAATTGCAAAATGTATAGAAATGTACTTGTAGTGCCTTTTCACTTGTGAATGACAATGTGTGGTCTGTCTAATGCACTTTTACATACCCCATTACAAATGCTTAGAGCATTTTCATGATCAGTAACACCAGCTCTCAAGTGTGAAGTGCAAGTTTGCAGGTGTTCCCAAGACAATCTGGTATTATGATGGCTGAAAGATTGAACTATGTGTCCAGCACAACATTGAATTGGTCTTAAGTTACTTAAATAATGATAGGTGTGCACAGAATAAACCTTTAAGAAAGCTATCTTTCACTGCCTTTAAGAGCCAGGAGCACATGAACCTTGGCTGGTTGGTATTTTAAAGGTGGGTTTTCTACCAAGCCAGAGTAGCTCTTTAAAGTAGCCCCTCAAAGGGTCAAATGAAATATAAATAAATCTCATG
The DNA here is from genome assembly GCA_027481765.1 of Tenualosa thibaudeaui. Taxonomy (NCBI): domain Eukaryota; kingdom Metazoa; phylum Chordata; class Actinopteri; order Clupeiformes; family Clupeidae; genus Tenualosa; species Tenualosa thibaudeaui. The sequence goes on from JAIFZK010000009.1 coordinate 315,727, forward strand.
ACATAGTCACAGAAGTTATTAATGCTGTTAAATAAATGGGAAATAAAGTTGTCAGTCAAGGTCAGACAGTGTTTTTCTCCCCACATATTTAGATGACACTTTAGATGAGTGTTTCCACTACACTGCAAGTGTGTAAGATGGCAAAATGTAAGATGAACATCTCCAGAACTATCAATAATACTGACTCTATGTAAAATAGTAGCAGAGTAGCTCTCAACCACATTCATTTTGTCAAAGTAGTCCCCTTACTTGGAGGGTTGGTTTGTTTCCAGGATTGTCTCTTGGTGTGTTGTACTAGCTGTGCTCAGGGACTTTTTGCATGATTTGGGGGGTAAAAGTGCTTAGAGGTACTTGGAGTATCTGTTTGTTCATATTCTTAAGTACATATGCAATGAAATTAACCTGTGCAGTGCTTTCACCAAGGGCTTGTGCTCTGTGTGCACATGTTGACCATGGCATGGACCCAAGGCATTTGCTCTTTGGGTCTAGTCCAGACTGTCTGCATCTGAGACTGAACTGGAGTTGGTTTCCTGTAGTCTAATATCTTCCCTAACACATTCCATACTCCTGCACCAGGTGAAGGGTGCTCCTCCCACAGTGCAAGGCAATATGGTTTGAAAGAGTGAGGTCAACTTTGTCCATCTGCAACAGCCATTATTGAAAAGATGTCGGGGACTGTGTCACCATCTATCTGCTACATACTTTGAGATTGAGAGTTTTGAGATTCAACTACTCTTGAGCATCTTAACTTAAGTCACACCTTAAATCATGTGACTCTGGGTAGAGGTAAATTTCCAAGAACTCCATCATCAATTCTCAGACCTGAAGAAGCCATGTTCAGTAGCATACGCCTGTATCTGACTTTATCAGCACCAATCAGAAGGGGAGGTGGGAGATTGTGTGTTTGAATCTGTGCTGCACACTGTACTATGTCCTTATCTGGTCACCCTCCATGTATACATACACCCCAGTCTGGACTGAACTCTCTGTCTATATTAGCCTGCTTCTTTCTTATTTATGGTTCTCAATGGCTGCTTCCATATTGACAATTTAAGACCATCTTTCTAAGACCATCTTTCTGAACCTTTTCAAAATGACAAAAGCTCTGAGAACGCAAAGCATGCAAAAGTAATGCTGAATTGGCTTTGCTGTTATTGTAAATTACATTGTGCCTGTCTTGGCAGAATAAATGCACAAGTCAATCTCCAAAACCTCCATTTCTGTGTGGCGTTGTACAGTTGTATGGCCCGTGGTACAACTTCCTCAGTCTGTCTGTAGAGCATGTCAGACACAGGGGTCTGTTACTGAACATGCTCTGCTTGTAGCATGTAAAATTTATGTCCAAATTGTAGATTTGTTACTAGATACCTTTTCAAAGAAGTCACTAAGAGAATTGATAAATCCAGCAGCCAAGTAGTTAAGTTTGCAACACTGTTGCAAATAGCTTTGAGAGTTGTAGCATTATCAATGTCCTAAGAATTTTTGGTTCAGTGTTTAGTGGTGCTTATGGGGGGCTGTGAGATCATAATGTTACTTCCCAAGGAGATCAGATACCTTTATGGAAACTCACAATTAAAGATATACTGTAAAGTATCAGTACGGCACCCATTACAGTAGTTTGTGAGACTGAAGATGTTACCCGCCACCAGCCGAATTTTACCCACATCTGGCGGTTGGCAGGTGCCAAATGCAATGTTTAACTGTTGCTTGCCTTTCTAATTTCTTTTTTTCAAGTTGTAAGCGATCGAGTTCCCCTACATGCCAAACTATTACATTTGTCTTTGCCGACATCCTGGACATAATTTAGAGTTTTTTCCAAAAAGCGAAGCAGAACTACTGATTTGTATCATCTCTGCTTATTGACATTGAATGTATGCTGTCAGTCATGGGCCAAGCAGGTGTAAATGTAATGGTGAGCGTAAAATTTTAAATGTTGAGTGGTTGATATCTTAAATGGCAAAAGACTTTTAATTTCATCAGAACAAAGTGTTTTTGCTTGCAGGCTTGGCTATGTGAGGTGTTCGTGCCACATTCTTCCCCATTAGACAAGGATGTGAAGGGTGATGATATCTAGCTCTACATATTGCACAAGGATTATTGTGGTTGGCAAAATTCTTTGGGACAATCATTGGTCAAATTCATGTAATAGCTGCAGTGGTTGGAGAAAGTTTCAATGCTGGAATTTCTCACTGGAATTGTGTTGACTTTTGCAATCTCATCAGTGCAAAATCCTGAAGGGTCTGCACATACAAGGTTATATTCTCAACATTAATCACAATTAATCACAAGTAATTATATCAAATTAGAATTCTGTGAATCTTACCTTCAGGTTGGACTGGATCATTGGCAGCCACATGGGGATAAGCTAATCAATGAAGTAACATGACAGAATATTTAGTATAGCCAATAATAAAATCAGAACTTTTTACAAAAACACTGTATTTGTGTCAGTGTTAAGCTCTTTTTCATCTAATGTGACAAGCATGTAATAAGAAAATAATCAAAGTAACATAGAACAAAAGAGACAAGTGACACCAAAGGCAAAATATAATAAAAAATAATGTTATGTAAAAATTACATATAACATAAACATTGTACAATAGGCCCAGGCATGTCATCTATTAAGGGCCTTAAGTATTAAAGGGGCTTTATACATTAATTAAAGAATAATATGCTTTCACTTTTCCAGAAAATAAGCTTTTGTGATTTGTTGGTAGGCCTTTGTTGAGTGACAGACGATCAGATCAGATCCAGTTAGAATTCTAGAAATGAATTTTTGTGCAAAGTGGATTTGTCACATCTGGCAATGCATAACCTAATGAAAATATGAAGGGGTTTGGTTCCAAAACGCAATGCTATAAATCCATCCAAAGTCATGTTTTTGAATTGTGTATTTCAGTAATTATTGACCAAACTTCAAGTATGTTGATTTTATTATGTACAAATAAATCAACTAAAAGCAATCCAAATGTAGATTCACTAATATATCTGAAAAACAAAATGTAAAAAATGATTTCCAAAAATTCAATAAAATGATGGATATAGCATTTTGGAGCAAAACTCTTCATATACAGCCCAGGTTAACTACAATCCCCATAATCCACAGCAGTAGTAAGAGGTCTGATACCTCGCGAGGAACTCTAGTGTGAACAGAAAGAAAACTGACACCTCATCAGAGCTGAAGCAGACTAGAAAGAGGCCTGGTCCACTTTTAGAGGACTGAGTTTGGTTCGTTTAAAGGGCAATATATGTGAAAACACCCCCTAAGTGAGAAGCGGAGTCTGATTGAAAGTGAGATGGCAGAGCGCATTTCAAGAGACCAGTTCGCTTCACTGCGACGGTATTAGGCTAAGCTAATTTTTTCCACCCTCCCAAGCCGGTTTAAACCAGAAAGCTATTAGGTTATTAGCGTACATTGCAAAGTGACAATACTAATGAATTTACAAACGTATTTAAATATGTAGAATTGGTTGCCTACTGTGATTCACAATAATTTCATGTTTAGTTTTATGAGAATAAGCAACTCACAGTAGGATCACTGACACAAGACTTCAGAATACACAGCAGATGTAGGTCTTAGCAGCAAACACAGAGAGAGAGAGAGAGAGTTTTGGGCTGCAAGTGCAACAGTTATCCCTATGACCCATCTCACTCCTTTGAGTTTAACACTACTTCTGGCTGCTGCTACATTGTCCAGCCATAATTCCTGATAACCACCAATGGACTGACTACCATGTAATGTAAAGTGGGATAATACTCTGGAACTATTATGAACCTTAGCTAAAATGATAGACAACTTGTAGTCTATCATGGTTACTACTGAGTGTAATTTTCCTGCATGACCCCTGGCAGTTGGGTTAGTCCCTTGAGTCGTGGATTTGGCCAAGGTTTCTTCCTAGACTAACTAAACATAAGGGAGTTTTTCCTTGCCCCTGTTGCTCTTGGGTGCTCCTTCTGTAAAGCGCCATGAGACAATACTATTGTAAAAGGCACTGTATAAATAAAACTGAATTGAATTGAATTGAATTATCGTTTGTGATCCATTTTGACAATGAAGATACACACACCTCTGCTGAGGAGTAACACAGATTTGTGAGCATAAACCAAAGCTTTCATGAAGAGATCCAACTACCCCAATGTACCAAAAGTACCCGGTTGTCTTCAGTATGACTATTACTGGGCATAAAAGACTCACTGACCACTTGTGTAAAGCCAGAGTTTCTTCACTGGGACCTGCTCACTCAGGATGCATCATGCACAGTTTTACCATGGAGGAGTGGCTGCGAAGGGGTAGGAGAGCTGGAGTGCTAGTAAGATTGAGACGGCATGTTAACCGACCATCACTTCCAAGCATACTTCTAGCCAACATCCAATCTTTAGATAATAAGTTGTGTGAGCTGCGTACAAGAATCTTCTTTCAGAGGGAAATAAGGGACTGTAACATCATCTGTCTCACAGAAATTTGGCTGTCGACACCAGACCATGCCATTGACTGATCAAAAGAATTATAGGGTAAAGCCAATGATTAAATACTTGGTGTGATACAGGAAACGTTCATCAATTCAAGTCTTTTTGCTCTCCAGACTTGGGATATCTCACTCTTCTCTGTCAACAGTGATGCTTTAAAGGCCCTTCTTTGCCTACCGTTTGGCAAATCGGATCACTCTTCCATCCTGCTCCTGCCAGCTTATAGGCAGAAACAGAGGCGAAGCACGCCCACTTTCAAGACAGTTTGCTGTTGGTCTGAGAAAGCAGACTACAGCTCTGCACTCAACAGCATTGTCCCTAGTATACTTGACAACAAGCACAGATTCTCACCACGTCATTCACGTCAGGTGGTGAGAATGGGCTCACTTCAACCCCCTTGACAGTCAACACAGGTGCGACTGTACAGCTTTGTATAGCTCTAATATGGTCATTAAGTTTGTTGATGACACCACTGTAATTAGCCTGATTGCCAACACTGATTAAACAGCCTGCAAGAGCGAATTCAACAACTCAACGCAGTGGTGTCAGGACAACAACCTTTCTCTCAACATGTCAAAGACCAAAGAGCTAATGGTAAACTTCAGGAAGAAAGAAGGTCAATTGGATCCCATTATCCTCAATGGTTCTACAGTGGAAGGGGCCAACAATTTTAAGTTCCTTGGTGTTAACATCACAGAAGACCTGACCTGGGATAGCCACACTGACCAGATTGTTAAAAAAGCTCAGCAATGACTCTTCCACCTCAAACAACTAAGGAAATCTGGTATGTGGACAGAGATCCTAAAGGCTAAAGGACTTGTATAAGAGGTGATACATCAGGAAGGCCAAAAGAATCATCATCCCACAGCAAAGTAAGGTTTGGTGTACCCCAAGGGTCTGTGCTAGGGCCCCTGCTATTCTCCCTCTACATGTTACCTTTGGGATCTGTTACAAGGAAACATGGCATTACTTTCCACTCCTACGCTGATGACACCCAGCTTTACCTTTCCATGAAGCCTAATAACTGTATGCTAATAACTACGCTTGATGCCTGCCTCCGGGACATAAAAATTTGGATGAATTCTTGTGTTTAAACTCTGATAAACATTCAACCTCATCAACAGAACTCAGTGGACTTTTACTGTCATGTAAAACAAAAGTTAAAGCCTCAAGGTAATCATTGACCAAGGCCTGTGCTGTGTCTTTAAATAGTTATGTAAAACACATTTCAAAAACATCCTTATGCCACTTGTATATCTGTATATATGAAATATCTCTAAGGTTAGAAAGTTCATATCCTTTGAAGATGCTAAAAAATGCATACATGCATTTGTTACCTCCAGGCTTTATTACTGTAATGCTCTTGATTACTGTAATTCCTTACCACCCTCCTAGAACTCTAAGATCCCAGAATGCTGGTCTCCTTGTAATCCTGAGAATATCAAAATGTACAATAGGAATAAGAGCCTTTTGTTACCCTGCATCTCTCTTGTGGAATAATCCACTCCACCCCCCGAACTGATCCTGAATAAAAAACTGAGTTTAACCTTCATCATCTTTGTGAGTTTAATCACGTGTTTTAAAACATGATTTATCATTTCATCATATCATTTATTAAGAAACCTACTCAATGTGTGTCCCATTTAGGGAGTAAATACAGGCATGAGCGTCACACTTTCTTTTCTTGGTAAATATAAACACATTTAAAACCAATCTGAATTTTTTAAAAGGCTTCTGAATATAGTCAAAGGCATATTTAAGATTTGACATTACTTGCTCTTTAGATGTTGCACTAGTATAAAAATATATAATCTGTATAGAAATGAGTTATTCAATGCTCTAGTGAAGTACAGATCATTAATATACATATACATATATGTAATAAAACAGGCCCAAAATTAAGCCTTGTGGAACACCAATTCTTAAACTTAAAGTGGATGTGTGATATTGATTTTCCAGGTACATGGCATAGCTCAGCACTAAAACAAAGTTACAGAAAGTCAAAACACACCTCACTGTAAGCACGCCCATCTCTCCAGCACATTTACCCACCCTCCATGCCTTTCTGACAAGCAGCCTACCATGCCCAACTTCAAATGCATGAGGCTACCCAATGCAAGGTAGTGGTAATGATAAAAGACTCTCTACTTTTTAAGACATTTTATTATAGAAATATTATCAGAATACTACAGATATCCTACTATAGAATCTTGTATTTTGGGGTATTTTACTATAGCACTATAACATTGTACAGGAACACTATAGGGAGGAAATATAGATTATTACAGTACAATAGAACACCTTAGAGATATTATAGAAGTATTATAGGCCTACATACTATAGAGCTCCTATGGGATTCTTATAGCATTCCAATGTTTTTCGTTATGAAAAATACTGCACTTTACTGCATAACTCAGTATTTTAAAATTATGCCGTTTTCCTGTCACAAAGTTGTGATTTTATTACTTTTTATAACACGCATGACAAGCAATTTATTACACGTAGGCCTCATAATTATTTTCTGCTGCTTACAAGTCTAGGCAGGACAGTAAACAAATCTGATAAATAATATACACAGTCAACTTTCGCAAGTGAGATAAGATCAGATCATCCAGCTTGATTCAATGTACCAAGATAATGGGAAAGAAAATAGTGATGTCACAGCAGAAGAGGAGGTTTAGAGAAACTAAGAGAAACTTAGAGAAAACTTAGAGAAACAGCTTGCGGTGAAAAATAAAATTATTATCTTATTGGAACTGGTGCCAATGAACTGGCATCTTTTCTGCTCTGCTGACTAACCATTAAAATTAAACTGCATCAAAACCCAAAAGGAACAGTGTTGAAAGTGATATTATGCAAAACTACGCCTGTCTTTTCAATTACTGAGCAATAGTAGCAATATTTCAGAAATATACTCACTTTGACAAATATGGTGGAGTTGCACTCTTGGAGAGCTTCCATCAAGCTGATCACATGCAGACACACCATCTCTACCATCTGTAAAATCACAGAGAGTGAGAAGTGTATTCAGCCATTAAAACAAACAAACAAACAAAACAACAGGGGTATGGACAAATAATATTGTGCACAATCTAGAGTATATGGGGTTCCTAAACCAGGTGAAGGGAATGCAAAAAAAAAACATATATTACTTAATTTAATAAGCCTTAAAAAATTCATAAGAGCCTGTCATCAAACTCATTTACTGGACTTGTACTTGCCTAATAGGTAAACTACCTAAAAGCTGTGCCTGTCACATGCGAATTACCAAAAAGATTAGAACAGAACACTATGATGTGATATTTTAGAACTGCATGCAGCATGAAACCACCAAGTAATGGGAACATGACATTGCTTGTGCATGTAGATGTAAAGCTATATATTAATTGAAAGTAAAAAGATAAGAATTTCAGGAAATAAACACTGACATTGAATGAGCCAGACATGCATAAATGGGTTGGCTATATGGACTTTTGTGAGCTGTTAATTGTTGTTAAACATTAATTAGCCCATATAGAGTCATTTGCAAGTAAGCATTACATTACATTTATGCATTTAGGAGACGCTTTTATCCAAAGTGACTTACAAATTAGGGCCAGTCTCCCTTAGAGTGACTTAGGGCTAAGTGCCTTGTTCAAGGGCACAACAGTGGCAGCCAGGATTCGAACCCACAATTCTCCAGGCTACTTGCATGCTAGCCAGGTTCCTTAACCACTATGCCACCACCGCCCATAAGCATTACATTTAAGTGACAGATCACTTAAACATGTATTGGAAGGGCATGTACAGGGCTGGACTGGGACCGGAAAAATGGCCATGGCAGCCCACCATGATTATATGATCATTACCTGCTAGCGTTAGCTTCTTGACTTCAGCCATGTTAGCTATCGTTAGCATTTAGCATGACCATATGACCATGAAGCTGCCTGGATTCTCGTCCATAGATTTATTCTATTTGCTCATAAGATCATGTGGTTATATAGATGAATAAGACAAAATGAACTTGGTTCAAAGTTGGTATTTTATTAGCACGTTTCTATCAGCAATGTAGTTCAAAATTGATGAATTGATGAACAACACTGATGTGGTTGACCTAGTAGTAAACAGACTTGTATGAGAGCCCGAAGAAGAGCCAGTATACTACCGCCACCCTCTGGCCAGCCACTTCTAACTGCTGAAATGTGACTTCATTTAAACAACCTTGGTGTCATGGAGTTAGGGTTAGAGTTTTGCCTCTGCTTATCCATTAATCCCCTATATAGGTGGCCATTACGCCTAACATATGGTCAAATTGTCTTTTGAGAAACTACTAAACAGGTATACTGTATCTTGAATTAATGGTCATTCTAAGGAGAAGATAACCAAGAAGGTGCATAATTTCTGGCAATAACTCTCCCTTCTGACAGTTTTTACATATTGATCTGTAAGATGTGAGATTGTACAGATGTTTTCTTTTGGGTTTGTTATATTTCTGTAATTCCATTTGGGTGTTCATCATACGGACTGACAAACCAAAGTGTAAATGCCTCCTCACCACTTTGTTGTGGGCCATGAGTTGCAGAATGCTAGGTGTGACTCTGCTCCAGAACTCCAAACCTGTGAGAATTGCACTGGAGGAATATTCTGTCAGGTTTTGATTTTGGAGGGTAGAAGAGGCAGCAGCCTGCTCACAGTATACAGTCCAAAGTTGTGCAAACATGAAGGCATGGAACAGGGAGCACATATGCAGCACTGAGGTCTAAGGAGATAAAAAACAGATAGAGATACAAAAAAAATATTGAACAAATATCAGGTGTTGATCCTATTTGTGTACTCTTCATAAAGACAGTTTCATTGACATACTTTGGACTGTTCTGGAAAACCAATCAGAATAACAATTAGGTGGTCAGCAATTTGTGATCCAGCATCCAGAGGGATTGGCATGCATGAAGTGGAGCCCTGATGCAAAGCACAGTGAGTAAGGGATCCCAGAAGTAGCCAGGAGAGTTGGCGAATATGTGACACACATTCAATGAACTCCTTTGGCCTGTGAAAATAAAGAAGAAATGTTCAGACACTTTTATCCTAAGTGACATACAATACAAAAACACTATATTAAAAAGTACTTGGCTAGAATTTACAATGTAAAATGAACATTTAGGCAAAAAATAAAAGTATAAATAATTTTAGAGGTGGTTAAAATAATATCAGGTTATTGTAGACTAGTACTCATTCACACAGCAACCAAGCAGCACTTGAGCTTATGTTAAATGCTGCAGTCACTTATCAGCATTTCTTTAATGTTGAAGATTTGTTGACTCATTAACATGTACATGTTATCATAACCAAAATTATTTTTGAAAAAGTCTTCATGAAATACAGAAGTGCATGTCAACAGAATAGGACTAGCTCTTTTAGCTAAATTGCAAGAAAAAAAAACGTTGACATGTCAAGGACTCACGTTGGCTGCATGGAAATACTCCTGTGAAATCATAGGTAATGGTAATCCTAAGTAAAGGTTAAAGTTACTAGCCATTTGTATTTTAACCTTTCTTATACAGTTTATGATTTTAACACCGCTCCAAATATTCTGATGTTGTCATATTTACTGATGAACAAGTAGTTGGCAGACTTGAAAAACTTCCAGTAGTTCCAGTACCTAACTTACTAAAATAGCCTTATAAAATAAAATATGCTAAATGAAACAATAATTTTAGAGGTGAAAAGTTACATGGAAAATGGACTACTAGGCCATAGAAATACATGGGAATGGGTGGGGTTATAGATTGTGCTACAACCAGCCGCCAGGGGGCGACTAGTTTTACGGTTGATGCGCTGTCCATCTATGTATACAGTCATTGGTTAAGTTAGAGATGTATCTATTTCTAGATCTATCACATCTACAACCAGCTTTTCTCACCCCTGCTGCAAGGCTGATGGTGGATGGTATAGCCATGGCAAATGTCGGACCACAGCCTTGTTGTCACGGTGATTGCCTTTGCTGATCTCCATGGCTGCCACCTGGGCCAAACCAACTTTCAGGTTCCCCCCAAAGGTATCTTCGTGAAGGGGCTGACAACAGGCCTTCATGTGGCTCTACAAATGGTGAAGATGCTACATGAATACCGTACAACCTGACACAGACACTTGATTATCTTAGGTGTTTGTAAGTACAGGTGTGACAGATTACTTTCAGTTTGGTCAGAGTGTGCATGTCCGCTATGAAGTCCAGTACTTCATTGATATATTGTCTCATGCACTCCATAGCAGCAGTTGTACACTAAGAAAAGGAAAGATACAATGACAGGAAGGGTTAAAATGAATTCTTAATTAAAAAAAAAACCTGCTCTGGACTTATCCATCTATAAATGCAATGTACGTCCATCTATTTGTATGTCTGTCCTTCCGTCTATCTGTTTTGCACAGAATTCTCGGACCACTGACACAACTGATCTTGAATTTGGTATGTGCCTTTCTAACAAGTGAGTGCAGTGCCAAGTTTGGTGTTGTTTGGACTAGAAATACTATTGATAAAGAAAAAGAGGCACATAAGTTTCTGTATAAATATGTATATGAGGCATTATACACTTAAATAATATGCAATAATTATCTGAATTTTGGCCAAAAGGGTAAACAAGTTAAACAGCCTAACCTATTTTCTAGAAGCCTACACCCTGTAGATGTGATTTAATATGCACTGGAACAAGTTCCACCTTCTTCCACTCCATGGAGAAGGCATAGTCCTCTATAGTATTTGCATTGTATTGATTTTCAATGTACACTCATAGGTAGTGCATCCCAAAATTGTCCATGTTAACATTCAATTCATATTCAGCATATCTTTTCACAAAAAGTTTGTTTAGTTAGCAGAGGTGCACTGCAAGCCCCCCTAGCCCTAAAATGTATGCAAGTTGTTGCATGTTTCAGTGGATAATGTCACAGAAGACCTTCCTGGACGCCGATGCTGGGCCAGACTCCCCTTCCTGAGGCTTTGTGATTGACCCCCCCTCACAATGGCGCTGTCAAATGGACCCTTACTACCCCCATGACCCATCTCACTCCTTTGAGTATTCACTATGCCTGGCCGCTGCTACATTGTCCAGCCAAAATTTCTGATAACCACCTATAGACTGACTACCATGTAATGTAAAGTGGGATAATACTCTATTATGAACTATTATGAACCTTAGCTAAAACCATAGGCAACTTATACACAGGTATGCAGTGCGTCTTAAAATGCCACAACACATTTCTTTAGCTGCAACTCAAACATGCTTTCAACTCTCACTCACTCACTGTCTTTTGAAGCCTACCAACCTAAACAAGTGGCTTGTCTAACTGTAAAAGCCTGGATCAATCACAGATTCAATATGTACCTACCTGCACACATGTAACTGGGCCACCAGTATCTTAGAAAATATTGTTTGTACAAGCACTGCATTTGTGTGCTGGTTGCAAAAACTGTGAACTCACCACAGGGAGGGAGGCAATCATGTGTTTCTGAAGGATAGTGGACTCTGCAAGTCGGGTGCCAAGGTCTGTACATACAAACTATTTAAAACAGAGACATAAAGAAGTGTTAGTGTTACTAAGCAAATATGTACAACAGTGCATTTATACAACAGTGCATGAAAATGATCATTACACTCACGCTCACATTATCTCAGTAAGAATCATATTGATATAGAATCATTGGGCAAGATCTGTCTCTTGTGGTAATCTTTAATAATAACTAGGGAAGTGACTAGGCACATTACCTGGACAAGCAACAGCAGATTGGTGTCAGGGAGGGGTGACTTGAACTTTAATGCTTGAAGCAGCTCAAGCACAACAATTCGAGACATGTAGGACTTGTCTCTCTCCTAAAATGAGGAGTTAAGACGAATTTTGAAAAATATTAAACATGTAGACACTGTATGAATAATCTTGCAGATAGATAGATAGATAGATAGATATCACCATTGGCGGTTCTACACAGGGGCCAACAGGGGCCAGTGCCCCAGTAGAACTGAGACTGGCCCCTGTTGTGGACATATAATAAATTGATTAATGCGCTTGAAAGTGATATGCGCTCGTACAAATATCAGAGTTATCATGACCCAGTGTTCTACACAGACTCTTTAGAGCACAACACTCGCTCTCCTGCCTGCTGCCTGGAGCTGTCAGTTGCGACAAGGAGTGCAAAAAAGTTGAATGTCAGAAAACTGCAGCCCAGCAAGGATGAATTCAAAGAGGCGAAGGTACCAAAATGATTAAAATACTGTAACGTCAATATTGGCATATATTCGCGTGCTATCAGATTACAAGAAGATACAAAGTCACCAAATGATAACTGCACTGTAAAGATGCTTTTAATATTTTTGTGACCCCTCCTCCTAGTTGTTCTTGTCACACTCATGAAACTGAAATCTGGGGGAGCTGTTTCGATGATGGTAGTACAACAGTTTGCTTGTACCGGCCAGGTTTCAGTTAGAAGCAAGAAGTTTATGTTTGCAGATAAAGTCAATGATTAAAAATGTACTTGTTTGAAAGTGATCTGATATCAAGAAGAGCTAGTTTTACAGCAAGTGTGAGGGTCTTATCCACTGGAGCACTCTGGAAAAGGCAGGAGATTAGAGTGGACTTTGACGTTTGTCAGGTAAGTGTGGTAAGAGTGTGTATTAACTGCAATGTATTAGCTGTATGTATGTATATATGTATATAAAATACACACACACACCTGCAACTGACCTGACTGGCCAGATGAAATGGTTAGACTCGGATCGACTGAAGTGGGATGTCTCTCTCCTTGTCTTCAACTGATATGTTTGAATGTCCAACTCATCCACTGTGGTGGACTTTGGATGTGTAAGGAGTGTCCAGATTGTCAAAAAGTTTGTGTTGTCAACAATAAACCAGTGTGACTAAACCCATGCCTTATAACAGAGAACGTCACTATTTGAACCTGCTATGGGCAGTGCATATGCCCCCGTAGTTTCACTGGCCACTGGTTAATATTACTAAACTTACTTTGGGTTGTATGTCACCTGGGACTGTCAACATATGTATGCCTGCATTGTTAATGCTACTAAATTAACACAAATGAATCTGTACATGTCACTGTTTCTAGATTATGTAGCATCTCATAACTTGCAGCACTGAAGCCACTCCATGTGGATGTCCCTGAACTCAGTTGAAATGTTTTCCTTTTCCCTGTTTCCCTGTTTAGACCACCAACCTTACTCTGTCCAGGGACCCATATGATCAGCTACTTATGCTATTTTATGTTTTAGACACACCTTTTGAGTATGAATGGATTCTTATCTCACAATAAAAAGTCAAATTAAAATGTTGCAGTCACTTGTCATTAGTACTTCTTTAATGTTTAGGATTTGTTGACTTGTGGACATGTCTGTGTGATCTTAACCTAATTACTTTCGACAACATCTTCATGAAAAACAGAAATATGTGTCAACAGAATAGGACTAGGTCTTTTAGCTGAATTACAAGGAAAAAAATTGGTGACGTGTCAAAGACTCATCAAAAGGCCACATGAAAATACTCCAGTGAAATTGAAGGTAAGGCTAAGTACAGGTTAAGGTTACTAGCTAGTTGTATTTTATGATATTAACACCCCTCCAAATGTTCTGATGGTGTCATACTTACTGATGAACAAGTAGCAGACTTGAAAACGAAGCTCCCTTAATGTGTGCTTTAACAACCGGCTGTTCCTAACCTAGGCATGGGCTAAGGCTAATGTTTTGCTGCCACTCAACTTAACGGTGTGGCTAGGAAGTGCTATCTGCAGCAAGAGCTGTCAATCATGAGTCAACCACGCCCATTTTATATATATTAAAATAACATTTTCAAAAATAAGTCCTCGGTTGGGAAAATTCTGGTTTTGTTTGAAGGACAAGGAAAGTTATTTTTTCAAATAAAATGCCTTAGATAAAATGATAATATTAAATGTGAAAAGTTACACGGAAAATTGGCTACTTGGCCGTAGAGCTACATGGGAATGGGCGGGGTTATAAATTGTATTGCAACCAGTGGCCAGCGGATGACTAGACTTCTGGGTGCCTCAAGTTTTATGGTTGATGCGCTGTCCATCTATATATAGTCATTGATTGGTTTATCCCGCTGGCTAGATGCACACAGATTCTTCTTTTTCTTGTGAGCACGGGAATAGAGAATGACATGGGCATCCTGGGTCCCTGCTTGTTTTCAAAACAATTTTCAGCACAGGGACCCACAGCATACCAGACATTATAGTCATCAAGGTCTATCCTGCTGCTGCTATTGGTGTTATGCATTTGTGTACATTCCACGGCGTGTGTTTGGTTAATAGATCCTGTGGGCGTAGGAGGCTGTGGTGCCTTGTGTTTTTTGAGTGTCTTGGGCCGGAAAAGGACAGCCTAGCAATTGGCAGTGTCCTCTGCAAACTTGCAGGGAGCGGAGGTGATGAGGATGGTTAAACCTAATCAGAGGATTGCAGTAAATCTATCTGATTCTGTGTGACTGAATCAGGCATGTCCACCTGTTCCTGCTCACTTCATGGTCATCAGTCAGAAGGGGTGGTGTAGATGTCTGCAGTACTCTGTTGTTACACATGCCCATAATCTCTGGGGTTTTGAGGTAGATTGTTTGTGAGTTATTCCAGAAGTTTCCATGTCACCATGACCATGTAATGATGTTTAGGTACAGAGTGACTGTTGATGACCATGATCATGATCATGGATCAATTTGTGCAGCTTCAGATTATCAGAGTTGTTGTTGATCACAACACATTCTATCTGTGCCATTACAGAGTGCTCATCAGGGAATTGACCCATAGTTGTGTGTGTGTTTATATATGATATTTTGTATTTTCTGAAAATACTGATGGAATGAAATTCTGTTTTCATCTTCAACGCTTATTAATAGATATCTCAATATCCATAATTATTTAGATTAATTAAAAAATTGAGAGAGAACAATGTAGGCCTACCCTATAAATTGCTATAAAATCCTATCAATATTCTGTCTTGGAGCTTTTATGCTGACAGGTGCCATATAGGGATGGCCCTGTGTGAGAACAAATGTGGAGGGCCTCATGCCTGTATTCGCCTAGGGGGCCAAAATTGCTCTACATTTTTGCTTTGCTTAAAGTGAAAATATTCATCTACTGGCAAATTGGTTGAGTCTATCATTCATGATATATGAGATCAAATTACATTTTGTGGAAGGCATGATCAGATAGATGGTGACTA
The DNA here is from genome assembly GCA_027481765.1 of Tenualosa thibaudeaui. NCBI lineage: Eukaryota > Metazoa > Chordata > Actinopteri > Clupeiformes > Clupeidae > Tenualosa > Tenualosa thibaudeaui. The sequence continues at coordinate 331,401 of JAIFZK010000009.1, forward strand.
GTGAAGCTTTGCAAATGAACTGTATAACAGCACTAACCTTATTAAAAGTTTTGTAGCAAAGTCCACAGAGTTCTACCAAATAGGAGAGGCTGAAGACGCTATACTGGATGACAAAACTTAGCAGCTTAGAAAATGGTTCCAGTAGACTCTATCAAGGGGAAAACAAAGTGGATGAAATTACAGCCTGTTCACTGACAGTGTTTAAAAGGATCTCTCGCTAGTAAGACATGTTGGACTTGTTGGCACTGACATTGCTGTAAAACATGACATCACCTGGTTGAGCTAATCAAGGTCCATGTTGTTGCTGCACATAGACGCCATCAATACCAACCAGGTGATGTCACACACATATGCTCATACCACTCTATTCCACCTTGTTTGGCCCATCTTCATCTCAATACAGCAACCTCACACCCCAACACACACAGTCACATTCCTGCCCTTTTGCCCCCAATTGAGACCAATTTCTTGTTAATTTCTTATTCTTTGTCTGCTATGTATATTGTATATATCTGATATGTATTATATATACATATAACACATGGATACTATAAATATTTCAGTCAAAACCAAACAATATAATTAATGGTAAATGTCAACACACATGAACATTCAGCTGATTGGAACCATCAAATTGATTCATTAGTCCACTCTTACCCTGGTAACACTGGTAGCTGGAATCTTCAGCAAGCAAATCATGACCCTGAGGGCTGAATCTAGTGGACACTGCAGATTTAAAGTAGGTGACCATGAATTGAAGGAGGGTTCGTACACATATTTATCAATAAATTTCAATGACTTTCATGACTCTGTGGGAAGTTTCCATGACTAAACCCCATGCAATAAACTTCACAGGTGATGTGCACTAGCTGATCTGTCAAAATACCATTTTAGGCAACAATAAAGGTAACATGATTTTTGTTTCTCCTAATCTTAAATTAATTAGTCTGTCACACCTGAATGAAATTTTTTTTTCAACATTTTTTCCCATGTTTCCATGCCATTTTCAAATTACATGACTTCCATTTTTTTTTTAAACTTACGAACCCTGTCAAAATGTTGATGCATAGGGCATATAGCTGTCATGGATGAGTCAGCCACTCTATTCAGTGTTACCTTGACAGGAAGTACTGCTGGCAGTTTGGTCAAGAAAGTCTGGAAATGACTGCAGATGGCTATCCAGAGGTTACTGGGAACGTCCATTGTCAGTGCCTCCATATAGGCTGCAATATTTTCCAAGCAATGCAACATGGCACTGCCTGCCGGGAGAGTCTTCTTATTGTTGAGACCCTGAATAAAGAGGAAGAAATTTAGGTAGTATTTAGTTAGATCAGTTTACCAATAGCAATCACTCTTAGCACGCTAAAAAGACTCTAAAGATATATCTTACCAAAGTTGTTTATTTTTCCATGTGAGTCTTCTTGACTAAGTTGTTCTTAACTATATCTTAACACACTGGCTGCCAGCCATTTTCAGAGCAGAGAGTCCCATACAGCCAGCGTTTTTGAGCATTTTGACAGAAGATCTACAGAAAATTGTGTTGACTATGTAAACACCAAAACTACCAAAAGAAAGAGTAGACTCTCTTCTTTCATCAGGAAAAAAAAATTTTCTACCTTAGTAATTGGCAGTAGTAGGTCTAACCAAATATACCTGTTTTTGACCAAGAAATGGAGAAAACAAGTTTTTTGTGAAAAGAAAAATTTCAAGCAGAGCAGTGTGTTGATGCAATTTATTTATTTATTTTTTGCTTTAGTGGCACCTCAAACATCTGAAAAGTGTTTCTTTCTATAAAACAACAAATACAACACTGAGAAGGGGCTTTTATAGTGTCTGGGGACGATCCTATGCTGCTTCCGGTTGATCCAGAACCACAAATCGGGGTCAGGCTCGCCAAATCCATGACCAGAAATGTCTGCTGACCTGGGCTGTGGTCAAACGCACCATGGATTCTCTCTTCTCTCTTCATCTCTCTTCATACACTCACCTATCGTATATCGATCACATGTATAAGTGTGGTCTGTATATTTTAAATATTATTGTCAAACAAATGTGGAAATTAGGCAAAAAATAAAACTTCTTCTTTCTTCGAGAGGGCTTGCTGTAATGGTAGTGTCGAGAATTCTGTAAGAACAGGTAATATATGTGTGTGTGTGTGTGTATACAAAAGTAGAATAGTGCATGCAGCAGTGCGTTATACCATAAAAGGAGAGTGTAATCATCTGCAAAAGAGTTATCTGCATGTTAGTACATTCCTCTCTGAAATGTATGTTGAAATCATGTTCAGAGCATCATCATACAAGGACAGAACCTGAGGCCTTGCGTATGATTGGCTCTGTGCCAGTTGCGCCACCTTCAGTAAGGAGTATTTAAGATAGATAGATGAGGTGTAAGACCAGAATGGTTTGAGGGTTACCAACTGTTATGACCATTCTCTCGGTGAACACAATATAGACTTGGTTGAACAAGACAAACTTCTCTGCTACTTTGGGTTTTTCCAAGAAACTTCTCCACATAATTTGGCGTCACGAACAAACAAGTAATTGGTCCTGTCTTCCCCTTGGGAACGGAAAACTTTTGCTTCCGTCTAGATTGGCTTGGTCTTTTTGGTTAGAAATTTAATTGTTTTCGCGTCCACCACTGCAAAGAGCCTGTGTGGTAATAACAGTGGAGAATTTTTGCTTGTTCAATTGCCTTCCTGATTGTTTTCAGGTCTGTATGAGTGGCAGCATCTCTCATTCTGTCCATGGCAGGCCCATGGACGGGCTGAGAAATTTTTCCATTTTGATATGTCTAACTCATATTGTGTTTGATATTTCTGTTAACAGGGTGGTTTTTTCATCTTGGCTATGTTGTCTGTCTTTCGTCATTGTACCCTTGCCTCTAAGTCTTGTTTGTGTTCATTTCTCAGCAGTGGAAATGTTCACCTTTTGTCAGACGTAACAACCTCATAGCTTAGTTTAAATATAGGACAATAACGGAAGGAGGCATTATGAGAAGTGTAATGGAATAATGGAAATAAAGGAATTGCGATGTAAGGGCGCAAACGTTGGGCTCTAAATGAATTCCTATTTTGGTATATGGTGTGGACTGTTATTAGTTTGCCACAAAACAATATTTCAGTCTCTGGTATTTTTTGTGAGTTTTCATTGATCGCGCCTGATGGCTCGCTGATTATGAGAGCGTGTTTCTACTAACAGTACTCCGATCTGGCCTTGCATGCATAAAGGAAGGAAAAAGCCCTTGATCTGTGTCTTTATGTGTCATGAGTGACGGGATGTCTTCCTGTGATGCAAGTGTGGCTGATGCGCTTGAAAGTTTGTGTTTGGAATGAGCGTTAATATCTTTTGAGTGTGGTGCTGTGCTTTTGTGGAAGCGTAGTACTATAAGTTGTTTTTGCACGTTGGAATTTTGTTGAGATGATGTGCCTTCTGTTTCTGAGTTTCAAATAACACTTTGATTGATTGATTTGGGGTGCCTCTTGCCAACTGTTGTCAAGGGGTCGCCTAGCTCCTCTCTTCTCCCTCTTTTTCCCTTCCCTGTGTGGCTGTTTGTGGATTGTGGTATGTCACGGTTAGTTGTTTGTGTCCATGGGAGTTTTGGGAGTGTCTTAGGTATGTGGAGCTAGGGTAAAGGGGAATGTGCAGCGTAGACAATTTTTTTGTCAGCTGTCCTTTTTCTTTGCCCCTGAGGGCTGTCTTGTCTGTGTTCTTTTTGTTGTACTTGATTATCTATAGTATACGGGATAGCAGCTTCGTTGGTCCAGTTATTTTAGGCATAGCTGGAAAAGGGGGGACGAGCAGAAGCTGGATATTATATATAAGAAAATAATAATAGTAAGCTGGTATAAGAATAAGCAAAATTAAATAAAGGAATAGATTTAATATTTTGATCATGTATTCTAGATTTAAGTAACGGACGGATTTCACGGAAACCTGAGCTGTTCACTTGCCATCATCGGAGGAACGAGTGGTAATTATTTGGAACTCCCCTTGTGTGCTTGGTATCGGCGAAATGAACGATGTGGTGACATCTATAGCTTGTGTTGGTGATATTTTGAATAACAATTATTATACTGTATCATGAGGGTGAAATGGGGAGCTTACGCCACTTGAGCAGTTGGCGCAGAGCAATAAAGTAGCGGAAAATCAGATACGCTAAAAAAAAAAAAATTAGCGCTAAATGGGTAAAGTGTACAAAAAGCATCAAGATCCTTGGCCTCTTCAAGGAACATTGTTAGGATCCTAGTACAAATTGAAAGAAAGATTAGGGACTATAAATGTACTGATAAATCGGAGAAAAGGAAAATAAAAAGACAGAACAAATTGGAAATATTAAAATCATTTGTTGATTTGGCGATGAGTTCACAACCTAACATGTTAGAGTGTGGTGTACCTAATTATAATGCAGAATCGTCAAAGGATAGTTTGGGGGCTAGACCGCCTCCATATGCTGACACAAAAACTTTTCCCCCGTGATAGATAAAAGTGTTAGACTTTATCCACAGTTGGAGTTTAAGGGTAATGTGGAAGTCCCAAGAGGAACTGGTTTCAATTTCTACTTCACAATTTGTACATCCAGCAGAGTCAAGACAGGAAGGTGAGAAATTAGGTCCGCCTGTTGTAACTCCAAAAAAGAGTACGTATTGGATTGGAAAAGGAGAATAAGGAAAAATGGAACATGCATTGGCATCAGGGAAAAGGGTTACAAGTGAAACTCTTAGTGATACATGTGATCGTGAACCATTGGGACAATTTTGGAATAAGCTTAGCGATATTCATACTAAATTAGAAAAATATGTTCAAATTGGAAATAAAGGAGGCATATCTGTACCAGTAATCGGAACTCTTATTGAAACTATTAAAGCTAGAGTGGAAATAGGCCCAGCAACAGCGGAATATCAACGAGATAAGATGAAGCGTGTAAAGCATTTAGAAGCTTTAACACAATTGGCTTATAATGCAGAGGAAAACGCCGTTCTGGTAAAAGTTTCCATTATGGAGACTTGTGTGCACTTTCTGTTCAGCATGGTTATCTGGAGGGACAAACCTCAAGGGGCACTCCACTGACAGTTATTTTACAGGATCAGAATCAGGCTAATGTTGAAAAGTTGCATTCTTATGTCTCTGCTCATACAGATGATGAGGAGGATGAGGAAGAAGCTATTTCAGCATATATGGCTCCATTGTTATATGACGAAATAAAGAATATGATAAAAGATATACATACACATAAACAAGGATTAGCTCCACTAAAGGCAGGCATTAGTAAGAATACTTCTTCATCAGGTGCCCCGATGATGCCTATGATTATGAAAGGTGACCGTACATTTTATGACCCTTGGGGGTTTGCGGATGTGCGTGGTTTGATTTTGCATTTACCCTCGCTTCAGGATGGAGCAGGGGCATGGATACAATGCTTTGAGTCGAAGACTCAGGGCCATACACTTGCTATTGGAGATAATAAAAAATGACTGGCGCTTGCATGCTATGACAAAGGATGAATTTCGTCAAGCTGTAACGCATTTTGTCACCCAGTCCAGGAACAGCAGGACACTGAGGCTCAAAGAAAGCTTCTTATGAAACAGCTGGAGGAACTGAAACATCCAAAAAAGGCTCAGGCAGCATTGATAACTGCTGAACAGTCCCCTCCTGCTGCTGCTCCTTCTTCTATTGTGAATGCTTCACCTGTGTTTGTTCCACCAGTTTCACAGCCACAGTTTCAACAGGGTCCTCCCCGTGCTTGGCCGTAAGGTCGTAATCCCATGGCAACGGCCTTCATCAGGAGGGCTGGAGGCTTTTTCAGAGGAAGAGGCCATGGACGAGGATGAGGTTTTGGTCCAGCGGCTTTCCAGAACCTGGAATGCTGAATTTGTGGTAACATTGGACACATTTCCTTTTCATGCCCAGATGCATTTTGGAACCGTCAACAAATTCCTGGGATGCAGTGGGGTGGATATGTGATATTCTATTACTTTTTATGGAAGCCAGCAGTTACTAGGAAGTATTTTACTGTAACGGATACACAGTAAAAGAAGTCAACAGCCAGTTCTATTTTTACCACACAAAAAGCCATAGGAAAAAGTAGGCGTTGAAGCCAACTGGGCATGGGCCTGACTTTGGCTTCCCTTGGGCTACTACAGAGCCAGAAAAGTTTTCTATAAATTCTACCACTCTGGCTATGAAAACCTGTAAGCAACACACTGTGGTAGATTTGACATTACAAAGTGGTCATTTTATCATGGTCAACATCAACCCGATATTGGATCTAGGTAAGACTGATCAGTTTTGTTTTCTGGAGCTCCATTTCCATCATTCGGGTGTACTTTTCTTTTTTGGTAGGATCTTTTGTGTTTTCTCGCTTGGATTGTGTGTGTTTCAACTTGGATCATCTGAGCTTTTTCATTGAAGCGGTGCCTGGTAAATAAACTCTTACATTTTGAAATTGACCTCTTACACAGCACAGTGGTTGCCACTGAATTATCACACAGCAACCCGCAGATTCTAATGGCTGTTTGACACAAATGGTATAATTGAAATGAAAAAGTGTGTGAACCTTGTGTAGTCTTACCTCCAAAAGCTGATTTAGAGCAGCAACAGAACTCAGTTCATTGAAGTCAATTAGGGAAGTGGCTATAGTTCGTAGGAAACTTCCATCTGATGGGGAAAAACATGGGACCAATCATTTTGGATGTAAATATCTTATATGTGTGTGTGTGTGTGTGTGTGTGTGTGCGTGTGTGTGTCTATGTATAATGTATACGCCAGTTATTATATGAGTGGTACTTGTGTCCCAATTTACCTTTAATATTGCTCTGGAACAACTGTGGTAGGATGCCATTGGGAGCAAGCTGGTGCAACACACACCGCAAGAACTGTTTGGCAACTCCAGCAGCATTACCTGGGATTAGCATACTACAAAAAAATTACATCAAAGATGCAGTATGTTTATACAGAAAAAAATACTACACAAAAATAGCCCTTTTTACATTGTAACCTGCTTCCTTCCAGGGGCAGAACCTACACTTGATCACAGGTTGAGTAACATAAATGCAAGGCGTATCTGCGTGAAAGCTGCGTTCCTGAGTTGGGAGAGGAGTTGGAGGCGTTGTCCACTCAATATTGGGTATGAATCCATGCATTGGAAGTAAATACACCTGTCACAGCCATTGACAGGGGGGTATTCCAAAAAGAAGGTTTAACAAACACTGAGTTAATGTCTGAACTCAAGGTTCACTGAACCCATGACGACTAAACCCAAGCAGTCGGTTCCAAAAGTCTGGTTAGGAATTAGCCCAGTCAACCCTGTGTTGGTTAACCTACAATTGTGTGAATTTAAAGACATCAACAAGTCAGGGTTATAGGCTTTTAGTTAAGCACACAGTCAGTATTGCCATTCTTAAATTTAGGTTTGCCATGACTATTTAAACTTGAGATACAAGTGCTATGCACTGAAGAGTACCTGTCAGTTCATGATGGCATTATTGGATCTATAATGCAGTGTTTGTATTTTCAGACAATGATGCATACAATGGGGAATGGATAAAAAAACAATTTAAAGTGCTTGTGATGGATTTAATCATGCACTCTTTGACCTTCTCACACATCCTAGTGAATGAGTTCCTTGGGCACTGGCTCCTCAATTAAGGGTGATTCATTGCGCAATGTCAAAATGTCATGCAATAGCTTATGCCACAACTGTTATGTCACTGGCCATTTTAAGGACTGAGTCTCAGCCCATGCATACAATGAAACTTCTCCTTGTGAATCCCAACTGCCATCTATTATTTTAATCTTAATATCCTCATAGGCTTGTGGCCAGGAAAACGAATGAAAGCGTGCATGAATTGCTTTAGGGCAAGGCACACTTTACATACCGACCGACAGTGTCTCCAACACTGTACAAAAACTCCCAGTCAAAAAAAGAGAGAGCAATACATATTATTTGGAGAGAGGCGAGTGTGGATTCATGTGTGTAAACCTAGACCAAACATTTAGCAACTCCTAGCACTCTGGCCAAACAAATCTCTTAGCTAAGTAATCTGCTGGTTCATAGCTATGCATATATGACTGAAATGCTGGACGTGGATAAATCTGGACCATGTAAGGTAAGCATTTTTTTGTTTACTGGAGATGGTGGTTGCCGTGGTGGTGGTGTTAATTGTTGTGTTGTTAGCAAAACGATGCTAACGTTATGTGTGCTAGCCGTATATCACATCCCTCTAGCTGTAAGTTAACAACATTGGACAACCAGTTAGTTTTGTTGGCCATATAGCCAATATCCCTTGAAATGTGGCTCATTCTTCTTTTTTAAGGTAGCCTACAACAACCTTCTACCTGTGCTATTCACGGCAACTGTAAAGTCCTCTGTAACGCTAAGAAAACTACAAAATCACGGATAGCGTGACACTGACACTTCCTCAACAAATGCATTTTTAAACCGTAAGGTAAGAAATTCGACATAGTTCACTCATAATGTGAAAGTGTAGGTGTTATGATACGTCATCACCACCTCCTGACTGACTCACCATTCCGTGTCGTGCTCTTTAACATCAAGCCCACCTCGCCAATAAGACTACCCTTCAAGGCGGGTCACTGGGAGGGTCACGTGGACACCTAACCCCATGTCAGTCAGTGTAAAAGATACAGGCACCACGCTACATTCGAGTAATAATCGCAGGACATTCGGCAATGTAAAAGGGGCTATTGTATATAGCAAATATAACAATATCACTCAACAGAAAATTTAACTATAGAAATGAACAATATAACAAACCTCTCTGCTTGCCCAGAGAAATTAGCACTGGAAGCCAACCTGTGTGAACAGAAAAATGATTTATGCTCTCTAACTGCAAGGTGAGAGTGTGTATGTGTTTATGTGTGTTTGTGTGTGTGTGTGTGCGCGCGCGCACCCATGTGCAAAATATTGCAGATAGATCACTTTCTGTCTTGGAAGGATCAGACAGAATAAAATTTTCTCCACAGTCTTAGATGATTTGGAGCATTTGCTTTCTTAATCACATCCAATTGAGTGCATAGGCATTCACTGGGGCTACCCCATTAGGAAGGTTTATCGGTCACAGGGTTTATTTTGAGATGTGGGTCTGGATTTCCAGGCTAGCAGTGAAAAGTCCATAAAAAGAGATTAAGCAGAAAAAAGTATAGCAGACTACTCCTATAAACACACCCCAATCTGTTTTAAAGAAACATGCACCTATTGAATATTATCTAGGCTTATTATCTAGGCTAATACTAAATCATGGTTATGAAAACTGACTTGTTTTTATGGTCTTGGTCTTGACTCCTCAAAGACTCGGTCTTGACTTAGTCTTGTTTCCTCAAACACTCTGTCTTGACTCGGTCTTGGCTACACTTAAAAAAAGGGTCTCGGTCTTGACTTGATCTTGACATAAGCGGTCTTGACTCTTTACCCTTTAAAGACTCGGTCTTGACTTGATCTTGACATAAGCGGTCTTGTCCCTATAACCACTCCCTACTCTGGTTATTTACATGTCTTTACTGAATACACAGGTAACAGTAATTAGGAAAGAGATTACATTTTATTTGATGACCTTTGAAGGACTGGCTATCTATCTTAGGCTAAAGCTAACAATGGGGGTGCCAGACTAGGACAATGCATGAACAGAGACATATAGCTTTTCCTCACACATGTAACCACAGGTAAGATGTACTAAGGTGTATAATTCATTCAAGGTGGCATAATCCTTTAACGCTATTTTTTTTTCATCCAAGCAGCCATGAGCTTTCACCTGGGTTGGCATATTTTAAAATGTTTGTCTAAACAAAGAAAATCTAATATGTGTTACTAGATTCTACTACCACGCATGTGTTCTGCAGCTTTAGTGGTCAATTTCAATCTATGGAATTCCTATTAAAAAATGTCACGTCACTAGAATAATCAGATTGAACACATTTTATGAAATCTGATTGAATGAACTGGAGTACTTTATTCGAAAGCCAAGTAGATGGGAAAGGGACTTTTGTGTCATGTGAGTTGTGCTTGCTGTGCATTGTGGAGCTGTCTTTGATAATAATGCACATGTAATGAGCACTCATGTATTTATTCTATGTATGTATTTTTCGAGCTGCAATGCTATGCTTTTCATATCTGTCTGACAATAAAGTGGTGTGTTACGTTACATGGTGGCTAACAGCACTTGTATGAAGCCTGTCTAGAATAATTCCAGAAAGGTGACATTACATGACGATTCTTCAAATTGGTCTGCATTGATATATTTCCTGTATGTTCTTTACAGATATGGGCAGTGGTGGCATAGTGGTCAAGAAACCTGGCTATCATTCTAGTAGCCTGGAAAATTGTGGGTTCAAATCCTGATGTAATTGATAGTTGACAAATGTAAGTTGCTTTGCATAAAAGTGTCTGCTAAATGCATAAATGTAAAACTTACTACTGTAAAACTGTGTAACCCTGGGAAATCCCTGTTTGTATACCTGCCAACAGACTGAAGAGTATCCAAAAGAAGGGGAGCTGCCAGGTCAGGGCTTAGATGGATGAACATGGACAGAACCACCACAGCTAGGCCCAGAGTCTCCTCATCATACTCTTCCAATATAGCGCCACAATCACGACACCTAAAAAAGACATGAGTACAAATGCCATATGTCAGCATATGGCATATGCATGGGTCTCCCCAAGACAAACAACTTTCATATATACATTGCATTAGCCATGTCCAACAGGTGTGAAATTTAATGTACTCCTCCTAGACTTTGTCAGATTCATGTGAAATGTGATGTTGCTGATGTTAAATTGTGAAGGGATTTTTGATGTTGTATTATGTTGAAATTGTGACATGATTTTAATATCTCACCACGGGAAATGTGTCATAAAATCACAATGCATTGAGTGAATGGTCTGAATTTTCACAGGTTATTAGATACTGTGATTATGATGATATCCAAATACCCAATGTAATCAAATTTGGTATATGAACTCAGGACCCTGTTCTGACCACTCAGAACCAATTACCTGAAACTCTCTAGTGCCACCACTGGTCAAACATCATCTTTCCAAGGTTTTTACATATCCTAATCCAACTTGGTACGTGGCCTCAGGATCCTATTATTTACAGGATCCACTGGTCATCAAACATCTTGGCAACACTCTGACGTTTCGTAACCAAACTTGGTATATGGACTCTGTTCTGTCGACCCTGAATTACCTATTTCAACGCTCTAGCAGCACCACTGGTCAAAAGTCATATCTCACCAGTTTCAACAGTTTGACGTATTGTAACTAAACTTGGTATGTGGACTTAGGATCCTGTTCTGACCATTCTGAATGATCTATTTCATTGCTCTAGTGCTACCACTGGTCAAAAGTCATATCTCTGCAATGCTTTGATGTATTGTAACCAAACTTGGTACGTGGACTCAGGACCCTGTTATGACCACACCAAATCATCTATTTCAAAGATTGTAGTGCCACCTCTGTTCAAAAGTCATATCTCGGCAATGCTTGGATGTATCGCCACTAAACTTGGTACATGGACTCAGGACCCTATTCTGATGACTCTGAATGATCTATTTCAATGTTCTAGTGCCACCACTGGTCAAAAGTCATATCTCACCAATGGTTTGATGTATCGCAACCAAACTTGGTATGTGTCAAATATTCTTCTGAGCCATTTAAAACATTCTGATTTGTGAGGCACTAGTTTGAACATACTTACTATATAGAAAGACAGCATTTGAGTGGCAGAAGTTTGTGCACAATGAGATGGTAATGTAGCTATTATTCCATTACTGTTGCCACATTTGCTTGGTTCTATGGTGCAGGGTTACATGCATCACATTAACATTAACACATTAACACATTACCTGTCAGTCATGGTGGTAGGCTGGTCATCTGTGAACTCCTCAGGAGCAGGCACAAACATGCTAACCGAGCTGGGAGCTGACAGTAGGCTAGTCTTGGTCTGACCTGGAAAACCTACCCAGAGGAGACAGGCTGTGGACATGCAGTCTGACTGAATTTATTTGATATTCAGTGAATTAAAACAATTCACTACAGGTGGAGCCTAAGCAACAATCGTGAAACAGATAATAGATTTCAACCCATACTCTACTTACTTGCACTTGGCTATTCATTTTGCACAAAATGACACAATCTGTATTAGTTTTTTCTGCCTCAGTAACACAGACTGTATGTAACACAGTAACACAGACTGTATGTATATAAGGTGAGTTAGCTGCTGATGTTTAAGTTGGCTGCTTATTGTGCATTTCTCAAAGTGCTGCTTTGACCAGCTGATCAGATGGTTGATGAAGTTCTAAGATTTGCTAACTTTCTTAGCCAGGGCCAGTAGTGTTTTTATCAGGGATGTAACGATATACTCAACCCACAATATGTTGTGATATAATTAGATATATTTTTTTAAAGGAGACAAAATGATGATTGAAAATAATATAAAATAGTAGCATGACTAAAATAGTAGCATGACTATTTTCTAGTAAATAAAATAAATTAACCAAACCTTATGGAATTATTATGATGCTCATCTAAAACCAAATTCTAGTCTGTCATGGTAACACATGGTAACTACTCCTGCATGACCCCGACAGAGGGGTTAGCTTCTTGAGCTGTGGATCTGCCCAAGTTTTTTTCCTTGACTAACTACCACAAGCAAGTTTTTCCCTGCCCCTGTTGCTCGTGGGTACTCCTTGGGTGTGCTGTATAAAATTGAGTACAATGGACAGATTGCCAGTCTGTACTATAAAGGACTATGCATTGTCCAGGGTCTGGAAGAAGGTGGGACTTGGTGTGGTAACTACTCGTAATTCACTCATGGGTTATGTGTTTTGGATGACTGGCCTCTGTGGCAGCAGACGTTGTGCCATGAAGGAGTGCCTTTATGGATCCCGGGCACAGCAGAAGCTGCCATCAGCCAACTGAATACTGTCAGTGGATCAGCACCAACTACAAAGGACTCAACGGAAAATACCACAGTCAGCACCAACAACAAAGTCAAAATGGATCACAAACAGCCCCACTCATAATCCAGTCATGGGTTATGTGATTTGGCCTCTGTATATGCATATGTTGTGCCATGAATGAATGAATGCCTTTACAGATCCCTGGTACAGCATGCAGCTGCCAAAAGCCACTCGAATCTTTTGTCAGTGGATCAGCAGGAAAAACACCACAACCATGTAGATCTGCCACACATGAAAGTAGGAGCCCTCTTAATAACCCTGATGTCGTGTCTATCCAGTCATCTCAACAACGACCGACAGAGCAAGTCTTAAGGCATGTGCTCAGGTGTAAGCTTGACTCAGGGAAGACACCCCTGCCATGCACAGTCCCCAGGCACCTTGGATTATTAACATCACATCCTATGTAATTAAAATCTTGATATGTGACATGTAATGTTATATTTTTATTCACATTCCATCACTGAACCATTTTCACCTCATTCTCCATGTTTCCTTCTCAGCTCGCACTTTCTTCTTTTTCAACTCTTTCGTGCATACACATGGGTCAGATCTTGTGTGGAGGACCACACATTTTCTCGTCAAGTTCATTTTTTAGATATCCCAAAGTTTGCTTAATGAAAGTGGCATATGCAGTCTTTTTTAAACGGTTAACTCAAACAAATAATCAGATTGATGACTGTAGCCTGATGTATTTTACAAGAGTAAAATAATTTTATTACCCTCATTGATTAGATTTAAAGGCTGTTACTGCAACTCCCACCGTCTAAAAGTTGGCCGCCATGAATCATATAATCATAACCCCAGCCCTTCCACTACATAGTAAGTATTTGTGTATTATATATATATATATATATATATATATATATATATATATATACATATATATGTGTGTGTGTGAGTGAATGAGTGTGTGAGTGTAAGTGTGTGTGTGTGTATGATGCATCTACTGTATCTATGGAGTTTTACCTAGCTAGTATGACCCTAAGAGCTCTTTAACCACAAACAAGGACTGACCAGTCTCCCAGTTGCTTATGTTATGTGGGGCACTGGACTGGTGTTCTAGTTGTTTCTTCATCAGCTGACTCATCGTCAGGGCACCCAGTGAGCCACGTTTCACTTGCCTGTACTGAGCTGCAGAGAAAATAAATCATACACAGGCTGATATAAATATCAGCACATTGAATTTAGTATTTGGTATGCTGGTTGTCCATGAACCTGAGGAGCTAAACACATGTCATCAGCAGTCACATTAAAGTCAAGAAAAAAATCAAGCATTGGAGAAGGACTGTATTTGCATACATAGAAAGATGAAATTGCATCTGTTTGTCAGCTTAACCTGTGCATGAATTAAAGGGAGGGGGGTGTGCAAAGTGTTGAGGGCATGTGAGGTGGGTGAGGTATTGGGGGGTCGGGGTGTGTAAAGTGCAGTATGTCAAGTATATGAGTGTAATCACATGGCATAATATAATGACATTGTATGTAATCACACTCAGTTTTCCACAAGTTTGATTAACATGGAGCTGGAGCAGGAGGGGCTTTATATATGAGGAAAAGAACATGAGTAGAGACCCTACTTGACACTGAAGAGCGATTGCTTGTTTCAGGGTTTGCCGTCTCCAGGGTAGGGGCGGAGGCTGATCCAAGGGGTCTATCCAGTGTGGAATGGACTTTGGGATCTGGAAGATATTGTACAATAGATTAGGCCTTTTTCCTGTCAATGTTTTCTCTTAAAATTTCAAGAAGGCACGTTTGAATACATTAAGACTTTTTAAAGACTAATTAAATTTTGGTCCAGCATTCATAGATCATTTGATTGCTGCTTTGAAACTTGATTACTAGGGCTAATTACAGTGCATGAAAATATTACTGTATTTGGTAACACTATAATATATAATATAATATATTAATATTTACAATAAAGTGGCACAATAAATAGCAAAGTAGTCATTACTTCATAGTTTGATAATAGTTATTAACTATTACCAATGTGTCTATTTAACATAAGTTAATAGTTTTTTTGCACTATTTGAGTACTGAGTATTTACATAGTAAATATTAATTATTTTTATAAAAACTGTATTTTACCATATTAAGACACTGCAAAGAGTCTAATCTAATATTGAGTTGCTGTTTGTTAATACTTACCAATGTATGTTTTTCCCTAACTAGAGTTACCTTGATATTAACTCAGTATTACCTTTGCGTTCATGTGTTCAACTTACTATTGTATAGTTAATTATTCATTTTACAAGCTTAATGGTAAATCTATTAACATATACTTTTATATTAAATATTAACTTTTTTAATGTTTTCTTTTCTAGTAAACAGAATCTGTTCATTTCAACGGGAGCCATTCTTCATTGGACCTTTATAATAAAGTTGCTTAAGTTTAACTAATGTTTTATTAATACATAATTATCGACATTGGGCCCCTTATAATAAAGTTGGAACAGTTATTATAAACAATTTATTTGTTTAAATGTATTTACATTTAAAATTTGTACCGTTACCAATGATGAACACAAAAAAAGCAACAACTTTACTTTGAATATTTAATACTAAGACTGCATGCGTGTCTGTGTGTGACAGAATTTGTGTGTGAGCTATGTTAATGAAAGCACATTCATTCTATCATGCCTGGTGCTTCCTTGATACATAGCTTTGGACCTAGTAATAGCATATTCATAGCAGTAACAACCATGGGCATTTCTAATTACTAAAACTTCATGCAAAAAAACACCAGTGTCAAAACAACGATATGTGCCATTAGGTAACAATATAAAACAGTTCCTATATATCCACAATGCTACGTTAGGCATTAGATGTAGGCAAATACAGCTGTTGACTGTCCATGTTTTGCTTGATGTTTCAGACAAGTGTCACAACTTGAGACCATTCTGTCTATGTCAGCATTGATACATGGCCAACAGACAGCTGTTCTAGCCCATTTCTTGCATTTCTCCATGCTGAGATGTCCTTCATGCAACTTATTTAGCTTGTCTGGTCTCTAAGAAATAACTATTATGTTCTTCTGCAACAAAACGAAACTCAGCTCTTGTTTGCCCTGTCCTCCCCCAACCAACACACACAAACTGTCACATCTCTGCCCTGCCACCCCTGCCCCACGCCCATACACGCATACATATACATGTACACACTCACAGAGTTTTTTAGCACACAGACATCACACACATATCACTGCACAACCTGACCTTTCCAACGATGCTAGTCACTAGTTTTTGTGATATATGGCTTGCGAGAAAGTTTGTGTTGAATTTATATCAAAATTAATGTCACTAATACAGCTCTGCATTCATGTCATACCCATTTTTCTCTGTGTAATATCTCACAATTTCATAACTCCCACATCAAATCATATCAAAATAAACAGGAGATCCAATGGTGTATAGAATTCCTCTGTATGTAGTGGTTCCCAAGTCTTGAAATCAAATTTTTTCATTGTCTCCAACCCCTCATTCCCCCCATCCCAAAATAAATAATATCTTATCCATATCAGAAGCTGTTCTCAGACCCCTGTCTGTTATATAGCCAGGGCAGATGCAAGAAATGTCATTTCAGGACCCAGAACAGCAATAGAGAGGAATACAATGCAGCCCTGTATCTACTGCACCCCATTCTCTTTGCAATAAAATCTGAAATAAAAAAAATAATAAAATATTTTGTCAGTACATAATATATTATTGTAAATTGTAAAGTCACACCGTATCCCACCATCATGATTCTTGCCAGATTCTAGACAACATGTAATACCTCTACAAGTAATAAGTAAATAGATGAATCAGAGTAATTCTGGCTTGTTGCTCTAATGTAACACAACTAGTAACCCAACTAGTTAGACTAACTCATTAGCTTGTCTAAATTCAGTTAAAGGCTAGTGAGAACTACGATTGCTTAGCACTGTTATATATATATGTGTGTGTGTGTGTGTGTGTGTGTGTGTGTGTGTGTATGTGTGAGTGTGTGTGTGTGTGTGTGTGACATTTAATAACCCTAGTGTTTGGGAAAATATTGTTAGCATTGTCGCTAGCTAGCGATTGTTAATGCCATATCACAGGTGACGCTAGCTATTCAAGCTAACTTTCAGCAACCAGCAAGTGGTTGACAGTATTCATATCACACTAACCATTTGTAAATATTTAACCAGAAAATGAAGTAAAATAGGACAGAAACAGTATAGAGAGCAAAGATGAACTCATTTAAATTACAGCATTGTAACCTAGCTGTAGCCCACTGACTCTAATGCTACAGTACATTATATGTCTTGAAACTAATGTAAACTTCTTTTAGAATCGAGGATGTTGTTGACATTTTAACCTGGCAAAAAGTTATATGAATTATTAATAACTCATATTGTAAGCTTAGTCTGCATTGCAAGGGTGTAAATATTCACCCTCAAAGTAGCATTTGGATTTGTGTCAGGGAGGAGTAGGTTGGTTTGTTTCATGTGTGTTGTTTCAGCGTCTGTGTCCCCTGGGCTGATGTTTACTGTGAGATTATGATGGATGACGTATGTTGTGGGAAGAACAGCCTGACAGCCTACAGCATCTACAAAAGAACACACCGTCCAAATACTTCAGAAAGTTGGCTCAACATCCCACAATACAGTACCACGCCTAGTCCACAATATAGTACCCATCCAGAACAAAGTGAGGCATCAGAGGAAACCAGTGAGGAATCACTACTTGAAGGCCCATCAACTCTGCTAGGAGGGAGCTCATCTAAGAATCCACTATTGCAGTCAGAGAACGCCCCAGCTTAAAGAGTTTCACCAGAGTAAGAGAAGGTAGAGACCAACTCCTCAGGCTCCAGGAGCCCACTGAATTTGAAAGAAGAGGAGGTGCTTGAAGCAGACAGCTGAAACCCCTTTGCACATGATGCTACTACTGCCCTCCATCAGGAATAGCACCCATAGTGTCGAGCGCATTGGCAAGAGCGGAATACTTTGAAACCCTTACAAGGACACTGCACACACTTTTGGGATGAAACACACTGGCTAGGAAGAGATGGGGGGAGGGGCTAATAAGGGCAAAAAGGCAGCATTCCGAAAGGTTAGGAGAACTAGTGAAGACAGAGTGGCCCATCGTTCAGTGGGAAGCACTGCTAAAGCAACTTTGGTCTACTGAGTACAGTGGTCACGCACTGTCTCACCTACTAGATCACTGGGCAAGACCTCTTATCATACCAAGGGACAGAGGACAGAGGTCTGGCTGGACAGACCTTCTAATTTCTGCTTAATCTACATATTCACTCACATACCCCCACATTCTTCAACGTGGAGGTACCAGGACCTGGTAGTACCTACAGACCCCTCGACGATGAGTGGATCTACACAGTCTGTGAGATAGGCCTCAGGCTACAGAAACCATAACTAATGATAGTGACAGAAGCTGTGTACTGTAGAGTAAAGAAGCGTTACATGATGGAGATGGATGTGATAAGATGGAGACCCTGGTGCATCAGATTGGAGAGATTGCCACAAGAATGGAAGCTGCAGAGAAAAGAGAAGAAGAATGATAATGAGAAGAATGAGCCATGAGAGAGGAAGAAATGATGAGTACACAAGGAGAAGTCAGGACAGGAGGACACAAGCTGTCTATCGGGCTCCAAAATGGATGATTCAGTTTAATGGAAGAAACAAGAGGCACAGGACTGAGGGACAAGAGCCTCATGAAAGCACACCAAGGAGAGAACAAGGATGCATCCTCAGATCCCCCACCAAGCTAGTGAGCAGCGTGCTAAAAGGAGAAACTGATGGTGGAAGGATGAAGTAGAAGTCATGGAGCGCTATTTGGAAAGAGAGAAAAATCTGAACAGAACAGAGAGATGCCTACGCAGGTCTACTGCCAAATACCAGCAAGAACAAAAAAAGACCTGGGATGAAATAGAGAACTGTCAGAAATAAGAAGGGACAGAGGAGACAAAAAATACCTGGAAGAGACTTCGCCATAAATATAAAAGGAATACAAAGGGGCCAAGAGGAGCCACGGGATACAAAAAGTAGAGGAAGGAAGAAGAATGATGATGGGCTATATAAAACAACTGAGGGTGGCAGCCCAGGAAGTACAAGAAATGTGTACAAGAAGGTGATGACAGCTGCGGTGAGGAGCCAACAGATGTCAAAGAAGACAGTGACTATGAAGTAAAAGGACTACATGAGAGTAGACCACAGACCCCACAAGTGGAAAGTGAGAGATAATGTGAGTGAGAGATAATGTGAAACTCCACCAGGTCCCGTTTGGCAGAATAGATAACAAAGGAAATTGATGGAAGGTGTTTCAGAATGCTGAAGGCATGTGCTGGGGAACTGGGCAAGCCACTCCAACATTATGGAAAACACCATTGCCTATTTTCAGTTCCTAGGAAGCCATAGCCTAAGGAACTAAACAACTTCGGACCAGTGGCCCTCACTTCACACCTAATGAAGACACTTGAACGGCTACTGCTCCATCTCCAAAGGTCTCAGGTCTGCTCTACACAGATTGCAGTTTGCCTATCAGGAGAAAGTCAGTGTGGAGTATAGCATTCTCCACATGCTTCACAGGGCATACACTTACCTGGATGAGGGAGGCAGTGCTGTGAGAATCATGTTTTTTATTTCTCCAGCACTTTCAATACCATCCTGTTGAGAGGTAAACTACAGCAGATAAGAGTTGATTCACACCTGGTGAGGACAGACCTCACAAATAGACCCCAATTTGTTAGACTGAGCTGGACTTTGCATACGCTTCAATAATCACACTTGTGTGAAACAGTGATACCAAAGATATTAGTAGACTCCAAAACACATCATGGCAGAGACTTTTTAAAAATATGTTATATATGTATGTTCTGATATAAATTTAATTACTCGAAGAGTTACTCGAATAATCATCTCAGCCCGAAAGGTAAATGTAACAGTAATATTTTCTGCCTAGCAACCAACATAGCAACCACTGAAATAAAGAAATACAACAGTTTTCATAGCAACAAACATGATTATCCTAGCAACCACCATATTATTTCTAAACATGACTACCCTAGCAACCGCAGCTAACACTACAACTAACCAAGCAACCACCTTGAGTACCCTAGCAATAGCCTAGTAACCACTTACACTGTGACAACCTAGCAATCAACCTAGCAACCAATGTGATAACCCTAGCAACCACTTTAGTTATCATAGCAACTACCTCAAGCACCCCAGCAACAGCCTAGTAACTACTTCCAATGAAAACCTAACAACCAACATACCAACATGACTAACCTAACACCAGCATGGCAACCACCACAAGTACCCTAGCAACTACCTAGCAAACAACATGCTCAACCAGAATAGAATAAAATTCATAAATCTGTAGCACTTTGCTAATTACTGTGCACTGTGCTTTGCTAATTAAAATGGCACTTGTGAATAACCTATTTAAGGGGAAAACTCTTTATACCTGAGTTAGAAGCCTGTTCCCCCAGTTTGTCCAGTGTGTTGAAAGAGATGTCTAGATATTCCCTCTGGATGGCACTAACAGCAATCTTCCTCTGCTTCCGTTGCCGAGGAACAATCTGGATTTTGAACTCTGCCTCATCGTTGTCATCTTCCAACCGAAGATCACTATCACATTCCTCTCCATTGTCATTATCATTGTCCTCAAACTCATATTCCTCACAGAGTGTGTCTGAAGTTTCTAGTGTGTTTACTGGAATGTTCAGGATAATATTCTTCCCAGATGGGGTGGTGGTCAAATTCCTGGATCCTGGATGGCCTGGATCCTGCTCGCAATCATCCAGAGAGGTGTCAGGCACATGCGGAGCCTTCTTGAACAAATCCCGCTTCTGCTTTAAAGTCATAGGACTCTCTTGTGCTGCCAGCATACTCTGAGGACATTCAGAGAGCTCAATGGAGCCCACAGGGCTGTTCATGGGAGAGCTCTTCTGACTCGGAGGATTAAAAGGGCATGTAACTGGGCTGCTGGAGGAGTGGTTGCTACTTCCTGCTGTGACTCTGGTGCAATCTTCCACATTGAGCCAGACAACAGGGGAGTGATGTGCAGTCTCAGAAATGCTAGCTGAAAGGGAGACACATGGACTGACTCTTGTGGGTTTTGCTGTCTCAAACTCCTCATCACTCTCAACAATACACAGTGGGGGCAGTGGCTCAAACACCAGTGAATCACTGTCAGACATAGAAAGAACAGAGTGCTTTTCTACCATAGAGCTACAGTCTGATGAGAGATCAATAAGGTCTGGATCTTCCTTACGCTGTGAAGACACTCTAAGGACAGCCTGAGGGGAATCCTCCAACTGTCCTGACTTTTCAGCCACTTGCTGCATGGCTGGAATGCTCTTGCCTGACTGGTGCCTAGGCTGTGTCTCTGCCATCTGCTGCTTGTCCTCTGGTGTGTAGCTCAGCCTCAATTCTGGAATGATGGGTTGCAAGTCAGGATGGGAAGATCTGTGAGATGAATCAAAGGGCTGGGGCTTGGTTTCTGTTCCCTCAATGCCTGTCCAGAGGCTGCTGGAGGAGTCTTTTCTCTGATACTGCTGGACTGGATGACGTTGGCCCATGGCTGTCGAGGAAGAGGAGAGAGAGGAGGGTGGTGGCGCAGGAGGGGATGGTACCTTTTGAAGATCACAGCGGTCAATACACGATTTGCGACGGTGTTCATCAAGATTGTACAGGATAGAGTCTGTGTTGGCAATGTCAAGAGATTTTTGTTTATGCATGGCCTGCAGTCGTTTTTTTCTGCTGCTCTCCTCACGAACACAGTGGAGAATAGTGTCTTCACGATACTCTGGCAGCTCCATCTCACCTATGGTCAAGAGGGATACAGAAATAATCTTTCATTGATCAGGGAAGAGTAGAACATGGTTGAGCTGACCAAGATTGCAAATGAGAGAATGCTGCTGTTCAGAATTGTCAAATGCAATACACGTTACAACCCCACCACAAATTTACAGCATACTTCTAGCAAAATGTCTTCTTGTGTATGCTTTTCTGATTCTGGTTTCAGTAATATCCACTCCATTATCTGAAATTCAACTCAATTTCTTTCAATTTAGTCACCCAACAGGTAGCAATATTAAATTCTTAAATGCTTTAAATCCTTCAATTTATTAAAATAAAATAAGTAATAGGTCCATAAAGGAGTTACAAGACCCATAAAAAAGATAGAACCATTGAGATGCAACATGAAAATTGATTTAAAAAAAACATGAGTTTAAAATAAAATACCATATACATAAGACAAAAACATGATTAAATACCATCAGTAAAATGCAACAGGCAAACAATAAGATCCCTGACTATGGTATACAAGGACAAGGATGTGTTAAATTACCATTGCCAAAATTCACAAGTCTGGAAGGTTCCAAAGTTAAATTTGGTGTAGTTGAAATAGTTGGGGAATATTGTCACAACCACCTCCTTTTTTCCTTTGTCTAGTGGAGAATAAAAAGTTATGTTCTGAAGGGGAAGGCCTCGACTAGAATCACTGCAGAGCCAGCAGTAGAACATAGCCAGGTCTACACTAAAAAGTCAGTATCATGATTTTTGAGGAGTGTGGGGAAGTGACAAGTGGGGCTCACTGTTGGCATAGTGTCATAGGATTTGATAGGTAGATGAAAGGCGATTACTGAATAAAATTTAAAATTGATGCTCTGGTCCTGTTTCTATTGGGGTGGAGACAATCAGCTTTACAGAGAGAGTAGCTGGAGTGGCTGAAGGCATAGACCTCCCTGCAGTGTGGTCTCTGGGTACCATAATGGTGAACCTCTGAAACATAGGCCTACACTATTAACTGCATGTAAGGGTAACTGCATTTTTGTTTTTTCCCCATTTTTTCCTAGTCAGCCTATCATGAAAATACCTGAATTAGAATTATTGAACGTTTTGTTTATGTCCTTCAGGAAGCAGTTTTGGTTATCAGCAGTTCCATGGAAATCTTAGGAGTTCCATGGAAATCTTAAAACCATAGATAACTTGTAGTCTATCATGGTTACTACTGATGGTAATTTTTCCTGCATGACCCCTGGCAGTTGGGTTAGCCCCTTGAGTCATGGATCTGCCCAAGGTTTCTTCCTAGACTAACTAAATATTAGGGAGTTTTTCCTTGCCCCTGTTGCTCTTGGGTGCCCCTTCTGTGAAGTGCCATGAGACAATACTATTGTAAAAGGCACTGTATAAATACAACTGAATTGAATTGAATGCGGTATGCTTTTAAACAGCATGCACTGGTTCCCTGTGAGACACTGTGCATATATAACTGTGTAAGAACAGTATAACACTTTGACTTGTCTTGACTTGTCTCTGGTGAACGTGTCTAATAATGGAATTCGTCAGAACTCTCCATCTAGGTTTATATTCTCACACATTTGATAATTGCTAAGCTTTTACCTCGCCATTTTTCACTACTTCCTCTGTTAAGGGCTTCCATCCGATCTCCAATCTGATGTCGACCAGTGTAGCAATGAGATAGATCCACAAAGTAACCATTCTCTGGGAGTTTAGTGGTGATGGAGCTGTGCAGGTTCAGCTGTAGTATGCAGGTGCAGTTTCTATGTTATCACAGGAGGCTTCTATAACTACAGGTGAAACAAGGTTTCACCAAAAAAATAATAATTTAAAAAATTTAATTAAAAAATAGGCGGCTCTTCTAACTTAAACTCCTCAGTAGTATTACAGTGGTCAAAAACATGAAATAGAGAATTTCAATGAAACATGTTTCAGTTTCATAGATATCTTTCCCCATTGCTTTTGATGTAAATCTAGCTCTAACCCCCACGGCCTGTGGATTTTTAGAGTTCAAATGGACTCTTACGACAAATAAGGCCCACCTATGATACAGTGAGCTACCATGTGTAATTGGTTACACACTGACGCAAGCAGTAACCTATCACGTACTGCCTTTATTGACCTGACAGAAGCATAATCAGAATAACTTTACAGTGGAATACATCAGGAAAAGGTACACTATCATCTTTGGATACAGTCAAGTTTATTTTGGAAAAGTAGATATGTGTCTGCACATGTCCAAACTTCATTTAACTTTTAAGAGCTGGAAAGCTAAAGTTAGCTTATTAACAGCTAAGCATTCCAGTCAGTTAGCTAACTAGCCTAGTCGTTGTCTGAATGGATCATTGACATTGGAAATGAAAGGAAATTATGAAGTGATGACCACTGCAGAGAAGTTTGTTTTATGTGGAGAAATTAAAAGTGAAAGCAAGCGACGAAGACCTACTATGAAAATGCCACAGGCAAGCAGTAAAAGTCATGGTAAGCAAAAGACGTCATGTTCATTGTTTGTTTTTTTGGCAACGTGGACTAGCTAACTCATGGTAAATTCATAGTAAGATGCTGTGATGCAGTGAGTGAACCACTACATGGTTCAGGCTCATGAATGATGTGGTTTTATTTGTCATCAGTGGCTCATTTTGGTAGGGGATTGAGGCAAAATGAGTTATTGTGCTTATGTCTTAGTGGCTCATGTATCTAATAGAAAAATGTGTTGATTATGTCTTGAGGAGAGCCTAACCCAACTAGATTACACTGCAGCCTGTTCATCCACAATTGATTTGATCTGGCCCTGGCTTGATGTAGGAATATTTTAGCTGATTCTTGGTGCTGGGTGTCAAGTGTGGATTCGCAATAGAACATTTTAAAATTTCAAAACAACCAAATCACCTTGTGGCTTGAAATCTATATCTTTACATTATTTTCTTATTGCTTCCAAGAAACAGAATACTTTTCGCTCATAATTACTTGCTGCGTATTTTTTTCCACATGATCAGTTACTAGTCTCAGGTCAGTCAAATGCAATGCAGAAACAAAAGGCCTAGATGCAAAAGTGTTGCACAAGTTGCCAAGTTGTAGTAGGCTTGCACTTACAAATCCTGTACGATTTTTTGACAGCATGACATCATTTTGACAATCATGTCCATGTGACAGGAACTTTTCATTCAAATGGCATTCTAATTGGCATTTGCTTTACAGACAAACTAAGCATTTTGAAAAAATAAAATGCTTTTGCAGGCAATGCACTGTGTTTTGCAGTTTGTGGGGTAATTGTTTTGAGAAATGAACATTGTTTCTAACTTCAGAGATGTAGTGGGGATTTTTTAAATGGGGGTATGCGATTTTAATGATGCGGGCCTAATTGCAAAAAATAGTCACATGCACCTCCAAAACCTATGTTGATAGTATCATTGCATTTGATTATGGTCATTCCATAATGTTAAATTGCATTTGTTTATGAAAATAGAGGGCTTGTTGGAAAGATTTGTTTGACTTTTAATGTTATAAATGAATGCCTAATGTTAAAAAAGTGAGAAATATATAAATGATCAGTTCCAAGAAGTGGGGAAACTCCATATCACCGTGTCCAACGCCAACTACACCCCTGCTAACCTTTACATAATAGGAAGTCAAGATTTAATATACTACATAGGTATTACCCTAAACCTAATCCTAACCCTAACCCTAACCCACAAACAAGATTGTTTCATCAAAAATTTTGCCCAGCAGTCACCACTGGTTGATTTAGATCATATGGACATGACCCCTGCAATGCTTGATTGAGAAATTCACGTTTTCGTCTGTGTGGACAAGGGAGAGAGCCTTCCATCAGCACTCAGTGACCTTTGCAACCAGGGCTATGGACTGATTCACACTGGATTTCTCCTTTATTAGGCTAAAAGCATGTACAAGGAATGTCACATTATCAATATGCCAACAGTATGCACCGACTCAAATTTAAGACTTTTAAAACTATCTGCTGTCTGTCTGCTCATGTGTCCAAAATCTGCACTCTTGGCCTCAGGGCCATGACAGAGGGCAGCCATGTGAAAGGCCAGGTTTTCTATTAGCATTGGCTGTGAGTGCACAGACATTTACCACAACCAAAGCAGTAGAGACTTTTCAACATTGCACGTAAACATGCTTCTTTCTTGATAAACAATGGGCGGTGGTAGCATAGTGGTTAAGGAACCTGGCTAGCGTGCAAGTAGCCTGAAAAGTTGTGGGTAAGTGGGTAAGGGTAAGTGCCCCTGAGCACTTGACCCCAAGTTGTTCTAGGGGAGACTGGCCCTGAACACTTGATAGTTGACGAGTTGTAAGTTACTTTGGATAAAAGCGTCTGCTAAATGCATAAATGTAAATGTAAACACACCCACTAGCCACTGATGGGTCCATTGTGTGAGTTGTGGTTTAAACAATGTGGGCAAGTAATGGGTTAACTGTGCTGGTCAAAAGCTAACATGGCACCAGGCAGGACACTGTGCACCAAGTCGGTTCTATGTCCTCTCCCACAGAAGTGGACAAAAAGACTTCTTCCACTGAACCCTTGATATTTGAACATGAACTGAAAAAACAGCAGCAATTAAATAATAAATAAGTAACTGCTTATTGTCTGCCTGGGATGAAAATGCTGTGGCAATTGAGGTCAAATAAAAATACAGCTTACTCTTTTGTGTGCTTAGCTCCACTGGTTGATACTTTACTGACTTGTTGCCTCCAATCCTCTTCAAGCGGGCAAAGAAGGTCTGTGATTCCTTATTGCAAGCTCCCGTTGGAGTCTCATGGACATCTGACTCATCAAATACACTATCTTCCTCTGTTACACACAGAAAGGCATATACATGTATAAATATGTGTTAAAGGTCAAAAACTGCACTGCTGTTGGGCCTGTATTCTAAAATACAAGTCAATGTGTGGCAGATTTAGATTAAGGTACATATATTCACCATTAACTAGCAACTTATTAGCATGCAAATTAGTAACATGTCATTACAATTTACTTATTAATACCTTATTCTGTATGAGCTTATTCTACCCATAGAATTTCTCCAATATAAACTCCTAATTACTGCCTATTCATAGTGATAAGCTATTTGTTGTATATGATCCTGATATGCTTTGGTTAGTATGGGGCTTATAAGGCAGTAGCACAACAGGAACAGTTATTCTGCTTCAACAATATCTAGAAAAGATGGTCTATTCAAACGAACAAGCCCAAAATTACAAGTGCCTAATAATGTACAAATAATTCCTAATTACGTATTTTTAATTGAGAATAACTGTCCCTGTTGTACTAGTACCTTATAAGCCCCTTACTAAAAAATCTGTCTTACATTTTTGCAGATATCTCACCATTGGAAGCATGCTGGTACAAGTATCTTTTTGGATAGAGGAGGTTGTCTGGAATTTGGCAATATAAGAATCATGATGGTGGGATACTGTATGACTTTACAATTTGCAAAAATATATGTACTGACAGAATATTTTATTCATTTTCATATTTTATTTATATTTTATTGCAGAGAAGAATGGATGTAACTGTGACCTGTCAGAGCAGTTAACACTCATCATAATGATCATAATGATAAATTCAACTCCAATTCATGCTTTGACTTATGCTAATTATGTCAATGGGTGACTCATGTGACCCAACGTCACATGATGAGAGGCGTGGTCTACAGCTCACAGTTATACCCACAGTCCAGAGATAAATCTCCTGGTCTCTTCTCATCATCAGGCCAGAACTGAAGAAGACTTTTGGATGAAAGGTGAAACATCTTCAAGCTCCAAAAAGAAGTCCTGTTGTTAACCAAACACCCTGACTAACATGACTTGATGAATGAGAATCTTCAGACAGATCACCAATATCATCATTCATTTCAAATATTTAACTGCACGCATTAGCTATGTCCACTGAGAGTACTACTCTGGAGTGAAATACTTGCTGCAGGGTTGCCTTTTTATTTTGAATTATTACCTTTCTCTCTCTCACTATAGCGACTGACGTTGGAATTGTCACTGTACAGTGGCCCTGCAGTAGCATGAGGTCTGCAGCTGTGATACTGAGCATTGAGGGTGTTGATAGTGATGTGGATCAGACAAAGAACCACTTTGCTCACATCCATCTCTCTGTAGGGATACTGGAGAAATGAAAAAAAAATATCTATGAAACAGAATTATAAATGAATCAGTACAATAAGAGAGTCAGATCAAATAAATCAACCCACTGATACAATACACAATACACATTATGCCCCATTATTTTGTTGATTTTATTCTTTCATGCATGGTGTCCACTACAGTGCACATATTCAGAATGTGCATTAAACCACATAATTTGCAACATTTACTCCAAGATGGAGGATGGTGCATAATGTCTTAGCCATAGAATAGCTGTCAAATACTTTTACTTTTTTTGTCAGGCTGGGACATGCTGGTGTGGCCAGCTTAAGCTTGATCAGCCTGGTTTTGCATGATTTTGGTGGTTTGTCTGGATTAACCATCTTAATAAGATTTTTCTTAGCTGGGTTTGCACTGTAATGGGCTGGATAGTGTTTAGATAGCTTAAGCTAATGCACTTCCAGGTATATCAGGTCAATGTATACACAGTGGCTCTAACCAAATGCCTTAAGCATTTCTTCCTGGCAAAACAATATACAGTATCACTGCAGTAAATACAATCTTTTGGACACAAAAAATATGCATGCAGAGAATGATACCTTGTAAAGAATTACAAGCAGAGTTTTTAGCCACATCTGCCTGATATGGGGCTTCAGGGGCCAGAGTGAACAACGGGGTGGTTGCTGGAAGCAGTGCCTAAGTTGTGGGCAGGTACAGTACTTTAGCACCTGCACAACCAGAGGAAGCAACTGTTTTCCTAAACCTATATTGTAGTCCATGACCTAGGAGGAAGAACGAATGTGATTAAATGTCTTTTGGAACTAGTGGAGCAATGTCCAAATACTGTTTCACTTCAGAAGTATTCTAATAATTATGCTACCCATAATAATTTTTTGTCTGTGTTTCAAAATGTTTTTCAGAGTAAAAAGCTATATGAAAGGAGAAAAAATAGGAAGTATAAGCCATTATCGGCAACACTTTATTTTAAGGTGTCTACATAAGAGTGACATGAGCCTGTCATAAACATGACATGACACGCATTATGAATATTAATTACACTTTGTTAATGTTTATGACTGTTGTAATCAAGTGTCATTTGTTTTTTGTATGTAAAGTATGTAATGTAAAGTTTACACTGTTTGGGATGCAGACATTACAAAAACTGAACGCCACTTAATGACAACAGTCATAAACGTCAATTAAATGTTATTCACGTTCACGATGCATGTTATGTCATGTTTATAACAGGCTCATGTCACTCTTCTGTAGACAACTTCAAATAAAGTGTTACCCAGTCATCTTAACTGTTTTTATGACATACTTTCATGAGTAACTTCCATTTATATCATGCTTGTTTACTATGCAATCCCTTTACCTGTGCAATGCCAGCAATGAAGGCATTGAAGCATGTGGACGTACGCATCTTTTGAGGGGCAATCATAAAGCAGCCCTCCTGTTGGTCATAGCCAAGAAGCACATACAAGTGACGCTTGACCGTATTGAATGCCTTGGCACTGCTGATATCTGCTTCTGCACTGCTCTGGTCCTTAGCCATGAACTTCATCAGCACCATGATCAGATGGTGAACTGTTTGGTGGTCTATGCCTGTATCTTCTGGAAGCAAGTCCCTGATGATGGAGTCATTATCTTGGGCAGTACTCTGGCTTGGGAGGTGGTCTGTATAAAGTTAATTTGAAGAGCAATAATATATCTATGCAAAACATGATATAAAAAATACAAGAAAATTTCTAATTAAACTTTGACGGCATTTCTCATAAAGACTGTTTCAAGTCTTTGCATTGTGAGCATAAGCTAATATGAATAACACAATATCCAATACCAAGATGACAATTCTCAACAATAACATTTAATGAGTTATCATGAGGTAAACATAACAGCTTGCTTTTTGGTGACTCTTGCTTTTTTCACAATCAGAGGGTTGTTTTTTGGTGGGGGCGGGGGATGAAATGTAGGCTTCTAAACCTATTTTCATCATCAGTAGCGCCTGCTTTCAGCCAGAAAGTTGGTTTGATGCAGTCCCAGGACAATATAGTATTTTCAGAACAGAAAAATTTACCTATGTACCTAGCGCAACATTCAAAGGGGTTGGATCATAGGTGTGTTTTGGGTGTAACACCAAATTAACCAATAAAGAGCCATCTCCCATTGCTTTCAAGAGCCAGGACCTTCTCTGGTTGGTATTTTTCCAGTGGGTTTTCTACTTACTTTGAAACATCAAATACCTACATAGGTCTAAGATAGAGAAAGGTAGAGAAATGGCTACAGCATTCACAATAAATAGATTAAGTTGATTTCAACCTTTTTAGATATCCCTGAATAATTAATTAAATTTCACCAGGTAAAACAAAAGAAAATGTAAGCTATTCTTTGTCTGCCTGTGCTGAAATTTACAAGGAATTTAACTGATTAATACCCTGCCCTGGCAATGGGGATTTCCCCGGTTTCAGAAGACAGTAGTCTACTTGAAGATCTTCCCACTTTTCACCCTCATTTGCTTCTTCTATTGTAATAATAATTTTTCCAGGTGAGCACAACAGCGATTAAAATGATAGGCCACAGCAATCAGCAATTTTATATCTTAATGTTTAGATCATTGACATTAAAGGCATACCAGGCAAGACTGTGACCACAGAGTTCCCCCTACAGTCACCGTTTGGCAGAGCTGGTAAATTAACCTAGAAACAGCATAAAATGTTGCCTGGTGTGCCTTTCAGATTCTCCCATTGTAATGTTTTTTTTTGTTTTTTTTTTTGTAGCCTACTTTGATGTTTCTTTGCATGAATGATCACTGCTAAGCATCTCTGTAGTTGATGACCCTCTGATTAGCCCTATTGGCCCTAGGCTTTTTTTTCAGGGTAATTTCTTTATTTTTCAGGGTAAAACCTTTATTTATAAACTCGTTTCTCAGTCATTATAAGGGCTGTCTACACATTATATCTTGTTTTGTTTTGTTTTTTCAGGACAGTCTAGGCTATCAACATCTGGTGGCGTTTAATGTGATACTATTTACATAATCCTTGCATAAGCCTTTGTATCAACAAAGAAAATACATCTCATGGCCTAATTATCTAAATTCTCACTCACCATAGTAAAGTTGTAAAGTAAAGCTGACTGGTATTTAGCAACACTTTTATCCAAAGCGACATGTATTCACAACATAGGATTCAGGAATCTAATATGGGTCGCCCAATTGTCAGATTGTCAACTGCTAAGGTTTTACATAGAGCACATATAACTACCCACAGTTTATTGCATGGGCCTTACTCAAGAGTCATAATGCATAGATTCTATAAATGATTATTTCCAGGCTTTGGAGAGCTTAAAGGTGTTGGTCCGAAGTTATGACTTGTTTATCTGATATTCTTCATTTTGATATGCCTTTGTGTCCCATTATTGAATTACTATTAATTTTCCAGCCTTGATGTGGGAAAACCCCTCAAGCCATTCATCCTAACTGCATTAACCATGATTAAAAAATTATTATTGAATTTGACTGAATCAAATAAATCTATATCAAAAGGGAGATTTATGAACAGACTATTTAAATCTGGAAAAACTTACTGCATCCTTGAAAAATAAGCTTGAATCTTATAACAACTGGTCTCCTTATTTACAGTACTGTGTCATGCCGTACAACTCTCTCTCTCTCTTTCTCCATCTCTCACAATATTTATATACATATATGTATGCCCAAATTACACATTTGCTCTCTGATGTGTGAGCCTGGCCTAATTCACTTCCTTCCTCTGTCCACAATTATCTCTGCTGAGTGTCATCCATGCCTCATTCCGGCAGACTCCTCTCACCCTCCCCTCCTGAGTGGGCTACAACCAACACTAAGGGAGACCCATGTCAGGACCGACTCTCCATGATAGAGGCCCTTCCTGGATGCCCGTGCTAGGCCCTAGTCCCCTTCCTTGAGGCTTTGTGATTGACTCTCCCTCACAATGGCACTGTCAAATGCAACTTTACTGTTACCCCCATGACCCATCTCACTCCTTTGAGTTTGACACTATGTCTGGCCGTTTCTACATTGTCCAGCCATAATTCCTGATAACCACCTATAGACTGACTACCATATAATGTAAAGTGGGATAATACTCTATTATGAACTATTATGAACCTTAGCTAAAATCATAAGCAACTTGTAGTCTGTCATGGTTACTACTGATTGTATTTTTTCTGTATGACCCCTGGCAGTTGAGTCGTGGATCTTCCTAGATTAACTGAATATAAGGGAGTTTTTCCTTGCCCCTGTTGCTCTTGGGTGCTCCTTCTATAAATCTTCTTCTTTCTATTCTTACTGTTGTAAATTGTACTATTGTTTCTTCTTCTTACTATTGTAAAAGGCACTGTATAAATAAAATTGAATTGAATACAGTAATTTCCTGAATATTAGATACACCATGGATAAACCGTTTTATATGTAAATACGAATTTCAGATTACACTAAATACCACAAAGCTGTAGAGAATTATCAAAAAGGTTAGAATCCCTAATAGAACACTATGTTGTGATGATTTAGAACTGTGGTCAGTATGAAACCACCCAGTAATGGGAACATGCCATTCCTTGTGATTCAGGGAACAAACACTGACACTGAATGAGACAGACAAGCACAAATGGGTGGACTACAAGAACTTTTGTCAACTGTTGTTAACAGTGTGGAGGAAGTTCCTTTTAAAAAGTAGTGTTTGCTCGTTAGTCATTACTTCATTTAAAAGTAATTTGTTACTTTACTTAGTTATCCTCTACGAAAACTAACTTTTTTTGTTACTCATTACTCGTTACTTTTATGTTGCTTGACTTTGGGCAGAACCCCATATCTCTCCCTAAATGTATTGGCCTACATAAAGTTCTACTATGACAGACATAAGTCATTTCTTTTGTGCTCTTTATTAAAAAAAAATGGCAGGCTATTACAGGCTTCAACACCACTACTAAAGCCCTATGAAACAATATAAAATAATATAGCATCGATACTTCTGGGCATATAGGTGAACACAAAATACAAAGGCTAAGGGCTTATTTTATAGCCTTATACTCTTATTGACCACTGAACTCCCAAAAACTCAATATTGCCCAATATCCTGTGAATGCACTATAAAATAAAAAGCCCTGATTTGCATGTTTTTGCAGAGCATACGTCAGACGTTCTATGTCTGGCTGCATGTCTTTTACCATCTCATGTTTTTTCCCTTCCTTCTTTCAAACGCCCCTTTCTTTGCCAGGATTTGCTGACCAAATAATCTTGTGAGAAAGGAAGAAAGCAATTCCAGTAACACCTGTATGACAGCCTGTTGCGCTGTGTTGCACAGCCCACTATCATAATAAAACACCTATTTTCGCTCTCGTTTTGAGGTACTATAGCGTAAGCGTAACTGCCAAAATTTGTGTATTTGAGTGTCCTCATGTTTCCTTAATGCATGAATCTCTACGTCAATTAAAACAACACAAATAGGCTGCATTGAAAGATGAAATGTTAAGTGAGTTTATTGAATTACATTTATTGAGTTAAATTGCGTTTATTGTCTTTTTATTGTTCATTGCGCTTATCCTATGTTATTGAAAACGGAAAGAAGAACAGACGAATGTTTAATGAGACAAATGTTTTTAGTTTTTAACGACAATGGTAACTGATATCTGATCTCGTAGACATATTCATAGCTTTGATTGGGCTTAAGGGATGAATGTTTTTAGAGAGCTAGACAGATTGGCCAATAAGGAAGTCTGGCCATAGGCCGTCGGATTGGACGGTCGTTCTGGACTGTTCCAGAACGCACAGATTGTCAGTTCATCCCTGCCCCTCCATCCCTCAAAATTTAGCGTTGGCTGCTTCTCGCTTGCCATAATTGCACTTCATCCTACCTTGAAAGGTTACTACAGCACAAGCGGGCAGCTGAGAAGGTAGTGTCGCTGTCGAATCTGTCCCTGGGGAAAGTAACGTTGTGCCAAATTGAATAAGGAACTACGTTTCGTTGCCAAATTTTCAGTAGTACACACAACACAGGGCGTTAACTAGTCTGAGCTTGTATGTAGCTTACAGACAGCTTCTACATGCGCGAGTCATTTGCAATTAAGATGCAGTTAAGAGACAGATCGATTAAGATGCCATCGGATAGACATGTTTGCCAACTGAACTGGATGAGCATAATTAGCATAAATCCTCTCTGCTAGCATCAGTTTCTTGACTTGCGTTGCTTACCATTAGCATTCAGTATGACCATGATGCTTCCTGGATTCTAGGCTATAGTTATCAATTTCATTTATTCTGATTGCTCCTAAGATTGTGTGGTCATAAAGATGAGTAAGACCAAATCAACTTGTATTTTATTAGCATGTTTCAATCGGCACTGTAGTTCAAAGTTGACAAACAGTGCGGTTGACCTGCGAGAGCCTGGAGCAGAGCTGGCCACCACCACCCTCTGGTCAGAGAAGAGATTTCTTAACATTCAGGTGATCACTGAGGATAATGAAAAAAAAAACTGCCGTGCCGGTGCTGGTGCTGGACTTGAACTGGTTCTGGTACAAGCACTGACACGTTTCAGCATCGAAATTTGTATATCAAATTGTTACCATGGTTAGATTCACAGAGCCTTGGTCTGGGGTTAGGTAACTTTTTTGACATGTAGCCTATTATTTACTATCATTTCATACTTCTGACAATCCAAGGCAAAAACAGATATTAAGTATGTGTGCTAATGGTTTAAATTCTCATTTTAGCATAATTTCACACTTTAACAATATGAATTAACCCTGTCGAAATTATACAATTTAATGAAATACTTTTGTTGAATATGAAGTATTCATATTAGCATAAAGCTAGCTGAGGGATTTAACAAACTAGTTGTCAAACGTTGTTAACTTACAGCAGATGGATGGAACAGCCACAAATCAAACGCACACAGCTTGCACATAACGTTACCACCGTTTTGCTAACAACACAGCACTGTGACGTATGTGGTTTCCGACTTTGGGACCAGCAGTTTCAGGGAGCCGATTTTTGGTCCAAAACATGCAGAACCAGTTTTGGATTGGCATGGCACCGGCACCTCCAAGCTATTAGATATGCCTTAACAATTAATTATTTTTAGCTACCCATTTACTCTTTTACTATATTTTACTTTCTTTTTACTTTCTTTTTGTATTGGGGAGAATGAATTTCGTGTAGGGTAATTAGAGTAGAATGTACGCAAACTTATAAACTTATACATTTAAATTTTCTTTTGAAAGTTTAAGGTGCTTCACCCTGCCCCTCGCTCTCACACACACATACATAAATATGCACTGATGTATACAATTTCCTTTATTCATTGTGTATTATAATGCTGTGATATGTATATTTACCTGGAACAACTTTTTCTAGCATATCCCCCAGTGTGGGTGCAGAGTGCTCCTGCCTGGTAAGCCTTAAAGCTAGACATCACACATGAAGACATATATTAGTGTAGAGCACATGTTTGAATGATTAGGTTCAGCAATGTCCCCATTTTAAGTTAGGATAAATCATACTTCATATAATTTATCCCCCAAGATATTTAATAATAGCAGTAAATCCATGACCATTCCAAAGTTTGGGATCTAGGAAATTCCCTTAGCTATCCATGAACATGGAATCATTTGAACTCTGTTGATTTTGCAAAAAGATACATATTTTAACCAGAACATATTTCCTATATTTGCATAAAAAATTACTTGCAAAAAAGTTACAATGTAGTTTTACCTTTCTTCAGTTCATCCAGCCATTGTCTGTCTGACAGTGGTGTTTCTAGCTTCAGGTTAGTTTATATCATTGAATCCTTTGGTTGCCACTAGCATCTCACCGATTAGCATCTTGCTTAAAAGTGTCCATAGAATTTGTGTGTTTTTCCTATTTAAAACTCTGCTCTTCTGTAGTTACAAGGTGTACTAAGAATGACAGAAAATGAAATGTGTCGATTTTCTGAAGCACTATTCTGTGAATTATGTGAACACTTTTAAGCAAAATGCTAATGGGTGAGATGCTAGTGGCAACCAAAGGATTCAAAGATATATGCTAACCTGAAGCTAAAATCGCTACCATCAGACTAAGTCTAGGGAAGGTGAAAAAGAGCAAACTGGCTAAAATGGTGACTTATACCTTACTAGGCAGGAATTTTAGTTTAATTTACCAGCCTTGTAGTTACTTTCATAACTAAATGACTCATTGCTGGGTGAATGAAAGCTCTCTTGGCCACCCACAGTCTCTTGGTAAATTTACAGTGCTTACAAGATGCCTAGTAGAATGAAACCAAACGTATCTCTCAAATGAGTCTTATGAAATTGTGTTTAATACCAGTAGCCATAACTCTCAGAAAATTGTCACTGGTTCCTATCTTTTGGTTTGCAATTCCACATGCATTGGTGAGAATTTGGGACATTGGAGGAGTTCCTAAGTCAAAAAATTACAGACTTGCCTGAAATGACTTTAAAATATTGTCTACTTCATAAAACAACACTGAGATAAGAAAAAATTTAGTTTCATCTTCTACAGTTAAAGATAAATGTGCATTTGATAGAAAAGGGAATTATGTGAAAAATTGTTACACAGTGGACAGCATGCAGCAGGTTATTGCTCAGTGGATCTCAGGCTGACCGTCTCTTTAGTCATATATGGTATCTTTGCTATTTGGAGAAAGCTATATATAGTGAAATAGCAGCAAGTCACTGGAGAATTGAGAGATTGGGCACCAGCACTGGTACCACAGCAGTGGAAACAAGCTATTAGATATGCCATCCCTGAGTATTAACTTCAGAGCTGCTGTTATTTTGTAAAATTCATAGGATTCATAGGATTTCTGAAATCCATACATACTCTAAGCACTCTTTTGGCCTATAGTCTTCTCCAGAAGCCTGCAGTAGGATTCAATTCCATTCTTGGAAGAATCTGTGAATATTTTGATCTTCTTCAAACTGTTTACATGTAGCAGATGTGTATTGTCGTCCACTGTATTAAAAAATAATGTAATAAATAATTTTGTATTTACAAAATACCTAAAAAGAGGGACTGTCAAGTTACAATGCTTAAACTCTATGTTACCATTTACACAATGTGTCTGAGGCTGGATTTTTCAGAGATTTTCAAAAGTATCTGTTTTCAGTGATTGAAAACATTGTTTATGTGTACATGATAGGTGCAACCGCATAAAGGTTTTAAAAATACCCAGCTGCATGTAAACAGTCTTAGACAGATGAATGAACATCAGCACTGGTTCTGTGGTGAGTTGTTTTCAAATGAGACCATTCTGCTTCATGTTCAGGTGTCCACATGAACTCACATCCGATACTCAACAGTTCTCTTAAAGGTCCCATATTATACTCTTTTTCAATAAGTTAACACAGGTGCAACAATTCACATAGGTCTATGAGCTCCAGATAAACGTCTCTGATGCAGCTTGCTGAACATACCTCTATTATCACCTGTATGTTCCCACCTCCCTTCAGAACAGACTGTTTCTCATTACTGTTCCATCTCATTAACATGTATGAGGAAATTCTCACATTCTCACTCAGCTGATGAGAGAACATAGAACCGGTTGCCAAGGGTACACAAACTTCTCTGACAATAGTTAGCTATCTTTGCTAGTTCAATTAAACAGCAATAATGGTCATATTACTCTTTTTTTTAAACAGTACAGTACAGTAGTGCTTGTCCTTGCAAATGTTGACGACGAGTGTAAACTCTTCTCATCCTGGTAATGGTTTGTTTAAAAAATCAAGATCAAGAAGAAATCAAGACACTTACAAATACAAATAGTGCATCCAAATGGGATTGTGATGCCATCACATTAATTTCACTATCCTTTTAAATGCTAAGGTTATCACTGCACATAAAGTTTTTGTATGATGAATGACGTTCCTATGTATACCTGTGTAATATATCTGTTGTCCACTGTGTATTTTGGTATGGATGTGGGGTGTCTCTCTAAGGCCTCGGCCACCCGCGATCCCCATCACCTATCACCCTATTACTTGGGTACTTGCGTTAGGTGAGGGGGTTGGTCCGTGGAGAGATTCAGCAAGTGCGGGTGTGCTGTTTGCTGCTGCTAGATTTACTGTAAAATGTTCCTCTTTTGTTTTATGTAGCAGTTTGCTAAGAGCTACGTCACGGAACTGCTTGAGGAGTCAAGAATTTAAAGTTGGCATAAAGGAAAAAACTGCACTGGCTCCAGCAAGAGGATGTGCGGAGAGATCTAGTGAAATCTATGCTTTACAGTATTTTTTGGTGTGGTATAACACTGAACAAGTGATCACCTTTTCTGCCTTTTTGTGGATTATATTTTTTGTTGCGTTCTGGACCCTGGATTATTCGCGTGTCCTACCGGCTTCCTGGAATACAGACTGTAGTGCAAGCGGGGGGCCGGACTAATTGTTTTCCTTTAGTTTGGACTTTTAGTTTAATTGTGTGGACTGAGGGAAGCGGGAAAATTGATTGGTGCATTGTACAATATACGGTGCTTAGCACGTTCATTTATTGCGTTTTTACTAGCGAGTGTTCAGCGTCTGACTATTTGCTTGCCGGGTGTACTGCTAAGTGCTTCTTCAGATACCTTTATTCATAACTGGTAAGACATTGAACATAGGTGGTGTTAGTGTAACTTTAACAATATTGATATGTTATCACTTTCAAAAGAGTCCCTTGTGCGTTTAAAGTAACACGACTGTTTAAAAAGAACTTAAGGGTCTGATTGTTACAGGCTAAATGAACAGTTCGTTTTAAATTGTTTTTTGTAATCAATTATGTTTCTCTGTAATTCATAGTTACTTGCATTGTAACCTAATTAATGGCAAACTGGGCTAGGTGTTGTTTGACTACATGGAGGCAAGAGGGCACTATGGCTAATGTCTAACATTTATGAGCATTATATGCATTTTTTCTTGTTTTTTTTTTCTTCTTTATCTTGATTATTTGATTATTCTGAACATATCTTCTTTGCTAATATGCTTGCGTTTTAAGTATTGCAGGTTATGTGTTGAGACTGCTTCATTCTACATAATCATAGACTCTATCATCAGATGACATCACAGTATTCATCTGTTTCTATTTTAAAAGCATACCCTTTGCCTTTGTAAAGTGAAAGTGCACTCTTCCTACTCGCACCCCTCTTCCCCTCACTTTTCTGTGCAAGACATCAACAAGCAGTCTGCACATAGCCTACTATTGAATTTAGTATTGCAAGCTGAGGCATATAAATATGCAAAAATTATGTCAATATTGAAATGTCTTTTTTTATTTTTCTCTTTGCTTGGCTTGATAAACTTGATAGGTTGCTAGGTTGATGAGAGAAAAAAAAATTTAGATTCAATTTTAATTAAATAAATATTTTTCTTGGGTTATTTATTTATTTATTTTAGAATGCAGCTTACAGGTGGGCCAGTTAAATCATAGTTGGCCAAAGAAGCAGCCCCCGCTGCAGAGGGCTACATTCTACTGGCCAGGTTCGGAGGGACACAGCCTACCGATTGTCTCCATTCTCACATAGGTGAGCCTAAGTGACGCCATCTCTATAGCCACCTTGGCTAAAGACAATAGCCTATCCCTTACGCGACACCCATCCCGTGCCAACTTCAAAGCAGCCACGGTCTCTGGAAGGTGCCGGATACAAACTGACTAACCGCATCTGGGTCCATGGGCTACATGATCCCATATGGACTAATGCCCATTTATGTGCTTTTGATTTTGTTGTAACTTTCTTTTTCTTTTATTAAGGTAATACTCTAATCAATTTCACTATATGTCTTTACATTAGTATTTCAATTGTATGTGACAAATAAATTCCTTGATCCTTGAAGATGAGTAACTAAGCAACCAGCATCCTGTTCAAGAGTTTTTCTTTCAAAATCACTTACCAAAAGCATTATATCCACTCGTTATTAGTGCTGTACCTTTTGCTCCATGGTACACAGAAACAAAATTCAATTTGTTTTGTAAATTTTACCTGTATGTTCAAACACTGGATTTGTAGAGATATATGATTGATTTTTTTTACTCTACATGTTAACATACATGTGATCTTCCCCTAATTGCATATTTATATGCTTACATGTTTCTTGCACTCACACAGTAGTTACTGAGAGCTAACAGCATGTTAAAATATTCTTTCTAACCTATATAGCCCTCAATGGTCTTGCTCCAACATATATTAAAGACCTACTCCCTTACTGCCCTGCTAGACCCCTAAGATCCCAGAATGCTGGTCTTCTTGTAATCCCAAGAATATTAAAATCCACAATAAGAGGAAGAGCTTTTTGCTACTGTGCACCTCCCTTATGGAATAACCCTCTCACACACTCCCAATACCTTTAAGTCTAGACTTAGAACCTTCCTCTTTACTGCTCCCCATTATGAGGGATGGTGCACAGTAGATTATCACACCTCATGGGTGTTTTGGGAAGGACTGTCCCTGCTGTTTTCCCCAGCTGCGAGGCATAGTGGCCATTGACCTTCCCTGCAGCAGTATTGGGCTGCCATGCACCATATCTTAGTTTTGCTGTTTTAGCTAATGCCATCACAAACCTATCATGTGTCATGCCGTACAACTCTCTCTTTCTCTCTCTCTCTCGTATATATACCTACACTACAAACATCTCTGCTGAGTGTCTTCCCACTGGCTGACTCCTGTCACCTACTCCCCCTGAGAGGAATGCAACCAACTTCACAAGAGGCCCATACTAGGACGATTCTCCTTCTTAGGGGCCCTTACCTGATGTCCATGCCCTGCAACTGATCACTGAGAAACTGACAACCCTCACAATGGCATTATCAGAATGGACTCTTCCAATGTTACCCCCATGATCAATCCTACTTCTTGACTTTAACATTATGCTTGACTGCTTTAACACTATCCAGCCATAACCACCTATGGCTTGACAACTATATAATGTTGTGGGACAATATTTTGGAATTGTTATGATGCTCACCTAAAATCATGGACAAATTGTAGTCTATCATGATAACCACAGTTATACTTTTCCTGCTTGACCCCTGGCAGTTGGGTTGGGCCCTTGAGTCGTGAATCTGCCTGAGGTTTCTTCTGTAATTGAATTGAATTGTTTCTTTACTCACACAGTCTATTGCACAAGGTTTCTGGAAGAGAGAAGGCTCGCTTGGACTCCCCTCCTTTGATGCTGTCACGCAGTGACCGCACACTCTTCTGCTGGTTACGAGCAAAACGTGCCCGCCGTATCTTCCACATAGCTGCATCACTTAAGTTGGCCAAATTTGTGCGGACAGATGTGATAGCTGTCAAGTGGACAAGAGGTAGGTAGTGGTAAGTCAGGGTGTAACTGCGGTGGGATGTATGTTAAGTTCCTCTAGACAGGATATATAGAATGGGACAAACTGTGTTTTCCTGCATGATCACAAGAAATAATAAGTACTTGCTACATGGTGATTATGCTGAATGTGTCCTTAATTAAATAAACATGCAATTCAAGCTCTACTTAGATATATGCACAGTAATTTCAAAACACTTTTCAACAATCTGGTATTTTTAGATTTATGTCATTTCTGGAGCGTGTAGTTTGGAAATTCAGTGGTAATTTTAGATTTTTACTTTTCTCAGGCCTGCAATATAAGCTTAATTACAGTGTATGAAAATGCACTGTACTGTTATCTGAGGTATTCTTCTTATCACAATGCAGGGAAATGCACTGTACTGTTATTTATAGTATTCGTATTACTGTACGTGCTCAGCAAGCATGCTATTGATCTTCAAAAGTTTACTTCATTATTAATTCCTTTTCACCCATTTTTTGTGCCACTGCTCATCCTAAGGCTATTTGAGATAGTCAGCGTTCAAACTCTAAATGTCTAGGCTGATCTGATCATGCATACAAAATGGTTGCACTGCCCCTTTTCATTTGTTATTCCCATTTTTCTCCAATATTTCTTTCCATTGAAATGAATGGTAGAATGTCCATGCTGATGATGTCATAATACTTTCCTCCACTCAAGAACCTTAGAGTGGGAGCTGTAGAAAAATCCAATTAAAACTGAAATCCACATTTCAAACAATAACAAACCTTTGAATTAAAGGAGAAATCAGGTGTGAATCAGTAAATAGCCCTGTTATTCACTGAATGCTGTCTGTATGAAAAAGAACCAATAAATCTGATGCAACATAGACTGAATAACAAACCAATAAGATTCAAGAT
Source organism: Tenualosa thibaudeaui (assembly GCA_027481765.1). NCBI lineage: Eukaryota > Metazoa > Chordata > Actinopteri > Clupeiformes > Clupeidae > Tenualosa > Tenualosa thibaudeaui. The sequence goes on from JAIFZK010000009.1 coordinate 373,479, forward strand.
ATTCATTATTATATCTCATTATACTAGTCTATAAGTAGGAGTAAAAAAAGAGCACCTGCAAACCATTAGAAGGTGCTAACTACTAGCACTGCTGGGTCATCAGTGAGCAAGTGACCATTGGCCACTCCCATCAGGCCTATTGCTTCTGTCTGACTCTCGATAGCAAGGCAAGGAAAGGCAAGTTTATTTATTTATATTTATATTATTTATATACTTCATACACAAAGGAATTTCAATGTGCTGTACAAAAATAAAAGCAAAGTACAGTAGATGGGCAGTCTCAGCCAGGTGCAATCAATCATGGGGAACAGCTGCATTCAATTCCTTTGCATCATAAAAGTAGGGGGAACACTGAAACATCAGCAGAAGCATCAGCCCTTGTGTTCAGCCTTTCTCGTGTGAAGACATTGTAGAGTAAAGACCTGCATGCCTTCCTGAGCAACGAGCAATGACACCCAACAAGGATGTCTTTCTCCAATGTGTCTCTACCCTATTCCTGTCATCTCCAGCCATCGCAGAAGGTTTTACTCTTGCAAACAAAACCATAACTTTGCAAATCTCTGCTCTGTACATCACACCTCATCATCCACAAACAACTCATTCTCTGTAGGGTTATGGAATTGTCAGTCTGCAGTGAACAAAGCAACCTTCATTAATGCCTATGCAAGCCATCTTTCTCTGGATATTCTGGCTCTTACCGAGACCTGGATAAAACCAGGGAACAATGCCACCCCTACTGCACTCTCCACCAACTATGCATTTTTCCACACCTCACATCCACATGGACGAGGGGGTGTTACGGGGCTGTCCATATCTGACAAATGGAAATATGCTCAATTGGTACAGTCAGTCACACACAACTTTGAATACCTTGCCATCTTGGTAACAACACCAGTAAAAATATATGTGGTCATCTATCGTCCACCAGGGCAAATGGGCGATTTCCTAGATGAGCCAGACACTCTGCTGTGTTCCATCCCTGAGCATGACTGTCCCATGCTCGTCCTTGGTGGTCATCCACTTAGACAATCCAAGGTCTGCAGACTTCTATCTCTGATCCACTCCTTTGAGCTACAGTGGGTCTACAGTCCTCCAACTCACAAAGCTGGCAAAGAACTTGATCTCATTGACACTGTGCCACAAATTTGCTGATGGTTACTCCTTTACATCTCTCTGACCACTACTTTATTCAGTTCAAAGCTTGTCTTCCTCAGCCACCCTCTGCACTTGCTCCCACCTTCCGTCTCAATCTCCGGAAATGATCTCCCATTCACTTTCCCTCCTTTGTGACATCTGCTCTTCCACCTTCCAGCACTTTCTCTTCTCTTGAGGTTAATGAGGCCACGGAGTCACTCTGCTCTACACTGATCTCTAGCTTGGATCGCTTATGCCCTCTGTCTACCGGACCTGCTTGATCCACTTAGTCTGACGCATGGCAGAATGACTTTTTGCACAATGCGAAACCTCTGCCAACCTCAGAGCTGCTGAGAGGAAATGGCACAAAACTAATAATCTATCCCATCTAACACAGTTCCAGGAAATGGATGTTAAGGTGCAAGTTCTGCCAGGAAGAATCTTTTTTTTTTCATCCATTCAACCAGCCAATCATAGCCCCTGTCCAATCAATGTCTTTCATTTTGTCAATTCCCTATGTCCAACATGAAGTCTCGCAGGTGTTAAATCAATTTGTCACCTTCGCTACCTAGAGTATGCTGACTTTAACATCTCACATGCCATGCTTGAGCTTGATCAAAACCTCTTCCTTTTATGCTCCAACTATCAAACATTTCTGAAGATTATTATTTTATTCCGTTTGCTATACAGTAGGCTATTTGTTGATCTGGGCTTCTGAGGTTTGCTTGCTAGTGTCCTCGGTCATGGGGAACAGCTGCATTCAAGCCAGGTGCATGCAAGCCAGGTGACAGGTTAGTAGGAATCTGGTAGGCTAACATACATTAGCCTAGCTGTTTAGCTCTCTGCCGCATGCACTAGTATAGTACTAGACTGTGTGTCTGAAAAGGGTTTCTTCACAAATTTTCCTATCTCAACAAATAAGTCAATTTTCTGTTTATGTCCAATGTCTCTGTTTATGCAGCAAACTTTGTCAAAGATGGTGTATGTTACATTTTGCACTATGCTGTTGTGATGTAACATTGGTAATGAGTCCAAAACCTATGTTGGTTCAACTGACTACAGTTCACATTAGTTGTAGGCCTAGTTTACAACTGTGCACATTCCACTCATACATGTAGACTTATGCCCACGCTGATGTAACATTCATTCATGTTTCTTCAGGCTTTCAGGTCAATATTAATTTCTCAAGGCTCAGACAAGTATCTCCTCTTTGGGGTTGGCTCCTAACCCCCTGCCATCTCCAGGCTCAGATGAGTATATCCTTCTCTTTGGAGGCAGGCTCCTCCTTTCAGCTGCTATGCAGTTCAGCTTTGGAACCAACTTCCTGGAGAAATCATAAATTCCCCATAAATTCACTGTTGGCAGTTTCAAATCTAGACTTAATTCAATTCAATTAATTTTATTTATACAGTGCTCTTTACAATAATATTGTCTCATGACGCTTTACAGGAAGAGCACTCAACAGCAACACAGGCAAGGAAAAACTCCCTTATGTTTAGTTAGACTAGGAAGAAACCTTGGGCAGATCCATGACTCAAATGGCTAACCCAACTGCCAGGGGTCATGCAGGAAAAGAACGATCAGTAGTAACCATGATAGACTACAAGTTGTCCATGGTTTGAGCTAAGCAGCTAAGCAATAAGCATTATGGCTGGACACAACATTAGCATTAAGACAGACTCCCTATCTGTTGCTCCCACCAAGGTTGCAAGAAACCTGGGTGTCATGACTGATGACCAACTGACCATTATAGCATATAAACACTTTGTCGGATTGAACATTTGTTGTGCATGCTCATCGCTCATCTTTTAACATGAACAAGACTATTTTGTGGGAATAAATCATGTAGGCTGGGGATATCTTTGCCAAGGCAACAATTGTTTTCGGAGACAACTAACAGCAGTTTACTGTACCCACCTCTTCCAAAATTTGCCTACTTCAGTGTGATGAATTACCACATTACTACTTTGATTACCATTTTGAGGTGATTTTAAAACAGGCTAAATGTGCGCCTACATCACATAACCAACATCTGATCGGAATAAAATTTTGCTGCATATAAACAGACAACCCAGAATTTTTAATCAGAATAGTTTAACTGGAATGGCAGAAAATCTATCTGTGTAAATGGGGCTATTGCCAGTCTGCCCCAGTTGAGTAACCTCCCTCTATGACATCATCACACACTGCTGGTATTCAACAGCAACAGTAGGGCACATCTCTCTTATACACACACGCATACATATGCACACACACACATATACATACACCCACACAACAAGACACACACACACACAGAATTGTGTCTTGTTGTGTGGGTGTATGTATATGTGTGAAGCACACAGCATGGCTTTATAGGTGGGCCTGGTCTAGAAAAAATAATAATGATTTGTGCATCTTGAGACTGCATTGCAAATGGTCTTGTGGTTGCCTGAATGGATATGGCCAGGACAGTGCAAGGAAAATTCATTTCTGTTGTGAAAACACAACGCTTTTTGTTGTTATTGCAAAACTAACAGACTGTAGCATGTGCGTAAAGAGGCATGTTTAGAGTGAGTTTGGGCCAGACAGAAAAATAAAAAAAAAAATCAAAACAGTCCCTCAACACGTAAATGCAAATTGATAATGCAATGGATCATATTCCAATGAAAACATTATCTCTATTTCTGCTTAGACAGTTCCTGCCACCGTTATTCATATAGCATTATAATTCAATCAATTTTATATAGAACCTGCCTAACATTTCAGTGAGCAAAAAGTAGTTGTAGTAGTTGCAGATCCACCAAAAAGTAGCCTACAGCACGGGTCGGCAGCGTCCAGAAATCATAACGATTTTCATTGGCCCTCCAGCTGATTCCATGTTTTTTTCTAAGCGCGTCTTTTTTATTATTATTCCACCTCCTGTGGTTGTGGACCTCGTGGAAAGGGGTACCTGTTTAACAGAGGTAATGACCGCATCCATAGAGTTGCCATCAGCCAGCTCTTTTAACACGGCAATCATGGTATCTTTGAAAAGCCTGTTGTGGTGAAAGGCCTGTTGTGTCGTGCAAGCAACCAAGATGCCTTGAAGGACGCACTTGTGGCTTTTTCTTGTAATGTCAGACCTCAAACTAGGATGCTGCTGCTTTTCATATAACCATCTGAGAGCTCTTCCATTTTGCGTTTTCGTGCCTCTGATCGGAGTGGATAAGCAATACTGCTTTGTTTCGTGGTGCCGCCTGACATTATAGTCTTTGCAAACAGCAATAACTTGTTTGCATATGAGGCACATAGGCTTACAATTACTACACCCGTGTAAGATGAAGGCAAATTTGTCTCTCCATTCCTCGTTATAGCTCCTGTTTTCACTGTCAACTTTACGTTTAAGAGCTTTTGACAGAGACATTGCGTAAAGCTAACAAATGTCTTTGCATGTATTTTCTGCCAAAACAAACATTGTAACATTGTAAGGAGACGGCCAACATAGTATTTCAAAGTAAAAGTAGAAAAAGATTGTTTGACTTATTAGTCATTTATTTATTATTATTGCCATTATTGACCCTTTTACAGTTGCAGACGACTCAATAGTTAAAGCCCATTAAGACAATTGAATTATCAACCTAAAAGAGACTATTGATGGGCTTGTGCACATGCCACATGGTTTATTTACTGTTTTTTATTTATTATTATTTATTGAGCATTCTCCATATAGACCTGTTTTTTTGCCAGTAAAGCTTTGAGAGTTCTTACCGCAAGGTGTTTAACCAAGCCGTAGGCCTAAATTACTTGACGACCCCTTGTCATGATCTTGCCTGCGACTATCCGGCCTCCTACTGGACTAATTAAGTGTTGCAAGCTCCGTGTTTTGTTTACCTTTTCCATGTGCTCTTGTTTTGCGGTCTGCCCTGCCCCTTTCCCTCTTCCCGCTCTGCACCCGGTCCTCACACCCTTTGTGTCATTGCTCTGTTCCCTATATATCCCCCAGCTCTTTCCTTGCTCTTTGTCTGATTGTCTGACCGTGTTCCTTGATGTGTGCTCTTCTCATGTTTCGCCTGCTCCAGTGTTGCATTCCTGTGAATTCTGATTTTCGTGTTTTGCCTGCACCCGTGTTCGCTTACCTGTGGATTTTATATCCAGAACTTTTGCCTACCTGTTTTCTTGGATTAACTTTCTACGATCGAGAGGATTGCTTCTTTGTTTTTGCCGTCTATGTTTAATATTTACAAGACCGGATCTTTTGTGTGTTTTCCCCCCAAAGACTTATATGATTTTGTGTTGGACTTCCCTTCTATTTTTTGGATCTTCTGAGCTTTGTTCCCTTTTTGAATTTTCCCTGATCATTGTAAAATAAACCTTTTTGCGCCGATCTGCAGATCTTTTTGCGTCAGTCTGTTACACCCCTGGCCTACAGTGTATTGTTTGCACTTTCATGGAAAATTATCATTCATATGGTAGCCTACTATTCATTCAATTTAAATATAACAAATGTATTTTTTTCCCCAAAAATTAGTCTGCAAAAGGGGGTCGTCTTATATTCAGGATCATCTTATATTCCAGCCAATAAGGTATTTATCACCCACCAGGACAACTAGGAAGCTTTGTTCATGATTTTTAACTGTCTGCACTTCCTATCATTCCTAATTCTTGGTGATTTCAAAATTCATATGGACAATTTAAATTATATGGACTTTCTCTCTCTCTCTCAATTAATTTAATCTCACATGAGTGCAGAGTCCTTCAACTCACGCAGGTAAAGAACTTGATGAGGTAAATAACCACGTTATAATGCGTAATTGTACCACAGAAAATTTGCTAGTTACTGCAATACATGTACCTGATAATTTCTTTATTAAATTCTCTGACACCTTTTGGAATGTCGTGTTGCTACTCACCCATGCATATTACTTTAATATTAAGTGCATATTGTCAACTGCCTTCTCATTTCCACAAAACAATACTGCTGTAAACATTGTGCAATGTGCTTAGACCAAATATAAAAATTGGCAGTAAACACTAACAGAATGAGGGACAGAAACTCACTTTCAGTTTCATTTTCCTATGACCCTTTCAGTTAACGCGAGCTGCCTGTTCAATAATCAGTCTATGTTGTATCAAACTTCCTGGTTCTTTTTCATACAGACAGCACTCATTGACCTTGATCAAGAGGATTGTGGATTGATTCACATGAGATTTCTCCTTTAACCTGACCATGGGGGACCCCTTCTGGGGAGTTTTCTGCACAGCAAATTTGGAATAAGTCAATATTGGTTACTGGTTTAATACTGGTTGAAGCAAGATCCTGAATAGTCTGTTTACATGTGTGGAGTAGTATGTTACAGGAATGTTTTCATTTAAATGTCAGTCGCTATATTCCAGTCATCAACATAGTCTACAAAATTGATTTGTATTGACATGACCCTGAATTCTGTTTAATTCAGGCATAAACAGGGGGTTTATTCAGGTTTTTAGAAAGTGGAATACGGCCAAATTCAGAAGATGACAACCGGTATGAGGAGTTTAGCTTACATGACTCACACACAAACCAAATATTGCCAATATTCAGTTTAAAACCTGAGTATTCCCTGCTTTTAACTGTAGCCAATGATAAAATGTGGGAATATTCCTGTTGACAAGCTATTATTAAATTCTGAATAAACCAACAATGAACAATGACAGCAGTACATTTTGCTGTGGAAATATTAACAAATATAACTATTATCTTACTTCATTGCGATTAAAAGATGTTGCCATTATCACAGGATATCACCAGTGAACTGGGCTCATCTTGGTAAGGAACAACAGAATTTCTGAATGGCATGCAAAATAAAGCTAGTTATAATGTCAACTTTGGTAAATTTATCCTTAACATGGCCAGTTAAGTTATTGCGCACAGTTCCTTGCCTCCACCTGTAGACTGTAGGTAGCCTAGCAATTTCAATATAGCCCTCTGCATCACTTGACTGAACTGTGAGGACTCTTTGCTCTTCGAAGTGCAAGTGTAGCTTTCAGCCATTACAGTTGAGCCAATGTGCACTAACCTAAGAGCTGCTGAGAGGAAATGGCACAAAACTAAGAAATCAGCCTATCTAATTCCAATTCCAAATACTACTATACTCCTTCTCATCCAGTGGCACTGCTGCGAAAAAGGCTTTCTATCACAACAAAATTCACAGTGCCACGGACACCAAGAAACTCTTTTCCACCTTTAAAACTTTACTAAACCCACCTCCTCCAACTAACCTCACAGCTGACACTTTTGCTGCATTCTTCACTAACAAAGTTGCAGCAAATAGTAGTCAGTTCTCAAACCAATCTACTGAGGTTCCTTCTCCTAGCCTCTCTAAACCAACTGCCTCCTTTTCTTCTTTCACTCCGTTCTCTGAGGCAGAGGTGTCTAAGCTTCTCACAGACAGCCGGCCTACCTCTTGTCTGCTGGACCCTATCCCAACAACCCTTCTTCAGGCCATAACCCTCACCATTGTGACAGCAACCACACATGTGGTCAATGCTTCACTAACTAGGGGTACATTTCCCACCACCTTCAAACAAGACCAGGTAACACCGCTGCTCAAAAAAACATCCCTTGCTCCCACTCAAGTGGAGAACTACCGGCCTGTTTCTCTTCTTCCCTTCCTTTCCAAAGCCATTGAACGAGCTGTCTTTAAACAGGTCACAGGATTTCTCTCTCGGAACAGTCTCCTTGACTCAAACCAATCCGGTTTCAGAAGTGGCCACTCCACTGAAACGGCGCTTCTGTCTGTGACGGAAGCATTAAAAGAGGCCAGAGTGGCAGGTCAATCTACCTACCAGCCTGTGCGGTGAGACCGCTACAAATGATCCAGAATGCAGCTGCACCAGCCAAAAAGGGCACACGTCACACCTCTGTTCATTGAACTTCACTGGTTACCCTTGGCTGCTCGCATTAAATTTAAGGCACTTATGGTGGCCTACAGGGTGAATGATGGCTCTGCCCCCATCTACCTGAATACTCTCCTGAAGCCCTATGTCATCCGAAGACCACTTCGCTCCTCTAAGGAACATTTTCTAGCATGGGAATGACCTCCCAAGTGCTACCAGATCAACTGATACCCTCTCCACCTTCAAGAAACTCGTGAAGACCCAGCTCTTCCAAGAATATCTCCCAGCGTAAACTTTGAGAATGTATTTAACAATTTAATTTCTCTGCACTGTACTACACTATTGTACTTTCAACTTAAAATGGTGCAGTTCTATGTTAGCAATATGCACTTTTTGTAAGTTGCTTTGGATAAAAGCGTCTGCTAAATGCCTAAATGTAAATGTAAATGCATACTAAGCAAGGAAAACATAAAACAGACATACTAGTAGGAAAGGGAAACTCTTTGTTGCAGTCAAGATGTAGCTGTGCCTCCAGGGATAGAGTTTCAAAGCGGTTCACAAAAAATTCCCAGCTCAAAGCAGGAATATCCTTCTTCAGAGAATGCAGGAGCAGGAGCTTGCCAAGTATGATGGGACGATCCCGTATCACTGTGTCAAACTGGAAGTCCAGGCATAGACACAGACCCTAAAGAATTATAGTGGATGAGTGGTTCCTATTAAAACAAACACTAAGTACAACATTTTAAACACAAAGTCTCTTTCAGAACATACAGTGCATAAGGAAGCAAGAAAGTAGCCTACTACTTAATATTACTACTATTAACATTGTGTTGCTCACTGCTCCTATTTCTGTACAAATATAGTCCATGATTACCTGCAGAGCGGGGCATTTGATAGTGTCAAGAAGTAGACGGGCTCTTGTGGCAACAGCAGGGTTCACATCCTCCACACTTGCAAGAAAGCAGCAGAAGGCATGGGCCAAAGAATACTTCAGCAGGTGGCTCTTGGTCACCGCACCCATGTCCAGGAAACGGCACAACACTGCAACTCTCTCAACTAGGAAAAAACATTCATAAAACAAGTGATGTTGAAACAAATAACAATTTACCCTGAGACTCTGTGAATTTAAAGTTTAAAGTGACTTCCTGTATATCACTGCTTAGTGTAACTTACCTGCAGCCTCACAACAAAGTGTCAACCTCTGGGGGCTGCCAACAGGTATAGTCAGACTGATGATTTTCTGATATTATTAAAGAAACTATAAATTGTTGTTCTAATGTTAAATATAGATGCAAAGACAAAAGAATGTAATTTAGTAGGAGTTAATGTGTAATTCATTATGGCGTTGTGTGAACATGTGCATTGAACTGCTGCGTTGTCATTAGATATGTTGTACTGTGTCTGTGATTGTGTCAATTAATAGATTGGCATTTGGAGGGCAGTTTTGCTCTCTTATGATCCTTTCTGAACGGAAACCTTTGGTGTGTTTAACAGCATCATTAATGCAACTTTCTTAGCATATTTACTCATTCTTAGTCACTGTTAACTTATGTTGAGCATGAAACATACAATTACAATGATATGGCAATTTCTTATTTCTGCTGTAGCACTTACAGATTTTTTTTTTTTGACAGATCATGAGTGATGAGCCCTATGGTTCATCTCTAGGATTTTCCGGTGAACATCTATTTTTGTGAAGTACAGTAGGCTATATAGATACTGTATTAAGTTTTTTAACTAGTTTACTATCTAAAGTAAGCCTAACTATTAAGCTCTGCTTGTTCCTCAGCAGCTCAGGGTTTATTTCAAAGTTAGCTCATAGCTATGACCTCATAACAATTGTATACTAATGTAAAAGCTAATTACAGGAAACGGTTGGCCATCCTGACACTCCCCCCATGCACATGGAGAATTAAACTCCAGATCCACCCCAGCCCATGGGGCCATGGGAGGGCCTGAGGCCTCCAGAAAAACACATAAACAAAGATATCCTGTGGTCTACACGAGAACCACTTCTTCCTACCTTAAGACTCAAGGAAGACTGGACTCTAGGACACGGGGGACACAGAATAACTCAAGTACCAAAAGACAAAACAAAAAAGGCTACAAAAGGCATCATCTTGGTATGCATGACAACTGATCCAGAGCATCACAAAATGACCATTAAAACGTGAAAATCCACATGAACAATGACAGAAATACTAGCCATAGAAGTCAGGCCAACACCCTCTGATCAGCTTGACCTGGCTTAGGCTGTGTCAAACCAACACTACACCTCCCACCACTAAGTGGTGCAGTGCAGTCAGATTGTGAAGCAAAACTGGTCACAGAAACAGGACAAGAGTGTTGAGCTGGTGGCGCCAACTAAAACCAAACATCCTTTACTGCACAGATGTAATAAAAAGGCACATAAAGTAAAACAGCAATAACAAATGCATCTTTAGACCATCCCCAGCTCACCATGACCACAACCTTCCCGGTGATCAATGGAGATATTACCTAGACCTGATGTAATGGAACAGGTACTGAATCACATCATCAGATATGCGTTCCAGTGTCACTGATCAGACAGTGGCAACATGCTATCCAAGAGCTAAGACTGTGTAGCCCTAGGGTCTCTGTAGACACTCACAGTCACATCATACACCTGGTTAGGCACAACTGTAAAATAAAGAGTAGCCAGTGTGAAACTCTGAAACATTCTGGGCCTGACCAGGTGCAAAAGGGGTATCTAGACCCAAGAACTCTAGTTTCTTTAGCCTTCCTACCAAGGGCTGGGCACTCAGTCACCTTATGACCAGGCTTATTACAACACCACATGATGACCCTTTTCAAAACAGCAGGGCTCTTAGCAATGGAGGAACAGCTAGGACTAGCAGGGGGAGAAGGAGCTGCAGATGGGAAACTAGGAGCTGCAGGCTCTGGCTCAACTCATATTTTTCTGCCACAACCCAAAGCTGTTCTGCAATGAGGCTAGCCAACTCCTTAGATGGACTGGTGTAACGGATGCCAGCTACCTTAGCTGCCTGAAAGCCTAACAGACGTGCTAGTGAGTGAAACTGCCATCCTAGGGTTTTAGCTAAGCACAGCAAACTCGCTAGCACACTCAACTCCTGGTCCATGATGCTGCTGAGTAGCAGGTTCAAGCCCCGGCATATGCAGGGCTGGACCAAACAAGATGATAGGGGTTACAATGGCATAAAACTATTCAGGATTTGGAGCCAAATCATAAAGATTTTACACTACAACAGATACAAACCACAGCAGTTTACACATTGTAGCTAAGTGCAACCTACTCCCACTAGGTTAAAAAGCAGCTGTGCAGTGGAGCCAACAATGAGGCACATACCAAACAGAAGAAAACCAAACAGAAAACAAACAAAAAAACCTTAATCTCTCACTAATGACTCATCTCTTGCTGTATACAGTACATATGCACAGGCAACCTACTTACCTAACCCATGCACTGGCATGGGAAGGCCTAGGGGTCTTAACAGGACATAAAACTGTACATATCATTCCCATGCAAAACTTGCCATTTATCAATCTGAATGAGATCAAAACAAAAATTGTGTCTATGTTCAAATCCACGTCAAGTCTGGACGTGGTGTATTCATGATTTTAAGTCACGGCCTTGTTGACCTACTATTCATATCTGAGTTGAGTTATATTCACTGAATAATTGAATAATTCTATTAAAGTAGTTTTTTTATTATTAGTATGATATTCACTGTCACGTAGCCAAGATTGCGTTGTTGATCATTGAGATAAAACAGGTTAACAGTACATCAGTGCACACAGCAGTTGTGCATTTTCCACAGAGTGTTGTGTGATTCTGTTCATTTGGCAATCATTTGGCATCGTGGGGCTATACCAGCAATTCATATGTTCTGCCTGGCCAGCCTTCCTTCTCATGCTGCTTCTCAAAACTGTTTGGCTCAGTTGAAGCTGCATGTGCATCTCAGGGGTTTAAAAAGTCTGTTTTGGGATGTATTATGCACCGTTGTTTCACAAATTGCAAAACAGAGGCCTATAAGTTGAAAATATATTTGGGTTTAAATTACACTAGTTTTCAGCCACCACATTTACCAACACCCCTCTTATGCTGGAATTGGAGTGTTTCATAAATCTCACAAACCCTGTCATAAAATAATTCCTATGCTCAATTTTGCACTGATTTCTACATTTGTTTAATAAATGGATGCATTTACTTGCCAGTACCTGAATACATTTATTTTCACATAATTTTCTTGCAAGTGTATATATTTAGCAAGAACTTTTACCAGCTTCAAAGCGAATCTTCCAGTCTTTATTATTGAAGTTAGTATCCACCAGCCTCCAGAAGATGTCTGCTCCATGGGAGAGTGAAAGGGCATGAAGCAGTTGGGGCACTGCTAGGGAAGCTAGTTGGCAGAACTCTGACTTCAGCATGTTCCACAGGCTAAAGAAGTACACAATCAGGTTACAATGAAGGCACCATGAACAACAACTTGTTGCATCTCTTTTAAGTACTTTCCATCTTCGTAAATAAGAGATCAAGCATCATAATCAGTTCAAATAAGTTATTTATCAAAAATGTAAACAAATGAAGGTATATAAAAAATAAACACAAAAAATATATTATTTCCAATAATGAAATTAATATCTGTTTTTATCAGAGCTATATGGTCCAATAACATTTATGCCTATGTCGTGGTCAGTTTATGGCGTTGTGATTAAGCAAGCGACATTAGCAAATCACTGGTTAGTCATTGGCATGGGAGATGTTCTTGGGAAGTGGATAGAAGATGACAAACTTTGCAACTTTTTGCCTTGGTTTGTTTGGTTGCGATTTGACAAAATTGCAGTGCATTGATTGAATGGTCTGCATTTTCTCAGGTTAATAGATATTAAGATTATGATCATACCCAGACATCCTTTGGACTCTGAAGGCTTCTCACACTACAGCCAATCAAATTCACAACAGGAAGTGAACCATATCTCGGCAACGCTCTGATGAATCAGAATCAGCCTTGGTATACAGACTCAGGACCCTGTCCTGACCAATCTGAATGATCTATTTCATAGAAAGTCAAATCTCACCAACAGTTTGGCGCATTGCAACCAAACTTGGTAGGTGGACTCAGGATCCAGTTCGAACCTCTCTGAATGATCTATTAAAAATACTCTAGTTCCACCACTGGTCCAAAGTCATACAGTTGGATGTATTGCAACCAAACTTGTTACATGGGCTCATTACCCTGTTCTGTCCACTCATGGACTCATGATCCCATCCCTAGTATGCGTAAAAAAACATTTGACCATTGGGGGTGCTATAATTAATAACACTTTAACCTATCAAAATTGACAACACACATACACACACAAACAAATACACACACAATTATATAGGCTGACACTAAAAGCATTCTGATTACCATGCCCAGGCAAGACATATTAGACTCACAACACACCACATTACCACATTTGTTTGGCGGTAATAACCTTTAAAACATACAGACCACACTTGTATATGTAATGGATATATGACATGTATTGTTGGGTGGCAGAATGTCATGGGTTGCAGAACCACATGTCCAAGGGCCCATCACAGCTGCTTGCGGCTGTAATTATTGATTACTTCTCGTACTTAAATACAGTAAATACGGAGTACTTTTAACCTTTACTCAAGTAATTTGCTGGAGGGTGACATGAACTTCTACTTTTTTGGTAGGGTATCTGTTTTACTCAAGTGGGACTTTTGGTTACTTACACAACACTGGTACGTACAAGGCTCATAGAATAAGGCTGTGAATGCAATGCATTAATATCAAGTCAATGACTAGTTTTAATGTCCTCCCTGTAAACTAAGCCCTGACCCCTCATGGACATAACTAACTCATGCTGTAAAGTGAATAAGTTTGCAACGCTGTTAGTGCTCGCCTTGCTGTTTACATGGTTGGGACACCACCTGTGACAAATTGTTCAATTAACAAACACTGTCACGTTTCCATTTCATGGCAATTGTTTCCATGCTTCCCCAGTGTTTCAAGTCACAACCAGATCTGTCCAATCTCCTCTCCTATGACCATTTTCACACTCTTACATGACTGTAGGCTCTAAATAAAAACTATGGACAAAAGTCCAAACTATGGACAAAAACACTGACTTGGTCTGTATTGCCTTCCATATAAAAAGTCATGCTTAGCCTACTCTAACTTCAGTTCAACAGTGCAGAAAGAAAGACAAAAAACAAGCAACTAAGGTAACGTTACTTATAAACATATTCCATGTGTTGATAATAACATGCTTGGTTGGGGGTAAGAAAGCTTCCTAGAGTTAATCGAAGTTTGTGTAGCCGTATCTTGTGCGTAAGGTCATTGTGTAATGGACCACCATAGCTGCATTTTGCAGTCTGTAGAAGACTGGATTGTTCACGATACATGTAATATAGTTCTCCATCGTAATTCATCAAAATTGTAGCCACTATCTTACCTGATGATTTTATGCAATTGTTTCATACCGACGCATCAACTCAAATTTTCTATTTTGACTATTTTTTGTAGTCAAATGTCTACTACTGACTATGTCAACACGTTGTCCCAGCTCTTGTCACAATGCCACAAACTTTGGGTATTCCCTTTAACAAAGTCTGCATGTGATGAGGGACGTTGCTGACCATTACACATTTCAGATTTTGACAGTGGAACACCCCTTGACCCTTCGTGAGCAAACTTAGTGAGAACACAGATTTAAGTCTGTGACATGGGCCATTGTTTGTCTTTGAATCCTGGCAAGTCAGCATTCTTACTGTCACAGAATAAACCAGTTGTGGAATGGTAAGTGCATGAAAACGCTGACACTCTCAGGTTTAGTTTTTCTTTGTTTGGTTCTTAACAAGCTAAACCTGATATTGCACTATTGTCAAATATTAAGTCCAAGTTCTCTTTTCACTCACCTGGGTATTAGCATCTTCTCTTGGATGTAATTCAGGTACTGTGGGTGATCTTTCTTGGCCATATACAAACACTCCCCATGCAGAAACAAGACCCTCAAGCAGTTCAACATATTGTAAAGGATATCTGGTTCCTCAAACTTGGTCATATCCTGTAGGGTGGACAAACCCAAAAAAATTAAAAAACACAATTCATTACAAATTTTCAAATCTCACAGTCCCTCTGTATGTATACCAAAATCATATATACCAAACTTTAAATAAATATTCTAAACATTCAATGTAGTGCAAAGAGCATTATGCCTTGTCAAAAGAAATCCCACTGATCTCTGGTGACTGGATTTCCTTTGAGCATAACTGCATGAGCTGTGCATGGTGTTTGAGGTACTTTTTCAGCCTGGCTTTCGCCCAACCTTTTAGCTCAATTTGAGATGGACCTTTGGTCCGGAAAGGATGTTGTTTACTGCTATTTGTCTGAGCAAGATCAACGAGCTTCTATCACCGTGCCTCTGTATGCTACTGGACAGACCTACAACCAGACCAATAGTTCTGATGAAAAATGCAGAGATGTACACATTAGACTGGCACATCCAGGAACTTGACTCTGAGGCATGTCCCTGTCCCCTCAGGGGAAAGTATCTGCTCCTGTTAAACAATTTCTGAAGTAGGACAAGAGATTATTGTAGTCTAATCTGGCTTCCTGACAGCAAAGGCAGCAACAGTCCTATTTCTGAGATATAACTGGTCTAAAGACCACACAGACAAAACATGTCATTTTTATTGACGGGCAATGAATGCGGGGGCTCTCAGACTGTTCAAACTGCATTATTTTGTTGATTTCCCAAAACATCATTAATTTTCCCCTGGCCCACTTTTCCTTTGAGACCGGCACAACAGTGCTCCTCCAGGTGCACTGCACCAAGCGGACCTCCTCAAGCGCATGGGCTCTGCGATGACCAAGGAGATGTGGACAATCTCCGCAGAGCCACTGTGGTCGCTGGTGTCTCTGTGGTTGATCAAGTTCACAGCACAGGTGCAGGGAAAGACCATGGTCTACCTGGTGGCAACCCAATGCCATCTCTGACTAACGCTAGCCAACCTCCCGGACCAAAAACACATCACGCTCCTCAACACTTCCCTTTCCCTGGCCCCTGAGCAGGAGTGACAATGCCAGCCCAGCATGCAGTTTGCTCCTGGGGACACGCCCTAACCCCTTCTATGTGCCCAAAGTCTTGACTGCCTCATTCAGATTGCAGGTCATCGAACTGCCTGCCTTAGACACTCCTGCCCTGCGCTCAGAGCCAGAACTCAAGGAAGCCTTTCATGGCACAGCATGCGTATATGGAGTGCCCCCCTTTGGAGGTCGGAGCACCACTACATCTGATTACATCAGGTTTACTTAGAGTGGTTTCACCAAAGGAGATATCCTAAAGGTGCCGTTGCATGTTCTCCTTCAGAGAGCCGAGGTAAAATGCCATAACCTTACGTTAATAGTCAATCAGTCAAAACTAGGAAGAAGCTATGAAAGACTTGCTGTGTATGAAATATTCATACAGAAATATGAAACTATGACACTAAATTGGTGAAACTATTAAAATCCTCAACATTCAACTCATGAGCTGTGAATATTGCTTTACAAGTTCCATTACCGACTATTTCAGTTCAAGAGACATAAAACAAATTTTTACTCACTATGCATTGAGCAGAAGCTTTTAACTGACTTAGATTTGTCCATTTATCAATTACTTCAGGGTCTCCCCTAGACCGACTTAGGGATAAGTGCCTTCTCTAGAGCAAAATGGTGGCAAGTTCCTTAAAAGAGAAGTCCGGCCAACTTAAATTTTAACTCCACTTAGCTCTGTTGTTTGAGCTCCTTGAATTTGATACAAGTTCATACTCAGTTTATTTCCAATAAAAGCTCACCCATGTGTTCAATATTGGAATTCAGCTAAACTCTTCATATAAGTTTGTATTCTCAAATGTTGTCCAGCTGCTGCCTCGATCTCACCCTTAACCATGCTCCATCCAATCTTTAGGGAGGATTACTAGCGTTCTGCACACATAGCTAGGTTGGTGTTAACCTCACTCCTTCACGGCACCATTGTAACAGAGGTCTTCCTGTGCAGTCCAGCCTGGGACTCGAACCCACAATCAGTTCGAGCTCGAACCCACAATCTCACTGCAACCTCAGATCGAGAGTCGAACGCCCGAGGCAGTCAACCAAAAAGCTGACACTGACTGACTGACTAGGAGGCTACTGAAGTGTCAGAAGGGAGCTAGGCGGTGCCCTACATATGCAGGCTGTAGATTTTGTTTAAATTAATATGGGCAAGACCACTGCTATGCTTGATCATCTTGGTGGACAAAAATACATATCTTTGTCGATAAGGGTAAGGGGAAGCTGGGCAGTTGACTTGTGGCTTTAACTGGAAGCTATGGCATAGTATGTCTGTCTATAGAATGCAAGATTTATACTGTTCAAAATTATTCAGATATTGTAAGGGATCAGTTCATGCTGCCCAGTACTTGTAATTATATTTTGAGTATGATAAGAGTGTCTGCACACTAGCAGGAGCATAACTCGTAATTATGTGTAATAATTAGTTTTTTTTAAAAAAGCAAAAAAAAAAACTAACAACTGTGTAAATTCTCTCTAAAGAGTTTTGGTGACTGACAAGGTAATAAATTTGTTGGTTTATGGTTTCACTCAGTTTTGGTTTCTTTTGACATCCGGGCACCATTGTCAAACCGCTGTGTTGAAACTGCGCGAAGAAGCCAGAGAGGGAGCTGAGAGAGCCTTCATTCAATGCGTATTGAGACATTAAACCATTTGTAACCACAAGTGATTACAAAGCTAGTAAATTAACCTAAAAACAGGATAAAATGTTGTCTGGTGTGCCTTTAACTACTGTGCTACCACCGCATTTTTTTGTTTGTCCTCTGCCCCACAAAAACAGTTCCAATCTTATTCTTGGCACCACCCGGCAAAGAGCGCATTATTTTACTTGAGATTGAAGTGAGAGATGCTATAGGTGTTTGTATACACAATAATTTGCATAGCCTGCTTGCTTGTCTACATGCTTTCACCCTCCTCTTTAATCTCCAGATTTAACTGGCAAACATAATGTTGCATTGCAACATTGCAACTCTGTCACTTTGAAAAAATAGGATGCGTGCATCGGGCATTACAGCACATTTGGAGTGATTACTAGCTGCAATACTAGCAAACAAGTCAGAGTGGTGATGTCCTGAAATCCCCGTTCCTGATGATGCTTGTGGAGTGCTTTTTGTCCCATCAGCAATAATTAGATAATTCTACACACACACAATTCTAACAAAATCAGGCTCAGTTCCCAAACCTTTTGCAAGTCTATGTTGAGAACAGAACAGAACAGAAGGTTAAACAGAAGCATCTACTAATATCAATCAACTTAGAGATACAGTTAAAGATGGCTAGAGATACAGTGTAGGATCTGAAACAGACACATACTGTAAATTTGACCATTACATAATACATTGCATAATATTAGCTGAGTGACAACCTGCAGTATAGTATAGATGAGTTTTAGGGACACGGGAAGCTCCAGGTATGAGAACTCCTTGCCAACATTTTTCTTCCAAGCTGATGAAAGGAGAGAAAGAGAAAAATAAACTACAGATATTTTCCATCTTTTACAATACAACTTACACAAAATATAGTGGTGAAAATGCGTCAACATTTAAGTATAGGAATTTCTCATTGGACTATTGACATGAAGTTTTGACCAGACATTGGGATTAACCAAAGAAATTCACACATGTAAAGAAATCAGAACTTAAAGCCCAATAATATTGTTATGTGTAATAAAGCAAAATTGACGGGCAAAAAAGTACTGAACACACCAAGAACATGCACTAAACCAGGGATGGGCCAAATTTTTTCATTACCACAATCAGAGGGCCACATGACACACTTCAACTAATTGGATATGAGTGAAGCTACAAAATTATATTAAATAAGAACAATTTTTGTATATATTGTTTATTGAACCAACATACAATTACTTCCCACACAGAAATGCATTTTAGCATGATGTCATTGATAAACAACAAAGACAAAAAGTTTGTTTTAAAAGAAACAAAGCGCAAAGAGCTCCCATCCAATGACGGCACAAAGCTAAAAACCAGTGGCCCAACATGAACTGCAGCTTAATGAGATAGCTGTAGTTTTGCCTGCTGGCTCACAATAGATTGGATATCAATGTCAATCTTTGTGCACCCAATGTGCATCAAATGAAAAAGGGTGTCATCCGTGAGTCTGTTTCTTTCTTTTGATTTTATGTGCTTCATATTCAACCATGCCTGTGGTAGCAGTCTCTAAAATGAAACTCTCTTCTTGATCTGACTACCTTCATGACCTGGATATCTTTCAGAGTGGTCCTTGGGTCTTCAACTACTTTTCTGACTATCCATTTGACTCTAAGAAAAGGAAACCTGCAAGATATTCTGCAGTGTCCAGTTGACAGTGGAATGATGTTCCTCCCGCTTACAGAAAATGGCCCCAGTGGTGCTCAGAAGGGTAGATTTTCAAATATGTCTAAAACTAGGTATGTGTGTATGTATTGGTTGGTTGTAAGGTTGCAAGTGTCTGGTGTGAGCTTTTTGCCTTTACTCATCATGAGATGTTGTGGTATAACACAAAACAACAAAAAAATATTTTGTAGTCCACCAAAACTGTCTTATCTTTCTGCGTTTTGTTTTACTGCTTTTTCTAGGTGTGTTCAATATTTTTAACCCCTGTCATTTGTCCTTATTACATCTGATGCTATTTTTTACCTATACTGAAAAAATGTTGACCCATTCAATACTTATTTTCACCACTGTACATGAATATCATTACTCATAACATTTGCAATTGGGGGACATACAAGAGTCATTAGGTGAATTGCCTTGGTTGCCAGGGTTCTCATTGTTTGCACTGGCCCCTTCCTCTGAGCAATTTTCTGTTCCTTGGGGACAACCTGGGCGTGGGAAAATTAAGCTATCCTCCAGGTTATTGGTGACCTCCTGTCAGAAACAGCAGAGACAGTTATAGCCCAGTTGCAATTCTGAACATGAAATGTTAAGTATGTTATAAATTACGTACACCTACCAACTGAACACACCAATAACTGTATATATAGATGGAGAGCGCATCAACCGCAAAACTTGAAGCACCCGGAAGTCTAGTTGCCCCCTGATGGCTGGCTGCAGTACAATATATAATCCCACCCATTCCCATGTATCTCTATGGCCAAGTAGCCCATTTTCCATGTAACTTTTCACCTTTAAAATTATCGTGTCATCTAGGGCATTTTATTAAAAAACAAAAAAAAACAAAACCAGAACTTTCCCAGCTGAGGACCTATTTTTTAAAATGTTATTTTAATATATAAAAATGGGCGTGGTTGACCCATGATTGACAGCTGTTGCTGCAGATAGCACTTACCAGCCACCAAATTTTAACAGTAATGTGTTGTTTGTTGGCTTCAACTTAACTTTAACAGTCTATTATTTGCGAAGTTCTTAGCAGTTATTTTGCTACGCCTAATACTTGCATGCTAACATTCGCTTGTTACCCCTGTATTTAGCACTTACACTAGTGTGGAAATTATTATCATAAAGAATATAGTATTCTAGTATACACAATATTAACCTGAGAGTTTAATGCTTATGACTGACTTATGAAAGAAGGGTGGTTTGCAACATCTTAATGGTAGCCCAGAAGGCCAAAACATTCCAGGCAGAGAAAGGGGGAAAGAGAGTAGAAAAACAGACAAGATTTAGTGCTGGAATGTTTTGCATGAATAGTTTTTTTTATAACCAGATGAGCAAGGAATTCCACCAATATGAACAGGACCGAGGCCTCTTGCATTAATTAATATGACGCAGGTAGGGGAGGCCTCTAGGTGATTCTAGCAACTTAAGATTAGATGTTTTGGTGGGGACAGTCAGACTTGATCTAATCTCACGGGAAAACGGTCTCCTCTCTGCAGCGGATCTCCTTCACACTGCTCAGCACTTATACTTTGGGGCAATTGTCTCTTGTATACTTTGCTGGTATTGTGAATAAAGTCTTCGTCAACAATTCTACTTCAACAGTGAGTTCTTGGTTTGGACCAAGTGTATTGGGTGGGTCAGAATATTGATTTGTGGGTTTTGCAAGCATCAAGGTGGTTTTCCACAACACTAGCTAGCCATATGTTAATCTAGATAACGGACGTACAGGTAACGTTGTTTACCTTACCTAGTCATCCTCAGTGCTCCATCATTTGTTAAAGCAGACATTTAAGGGAGCTTCGTTTTTCCAAGTCTGCCAACTACTTGTTCATCAAAAAATATGATACCATGAGAACATTTGGAGGGGTGTTAAAATCATAAACTGTATATTACATTAATCAGACGCTTTTATCCAAAGTCAACTATCAATTGTTCAGGGCCAGTCTCCCCTAGAGCAACTTAGGGTTAAGTGCCTTGCTCAATGTCACAACGGTGGCAGCTGAGATTCGAACCCACAACTTTTCAGGCTACTTGCACGCTAGCCAGGTTCCTTAACCACTACACTACCAACAGTTAATGCTAAGAACAGTTAAAACAAAACTAGCTCGTAATCTTAGCATTACCTTTTCCTCCGATTTCACTGGAGTATTTTCATGCAGCCGACATGAGTCTTTGACATGTCACCGATTTTTTTTCTTGTAATTTAGCAAAAAGACCTAGTCCTATTCTGTTGATGCACACTTCTACATTTCACGAAGACATTTTCAAAAACTTAAGATCAGTTTCATTTTCAAAAACTTAAGATACATACATACATACATGTCCACAAGTCAACAAATTTTCAACATTAAAGAAGTGCTGATGACAAGCGACTGCAACATTTAATTTTACTTTTAATTGTGAGATAAGAATTCATTCATACTCAAAGTAAGTAGGTAAGTAGTAAGGTTGGTGGTCTATACAGGGAAAGTGAAAATATTTCAACTGAGTTGAGGGACATACATGTGGAGTGGCTTCACTGCTGCAAGTTACGAGAGGCTACATAATCTAGAAACATTAACAACGCAAGTATACATACATTGACAGTCTCAGGTGGCATACAATCCACAGTGTGAGTTCAGTAATATTAACCAGTGGCCAGTGAAAATACAGCGGCATATGCACTGTCCATGACAGGTTGAAATAGTGACATTCTCTGTCCAAGCATGGGTTTAGTCACACTGGTTTATTGTAAATTTTTGTCAATATGGACACTCCTTACAGTCCAAGGTTGTTTGTGCCACAGTGGATGACATTCAAACATATCAGTTGAATATGGACATTCAAACATATCAGTTGAGGACAAAAAGAAAGGCATCCCACTTCAGTCCATCACAGCCTAACAATTTCATCTAGGTGGTCAGGTCAGTGGCAGGTTCACAGCAAAAAAATTGTACTGCACTATTGATGATGGTATGTGCCATTTGTCTGCTGGACACTTGCCAACAGTTCCTATGAAATTCATCTTGTCATGTCAGACTGCTACTTGTGATTGATAAAGCCAGACTAAACCACTGCTGCTCCAGGTGAAAGTTGTGGTGAAAGTCACTGGTGCTGGATATGAGGAAAAACAAACCATCCAGACAAATAGCATTAAGTAACAACCACATAATATAGCAAATTTACAGTCCTGCAAAACTTGCAACTAATCACACACATTGCATGATCAAATACATTAATAATGCAACTTAATCAAATATGCTTCTCATTTGAGACATAGCCTACCTAGTTACTACTGTACTGCCATAGGATGCTATTGTCTACAAATACTGTCTGGGGAAGATTTATGTAACACAATAAAATGCAACTTTCGTCTAATACACTAAAACAGGTAACTACGTGTGTAAATCTCAGTGAGGGCATATCTTAAGTGAGCGAGGGATGATGGTTTAATTCAGGATTCTCCAACAGGTAGCTCGGGAGCAACCAGTAGCTCCTAGCCTGCTTAAGAGTAGCTCTCCAGAGGGTCCATGTAAATGTAAAATCTCATAACATACACAAAAAGTAAACCTGGTAAAAATGTATGTGAAATCGAATTCAAAAACATCCTGCCCTGTCTGATACAAAATGATTTTCTGATGTTAATGTATTATATACCAGATTTGGCTGTAGCTATGGAAAATAAAGAGGCCAATAAAGATCAGGAAATATATTCCCAGAAATTTAGATGAGACTTTAGAAGAGCACTCTGCGCTGTTATTGTGACTTGCTATCATGCATCAAGTTAGCACTTCGAGTTAGAACATTTTCTTGATAACTTTAGCCAGACAGTTATCATGTTCCTGCAGTTTATTTCTATGCTGGTATTTTTATTTATCAGACTGACGTGACATTGTCACTATTCAAAATTATTACCTGTCTAATGTGTATTTTATATACAAACATACAAAAGCTTCACAGTTAGTACAACACACTTACCTGACACATTCCATTCACAGTCCATTCTTGGTCCGAACCGAAGTTGACCCGAGGTAATCAAAAGCGAGCTACAGGGGAAGGGGCGGGTCTGAACAGTAAGTGAGCATATCTGACAGTGACTGTCCTCCTTACTGCGCATACTCAAAGTGCTACATAGCAGGAAGAAAGTTGTTCCAGTTGCAGATTTTAAGATTTCAATGGCTTCAATTCCATAGAACGACATGAATTCAGATGTGCTGTCCATTTATATATACAGTCATTTGAAAACACTAATATACACACTAATAACACAAGTTGACATACACATGCTCTCACTTAATCATAATTTAGCCAAAAGCAGCAACAACAAAACTGCATAGACTGCAAAACTGCATAGACTGCATAAAGTCTATTGTTGCAGGTTATTGTTAAAAACCTTTCAAATACAATACTTTTTGATTTGGGACAGAAGAGATCACCAGCACTAAGGATGAATCAGGACTTGAACCCTGAAGGCCTCTGCACATCAGTTCTGACAGCACTGCATAGTACTGGCAAGTTCAATGATTTTTTTGCCTCTGCACACCGGCAGCGCACTGCCGCTAGCGAACATAGTATAGTGACCTGTGGTATCACCAATGGATTTTATCGAACGGCTTTGACAAAATAGACTTGTATTGTATTGTATTCAATACGCTGTATTGAAAACAATGGAATTGAATGTTGGAAACGCAGTTCTCTGCATTGTATGCGGAGGCCTTGAATCTACCAAGATGAACAGATTCTCATCAAGATGTTGACCTCTTGAGAAGTCCCAGTTCATAAGGAATTTAACTGAAGTTCTCCCTGGGCCCTGTTTTGAGATCTCAATTCAAAATGAAAAAAAAAAAAAACAGTTCAGTGACAAATTAGACCACTAAAACTACAACTGCAAAACTAAACCTGCAACTACAAAATGGCTGTACAATAAGGGTATAGTATTGAACTGTGCCACTGGACTCTCAATTTCATGCACTGTATGCTGTCTATAACAGTAATTTACTGTACAATTTTCCTACTTCAGATCTGAGTTCTGAAACAAATATATGAGTCTCGAACCGTGCGTTTGTTTAATCTCCACTTCACACTATACCAGATAGGCAACAGCCACCACAACTTCTCTGCAGATCTGACTAATAGTCATTATGTCCATGCACTACTGGTCAGTTGACTTGCATTCAGCCATCAAAGTTATCAAAGTTGTTCTTACTCTTGCTTGGGTCTTGACTGATAACTCACTCTTTTCATACTGAAAGCACCTCGTTCTGCATTTGAGCTAGTCCAAAAACACAACCTACAAGAATATACCTGTCTGTTTACCTTAACAACTGAAGCAAATTCAGATATTACTGACACAAAAAGTGTTTCTGAAAATATTACACAACCTGTAGAAACGATTTGTTTGCAATCACATTTGAAAAAGCCTATTTAAATTTGGCAGAAAATGATTTTGCCTAGAAGAGATTTGGGCCTACTAGTACAAGATACAAAGGCACAAAGAAGTTGGTCTTATGCCTATGTTTTTGTGTATATATGTTGATGTCTAAGTAAACATGCAGTATTATACATATCAGGGAGACTAACCACCAGGTGAATCTCCTCATTTGGAGTGAGTCTCTTTAACAGCTCACAGCCCAGCTGGTAGCAGAGAATGCTTGACTGACACAGGTTGCACTCCAGCTCCCTCTCCTCCTTTTGGCAGGTATGTGAGCCTCCCCAAGGCGCCTGGAAGATGTTGTTGATTATGTCCACAATGTCCCTGCCCACACTGCTCTCCAAACCCAACATCACACCATCATCCTGGAGCTCCATCTACAGGACATAGGATTTAGTTTCTACAAATGCATTTACTTCACTTCATAAGCATGCTCATGTTTGTGTGCTGTGGTGAGTGTTACCATTTACATATTTTTGTATAATTTGTTGCTCTGACAGTGTGCAATTGTGTGAATGAGGGAAGCATGGACTGTGAGAGAGAGACAGAAAAAGGTGGACACCTGTTTAAGGAGGAGATCAAACATAAGGATGAAGCAGCCCAAATTCATGTCATCATCCTCATTGTCCAAGTCCAAAGCACAGTTGCCAGAGGCATGGCCCAGATTCTGGAAGGGGCTACAATGTAGTGGACTTCGAAACGGGCTTGGGAATGGACTAAATGTGCTTTGCTGCCCCCTGCGTCCTGGGTCTGACACTACACTCACCTAGTACACATATAGCAAAACACAAAAAGTAAAAATAACATAATAGAGCAACAGAAACAGGTGAGATTTCATAAATCTTTAGTTTGAATTCATCACAAACCTACTTCATCATCTAGTTCAGGAGATCTCCTCCCTTAACATTAGCACTTGATTTCAAGCGCCCTCCAAAAGAATACACCCTTTGATGATGAAGTGATAAGTGCTAAGGGTAGAAATGGGACACTACTTCATGCAAATTTGCCTAACTGACATGTTCACCTATGTAACACACAGTGGCATCATGTGGGCCACCAATAGAAGATTTAACTGTTTGATAATACCGGCACATATCCACAGGATTAATACTCAGATTTCTGAGACATCCTGAAAAATGGCACATCCTGAAAATTACAATACTTTTTCTCATGTGAACACATGCATACGCAAAACATTCTCTGCAGATATTTTTATGTCTATTTTGAGCAATTTTCTAATGTTCATGTTTCAACTTCTGAGAATGCTGTTAGTGACAGGGCCTTGGCTATAACAGAAATCCATATTTGCTCTCCATAATGCAAGTCAGCCTGTAAGCGCACATTTTCAATGAATGAAATTTAGAATTATTAATTTGGAATGATTAAATGATTTGTTTATTTCTGTTCAGTTTATTTCTACAGTGCTACATCCAGCCAGAATGGATTCAACATATTTTCATAATAGCGAAGACACTCTGGCATGGATCTGGCCCAAATGCACCATGCAGTTTGGCCCAGGTCCGCAATTCAGATCTGGTCCAGGGTCCAAATGGACATCGGCCCAAAAGTGGGTTGGATCAGCAAAGCAGCTCTATTAAAACTAATTCCATGTAAGTGCTTGAAAACTGACCTGGGTCAAAGCTGTAAACCAACACAAATATGACACAGCTCGGTGTTAGAATGTTTAAGCAGATAACCCCCATCTGACATGGATGTGGCCCGAAAAGGCTTTTATGTGGATCCAGGCCAAAGGTGATTCCTTGGAATTTAATGAAAAAAACTGACTATATTTTTTCAGTATTTAAAAATATATGTATGTTTGGTGTCAAGTGACTTTGGTTGCCTAGTAGCTATAATTTCAAGACTTTGCACAATTGTATTCTATTAGGAACAGAATGCTAGAGAAATTTTGAGATGTTATTTTGCCTTGCCTCAAAAGCGGTAAGATCTTAAATTTGGCCTAAACAGCGTTTTTTTACATACAAATTACAATAATAATTGTATTACCCTCTTGGAAGGCCAGCATAAATTGCAAAGCTGATTCTTCCCGTTATTAGAAATATTGTAAACAACTTTAGATACAATATTACAAGTTGTCTTCCATACTCTCAGGACATGTTTGAAGTTTGAAGAAGGAAAAAATGTTGATGAGCCAAAATGGTAAATTTGGCTTCAGTTAAGACATTTTTGAAAGATTTTTGAAATTTCTCTGGGTATTTTGGAGAGAATAGCACCATAGCATGACTGAACTCACTGATTCCATATATGGTAGTATAAGGGCAAAACTGTTTCAGAATAGCCTAAAAGTTATTCGGTCTCTCAAAACCTCTTTTGTCATCTTCAGACAAAAACTCATATCCAAAACTTCAGTCTAAAACTCATGTCAAAACATTTGACATTTGGTTGCAGAGACAAAGAGCTCAATGGGATTAAATTCAGACTAGCACTGTAGGAAGATGATAATCAAGGAGAAGTGCATAAGAAGGCATGCCCAGGCTATCAGATTGTAAAGTCAAGTCTCAAATAAACAAAAAAGCTCAACTCATGTCTCGGAAAAATCTCTGTGCTCTGTCTTCCATGACCTATGATGAAGCAAGCTGTGACCATTAGTTAGCATGACTGTTATTGTTTCTAATGTGATTGTGATGTTTAATGATGAGAGTCTAGTCTGCTAAGCGGTTTCAGACAGCAGCTTAACACAACTTTTGAAGTCTGTCAAAACAGTAGTTTCTCAAATTTGGTGCAAATGCAAATTTATGTTCAAAACTCCCAAACAGCATAAATGAAGTTTGTGATACAACTCTAACTTTATCTCTACTAATATTAAAACATTTTTTTGAAGTAGGTCCCATGGACTGGAAGTAGAAATACATGGATTAGGCTCCCTATAACTCAAGAACCATAGTGTCCCAGCCAATTCAATTTTAGTGGTCCAAAGGTCTCAACAGGCCACATCAAACAAACCCTCAAATACCCATGAGAATTTATTTATTTATTGAAGCGCATAAGCTATTTTGATCCCCCCCCCCCACACACACACCCTAGACTTTGTATGTAAGACACATAAACAAGCTCATAACCACTTATTTGACTTATTTGTTGTGTAGCGCCACATAGTGAGAGACAAAACTCAAAAAAAATGCAAAGACAAGGCACTTTAATTGCCAATGTATTGTGATGAGAACATATAAATTACATGAAATTTGACATGTAAAATCATTATGATAATGTACAAGTATGTGTCAAGTTTGTAACAATCCATTCAAGGAGGCTTTCGCAATTCACAGCTGAGACAATTTGTTTTAGTCTTGGTGCGCTGTGCATGTGGATAAAGTGGTGCATGAGCAGGTTTATGTAAGAAGATGTTTGTGCATTTTTAAATTCTAAACTTCTGCACTGAATTACTGTATTTGGGAAATTTTCTGCCCCATCCAGTCACTGATACCTGCATAACCATAGCAGCAGCCCTGATTAAATGCTATATTAGACGAAACATACATACACACACACATACATACACACAGACATACATACACACACCTCGAACACACAGCCTCGAAATTTCAAGTCCAAACTGGCCCACTTCCGCCACCACCACTCTCACTGCAGTAATGCCCTTTTTTATCTGGCTATTTAAGTTCCTCTTGCCCTCTTTCTGCATTCCATCATCATCAACGTGTAATAGAATTATATAATCGTGACTGACATTTAAGAGAATATACAATAATTGTCTAATTATTTTTCCAAACCAACCAGCCCAAAAGAGAGATGAAATTAATCTTCCTGATAGGAATGCTTCCAACAAGAATCCTCCTGACATTCCCAATTAGCCATGTCTGCCTGCACATACACACACACACCCACACACAAAATAAATAAAAAATATGCACGCAAATACAAAATTGGGATTCCACTTACCCGCCGAGGCTCATTTTCTGAAAGATCATTTGCATGTGCCTTCCTTTGATTAGTCAGCTCTTTCAAAGAGTTTACACCATCAGAGAACATGCCTGTCAGTAGGTGCAGGGGCACCACAATGTCCAGTTCAGACAAGACCTGCGTGCACACATACACACACACAGCCAAACACTGAACACTGCTAATTTCATCAGGAAAAAATTGATGCAGGTCAAGTAAGGAATAGAGCAAATAGGACCCCAAAGTGGAGAAACCTCTGACTGTTAAACAATGGCTGGGCATTGGCAATGAAGATTAACCATGTTGTTAGTGATTTTAATAATACAAAGTTGAATTGCATTAAAAAACTATATTTCAAAATAAAAAAAAAACACTAAAACTAGCTATAATGTTATAAAGATCTACACAAAATTTGGTATTTGGTTTTGACATCATTGTAGAGATACTGTGACTGACATACTGTAAGGTGGCCTCACATGCTTCTGCATTACCAATGGGCCTGTTCATGGCAGGCACTTTGTCAAATATTCTTTTTTGGCATAGGGGCAACTAAAGACATTGGCCTGGTCATTGTAGTGTGAGCAACAGCAATTGAAACTGAGATTATGATACACAAGTATTGTTATCTACACAATGATTTAAAAACCAAAGACCAAAATTCCTTTTCTTGAGACATGTATGACATTATAAACACTTACAGCTTACTAAACCTACATTTTTTATTATTGAATTCACAAATGTTTCATTGTTAAAATCACCCCTGACATGGTTAACCTCCATGTTAAGGATGGTATAATATTTACGAAAAATACAGAGCTGGAACAGAGCATATGGTTGCATTTAACCTGCAACTATTTCACAAAAATAACCCCAGTTTCACAAATTTATCCATCTTTACCTGGACCTAGCAGCCTAGCAACATAGCAACATAACATATGATTACCCTAGCAACCACTTAACTTACTGTAGGAACCACCACAATTACCCTAGCAAGAGCCTAGCAACCACCTCAAGTACCCTAGCAAAAACCACATCATCCACTTTCTTAATGACAACTCAGCAACCAACATGATTTCCCTAGCAACCAGTATAGCAACCACTTCAGTTAATATAGCAACCACCATAAATATCCTAGCAACCATCTAAAATACCCTAGCACCACCCTAGCTACCACTACCATAATCCATCTTTTTGCTACAAATGATCCATTCTCTGATGATTATTAATCTTCTTTTAACACTTTGTGTGTTTACTGTATCGTTGACCATTTAACACAGAAACATGAATTCAAACTGCACTGCGTAGTTGTTAAATGTGCAATTCTCATTGTAGAGCCATAGACAATATGTCTTATGTGGACGCCAGACTTAGGAGTGTATTTCAGTACACAAGTAGCAATTTAAAGCTATAGCACCTCACTAATTTGCACACATTTTAGATGCTCCTTGAGCATCGATCCAAGACAAGAAATATCAGTTTCATAGGTTTCTCATCATGAAAACCTGTCTTTGTCCTCTGAAAGTGTCCCGATTTCAGTGTCAGATTTTCACAGCTGACATTTTCCTCTGTCTATGCAAATAAAATCTAAATCCAAATGTGTACTCACATGAAGCCATAGTAGAGCCTGTTCTTGTACAGATGCAGGATAACCAGAGAACCTGCAACTAATGAAGCCAAACATTTCCTCCATGGAAAATGGCAGGGGGCACAACTCTGTATCAAACATCTTACTGCAAAATACAGAGAAATAATAGTGGTATTGTAAATCACAACATTCAACTTTTTCATGCAATATAAATATTGTTGACTATCCCAACCACATTTATGTAGTCACCGCAACTTTTATAGCCATGATAGAACATTTTGTGAATCTGAGATTGACAGAGCTTAAAAGAAAATGACACGAGAATCTGGAATCAGGACACATTTTAGTAACAATCAATGTAATTGATAACCACCAGGGTTGAGTTCAAGATGTACAAAACATAGCAACACGGTTATTTTAACAGAAACAGAGGTGCACTGAACACTCTGTTGCTCACGCAGGCATAGCTGATAGGGTCGTCGCTTGCTATATGTTTTGTGTTTTTATCTAAGCCTGATTAAATACATTATAATATGATGATGATTAATATTCCTTTCTTTCCAACTTTTCACTCATTTAACTGTAGGTGGATAGTCTGGTCATTGTCTTATAATACAGCAGATTTTGGATGCACATCAATGCTGATAGGATGACTCCACTGACACATCCACCAAACGACAGAAAATTACTTCAGAAGCCTGTTGCACCGTTGCAGCCAAACACCTTGTTCAATCAGGAAACTGTAGCAAACTGTAACAAAACAGTGCGACGTTGAATTTGCATAAAAGCATAACATACATTGCATTGACCAGAAATTAAATGAAATTAAACTGTCCATTGATCCTTCTTTTTTCATGAGTCTCAGCAATCTTCTACTGTAGGTTAACCTTGACCAGCGCCCGATCCAATGTCTCTCTCTCTAGTATAGTCCCTGTCCAGAAATTGTCTGTACACTTGTAAAACTAGACATGATCCACACTGCACATCCTTCTCATCCTTAAGAATTGGCTGTATGGAAAGTCCTTGCTTTAAAAAGGTAGTATGGAAGATGGTAGCATACAGGATACTGTTTTTGTCTGTAGGTTTGACATAAAGAGATGCATGCATCCATTTGGTAACACTTTATTTTATGTTGTCACTGAGCAGTAATTGTGTACCTACAAATCATTGTTACAGTGTAATATGAAGTGCCAACAAAAGGGTGTCCTGAACACTGATTCACCCACTCCTGCTTTACAATGCTTTGGTCTCAGTGCAGCCCATTGCCTCCCTCAAAGAATTAAGCACTTTGGCAAAATAACAAGCACTTCATATTACACTCTAACAACGGTATGTAGGTGCATAACAATATATCATGTAAGTACAACACTAGTACATGATATAACATATTGCTACACAGGTTGTACCACTGCACTTAATTAGGTAGATAAACTGTAAGAGCAACACTGTAAAATAAAGTGTTCCCTACTTTTTTATATATAATGATCCATATATTCCATACTGATAAATGTAATGGTACTATACAGACTGTTGACAACAAGAGAGATCTTTCTTCCAACAAGAGATCTGGGGCAAAAGCAGCACCAACCCTGACTCCCATCTTTTGTAGATAGAAATCCTGACCAAATAGAAAGAAGTCTTTGCTCAAGACCATGTGAGTCAGATCCAAAATGAATTGAGTTGGAGGGGACCTATCTCTAAGTCTATCCAGAAAATGTGACATCAGGCCACTATGATATGAAATGTTGGTGTTAAGGCATACAACATCCATGACAGCAAGCAATTTGTAATTTCCAGCTGCTGTCATGATGTTGAGAAAACTGACTTGGTCGGTTTATATGATCGTATTTGGAGAGGGGCTCTGTCAAAGAATTATTGCTGGAAAAGCCAAACATCACTGGAATGGTCGCATGTTCACAAATTCCTTTCCAAATCTGTGATGTATCCAGTGCTTTACGTGGAAAGAAATAAGTGCTGGTACTCCCCTTATTCGACTGTTGCCAGGTAAATTAGGCAGTGGGTTACAGCAGATCATTAAGTGATAAAAAGTACCAGTACATTAGAGGCTAAAATTGAGAAGTGCCGATGCTCTGTACTGCCGGTGCATACCGGCCCATTTAAAGCACTGGGTGTATCCAGCAGAAAGAACCAAATTCAAGAATGTATCATTCTCCCAATTGAACTTACTTGTTGGATTATTAGGAAGCTTGTTATATGCCGTTGTATTTGCCAATTGTCTCAAAATCTCTGTCTCAAAGTCAACTCGCTATCCCCTTTGTCTGCACCCTTGAAGATTATGTTTGCATCTTTATGTTCAAGAGACACGCTTTCCTGTGTGTCCAAATTGCAGTAATGTTTCATGCTTGTGTTAGTTTGCCCTTTTTTGGAGCACTTCTATTCAAAAAATGTGCTCGACTGTTTGCCTGTTTGCCTACAAGAAGCTCTATCTCCACCGGGCTCGTCCATATGCAGAATTTAGGAGTCTTCTTTGGCTGGCTGTGGCAGAGATGGAGTGTAGTGAAACTGGAGCCAAGGCTGTGAAGGGGACGGTGAGACATGGAGGATCGTTCACCTATGGTTCGAGTGGGGGTCCTGTGCCTGCAGAGGGCTATGTTCCAATGGCCAGGTTTGGAGGAACGCGGCCCTTACTATCGATGATTTTGACTGTGTTTTGACATTCTTGATGTGTTCAGGAAGCTGGTTCCAAAGCTGAACTGCATAGCACCTGCTTTTTTGACAGCAGGTTTTACCAGCAAATTTTCTTCTGTGACTTGAGAGACCTAAATGGTGTGTATTACTGAAACATGTCAGATAGGTAATTAGGTCCTGTCCCATTTAGCAATTTAAACACAAGCAGCAATGCTTTAAAGTAAATTCAATGCAGGGACTTTGGAATTGGAGTGATGTAGTCAGTTCTTTCTGTTTTTGTAAGAACCCTAGCAGCTGTATTTTGGACCAGTTGAAGATATTTGATGGTTTGATGGCTTTTTAGGAAGACCTGTGAACAGACCATTGCAATAATCAATGCTACTGGAGATAAAGGCATGGATACGTTTTATAAATCCTTTTTTGACATTAGTGATTGCTTTCATGCAAAAGTTTAGATCACTGTCGATGACGACCCCATCTCTTTTGCTTTTAGCCCATTTGTGTTGAGGACAGTGGCAATCCTGAGTCTCCTCCTTTCTTCCATATAATTACTTCAGTTTTGTCTGTGTTAAGCTGAAGGAAATTGTGTGATATTTAGTTGTTGATTTGGTCCATACACTGATAAAGACATTCAAGGGGGGTATAGTCATTACATGACAAAGCAAAGAAAATGTGGGTGTCATCAGCATAGCTATGATAAGAGATTGAGTTGTTTGTGATAATTTGTCCAAGTGGGTGCATATAAAGGTTGAAAAGTCATGGTCCAAGGATTGACCTCTGGGGAACACCACAGATCAAGGACATGTGAGCTTCTGTTTTGTAAGTATGATTTTAACCACTTGATAACAACACTGATGAGCCCAACCCACTGTTCAAGTAGATGTAGTAGTGTCTTGTGATCAACAGTGTCAAAAGCAGCACTGAGGTCCAATAACACCAGTACAGATACTTTGCCATCATTATCAGTATTAAGACGTATGTCATTTACAACTTTTTTAAGAGCTGTTTTAGTGCTGTGATTGGCACGGAAACCTGACTGTAAACAGTAAAGATGACTTTATAATCTGGAGCACATCAGCTGCTACAAGGTGTTGAACAGATTTTAAAAAGCAAAATATCCAATTCGGATGCCAGATGTGGCAGAATTGAGATTTTGTACTGTTTTCTCACGTGCTTCATAGTCAATAAAGCTGAATGTTGACACAAAGTTTAGTTCCCCTCTCTGTGAGGACATTGGTTCCAGGTGTTGAGCTATCTGCAACTGTGAAGCTATCTTCAGTGTTATTTTATAAAATGTACCTCTGAAAAAAAGATGCAAACTCATTGCATTTATCAACACAGAGAAGATCAGGTGCTAACTCTGCTAACTGGGATTTGTTAACTTCACAACAGTGGAAAATATTGGAAAAAAAGTTAAAAATTCATATTTATATTTGCTAAGCATCTCTTTATGGATTTGGTAATCGATGTGGAGATTAGATTTGTGCCATTTTCTTTCAGACTTCCTACACTCTCTATTTAGCAGTTCAACCGCTGGATTTTTTTTCTTCTTGTCTGTGATTCTTTTAATGGAGCAAAATGATCCATAATTGTTCTTGGCTGAAGATGATAGCCTATCCCATTCGCAATGATTGATTTACACCAGATTTCTTCATTAATGGTTATGATTCTTTATGGGTTATGGCAATCGTTATGATTGTGTCATTAAGTGTCAATGTAGAATTACTATGACGATGTAAACCTGCATGCCCAAATTTTTGTGTTTTGTGGGAAAGGCAACACACACAGACACACACACACAATAGCTAAGTGACTTGTAGCAGCTCAGACTGTGAATATTGTTTTGTTCGAGTGTCTAAGCAGAATTAATATTACAAAGACTTAGAGTATTTCAAGAACACCAGGAGAAAGGTTTGGGGAAAACTTGAAAAACGGACTATTTTCTTTGTATATTTGACATGCATAACTCATAGGGTAAAGCACATGAGAGTTTTCACTAATGTTCTACATGCACAGCTAGGCTAGCTGGAATCGGATACAGTTCTGGTTTAAAAGGGATGGAGAGGAGTTTAGAAGTTTATTCATTTTCTTTGGAGAGCAGGCATTGCACTGTGCATTGCACTGCTAATTGGGGATTCCACCATTAAAAAGGTGCATTCACTCACTGTCTGCCTGGCATAACTGTCCCAGTACTGCACTTGAAGGGGAGGTGGTAGCCAACATATTTAAAGCTTATCTTTTGAATACTTATACGGACTTATTAAGTGTTCTCCCAACATTTTACATTTTACTTCCAAGGCAGTCAGCAAAAGTTTTCCTTAATGAATTCAGTGAACCGCTATCATCCATTTGTCTGGAGTGTTACTGTGTTGTTATTTCAGGGGATTTTAATTTGTACATAGATAATCATGAAAATACCTATGCCAAGGAATCCACCCCCCCTCCACACACACACACACACCCACACACACACAAGACTGATAATATTAGACGCAATATATCATCCTATCATCCCATTTGCAAGTAGCTCAGCACTTGGAATTACCACCTACAAAGAGAGGAGATCTGGACACAATGACAGAATTTTGTCCTATTGACTATGAAACTCTCAGGAAGACCATACGTAATCTCAGCTCCTCCCAATATGAACTGGACACTCTGCCCACCAATTTCTTCAAAACTGTCTTCCACTCTATAGAAATTGAAGTTGTATTCCCGTAGTTGTATAGCCCGTAAAAACGTCGTGAAGCCTTTATTAAAAAAAAACTTTGATTCTTCAAAGCTAAACAACTACAGTCCAATATCCAATTTAGCTTTTATTGGAAAAATTATTGAAAATTATTTTATTATTAAGTTATTGTTTTCAATCAACTGGTGGCTTTCTTAAATTCAAATAACTGGCTTAGCAACTCTGACAACCAGTCAGGTTTTCAGTCAAATCACAGCACTGAAACTACTCTTATTAAAGTTGTAAACATTTGTCTAAACACTGATGCTGGAAAATCATCTATCCTGGTATTACTGGACCTCAGTGCAGCTTTTGATACTGACTATGACATTGACCACGATATACTGTTACATCAACTGGAATATTGGGTTGGTTTCTCAGGGGTGGTGATTAATTGGCTGGGATTCAATTTGCAAGACAGGAGCTTCTGTGTTTCTAGTTCCCCAGTGGTCAATCCTTACTGTTCAATCTATATATGCTGCCCCTTGGACAAATTCTGCAGTCCAACTATGGAACTCCCTGAGAACATCAAAAGTCATGATTTCATGATGCCCCTCCATTACATGATATTCTCATGTTCTTATCTTCTGTGATTTTATTTACCTTTCTGATACCTCTCTTATATTTGTCTGGTTGTCTCACTTGTTGCCTTTTTATATACGGAATCTCTTGGTTTTCTCATTTGCTGTTTTTTCTGCTCTTTACTTTGTTTTTTTTAATCACTTTCAAGCACTGTAAGTTGCCGCTGTGTATGAACTGTATGCACTATACAAATAAATTGTCTTGCCTTGCCTTGCCTTTGGCTTTTTGAGTTTCTAGATGGACCCTTCAAACTGGCAAAATGTCATCAAAATCTGTGATGTAGCATGTATCTGTCTGGTCCTCTCATGGACAGGCACGTAGCAGCACTCAGCTTCACTTGTGCTTAGCAACACCCCTTAGCTGTGCAATATTCACAGTATAGAATGGCCTCTAAGGGCCCTTTGACAGGCACACAACCTTACTTGGCTTATACCATTCATTTTAACAAGATTTTTTATTTGCGCAAATCTGGTAGAGATGGGTTACCTGAGAACTTCACGAAATTCCTTTAACTGGTGGTCAGGGACCTCAGTACGAATGGCCTCCAACCACTCTGGCATGAAGCACTCCCACAATGGCTGGCTGATGACATTATATGGAATCAAACATAGGATGCGGTTCAGTCCCTCTTTTAGCTGGGTCACTGTACTGCATGACTTGTCCCAGTAGCCACCTACCTGCCCTCACATGAGGTAAAATAGAGCAGAGAGAACATTTAACACATCTACTCAATTATATCAGTGACTTCATTTACAAGCACATGGAGAAGATAACAGAAGAGGCATATCTCAGCTACGAAATAGGACAACATGCTGAAATTTTCGTATCATAGTCATAATAAATGAGGTATTGAACTATGAAAATGAACTAAATGAACTATTAGACAAAAAAAAAGATTTTTTGTGTTGATTTGACAGCTAATAAGACTTTTTCAATTTAGGCCCTGAAAAACATTTATTTAAATGTTTAAAGAAAAAAGGAACAGTAAGACCCTGGCCTAAAAATACTGGTGTCTTTACCCTGGCAAATTCCACTGGTTTAGGAAGCAGGCACATGACCATGACATCAAAACGCACATCACACACGGTCTTCAACCACTTGGTGACAAACTGTGGCTTGAGCTTCTCCACAAGACTGCCCACTTCATCATCCATCATATAAGCTGTGGAATGAAACCACTGAAACACCATGCTGACCAGCCGTGCCAAACTTTCTGTTGGGGTGTTCTCACTGGGTGTGCACAAGCTCACCTGATTTGAGTAAACACAGAAAACATATTAGCCTATGTCGATAAACATATCTAGATGTGAGGTGCAATGAGACATGGATATTACAGAAATTAAAATAATAAGTAAATCAAATTCATATCAGTCATGCAACAGATATCTCATTTGAAACAGCATGACAACAAAATAACACACACAAATGCACAATTCAGACTTAACTTTTTAAAAAAATTCCCACTTAACTTATCTTTATAATTATGCAATTACGGATGTGACATTAGCACTTTTATTGATGGGCAAAATCCCCCACTTTAGCAGGCATAGTAGTATTTCATTATTTTGTTTATTTTATTGTGCAACCTCTAGAGCTGAATCAGAGCACGTGAGCGGAGCTGAGCAGTGAGAAATCCAAGGGGGTAGAGAAACTACATTTTGTAGCAGACCACTCTACTTCATATCTAGCATGGTCTAATAATTAGCATTTTAGCCGATGGCACCAGGCTAGGCTAAAAGCTACGAGAAATGCCGCCGACTTTCTGTTGCATGGGAGGTAAATAACAGTACAGTAGACAGTAGACAGTAGACAATTAAGCCACACAGCTAACAAATCAAAGTTATCCAAGGACTGGAACTAAACATTTCTGGTCATATGTGGACACTTGTCAGAAACTTTAAAGAATAGGTTAGGCTGAAGACATTTATCCATGAACATGTGTGAACAGATGCCAACTAATTACTGATAGCCTAGATCGCTTCATTATTATCTTTATGAAGTTGACAGATCATTCATTTTTGAGGATTTGTTTGTACCTGAAGTGTTGCAATGACTCGTTGTTGGCAATGATTGTTTAATAATAAAAACAATAACTACAATTATAAGAATTATACTAACATATTTTTTAAATACAATTTTGTTAAGTCATTTTTTGTACTAAACCTACAATAGACATAGAATAGCCTACTTTTAAATAAGACAAGCTTGTAAAGTTGGTCAGGTCAATGATGACATAATTTAAGATGATTACTGATTGTTTGGTTGAGTGTATCTATTTGAATTTGATTCAGTTTATTTGAGTGAATGTTTTCACTATGAATATGACTGGTAGATTAAGTATTGTAGACATTGGCTATTTACTGTCCTTGCAATGGGCGTAGCAATAGCAAAGTAACCAAAGATTAGTTGACACAAACCAAATATCTGAGACTTCTGATTCTGTGGATACAAGACAGTCATGGATTTTGAGTGTGATAGAAATAATTACTACTGTTCTGTATTGCAATGCAATTGTAAAAATACCATCATTGTAAAATAACCAGCCAATGCAGTTTTAATAATTATGAAGGAAAAGGGAACATTTACTAAATTTCAATTTTAATATAAATCAATGACATGACAATAGAATTAAATATTAATAGTAGCAGCTTCAATGCAGATGATTCATTCAGATTCATTTCATGATGGTCACTGGGTCTGTAGGTGAAAAAATATAAGCATTAATGAGCAATTAACTTTAATAAAAATCACAAAACCTTTTCAGTTGAATTCAGTGAAATGTTATAGCTTCAAACAATCTATTCTTGGCTTATCACAACTATTTCAATAAGTAATATTCTTATAATTACTAAATAGTGCAATAAAACATACAGGTCATAAGAAACATTTTTACAGATGTCTGTGCCTATGTCCATTTACTGGCACCACTGTTTCATTCCAAAACGGCAATTCACTTCCGATGTTTTTGAGTGTAAGGCCATTGTATGTCATTCTAAGCCTAGATCCACACCAATGGACCCCCGTACTCTCTCTTCCCCACAAAGAATAGCTGCTGCCTATAATCCAGATAACTGGATGTGCTAAAATAGAAACAAGAAACGTACATCAAAATACATTTTTTGTCACTTTGTGTGTACACACACATTTAAGTTAATTATATGATGATTGTAGCATGAAAAAAACATATACCATCCAATACAACACAATTGATATTGAGTAAAAAAACAGTAAAAAGATAATAGCATTGTATGTGAAAATGATAGCTACCTGTGCCGCCATGGTATGCCATCATTGAGCTATAAGGAGAGATGAAGACAATGTAATGCAAAGTGCACAAATTGCATGTCATTTGTGCCATTTCACATGATATGTTATATTACTTAATATTACTAAATATATCTTCATGAATTAACTGGCAACTCCTCTTATCCTTTGTTGGGTTGATTATAGAGATATTATTTGACATTCCTTAATTTCAGGAAAAAATAAGGTATATATATACTCTCTTTTCACTGTAATTCACAGAATTGCGTGATCTCAACGCATAGTGGTGAAATAACGAAGAAAACCCTTAATTAAACGGCAGCAAAGTTTACTGGCTCATGATAATTAGTATAACTGGCCAAAATTAATGTCAGATTAAAAAATTAAAGTCTCACATGACTATGCTTTAAATGCTTTATGCTTCATTGACCATTTTACAGAGCTTCTCAGTCATACACATGCACTTCAAAGTGCAGAAACTACACATGCATGAAAACAATTCAGAAAGTGAAAATAATGCAAAAAATATAGCATCAAACGGAATCAGATTATACTTACAGATGCAATCACTTGCTTGCTGGGAACTCTCTGCAGGGTACATCTACCCATAGACAGTAAAAGAAGACAAGTTACCGCTTCTTGGGATGTTCCCTTATATCACAAAACATCAGCGAGCTGACTTTGAGCTTGCACCGTAGCCATGGTGTTCAACTGAAAACTTGTTCAACTGAACTTCAAGTTCACTTCATTGAACTTGTTCACTCTCCTATTGAGAACAGCGTTGTCCCACAGTCCACTTCTTTTACAATCTATGGAGAAATCCCACTTCTCGCTCAGATCACTGCTTCCTCTGCCCGCTCATTCGCTCAAATCCAGACCAGGCCACTCCTCTAAATACAACTCCCCGCTCAGACCAAATTCAGCCTGCTCAGCTCCGCACTCACGCTCTAAGTTGTGTGCTTCATTCCTATAGGAGCACGTGCTACCAGCAACAGATAACAACATAACGGCAATGTGCAGTGTTTTAATGCGGAAAAAACACATTGCTGAGCTTCACTCACATGCTCTGGGCTGAATACAAACAAGTGCTCAAAATTCATATAATGATTTATATCATAAAACATTGGCATTATTAACATGACATGGACTGGACAAGTCTTTATGGGTGATTACAGTTCAAACACAAAATAGAAAGCATTCGCTTTATACCAAGAAGAACAGCTGAATGAACACAGAGTTTGTAAGAGTTTGTACACAAGTTTGTAAGTTGTTTTTGGTTGTAATTATTTTAGGAAAACTGGTGTTACAGACGTGGCATATTTGCATTACAGATATGGCACATCTGAACCAAACTTTCAGAATCTATACCCACCAAGTCTAAGTGGTGTATTTTAACCTGAAACATTTGTTATGTTTAGTAGGATTTGAAATAGTAAGTTTAGTAGTCTTTCCGAGAGGAGCAAAACATAATATTGGGAGTTGTTATAGCATTGCAGTAACCCTTTGTAGGTTACACCCCCAAAAAGAGTAATAAACTGCTCTGAATTTCAAGCTCTAGCAAGCTCTAATAACACAAATCAATATATATTTTCAATCG
Source organism: Tenualosa thibaudeaui (assembly GCA_027481765.1). Lineage (NCBI taxonomy): Eukaryota > Metazoa > Chordata > Actinopteri > Clupeiformes > Clupeidae > Tenualosa > Tenualosa thibaudeaui. The sequence goes on from JAIFZK010000009.1 coordinate 414,635, forward strand.
ACCCCCCCATTTCAAATTTACACACCTATATCAAATGGTTGAGCTGTATGGAACCCCTAAAGGAACACAAGAAAACTTTAATGTTTACTTTAACTTTAATGTTAACTTTTAATGTTAACTTTAACATAAACTTTTAAGTGCGCACCAGAAACTTTCCAGTGTGCATCTGAACCTTTTAGGTGCAGACCATAAACTTTCAGGTGTGTAACTTTTCAGCAGTAGAATCTGATGGACTGATCTATATTGTGTAGGAAAGAGGACATCTTTCAAACCAAATCTCTTCTTGTTGAGTATGTGAATTAACAATTATTTCAAGTCCAAACAGACTGACAGCAAATCAGCTGTTTTTTCCACTCTCTAGCATCCCCTTGGGGCCACATTCATTGGTATATGTAGAAAACACTGTAAACATATAAAATAATCAGATATAAAACTTATAAAATTATATTTATGCTTATTTTGGCCAAACACCATATTACAAAACACCCTTCATTGCTTTTCACCAAATTTACTCTCTAAAATCTACTTTATGTTCCTAGTGCTAATGGCAATCCTATTGCAATCTGCTGGTCAAAATTTGAAATGTCAGTGGCTGAACATGTCTTTAATGTCTACATCTACATATGCAGGCTGTGCCACCTGTGCTTGGTGTGTGTTGAAGATTCTAAATCAAAATGTAATTATCTGTAAATGATAGACGTTACAGTAAACCAACTATTCTGTAATCGAATGCATTGAGCAACTATGAATCTGCAAGCAAATCTATGTTAGGAACAACCTGCATTGCCGCAACTACCGCAGTCAGAAACTTTAATCAAAAGACACAATTAATAATAAAACATAAACTCTAAACAGAATACACTGAGAAATTCAAAGGAAATATATAAAAAGAACACTAGTCTTGATCGCACACCTGTGTTTTTTTAGTCATAAAAGACGACACTGGTATAACGCCCCCTCCAAATTTCTGTTGGTCAACGATAGCCTGTTGCTGATGAGCTCGTGAATTCTTTGTGGTCACAAGGCACTTTGCTTCAGTTTCATTTTCACCAATAGAACATGTAAAAATATAAACACCCACCAGAAACCAGATGCCAAACTGGCTAAGCAGTCTCTGATCATGTTGGTCATCCTCCTTGTTGTCAAAGTCAGTGTTGTCAAGTGAATGATGGGAAGCTGACAGTCCCAATTGCCTGCGACGGTTCATCTCAAATTCTCTTTGCTCTGCATGAATTTCAGCTTCTTTCAGAAGACTACAGAAAAAGGGCAAATTCAGAGAGCCACAAGTAAACTTTTGGAGTGTCAACAGTCATTTTGCCCTAACAACAACAACAACAACAATAATGTGTACAGAATTATTTTGAAATCCTGACAGTGTGAGCACAACCACACAGTAATGGTGTTCCCATACCAGGAAATACAACACAGAGAATAAACATTTTTGACGACACAGCAGTTGTTTTGCTTTGGATTCAAACTAATAAAGTTCCACATCACATTTTTAATATCTGCCATGTAAGAGGGTTACAAGACCCTCTTCAGTTACTGTTCTCTGTGACATGTTAATTTGGAAGCCTTTAGTCTAGTGGTTATTTGTAGTTATTTAATGAGACACAAATGAACCCAAAGGTTTGGATTAAATCAACAGCAAGGAAGATTTTGTAACCTCAAATAATGTTTCCATATATATTTTTTTGGATATAATTTTAATTCACACACACACACACACACACACACACACACACACACACACACACACACACACACGCCTACCAAACAAACTAACATCTAACAAAACTATCATAAAAGTGTAACCGTTTATGAGGCAATAATTACAAAAAGAAACATGATGTAGTGATTTATTTTAATCCTGCTGTTTGCTTGTTTGAGCTAGTATCTAGTACCAAGGCTCTTGATACTTTGACGGCTTTGACAGCTGGGGTGAAAAGGCAGTCCAGGCAATGCATTGTGTTATTCATCAAGAGGTACTTGCCTCTAAATGTCTGTCCACAGAGCTTCTTGAAGTTTTAAATCAAGTAGTCAAAATAGTGAACTTCATTAAGGCCAATCAGACAAATTCACGACTATTTAGGGCTCTGTGTGATGAGATGGGTGTAGATCATGTTCATCTGCTCTTGCACTCTGAGGTTCATTAGCTGTCACAGGGTAAAGTGGTGAACAGAGTGTACAAGTTGAGGCATGAGGTTTATCTTTCTGACATCCTGGACCATTTCAATATGCTTAACCTGTCGATCCAAGGGCAAACTTGTGACATTTTTCAAGTCAATGATAAAATCATGGCTTTCAAAAATAAGCTCTTGGTCTGAACCAACAGAGTAAATAAGGGTGTGTTGTTCGGCTGTCTGTCTGTCACCTTACCTCACCTTACTGAAACACTGCGTTATTTTGAATCATAGTCTACTTCCCCTCAAAATCCCATCTCACAGAAAAAGCAATGGGTAAGAGATTTGTTTGCCAACCCAGAAACAAGCGATCTGCCACCTGTGGTGCTGGATAAACTTCTGGAGCTCTCATGCGATGCTGGTCTGCAGTGGAAATTCAGTAAACTTTCTGTCTGAATTCTGGCCCTCATGCTGTGATTGATAATCCCCAGTTGAGTGAGATGGTAGTGAAAAACTGTGAGACTGCACTTTCACATTTGACAGCCACAAAGACAAAGTACCGAAAAAGGTTCAACTCAGAAAACACACTCTGAGTGGCCTTGTCACCCTGTCTTCCTTGTTTTTACCTAGGGATTTTTCTTTTGCTACGAAATCCCTGTGGATGATTGGGCCTGTGGATGATTGTCATATGGCACTATGTAATCAGTAAATATAACGCCTTTTCATAAATATGTATGTTATTGAGACACTGCTTATAGCTCACTGCTTTAAGTTCAAAGGTATAGTTAAAAACAAACAAAAAATGAAAACAGAAAAAGTGAAAAAAAATCTTGGTGTATTGGTTCTTAAGCAAATCATTATAATAATAGGTTATTGATGATTACAGTAATATTGATATAATAACAATAATAATAATAATAATAGCCAAATTATTAGGCCTACATATCTGTATATTTAATGTAATTTGGCAATAATCTAAAAGCCAAATCACTCCTTTTAGGTCTTATTTAGCCTAAATATTGTTATGTTGGTATAAGCCTACCACTAGTAAGTACTGATAATAATAATAATAATAATAATAATAATAATAATTATAATAAACTATCCATCTATCTGTGGAGGCACACACAGTATTTGTGTGTGTGTGTGTGTGTGTGTGTTTGGTGAGGGGGGTTGAGCTGTGGCATAGACCCAACACGTAGGCCTAATATCACTGGGCCCTAGAGCAGAGTTTGAGAAACCCTGGCCTAACCCATACCACCCTGCATCCTTGACTGTGGATTAGTCTCTACAGCTAATTTGAACTTCCTGGCTTGCTTACTTAACAGCTTATGACTTTACCTTATGACTGCCTCCACAGTGCACACCAACTCTTCTGCACCACACTCGCGTGTGTTTATGGGAGGAGGGGATGTTTGGTACAGATGACTTTCAGCTGAGGCCCCCACCTCACTGTGGTGGTTAACGTGGCAACGCTTGCAGTAACGCACAGGCCTGTTACCATGATGTCCACAGCAGCTGGCCGAGAAGCAGGTAACAACTGCTCGTCGCACATGAGAACTGCAGTTCTGCCATTGGATGAAATGAGAAAGAGATGGATGAACAATCTGCAAGGCTTTTGAAGTAACTTCATTGCAATATAGTAATACCTTATGGAAATAGTAGGTCTTGCATTTCAGTTGTGAAATAACATTAAATTTACAGAAACAAAGCAATAAGAATCATTAGTCGGCTATCTTCTATTGTGAGCAGGGAAACATCCAGTGTGAGCACAAGAATGACATCAGATTAAAACATGTAGTGTGAGTTCCCATAATATGTGTCTGGAAATAATGCAGTGTTTGCAACTTACTTTTTTTTGACATATAGCAGATATCTCAGCTGTAAACACAGATGAGCATTGACAACTTTAACAGTAGTCTTTGCAATCTACAGTCTACAACATGGCAGAATATATAATAAATATCATAAAATCTGCCTCAGAGTTTCCACTGACCTTGTGGTAACAGCACATCAACAAGCCACTCTGCATGGTCTCTGTAAAAGCACATATAGTTTTAAGTAAACATTATTAGAGATAACATTCAGTTGCTGTGTATCTTGATTTCCTGATTATAAATCGTGGACTATACATGGGTGACTCTTCAGTTGGGGGCAAATTTTTAACTACTGTAACTTTTTGAAAAATAAAATTTAGTCCTCCCTGTTCCAGAGGGTCAGTACCATCTGAGGGCAGTAAGGCACATAGTGAATTTTGGAATGGTATACCACCCTAGAGTTAAAAATAAATGATAGCATTTTACGTGTTATCACCCTCTTTTTGCTCATTATAAGCCTATGAAAGTATATATTATTGGTGAATAGGGATAAAAAAATAGGAACTTAACCAGCTGACAGCTTAACCAGAATTTTTCAGCCACTGTTGAGACTTACTGCTGTGTTTAGACTGTTGTTCTTGAGGATAAAGTCCCCTTACACTAGTGATTATCTTAATATGGGCAACATTTAAACATGACTTACACAGATCAAATCAGGTCCTGGCCTCAATGGTGAGGGAAAACAGTGTGTCTAACATAACTGGATGCCTTTTATGAAAGAAACTTTTTGTTTGCGCTTCCATAAGAGTATGTCATATCGGTGGACCTACCCTGCAATTCTCTGACTGCACTCTTCACATATATACAAAGGAGGTGGCTTGTCACCCAGGGCCACAGAGAGAGTTGGGTCAATGCACATCTTAAAAAAGTGAAAAGCAGTTAAGAGCAAATTTCAATAAGCATACAGGCTGCAATGCAATACAATAACAACTAAAAGTGGATAAGATCAGTTAATTGCTTGTTTGTTTAATTAAACGTATACACAATGTACAATGCATAATAAGTAACCACTAATCAAAAACTAAAAAATCCTCTACAAGCATAACTGTCCACTGTGTACAAAGCAAAGCCTGTAACAACATGTTTTAAAGGATACTGGATTGACTGGCTCACATAGAACAGGGTTCTAACCCTGAACTAGTCAGGTCTTCTTGTGCAACATCAGTGTTTTAACCTGGATGAATGTGCATAAATTTCCACAGACCCGCTAAAATCCCGTGGAAAGCTTGAATTTGGGTCTGTGATTTTGTGCATTAGTTTTAATTAGGGATGCAGTGGTACAGTGTGGTACGCATCATGATTTTGGAGCCACAGTAATGGTACGATTTCTGTATTTAGAAAAAAAGGGGGTTGTAAATTCGGCTTTAAATGGCTATGCCTGGTGTCTTTAGGTCTACTACAGCTCATTATCAACTATAGGTTAGGAATGAGGTGTCTGCCAATTTGATTCAAAATTCTTTTATTGATATTCCATAAAATGTAAACGTTTGTTGGTGTGTTGGAGGGCAGATAACTTATTAAAACCAAAAATGACATGCATTTTCCCACAATATGAAAATATCCGAGCCAGTACATTTAGGCATTTAGCAATCTCCTCTCCAGCGTCTCAAGGTTAGAGAAGAATGTAGGAAATAGTAGGCTATACAGACTGAATGTTATCACTTCTGATGTTAATATTCAGTCTACAGGTATTCCAATACCTGTAGAATTAATTTCAGGAAGTCTCACATCAGTTGTCTTCTTTGCACTGCAAAGAAGCTTTCATTACTGACTGAATAGCCTTATGAGAGAGAGAGGTTGCTGTAAAATGGTACACAGAACAAATGCTCAGCCTGTCACTCGCTCATACTCTCCCTTTCTCTCTGTCTCACCATCACTCACTCACTATTGTCACTTCTCTAACACAGGGGTCGGCAACCCACTGCCCTTTGCTTCAGAAAAAAACATTAAATAAAAGTAAAAATATGTAGCCTGTACATGACCTTGTTAACATAAAGGGTCTCGTTACATCCTGGCAACTCTTATTTGAATCTCCTGCTCTGGTGATAGAGGGCAAGTTCTGAACAGTAGAACATGTGAACATGTTCATAGTAGTCAGTGGATGACGCTACAAACAAAGTGGTGTCAGAACAACCTATCTCTCAACATGGCAAAGACTAAAAAGCTAACTGTAAACTTCAGGAGGCATAGAGAAAAGTTTGACCCCATTACCTTCAACGCTGCTACTGTGGAAAGGGTCAACAACTTCCTTGGCGTTAACATCACAGAAGACCTGACCTGGGATGGTTACACTGACCATACTGTTAAAAAAGCCCAAATGAGGCTCTTCCACCTCAGACGACTGAGGAAGTTTGGTATGCGATCCAAGATCCAGAAGGCCTTTTACAGAGGCACCACAGAGAGCACCTGACTGGAGGCATCAATATATGGTTTGGAAGCTGCTCTGAAACCAAACGAAAAGCACAACAAAGAGTTGTGCATACAGCCCAAGCTATCTGTGGATGTGATCTGCCCTCTATCCAAAACTTATAGTATAACAGGCAATGCATCAGCAAGGCCAAAAGAATCAGTATGGACCTCAGCCATCCTAGCCATGGGGGATGGGGGGATGGGAATGCAGGTGATGCCTAATCTAAGAGGTATTTTCAGCAAACTGCCTGAGAGACATTTATGTGGAACTGATAGGCCTATGTTAACTTGTTGAAAAAACATATAATATGGGACCTTTAAGATAGCAAAGGGGGACCAATTCCATTTTACTGCCTTTGGATTTAGGATGGGGTGTCATTCAATTTGCTGTCAGTTTAATGGCAGGTATACACATTCTTTTGTCTAGTGAATGTTGGCTATTTAGCTAGCATAATTGCCCGATGGATGATATCTGTGCAAGTTTCAAACTAGCATACATTTGCAGCACACCTGGCACCATGCATTAGGTGAAGCTTACAGTCCTGAAAGTCAAGAACAGATTTTTAACAAATGTGCATATCTTTATTCACAGAGAGTCTATTGTATAATAAGTCTTGACATAAGTGAGGTACATACCTTAACAGCTGGTTTATTAATGGCGTTGTGACACTCAATATGCTGGCAATGAATAGGGTTCCAGGCTGTGAGGGTAGAGTGGATTAAAATAACACACTCAATAATGCTTGAATGGAAAAGTAAAATTGACACTGGTCAGGAAACAAGAAGCATTTACAGCACCCTCCTTTATTTGCACAGCTGGATTAAGTTGACTTAAAGGAAAATTCCAGTGCATCACAACTGTTGTTCAAGGTCACTGTGTGCTCTAGAAATAGACCACAGCAGTGACATAACAAAAACTTAATCAAAATCCCGCCCCTATGTCCCTGAATTTCTCTATTAGACTTAATTTTAACATCTGTAGGTGACAGAAAAGTTAAAGATGCAGATATTTTTTCCCTACAAACTTGTCATCTTTGGTGTTTGGCAATGGTAAAGTTTTAGTATTGTTTGTCTCTGGAATGTGAAATTGTGGAATGCACATAAGACTTGAGATTTTAGCAGCAAATGGGGGGCGGGGTAGATCAGTTTGAAGCTGCAAAGTTATCATTTGCAATAGGTCAGTTTTGACAATGAGGATACATGATTTGTGCATAGCCTGCTCCATACCCATTCAGTATAGTCTGCTGTTCTTGGAAAGAGTTTGATTTATTAGGCTTTGAGTGGCTTTCGCCCATGAGTTATACTGTACATGTTTGATGTCTGCAGCATGGGTAAAAGTTTTTGAGTTTAGTGTGATACATTTTTGGAATCGAATATTGCATTGGTGCACTGCTGTTTTTGCTCATTTTGTTGTGTGTCATATGTCCGATCCTGGGTGTAACTGAATTAATTTATGTGAATTCATTAATTCATCTTTTGTTTGGCTAAACTCTAATCACCATGCCATCTATACATCTCTTTGAGAGGATATTGCTGTTTCAAATATTCTTGAGCATACTAGAAAATAAGTTATTTGTCTAATTACTATCCTTTACTGCTTACGATAAAGAGCATAACTTATGACATAGGTGCCCACACAGAATATCACTGATAGGCCCAGCAGACATCCCAAACAGATTTTTCCATGTCCTGGTTTTCCCGGATTGTTTTTTTTTTTTTTTTACTGTCTGTCCCAGAAAATTGATCTTCTTTTTCCAGGATGCCAATTGTCCTGATTTTTCATGAAATCACACTTCCATGCAAAAATTCATAGTTTTACTAAACCTGCTCTTCTGTTATATTGGTTTTCTGACAGAATAAACCATATTTTTGCAGTCAACTTTGCCCGGACTTCTTTCTTTTTTTTCATTTTAACATTTATAACAGTGTATTTTTGTAACGTCATTCACAAAGTATTTTACACAACAATCTGGAACCCATGAAGTTGGTGGTGTAGAGGAGAATGTGACAGAATTTGTTACACATTTTGGACAATACCTCACACCCCCTAATATTATTGGTGAAACAACAAAGCAAAGCAGGCTTTCCCAACTTTGCTGTAGCAAGGAAAGATAAAAGACGACTTTCTTACTCACTGCAATATCACTTCATGATGATTCCCTGTGAGCAGAGACAGAATAATCTGTAAATCTTAGAGATGCAACATACTTAACTATGACTGTCAGAAAGGGCCAGTTATTTGCATATTCGGTTGTCCAAAATTGATTATTGGTTGCAATGTGTTGATTAATTTCTTACTTGGCAGTCACTGTCTCAGTTTTGGACACCTGAATATGTCTTATGCCTTGATTACCTCAGGCTATGTCTTGTGGGTTAAAGTATTTTATAAAGTATGTAACGAGAGCGGCTCTGCAAGTTTTCTAGCTCAGTGGCTTAGTCAGTGGTCCCTAGCCAGAAAACACATAGACCTGTTTTGGTGATGTTGCTAGTGGTCGTTTGGTCCCCACAATGTGACCCTCTAGAGGTTGCCAGTTGGAACGGTGAATACCATTACAGCGACACTGTGTCATTTTTATATTGAAGTGCATGTAAACCTAGTCACTCATAAATTTTATGTTGCTACCATGAATCTATCTATCGATATCTAGTGCTATTACTTTTATTTAAATGTCTTTGGTTTAAGTGACAAAGGTAGTCAGAAAACGTCTAATGTGTATTTGAAGTATTTGCCTTAGTTTGCCATCATGTTCCTGATGTTAAGTTTAGCCTACCTTAAAACTAACTAGGGCTAATGGGCTACTTAGCTAGATGCTAATGTTGTTTACTGCCAAAAGTAATCTGGCTATTAATTATGTTATTCTGATAAGTTTCTTAAAAGTCTATGGTCTTATCTAGTAATGTTGTCATGATCCTGCTCCCTACGACTCCGGCCACCTACTGGACTATCTACGTTTTGCAACCTCTGTGTTTTGTTTACTTCACCCATGTGCTTCTGTTTTGCTGTCTGCCCTGCCCCTTTCTCCTCCCCTGCTCTGCACCCGTGTTTCATGATCCTATTTCCTGTAATGAGTTTCACCTGTTTCTTGTTTGTTATAGTGCTGCCCTTCCCTATATATTTTCCAGTCCTTCCTTTGCCCCTTGTCTGATTGTCTGACCGTATTCCTTGTGTTGAGAATTACGTATCTGTTTGTTAAGCCTGCTTCTCGTGCCCGTGCTTGTTATCACTGTTTGTGCTTTTCCTTGGATTTTTTGAGACTTTGTACTTTTTGATCTTTGTGGATACCTTTGGATTTGTCCTTCCCGTAAACGTTCTGGATGTTTGCTTTTTTGTGATTCCCCCCTGCCCCCCCGTTCTTTGATTGACTTTGTTTGGCATTGATCTTTTGGGTGTTTTTTCCCTTAACTCTATTTTTGGATACCTTTTGTTGGATTACCTGCCTTGTGTTCATCACGATCTTCTGAGCTTTGTCCCCTTTTTTTGAGACTACCCCGAATCACTGTAAATAAAACTATTTTTGCACCGATCCACTTTTGGGTCCCAGTCTGTATCTAACAAATGTTAACTTGCTGTGATGTTTTCTGACTTCAATTTGTAAGCCTGTCAATCACAGACAGTGAATTACATGAATCATGAATCATATTAGCCCAAAACAGACACAAATATAATAAGTCTGGGAGGTGAAATCCTAATGGATGAAAAAATTACATCACCAGAATGACCTCTCCACACCACTATGTAACTTTTGGAGATTCACAAAATTGCATCTAACTGAGGCATTCTCCAGGTAGGGTACAACGTTCCTATGACAAAACTGTTAGCTGGGGTGGAGGTAGGCAGAGTCTGTAGGCCTACTGAGACTGGGCAGTGCTATGTTAAACATAACCTTATAACTCTTACAGAGTAAGCACAAAACTGCATTTTAGTCCCGCCCTACTCAGACCTACCCCGAGAACTCCACACCACAGTAAGAATGACTTCAGGAGTTTTCTACATGTGTTTAGGTTTTCAAATATATGTCAAGTCACCTAAAAAAAGCATGGATCTGACTTTACTGGGTCTTTAACGTCAGTCAAGTTTTTTTTTTTGCATTTTTGCAAATTTTGCATTATATAGTAAATTGTTTTATTTGAAAATACTGGTGAAAACTCATAGAAAAACATTTTAAAAGCCAGCAAATTATTTGATCATTACCATAAATAAAAGCATGAGATCAAGTTAATTAATGTGGATAAATTTCACATTTAAATTGAATGAATAGTAGGCTACCATATGAATAACAATTTTCCATGAAAGTGCAAACAATACACTGTATGCTATCTACAAAGCAAAAAACCATATGCATTACTCATAGAGGTCTGCATAGAGGCTACAGCCTTGCAAGTCAAAGGGGCGAGCTGGCCCTGCCTGCGAGAGATTTGTTTCTCTCATTTCCAGTGCACAGTGACTGATTTTCAACCTTTCTTTGCAACGGTAACGGGTGTTGTCGACGGGCATGTCGAAAAACATTGACGTTTGCTCAGCATTGCCTATCTGTATGAGTGAGTTGTTTTTAGTTTGATCATAGACTACCGCTGAAAAGCTAGTTTCTCCCGAAAGCTTTGACATTGTAAGTGATCCACTACCCAATGTGCCAAAATGCAGGAATACCCTTGTTCAAGAATTTGCTAAAAAGTAAAATAGAACTAAGCTACTGCTCTGTAACATCACTGCATGTTTGACATCTCATGTGTTGTAAGCTATTATTTCATGATTGATAGATTTTATTCCTGTAAAGATGTCATCATTCAATTTCTTTTAGCTGCAATGACTTAACTAATTGTGGCAGTGCATATTATGTCAGATGGGTGGGGTTGAGTGCTGATTACCTGATGAGGTGAAATGTTAATAAATTTGTTGTATTTTGACCAGGAGGAGCGATCACTTTTTGCAAAAAGGAGAACTCTGCATTTTTTTTCCTTGCCCCATTAGTTTGCTTATTTTCATTGCCCCCATTAGTTAGCTAAATTGCTATTCAGTCTACATATGTTGCACCAAAATTTTCCATTGTTTTTCCTAACAACAGAACAATGAGTTGAAATGTGCCAGAATTTCTTTTTAATTGGCAACTAGTAAGATAATTTGGTATCTCAATCTCACAATCCGACCCATGAAAGAACAATGCATTATAAAGAAATATATAAAGCCAGCAATACACCTGTTAGCCTTCTTGACATGCTATGAATAACATAGTATAGTATAGTTAGTATCATTTAATAGAGTCATTAACATGCACTAAATTTAGACCAAAAAGACCATATGAAATGATATGTTCAATCCAAACATAGGTAGACAAGTATCGTTGTGATAATTTCTAGTTCCTAACACTTTTGTGTAACTATGTGACTGTTTTTTGTACAAGAGAAGACAGTGTCTGGTTAGTGAGAGGGGCAAAAGGCCTGTTTTTCAAGCCACTATCATTTGAGAGGCCCTGAGAATACAGACTACAGACTAATTACTACAGAGCACTATTGTATGAAAGAACCTTGAAGAGTCTAAAAAGCAGACCGGCTCCACAAGGCACCAATGTGTAGCTAACACACTTGCAGGAGACGAGGTCAGATAGTCTTATAAGTCATCTAAATTACCAAATACCACGTCATTATGGCCATGGTGGCAGAGTAGCCACAATTCACAATTCAAATCTCGTTATAGCCCCGAAGCTTGATTATATTTTTAAATTTTTTTGAAGTTCTTGTCCACATGGATGTTGCAAATGATAGCCTGGCAATTGCATTCCAATCTCTACTCGATCATATCACCTTCTGCACCTAACTCGATTTACTACTACACTCAAAACATTCCCTCTCTCCTTGAGCCTTTATTGAGCCAATATAGGCCTGCATTAGAAGGCTCTACGCCAAGCCCAGTCCAAGTTTATCAATTAACTGAGAGTGTTGTAAATGTACTGCACTCCACATTCAACAACATTCCACCACTTAAAAAGAAAACTAGAAAACAAGAAAAAAATGCCCGATGGTATACCACACAGACTCACTCACTGAAACAAGCTGCGCGTAGACTTGAAAAGAAATGGCATGCCACTAAACTTGAAGTGTTCCACCTTGCTTGGAAAGATAGCTTAAAAGAGTACAAGACAGTGCTTAACAATGGCAAATCAGCATATTGTTCCTCACTTATCCAAAATTCCTTTTTAACACAATATCCCGTCTAACAAAACGTAGGAATGAGGTGACCAACTCCATTCCAATAACTCTAAGCAGCAATTACTTCATGGATTGTTTTGATGACAAAACTGAATCTATTAGACTTAAAATAAACAACTCCCTTGTAACCTCAAATACAGCTGAACCACATGTAATGTGCAACCTGTAGCATACCTTGATTCACTTACACCCACAGATCTTCTTAAGGCTGCTTCTTAAGGCTGCTCTCCCTCTGTTGGCTGAGACAATTCTTAAAATGATAAATGACTCACTCATAGCTGGGCATGTCTCAAAATCTTACAAGACATCTGTTATTAAACCATCTATTAAAAATCCTAACCTTGATCGTGATGTCGTGGTTAACTACCGACCCATATCTAACCTCCCATTTGTATCAAAAATACTTGAAAAAATAGTGTCTAAGCAAATCTGTAGCTTAACTGAAAATAATATCCAGGAAACCTTCCAGTCAGGCTTTAGAGATAATTATAGTACAGAATCAGCCCTAGTTAAAGTCTTCAATGACCTCCTTATCTCATCTGATAATGGATATATATATTAATATTAATCCTATTGGATCTCAGTGCTGCCTTTGACACTATTGACCATGGTATCGTACTACACAGGCTTTAACACCTGATAGGCATCAAAGACTCTGCATTAGCCTGGTTCAAATCGTGCCTCTCTGGTCGCTACCAGTTTGAACATGCTCATAATGAGTCATCATCCCACACCAAAGTAAAGTTTGGTGTACCCCAAGGCTCAGTGCTGTTATTCCCTGTTATTCTCCCTGTACATGATACCTTTAGGATCTGTTATAAGGAAACATGGCATTACTTTCCACTTCTATGCTGATGATACCCAGCTTTACCTTTCCATGAAGCCTAATGACTATGATGATCGGCCCTATACAGCTGAACAACATTTTACCTCTTCACCAAAACTTACTCAGTGGCCTTTCACTGTCATGTAACACAAAAGTTAAAGACCTCAAGGTAATTTTTGACCAGGACATCTCTCTAAATAGTCATGTAAAACACATTTCAAAAACATGGTTGTAAGGTTAGAAAGTTCCTATCCTTTGAGGATGCTGAAAAATTAATACATGCATTTATTACTTCCAGACTCGATTATTGCAATGCTCTGTTCTCTGGGTGTAGTAATACCTGTATCAAAAACCTACAGCTAATACAGAATGCCACGGCCCGAACACTCACTAGGACTAAAAAATATGAACATTTCTCTACTGTCCTTGCTTCCTTACACTGGCTCCCTATTAAAAGTCAAACTGATTTTAAAATACTCCTCCTAACCTACAAAGCCCTCAATGGCCAAGCTCCAAAATATATTAAAGACTTACTTGTCTCTTACCACCCTCCTAGAACCCTAAGATCCCAAAATGCTGGTCTTCTTGTAACCCCAAGAATATGGAAATCTACGATAGGAGGAAGAGCCTTTTGTTACTGTGCGCCCCTCCTGTAGAATAATCCTTATGCGGCTATAGCTTAGTGCTACCATAAAACCTTCATGTGTCATGCCGTACAACCCTCTCTGTTTCCCTTCTCTCTATATACTTCGTAGTCGACCAACTCTCCTTCCTTGAGGCTTTGTGACTGACCTCCCTCACAATGGCTGTGTCAAATGGACCCTTATTGTTACCCCCATGACCCATCTCACTCCTTGAGTTTAACACTGTGTCTGGCCACTGCTACACTGTCCAGCCATAACTCCTGATAACCACCTAGGGACTGACTACCATGTAATGTAAAGTGGGATAATGCTCTGGAACTATTATGAACCTTAGCTAAAACCATAGACAACTTGTAGTCAATCATGGTTACTACTGATTGTAATTTTCCTGCAAGACCCCTGGCAGTTGGGTAAGCCCCTTGAGTTGTTGATCTGCCCAAGGTTTCTTCCTAGACTAAACATAAGGGAGTTTTTCCTTGCCCCTGTTGATCTTGGGTGCTCCTTCTGTAAAGCGCCATGAGACAATACTATTGTAAAAGGCACTGTATAAATAAAATGATTTTGATTGCAATTACACAGTTTCAAGCATGGTCTAGTGGATCATTTTAGCTCAGCTTTAACATAGTGTTCTAACATAGAGTTCTTGGTACCACTGAATTACATGTCGAAATATGAAATTAGCATGTTAACCATGTCATAGTTTCATGCCACATGTCCAGCACATTATCTATGACCTTTTTTTGTTCATCTAACTGTATGCATGTTTTATATGGATGTTCTGATCTAATGGGAAAGGACTGGAGAGTCTAGGGACGATGGAGGACAGAATACACGATTTATGGTTTTTAGAATTACTAACCAAAAAGGCCCATTTTGTTCCTTGAGTCTATAAAAAAAGTTCCTGTCAATCATTTGATTTCTTTTTTGTTATGTTAAAACCTAAAGTCGTTTCATGCTCTGTTTCAAAATGGCAGTAGATGTTGGATGAATACAAACAAAGCTTTCAAAATACAACAAGAACACAGCACTTCTACCTAAAATATCCAAGCTGGATACAGATAGATAGGTAGATAGATACATACTTTAATGATCCAAAAGGAAAATTTAGACATCCCTTAGCTTGTAAGACACATACTTGGTAAATGTTTCACACCATGCAAAAGCTGATGGCTGTTCAACAGCAGATGAGAGATTAGTTTAAGTACTCAAGTCCTTCATAAGACAGATCAAGGGAATGACTGACTTCACAACTCTGCCAGATGTGGCATTAGTTTTGATACCACAGCCATTAAGAAATAGCCTGAGAGACTCTGCAGTTGCTCTGTTTTTTGTAAATATTTTGTATTCAATAGTTTAATTTAATTATTTAATTATCAATCCTCTATTCACGTGGCTTTCCAACAAGGGCAATGTAAGACAAAATAAATTTTTGGCCCATTATGCTGATGCCAGTTTTATTTACCAGTGTATTGTAGTCCTCTGTATTCACTGATGGCACCTGGGGGCTTTAAGTTAGGCCAGTAGTGAAACAGCATCTGGACAGCAGGGGGCTTCACTTGAGATGGTCCATAGGAAATTACGTAAAGAAGGTCCTAAAAGACAAAGCAATCATAATATTACAGTTTTCACATACAGCACCACAGAAAACCGGTAGAGTCAATTCATGATTAAAATTATAGGCCTTTTGCTGATTGTTGCATGTTCTTTATCCTATGCAAATGTTAAATTCTAACCTAAGTTACCTAAGAATTCTGCTTTTTCCAGATTAGGATCAGGGTTGTGCAAAATTCAGAATTAAATTACGAATGACTTGAATTTCAGCTGAATTTGAATTGAGGTAGTAAACATGATGCATAATTGCAATTCAAATTTGAATTAAACAAAGTAAAATTTGCTTTTATTTAATGTGATTCAACTACCAATACAATTCCTGAATTGAATAAAAACTATTTCTACAATTCTGAATTTTGCTCAACCCTGATTAGGATGTCCTAAATACTCACAGACCCACTTCACCAGCTGAAAGGGATACGCCATTGTTTCAGCCAATTTACTTATTTTCCACAATTGAGTTTTCTCCAGTTCATCTACCCATTGTCTCAGACTGACAGTAGTGTTTTTTAGCTTCAGGTAAGCATGTATCATTGAATCCTTTGGTTGCCACTAGCATCTCACCCATTAGCTTATTGCTTAAAAGTGCCCATAGAATTCCGGTATTTCTCCTATTTAAAACTTGACTCTTCTGTAGTTACATGGTGTACTGAGTGAAAGAAAATGAAATTTTGTGATTTTCTGAACCAATATGACATGGAACTATACAGTCATTCCGGCATAATAAACAAGTACTGTAAGTAGTTCAAGCCACTGATCAAGTAGTGTGTTGAAAAGAGGGGTAAAGGGGAAAAGAGGGTCTCGGAGTGATGGCACACGAGTACAGCAGGAGACAAAAATTGCGTTTTTGCCGTTTATTTACACCACCAGTGAAAAGACAGTGAGCCAGTGACAAATAAAGAAAAATATACCAAAACAAAATGTGGCAAAATATCTGTATTCACTATTTACAAAAACAAACAGCCTGTGTGAAGCCAAAACAAAGCAAAAAAATTATTAGCCAAAGGCTCACAATGCTCACAATTCAAGTTTGCAAAACACAAACTACTCACACAACTCAGGTAGTTGGAGCACATAGACGCACGTCTGTTACCAAGGAAGCTCTCTATACAACTGAGAAACATCCCGTTTATAAGGGGTAACTGTGCACAATCTTAAACCCTCAGGAAGTTAATTAATTTCGCGACGAACCTGCTGACGAACGTGCCTGCCAATATAGCCTCCTCAGAATAGAGGAGGCATTTAATGGTGGCTGCATAGGGCGCCATGATGAAGCGCTCACCATGTGCGGTATCACACACCCCCCTCCTTAAGCTTGGACCTCCTCATGGAGGAGGGACAAGAAGTCAGCTGTAACATTGTCCTTTCCGGCCTTATACCGGATGGTGAAACTGTAAGGTTGCAATGAAAGGTACCACCGTGTCACCCGAGCATTACTGTCACTCATGCTGTTCAGCCACTGCAGTGCACGGTGATCAGTCTCTAGGACAAACTGTTTCCCGAGCAAATAATATCTTAAACTGTCCAAGGCCCACTTGGTGGCCAAACATTTTTTCTCGACCATGGAGTACCTGGTCTCCCGGGGAAAAAGCTTGCGGCTGATGTACTGCACCGGCCTACGGTCCTCCCCCTCCCCCTGCAGAAGTACAGCCCCTAGGCCCAACCCTGAGGCATCAGTCTGTACAGTAAATGGGAGGTCAAAGTTGGGACTCTGTAGCACCGGGCTGCTGCACAGACAGTCCTTCAAGTCCACAAAAGCTTTCTGACACTCCGCAGACCATATCACCTTGTTGGGGCTGCTTTTACGGGTCAGGTTGGTGAGCGAGGCGGCACAGCTGGAGAAACTAGGAATAAACCGCCTATACCACCACTCCAGACCCAGGAAGGATCTGACTCCCTTCTTGGTTGTGGGTGGCGGGCAGTCACGGACAGCCTCGACCTTGCTCACCTGTGGCTTGATGTGTCCACCCCCCAGCACATATCCCAGGTAGCAGACCTCTGGCCTAGCCAGCTGACACTTGCCAGCATTGACCACCAGGCCTGCCTCATTAATTCTGCGGAACACATCTGCCAAATGTGACAGGTGCTCCTCCCATGAGGAACTGAAGATAATTACATCATCGAAATAGGCGGCGGTATATGTCTCTGCCCCCCCAGCACTTGGTCCATTAGCCGCTGAAAAGTTGCAGCTGCCCCATGCAAACCAAAGGGCATGGTGGTGAAGTGGTATAATCCGGAAGGGGCCCGAAAGGCCGTCAGTTCCAGGCCTTCAGGTGTAAGAGGCACCTGCCAGTACCCTTTGCAGAGGTCCAGGGTACTGAGGTACTGCCCTTGCCCAGGTGTTCCACCATCTCGTCCACCCTTGGCATGGGGTAGGGGTCAAATGCTGATATAGAGTTCAATTTAGAAAAGTCTCAAAAAGCGTAGCCCTCCGGGACGAGGACCACAGGGCTGCACCATTCACTGTGTGATGGCACAATGACGCCCATGTCCAGCATTGCCTGGACCACCTGCTTCAGTGCCGGGATGAGTCTGGCCGGAATACGGTAGGATGTCTGACGGATTGGACCTGGACCCATCAACTGAATGTCATGCTGAATGAGCGTCATCCGCCCTGGCTCCTCCCTGAACAGACCCTCTGGGATCATCTGCAGTACGTCCTTCTGCTGTTGACTGGACAGGTGCTGCACATGAAGGGAAGGGGTCTCGCCTGCTCTAGTGGGGAAGTATTGCTCCTTCGATTCCTCCTCTTCTTCCACCACCCGAGCCCAGTTCAGTTGGCTGGCAGTGTCCGGCCACGGCACCCATTCTTTCAGCAGGTTGATGTGAAACTTCTGCCTAGGCCTGCATCGGTCAGGCATAGCCAGTTCATAGGTCACCGGGGCCACCTTTGCCAGCACCTCGAAGGGCCCCTGCCACCCCGCCAGTAAACTGCTGCCTGACGAGGGTAGCAGCAACAGCACCTTCTGGCCGGGGTTGAAGGTGCGGCTCCGGGCGGTCCGGTCATACAATGTTTTTTGCTGTGACTGGGCCTGGGCCAGGTGGTCGTGTGCCAGGCTGTGGAGCTCCTCAAGCTTGGCCCTCATCTTAAGCACATATTCTGCCACACTGGTCTGCTGTGCTGGTCCCTCTCCTGTCCACGCCTCCTTGAGAACGTCCAGGGGGCCCCTCACTTGCCGACCATAGAGCAGCTCGAAGAGAGAGTCGCCAGTTAATGCTTGGGGAACCTCCCTGTATGCAAACAGAAGATACAGCAGCCACTGTTCCCAGTCAGCGCCAGAGTCACTCAAACTTCCTCAGCATGGCTTTGAGGGTCTGGTTGAAGCATTCAACCAGTCCATCAGTCTGTGGGTGGTACGGCATGGTTCTAATAGGCCTAATGCCAAGCAGGGAGTAGACTTGCTTCATAAACCTGGAGTTAAAGTTTGTTCCCTGATCAGTAATGATCTCACTGGAGATCCCTACATGTGAGAAGAGTTGCAACAGACAATTCGCCACCTGTCTAGACTTGACATTTCGTAGGGGGTAGGCCTCAGGATAACGGGTAGCATAATCGCAGATTACCAGTATGTAACGGTGTCCTCCTCAGCTCTACATCCATGGCTATCCTGGTGAAGGGCGTGGCAATAACGGAAATGGAAATGAGGGGTGCTTTTGTACCTCTGTGTGTGTGTGATGTGAGCTGACAAGTGGGGCAAGATTTGCAGTATTGCATTACCTCTTGATACACTTTGGGCCAGTAGAAGCATTTGGTTACTCTAGCAAGTGTCTTTTGCTGGCCTAAATGGCCTGACCAAGGCACACTATGAGCAAGGTGAAGAACCTTGGCTCTTAAAGGCTCAGGGACAACAACCTGCTCACCATCCTCACTCACTCTCTTCAACATTCCCTCTCGCACCACAAAACAGTCCTTCACACACACTTTAGCCTTTTTTTGTAGGTCTTTAAAATCAGCACTTTCCACCACCCTGCCATCTAGTGGTGGGAGGGGCAACTGCTCCTGCAGTGGAGTTCCTAAAACTTTGTCCCTCCTCCTTACAGACCTTGGCTTTTTAGGTTTGCTGACTATCAGGAAATAGCAACTCTGCCAACAACTCCCTGTCTGCATGCTCAGTCTTTGCTTGTGACCTAGTCGTTACACAGGCTGAAGCTGCTGGTGACTGGTGTTGTATCAACTCCACCAACACAGGCACGTCCTGACCTAATACCACAGGATATGGACAACTATCCATGATGCCAACAGTTAGCAAATACTTCTGCCCTTCAATTTCAATAATCTGGTCTGGCTGCTACCTGTATCAACAAGAGCCTGCCATGTTCGTCCCCTGATGGTAACTGGTACTAATGAATCAGTGGTGCTAGGTGTATGCTTGGGTGTGTGAGCCATGTTGTCTGGTATGTAGCAGAGCTTAGCTTCACTAACAGCGACTATAGGGCACTCAGGTTTAATATGGCCGCAGTTGTGGCAAACTAACCTGGGTTTAGGCTTAGCCAAACTGTTGGGATTAACAGGGGAGCTATAGGACCTCCTAAACTCACGACCACCACCACCCACAGACCTACCGCATGGCTGACGCACTGGGTCTCGCTGTGGAGCATGGCTCTGCCTCCCCGTGGTGTCATGGGCCCCTAGCTGGATAGTTCCTCTGTGGCGACGAGCACCGATGTAGGTCTCTTCCAGCGATGTCGGCCTCAGCAGCTTCCTTGGATGACTGGGGATTCCGTTCTTTCACTCATATCCGTAGCTCTGGGTTTAGCATTCTCAGAAACTGCTCCAAGATGATGGCGTCTCCTATCTCGGCCTTGGTCTTCTGCTCCGGGCCCATCAGCGTTATTGACTTGAATCTGTGGCGGTACGTGTCGTGATCTATTTCGAATTTATTCAGTATGGCGTCTTTCACCTTGGTGAAAAATGGTGTCTTGAATGCCCATCACGACATACGCTGCACAGGCTTTCCCTGTCAACAGGGGAACGAGATACACAGCCCAACTGCCTCTAGGCCACTGGTTCGCCAATGCAAGGCGTTCGAAAGTGGTTAAATAGTGCTCTATATCCTCATCGTCACTGTACGGTGTCATCTTGGGCGCTCCACCCATAATAGGCTGAGGGTGTAACACTCACTGGCCTTGCAGGTACAGACAAAGGGCTGGCTGAGCGTACCCGATGTTGTTGCTGCCTTGGGCTGTGGTCATCTGGCGATTCAGGCTCTGGCGACCGCCTCATGGGTCCACCTGCTGTACGCTGGTTGAGGTGTTCTGTGCTCACCCACATCTGGAGCTGCTGGAACTGGTGCTGCATCGACCTCCATCGCCGGTCTTGGTGCTCCGACTCACGTTCCCGGCGTTCATCCCTGGCCTGCTGCACTTGAATGAAAGAGCTCAGCGTCACCTCCAACCTGGACGTCCGGTCCTCAGGGGGTGCAGAGTGGGGCCTGGAAACCATGTCGCTGTCATCATCCATCATCTGGTGTGCCATTGACTCACCCGCCGCCGTTCTGCTGCTTGTGGCTGGTGGTTGCAGTCTGGTCTGCCGTGACATCGTTGGGTGCCACCCTCACTTGACACTGGAAAAACTCTGCTGCCACCAAATGTTGAAAAGTAGAGTGTCGAGGCCTCTTGGAGTGATGGCACACGAGTACAGCAGGAGACAAGAATTGCATTTTTGCCGTTTATTTACACCACCAGTGAAAAGACAGTGAGCCAGTGACAAATAAAGAAAAATATACCAAAACAATATCTGTATTCACTATTTACAAAAACAAACAGGCTATGAGAAGCCAAAACAAAGCAAAAAAATAATTAGCCAAAGGCTCACAATGCAACAGTTCAAATTCGCAAAACACAAACTACTCACACAACTGAAGTAGTTGGAGCAGATAGACGCACGTCTGTTACCAAGGAAGCTCTCTACAACTGAGAAACATCCCTGTTATAAGGGGTACCTGCGTGCACCCTACAGGTGGACCATTCCACTGACAGCGTAAGCACAGGGGTGTTTCAGGTATGCAATGTTTAAAATGGTACCACATACATACAAATCATGTCAGGCCTTTCACAATACAATAACAAACATGTATATGAACAATAATCATCATCTCAAACCCTTGGACAGTTAATTAATTTCGCGAGGGTGCAACCATGGAATAGAGGCGCGCTCTCCTTAACCCAACGCGGAAGCGCTGCCACCACGGTAAGACAAACAGTTTTTAAACTACGCTAGACAAACATTCGCTAATGTTCTGAAACATGCAAGAGACTAGCGATTTGTTCCATGTAGCTTCCATATACAACAATCATCTCTAAGAGTCATCTCCGCCCCTCACTGATTGACCTCCATGCCATGACTTCACCCTGTGAAGTCTGAGACCAACTCTACGGGAGGCCCCTGCGAGGACCGATTCCATTCAATGGAGAGGTCCTGCGATTGACACCTTCTCACCATGATAGCACCCCAGCCAGGAGGTTCAAGGTTATCAACAATCAGCAAAGGACAAAGGCTGATGAGTAGAGAGACACAGCAATTAAATACAAGAAGCGACTGCAAGCATCAAAATGCACAGGTCTCGCACTTGGTGAGACAGAGGAAGAGCTGGGTATGGAAGCACCCCACAGAGCTCAGAGTCTGCAAGTGATGCAACCAATCCCTCCGCCAGGAAGTCCAAGAAGACAAGGGTCGGATGGTCCCAAGCCTCTAAAACAGGCTAGGCTAAAACAGGCTGCAGACTATGATGACCATCATAGTGAGTATGGCTGCAGAGAGGTATGGCGTGGAGGAGGACAGTGGAGTGAAGCAGCCTTACATCAACAACAAGAGGGCAGTCAAGATCCACAACACCAGGAAAGAGCTGAAAACTTTAAAGAAACAACACAAGTAAGCCAATGACGAGGAAAGGGCAGTACTGACAGAACTCCGTCACATGCTCAGGAAGAGGCTCCAAATCCTATGCAGACATCACAGGAGACAGGATGGAGAGGGACAGGAAGCAGGCCTCTTTCATCAATAATCCCTTTTGCTTTACAAAGGAGCTCCTCGGGCAGAAATGGTGTGGACTCCTGGCCTGTACAAAGGAGGAAGTTGACCAACACCTCCACAAGTCCTTGAGGAGAGACTTAGAACTTACGCTGGAGATGGCTTAGGCCAAAACGTTTGTCTTGACATCCTTCCCAATAAATTACAATCATAAGATTTATATTTGAGAGTTTTTACTACTCTATGTAATAACCCGTTTTCACGCACCCGAAGTCTGCATAAACCTTTATTGGAGTTGAGCACACTTTCTTTTAAAAAACAGCAAGACCAAGAACTACAGCAGTGCAAGGGTGTGAGAGCCTACTGGGGCTTGCAATCTGAGGAAGCCACTCCTGAAAGAAGTTCAGGAGGTGGTGCGGAAAGCAAAGCTCTGCACCAGGACAAAGCAGAACACCCCACAAGGTCTACAAGCACCGTTCCAAGCTGCTGCACCAGCTTAGGAAGATTTTGAAGGTCATCCGGAAAACAGGAAAAGCAACACAGCAGTGGTGATTCGCAGGAGCAGTGTGGATCCCAAAAGAGGAGGACTGCAAGAACATTAGCCAATTCCGTATCATCTCGCTGCTCAGTGTTGAAGTGAAGACTTTCTTCAGCATTGTAGATAAGCGACTGACAGAGTTCTGTCTCAAGAATGGGTATATACACACGTCTGTGCATAAATCAGAACCAGAATGCAAAGGGCAGTATGTTGTGTGTGTGGGAAAGGGGCTTACTGGTGATGCAGTGGGGTGGAGGGTGGGAGCATTGTGCTTTATGTATGTATAGGTGGGGAGGCAGAAAAGCAGGGCAACCAAGGTGTTTAGGTTGATGGGTGGTGTAGAGGAATGTTATGTGTGGAGAGATGTTAGACAAGTCCATGAAGTAGTGAGGCATGTCTAAGTTATGCGAGTCAGGTGCGTGTGTGTGTGTGTAAAGTTGTTAGGAAGTGTTTGTGAGTGTTGAGGAGTCAATGTGTGCAAAGTCAATATAGTTTGTGTTTATAATTTGGGTGGCCTGACGATAGAAGCTTCTCCTGAGTTCATCAGTTCTGGCCTTGTGACTACATAGGTGTCTTCTTGATCTTAGTGGTTTGAACAGTCCATTATTTGGATGAGAAGAGTCCTTCAGAATCTTTTGGGCCCATAGAAGTACTCTTCTGGAATAGAAGAATAGAAGAATAGCCACCAGTGTTTCCCATACATAGACCGAAAACTGCCCAAAACTGTTGTTAGTTCAGAAAAAATAATGTCCTTATGAATGGATCAGTCAATCAATGGTTCAATGGATCTTTTAGTGTGTTATTGATAAAATTGTATTTTATTTTATCCCCAGATAAAAACAGGCTACAAGAGGAACACCTGGCTGCCTGCCTAAGAATTGCATTAAATGGGCCAGAACCCAAGGATAGGGCACTGGAGTCCACTTAAGATGAGGTGTTGAGATAGGGCATGCAAGCTATGTAAATAGGCTGATGCTGTTGCATGTAGTTGCATGTAGTCTAAGAAGATGAGGCGGTGGTGGTACTTGGTCTGTGGGAAACCTTGGTCTGTGGGACCACTGTTCCACATCTTCAACCTGATCCAAGTAGGTATGTTTGTTGTTGTTACTAATAAGGTCCATGACAACTGTGTCATCCACAGACTTGATGATGGAGGTGTGACTACTGTTGGTTTTGCAGTCATGTATGTAGATGTACAGAGAGGGGCTCAAAATGCAACCTTGGGGGTCACCAGTGCTGATGGTTAATGTGTCAGATGTCAGACCACCCACTCTAACCCCTTGTGAACAGTCGGCGAGAAAGTCAAATATCCAGTGACACAGTGTGGTATTCAGTCCTATGGCCTTCATCTCTGTGACTAAGGTGAGGGGCACTGTCGTGTTGAATGCTGAACTAAAGTCAATGAACAGCATTCTCACATATTTCCCCTTCCACTCCTCCAGCTGAGTTAAAGTGGTGTGCAGGAGGTTTGAGATGGCATCCTCTCTGGACCTGTATACCTCTCTGGAATGCTATTTTCCTATCTGTCTATAGGCTCCCCGGTGGTATCAAACTTAGTCTTGCTAGTCGGCTGCAGGGCCTTTTACACCAGGAGCATTGGTATCATATTTGTATCTCTAATTGTTGGTAATGAGGTAAGCAGTTAATGAGTTAAGTAGGTGTTAGTAGTGGGCCTTGCCAATGGTCCCACACCAGGTATGCATCACTCAGGATCAGTGTTGTATAAAGTATCTGAGAGTCCCACTTGAATAAAAGTACAGATACCCTACCAAAATATTTCTTTGGTATAAGTTCAAGTCACCCATTAGCATGTCACTCAAAATGCTAACAGTATGTCATATTTACTGTACTTAAGTAGGAGAAGTAATCTATAATTAACTGTACTTAAGTAATGAAAGTAAAAGTAGGGTAAAAAGTCTGTTTAAAACATGTAGCTTATAAAAGGCCTGAATAAATATCACACACACATACACACAGACAGAATCAAAAATGATGCCTACAACACATCTACAGATTTATTTGAGAATTTGTTGTTTGAACTTTGTTGCAGTCACTCAGTCGACCACCAAATTAAATTTCATCAGGTACTTGTAACTATACTGCCAATTTAAAATGTAGTGGAGGAAAAGTATGCAATTAAGTAAGGAAATGTAGTGAAGTAAAAGTAAAAGTTGATTTTTAACAACTCAAGTGAAGTATAGATAGTCCCAAAACATACCAAAAGACTGTAGTGAAGTATTTGTACTTAGTTACTACACATCTCTGCTCGGGCCAGAAGACTTAAAAACTGTTCAAGTTATTTTTCACTGTTTAAGACAGATTTACGATTAGACTTTTGAGTATATGTAGAGCCCATTTTCCCTCGCTACATCTTGGCTAGAGAGAATTCATCCTGTCTCAACCTCGCAGACGAGAAGAGTAACTTAGTCAGATAGTCTTTAGACTTCGCTCTTCATCATTCCAATCAACAATTGTAATCCAACACTGTAATAAATCCGGATCGAATGCAACCGAAGCGCCCAATCTTCTATTCCACCGGAAAGAAAACACAATGCAACTTAAAGGTGAACAGTGACTTCAGGAGAAAAGTCAAAATCTAACAGAAATAGCTAACACTAAATAGCAGTTATGGATGTTACATTTGCACCTTAACTGATGAACAAAATGTCACATATCAGTATTTCATTATTTGGTTTATTTTATTACGCAACCTCGAGAGCTGAATACAGACAAAACCTCAACATTCATAATTCAGAATATTAGCCATTTTGAGACATGATTCAAACACATAATTTAAGGATTTAAAAGTAGCAAATGTGTATATGTGCCCCCCACAATTATTGGATCTAATAGATTAGTAATCTATTAGTAATTGTCCTTAATCACATAATGAAAACATTGAGGAAAAATACAACCTTGATCATAGATCATAGTGTAATTTGTTTTGACAAAGAACAATGCATTTTTAACATGTGCCACAATTATTGGCACCCCTGCATTTTGTACATCATAAAGCTTTGCCAATAATGCAAGTGTGCCATCTGTGCAAGTGTGCCATCTCCTTTGATATACCACAAAGTAGGAGAACACAGTAAATGGATTCAATACCATTCCTCTTCATAAAATATGTCCAGATTGTCCATAGAGGAGGCACTTGCTAATTAAAGGCTACAAAGATGGTCAAAAGTAGTGAGTTGAAATAGCTAAGCATGATTGGGTTGCAGGTAAAGAATGATTATGTGCACATTAAGTACAGAGGCTGCAGAGGTCATGTCTGTGTGATACAGTCGAGAAGTAAATTTTTAGGCTAATGCTATTTGTCAGTTGACATTTCTAACAGTTTAAAAAGGCCAATAATTTGGTCTAATTCTGGCATTAATGGCATTTACACTACATAAACAATTTCTTAAAATTTTTTTGGCAGATATCCAAAGGAGCAATTAAGTGCTACATTGTTGTGTTGTGTGTTATGTTTTGTGACCTAGTGTTGCTAACCCTTCTGTTTTACTGCTTTTAATAGAAATGACTTTGCTACTGAAATCCTTGAGTGCAATCTGGACATGTACTTTTTTCTTTATTTATTTCTGTTGGTGGACAAGGAAATATGTTTATGTTTTAGTTTAGGGGATGATAAAATTTGTAAATAATTAGTAAACCTTAACAGTTAATTTGTAAAAGCTAACAGACATGTATTCACACTGAAGTAAACATTTGTATATGACGACCTGTTTACACATGCAAAAAGCATTATAAATTAATTGTAAATATTTACAGATCATTTGTAAAAGGAAATTGATAGTTGTATATGAAGATGTGTTTACACTTAAGATTAAAGGATGCAAAAAGTCAACGTCAACAGATCGTAAACTGTTAACATTAACAGATCATTTGTAAAAGGTAATGGTGATGTCATGCCTTCCTGCCAGTATCACCCGGTAACTTCCCGATCACTTGCCCCTCCCACTCACTCATGCTTCCCCTGTCATTCAATTACGTGTCCTCCTGTTGCTTGTTACCTGTTGTCTTGTTGTGTATTTAATCCCTTGTCTCCCAGTGTTCCCTGTCAGACCGTCTGTGAACCTACAGCTATTCACACTTGGCAAGCATCAAGACCCTGACTCCTGTTTTTGTTCCTGAAGTCTGTTACCTGGAATTACCTGTGTTTCTGTCGTCTGCCTGTTCCCACGTCTCCGTCCTGTTCTCCTGCCTGTCCTTGTTCTCTGTTTCCTGACTGATTGCCTCCCCGCTGACGACCCCAGTCCGACTCGACCTCCGCTCTGCTCGACCTCTGCCTGTCCACGACCCACGCTCTGCTCTCCAGCCCCTGGTTTTGACCTCCGCCTGTCCACGACTTATGCTCCGCTCTCCAACCCCGGCTCCTGACCCGCTGCCTGCCACGACCTCCGCTCTGCTCTCCAGCCCCGGCTCCTGACCCGCTGCCTGCCCACGACCTACACTCAGTTCCCCAGTCCGGGTTACCCGCATCCACACATTCCCTTTACCCATTTACCCCAAATAAACTGTGTATAACGTGATGCTTTTGGGTCCGACTCGCTCTGTTCTGTGACAGGTAAGTTACACATGTAAAAGTAATTGTGTATAAAGACACTGTTTACATTTTTAGTGTATGCAAAAAAGTTTTGTAGATGTGCAAAAAACAATCCACATTAACATAACATTTCTTCATTTTTTACAAATATATATATATAGATATTATTTACTAAGTGTTAGTAATGTGTTGTAACCATCTGCATCCATAAGCATCCATAACAAATTTGAGGTTAAGTTCACACAAAAAGTGTTGAAACAAGAATGTTCAAACTTCATGTGCAAAGCATGTTCATATTAATGTAATATATGTTTGTTATTTTTAAATATGTGTTAGAACATTTCACAATTCATTTACCTATTGCATCGCAAAACCTATACAAAAACAGCTGAAATTCAATCACTCACGTGCAATCATGTGCAAGAGATACATCTGTTTCCATTCGAGTTTCAGTGAAATTAAGTCCAGGTCACAAATCACAATCAAGGGTAAATGGGCAATTTTCATTCATCAATCATCATCATCTTGAATGACTAGAAAATGACCAGCTATGGTGTAGTGGAAGTTTTAAGTGCAGGTGTGCTATTTTGATACAGATGATGTAGATCTTATAGTAAGGAATGTCACATGCTTCCAAAATTTGAGTGTGCACGGGTCAACCAAACTATAATTCTGATTGTTTCAGTCATGGAAATCATGGAAAAATATATAATAGGATATATAATAGGATAGTTTCAGACTTTGCTTAGAGTATTTATACACATGCATGTTCATATTTGTTCCTACCTTCCACACTTCTTGCTTGTGCTTCATAAGGCATTCCAGTAGCTGGCAATGATACACTGGAAGTAACATACAAATGAGTGTTCAGTAAAGGCCTACAGTTGAATTGTGCAGTGAGATCTCTTTGGAAGTTTCAAGATTTCAAGACATAGTACACCTAGTGTTTAGCTATTAAACTAGAGAGATCAATAACACTACCTACCTGGGTTAGAGGTGTATTGCATAGCTATCATAAGCATAGAACAGGCTGAAAGATTCACATAGGCTGGCACACCACCTTCTCTTCGAGTGGAACCTACTACAAGATAGAAGTCAGACAAAACCAGATTCAGATCAGCAAATACACAATTTTTTCTGCATAAATAATCACAAAGATGCTCGACATTTATGAAATATGTCATTGGAGAATGAACTGCTTGCTGGGACAACAATGGAATTAAACAGAAACAATAATTTCTAGCAGAGCATGATAATAAATATCAATATTTAAAATGTTTACAACTGCAAAGTCACAAACTAAGTAAAACTAAATCAGGCAGAACACCCCTGTCCACAACACTGTAATGTGAGTACATGAATGAAAAAGAAATCACCATGCATTCATGTATAATCAAACATATTAAACCATGATACAGTTCAGACATTGGTAACCTAACAGTCGTACTTCAAAATAATAATAATTAAGTCAATTTCTATTTGTCTCCAGGTCTCAATGCCCTATCAGTTCTCAAGTCACAATCGTAAGTTATCCCAAAGAATTATGGGATGATGGCTTCAGTGAATGAGATGGTATAGCTACATAGCTGATATAGCTGTTCACACTAGTGGATTGTCACACTCTTGATGAAAAAGCACAGTAAGGCACAGACTTTCACTGTGAAAACAAATGTCCAATTTTATGCTTTGAATGAAAATTCTTATTAGACCTCTTAAAAAAAATGTTTTCATAACAGTTTCACCAGCAAAAACCCATGCTTTGGAATGGTCAGAGACTCAATGTCTAAATCAAAGTCTAATATGTCAATCTGTAGGACAGTCAGTATTGTAAAGACAGTAAGATGCTCCTTCCTTACTGATACAGAAATATGTAGGTAACATATAGACAAAGTCCATGGTTTGTAACGCATTCCCTTGTATCATGTCAATAATATGTCACCAAACTGATAAGAACTACTTAACCCTTTCAGACCCCAAGGTTATATCAACT
Source organism: Tenualosa thibaudeaui (assembly GCA_027481765.1). Taxonomy (NCBI): domain Eukaryota; kingdom Metazoa; phylum Chordata; class Actinopteri; order Clupeiformes; family Clupeidae; genus Tenualosa; species Tenualosa thibaudeaui. The sequence continues at coordinate 444,376 of JAIFZK010000009.1, forward strand.
AAGACTAGCAAGTTGCAACCACAAGATTGATAGTGTAAAATAATATCAGTAAGTATATTTGGAACAATTTGAGTAATACACTTACATATTGCCATGGGGAGAAAGGAGGTACTCAAATATTCAATGATGTCTTTGTGCAGAAATGGAGGAAATGTAGCTAAAGTTGAGATCATAGTATATGGTAAGGTGCTGAGAATGTCATCACTGAGAAAAGGTAGGAGGCAAGTTGTGGTGTAAAATATGGCCTGTCCTAGATCTACAGGGGAAAGAAGACGGGGAAGGATGGAAAGAAAGAGGAAAATATAGAAAAAAGAAACACAATGACAAAACAGATATGGTGTAGAACACTAGATACATAATTTTTCAATGAATTATTTACGAATGCAAAGAATGTTTAGACATAACCTCAAAATCTCCTAAAATTTAGTGCATGATTTGTACATATTAATCTGTTACAAGACATACTTATCGACAAGCTACTTTTCTATGAACAAATCTTTTAATCTTGGAAAAATCGACCCAACCAAAGAAATGGAACATTAATTTGTTGTTGCAAAAATTGATATTCATAGAAAATTATTTATAAATATTTAGAATTGATCTTTCAATTACAGCACTGTTTTACATCACTCACCATGCTGACCATGCTGCAGGAGGGGCACCAGGTCAAGCAAGGTGACAAGGGTGGCATAGAGTCCCTGATAGTCCAGAGAGGGGTACTCTGAGAGCTGAGCGTCCCGGCTCTGCTGGGGGGGGCACCCGCCACGCTCGGCCGGGGCGTCCCGCAGAACGCTGTAAAGGAGGGAGCGAGTAACTGTAGGGTTGATGGAACTGACTTGTGGTCTTAGAGATGGGGTGAGTGGGAATGGCACAGGAAAAAGACACATGGTCATGGGCACGGCCAAATTGGAAGCCTCCTGGCTCTCCTTTCTGCCTGTACGGGACAGGATGCTGCTCCAGGGGAGGGGGAGGGGGGAAGAAGGGAAACAGGGGAAAAAAAGAGACAACAAAGACACAAAGAAACAGCACATTACATTGAAATGGCACTACAGAGACAGTGTAAGTAGAAAAAAACTAAGCCCAGATAAGCTCCACATAGAATGCAGTGTCTTGGCCGAAAGGTTGCTGTTAATTGTTAATTGCTATTATTGTCAGTGATTTCCAATTAGAAAAGGGTAAATACTCAAATAGGAGACTGTAAAATGCTGCAATGATCACTGCATCTTATGCGTATCTGGTGACAAGGAGCAAAAATATAAAAATAGCATGTTTTCAGTGGCAGCCCTGTACTTCTCCAATGAAACCCATACTCCAATGAAGTAACATTTTGAGTCAAATTATTCAAAGGGCCAGTAGATTTCTAGTAAAAGATAAAAAATTATCTTTGTCACAATATGTGCACATATCACAGTCTTGGGGAAAATACAGAGGTGACACTTCTGAAACATGCATTAGCCAGTAATAAACATGTATGTAGGGTCTGACAGAAAAAAATAATGCTCCCTGATCACAACACATGTTTATTGCACAGTAAATCAAAAATGTGTAAATACATTATGATACTGTCTTAGTATCATTACAGAAGAGAGAAGTAATGATATCCAACAGGCATATGGATTCCAATTTTGAAATAGATGTTGCTAATCTATATTTGGGAGGGGGAACAAAGGAACACTGCAATGGACAAAAGGTTGTTTTGAACAGGATGAACATTTGAACATTATGAACTAATGGGGGATGTATGTGTTCCCTGTTTTCTATCTAAACCATTATTATTTTCAGCTTTGATTTACCAAGAAAGGAGAGGAAAAATCACTGGCTACTAATGTTTTAGTACATATTTTACATTGCGTAATGAGTTAATTGGAACCGTGTTGCTGTAAAAACAATAAACAATGAAGATTCACACTTGTGTGAATTATTAATGTCTGTGCACCTCAAAGAGACCCTATACAGCATTTCAACAGTCATAAAACCGTTTAGAAATCGTTGCTTTGGTTGATTGACCTGTTTTGGTGAAAACAGTCACTTTCACTGCCCCATCTACTGCCCCATTCTGGAAAAATGGCATTTGTAACTTCTGGGAGCAAGTCGCCTTTTGATTTGAATCCTACATGCGCCAGTAGATGGTGACAATGCATAATGGTTTGCAGAGCTATATATGTACATTGCATTAGGCCAAATATGTAATGTGCAAAGTTATGAAAGTTGGGGAGAAAGATAAAATGTAGAATGGATCACTCATGTCTTGCTGTGTCCTTACTTAGGCTACTAGCTCATGAATATAGTTCAGAAATCTTGTAGGATGCATGAGGACAAGAGACAGAGTGAGACGCTCCAGAGTGAACATTTTCTGAATGACAAGAGCTCTGAGACTGCAAAGCATGCAAAAGTGACACTGACCTGGCTTTGCTTTGTTGTTAAGTTACATTGTGCCTGTCTTAGCAGAACAATTTGTATCCCAGTTTACATCCAAAATGCCCATCACTAATGTTTGTGGCTTGTTGTTGTTGTGACTTTTTTCAGTAGAGGTAGGCTAACTATCCACAGATGTGTAAGTACAGAAATGTTTGGATGCAGCTTGCTGAAGTGGAAAGTACTTGAGTGCTCTTTATTTATCTCACTTGGCAGTATATTGTCTAGCCCGGTTTGTGTCTGCTTCTTGCCAAAAACTACAGAAGCCAAGCAAATACTGTATAGTAGGTTAACCAATGCAAGAACAGCTAACTTTGTGTTGACTGAACGCAAGCAACAACAAGGGGGCCAAGTAGTGAATGAGGCTGAAGTTGCCATGGCAACAGGATGTCGTTAAGTCAGAGAGAATCATAAGCACACAAGTTTCATGTCGATACACCAAAGTTTGAATGAAATGTAAGGCCACTTCCTGTTTGGCGGTTTTGCCATCAAATTTGATTTGCTGTGATGGCTGAACGCTTTGGCAAAAAAAAGTGTCATATCATGTGTATCAAGTGTCAGACATGGTCTGAAGATCTGTGTCAAGTTTTGTGACGATTTGGGATATGAGCCTTTTTACTAATTATAGCACCCCTAGTGGACCACTGCACCACATTTTTTGTGCCCCCTTTGGATGGGGTCAAGAGTCATGTGACCAAGTTTAGTTGAGATACGTCAAAGGGCTGATGAGATATGAGCTCACTTTCTGTTTGGCAACTTCACTGTCAATTTGAAAAATCTGTCTGATAACTTTTGTTCGGCTTGCTCTGAACATCTCCATCAAAGTTCATAGAGATTATACAAAATTTGTGGCAGAAAATCTAGTCGGGCAGAAAAATACATCATCATGGAAAGAATCATTAATGAGACTACCAACAGTATGACCAGGAATTGGAATTTAGTTTCTAACCCAAACAAATCATGAGATATGAGTCAAAAAACATTTTTGCTAATTATAACACCCCCTAGTAGTCATATTGTACTAAATTTGTTGTACCTTGGAATGCAATCAGGAGTCATGTGACCAAGATTGATTAAGATAGGCTAAAGCATTGCCGAGATATTAGCTCACTTCTTGTTTGCAATCAAATTCGATTGGCTGTTATCCCTGAAACCTTTGGTAAGCAAAAAAATCAACTGATAACTTTTATTAGTAATGGTCTGAAGATCATCATCTGTGCAAAGATTTGTGACAATCGGATAAAATATGTGGCCTGTGAAAAGCTTCAATTTCCATTAAATGCAATTTGGCATTCCATGTTATGCTGACATGGAATGTTGGGAGGAACCATCAATGGCACTACCAATAGTATGACACATATTTGCTAATTCTAACGGCCCCCCACACAAAGACTTTAATATCAGAAGAAAGATATAAATATAGAAAATATAGCTGCAAGCAGCAATGAGGTGGCCAAGCAATGAGACAGGCCGAAGTTCCCATGACAACAGGATGTAGGTAGGTCAGACAGATGGCCATAAGCACTGATAGCAAGTTTCATGTCAATACGCTAAAGTTTGGCTGAGACTTCCTGTTTGGTGGCTTCGCCATCAAAGTCGATTGGCTGTGATGGCTGAACGCGTTGGCAGACAAAAGATTTAACTGATAACTTTTATCAGGCATTTATCAGGTTGAGTTTGATAAAATCCAATATGGGGGCCAAATACTTATGATGACCTGAATGGGACAACCCACACTATGACTAGGCATTAGAATTTTGTTACTAAGCCAACCACATCATGAGATATGAGCCAAAACACATTTTTTGCCAATTATAGCACCCCCTCGTGGCTAAACTGTACCAAATTTGTTGGGATGGGGTATGGAGTCATGTGACCAACTTTGGTTATGATACAGCAAAGGGTTCCTGAGATACGAGCAAATTTCAGGTTTGGCGTCTTCGCCGTCAAATTTGAATGACAGTTACAAGAAGTTTGAGAACTGAGAAGTTTGTACTTTTGTCATAGTGAAGTGTATAGGTTAGTTTAATTTCAACTTCAAGCTTATTATAGCCATTTCAACATAGTAGTCTGCAATGTTCAACCACTTCCCCCGCCAATTATTTTCCTTCTGATTGAAAGTTGAACCGTCCACCACTCATCAAATGATGCACAATTCAGAAAGGTCACATCATCTTATTAAGCAAACGTTATCAAACATTGAGGAAAATGTTTAATTTTCCATTTTAAATTTTAAAAATTATACAAAAATTACATGTGCCACTATTATTGGTACCCCTGTGTTCTGAACATTGTAAATCTACCCCAACAAAGTTGGCGAACACAATAAATGGATTTGAGACCCTTCCTATTCACAGAATCTATCCAGATTGTCCATAATCCTAGGTTCTGTCATGTGCAGCTACAGCTAAGCCCATTGGTTTACCGCTTAGATCACAGGACTGAGACAACCATGGTGGAGGCAAAATTTTCATCCCATCTGATAAAACATGATTCTAGGTAAAGTCCCAATAGCATTTAGTAACTCCAGTCATTTAAATCAGTGATTGAATGACCAAGAAGCCTTTTTTCCTGGTATGCATTTTGAACTGATCTACTAACAAGGGGGGTCACCTGGTGATCCCAAGATGCCCCTATTCTCTGGAAGTCTCCAACAGTGGTCGTTAAGGATTTTTTTTCTTACCACCTTTCTCACTATGCGTGGGGGCAAGATAAACATGGGTCATTATCCAGTCAGGTTTGTGATAGTTTCAGTTGACTGGAATTTCTTAGCTGTTTCTTAGTTTGTCTAATAGTTTTAACTGCAAATGGGGCATTTTCCAGGCATTCTTCATAACAATTCCCTATCTTATTTCTATCTGAGCACAATGTGTGAATGCATTTAAAATGTGTATTCTATTGTCTTTCGCATGTTGAAAAATGATTAGGGATTTAGACTTTCATTTCATTTTTGTTTTTATATCTTAGTACATGAATTCATGGATTCTGACTTCTGACCACAGACACTTTGGTTAACATTAATAAACAAAACATTAATAAATATAACAAACATTAATAAATATAAACTGAAAAAATATTCTATACATGACTAATCATGTTTCCTACAGGGTGCCAATAATTGTGGCACATATGTTTTTTGTTAAAAATATATATATTTTTATATATTATAATATATATATATTTTTTGAGGCATTGTGTTTTCTCTAAATGTATATGTTTCTCTTTGAGAATTGTTCTATTTGTTCTATTCTAGTTGTTTTCACTAGGAGACTAAAAGAAATACCAAAAACATTATTTTCTTATTTAACTTTATAGTCATCTTTACCAGTGGTGCCAATAATTGTGGAGGGCACTGCATTTTCCTAGGTACCAATTCAGGAACTGTTGTCTGTTTAGGCACCAGCAGTGTTTTAAAAGCAGTGATTTGGCACTGTTTAAAAGTAGTGACTCTTCTTCAAATAAAACTCCAATAAAACTCTTAGACATAGTGTACTCTCAATGGCAGGGTAGTAGCAACAACAACTAATACCCACAAAGGCTAGAGCCAGAAAAGTTGGATTTCAACACACGTCAGGGATTTTACGCTTCTGTCCCCAAAACATCCTAACAATCACAAATAACGGCTGTCCTGGATCTCCACCGGCATGGTTCTTTCTTTGCTTCTACAAACCTACATTAATATAGTTTTTATATTATTTGTGAAACCAAGTCAAGATTTCATCCAGGATAACCCCCAAAAATGGTTTAATCCCCTTTCTTGGTTTTGTGAAATATACCCCAAGTGGCCTAATGTTACCTGAGCCAGAACAGGTGCCATTCTGATAGGCTGGGTTCTAAAAGCCTACATTAACACATGGGTAAATAATCATGCTCGACATGCTTCTAGGCTACTTTCCATGTGGCCATGATTTTTCAGACTATCTTGCTTCAGAACTATGTAAATTAAAAGGACCTCAAAGACCTCAAAGTTGTTTTTAATCCATATTTAGGCAGAAATAAGGCTTACAAGTGCATGCCGGCCCCTTGAATGTGTCCTTTTGTCCAAGAAATATCCTAAACCTAATACACTGTGTAATAAGAAATCTTTTGGTCATTATTCCCTCAAAATATAAAATAAGTTTTATACCAATTACACTTTGATTGTCATGTTGATTGACTTCTTCTTCTTCTGAGAGCTCCACTTTTGGAAGCGATTTCAACATTATTTCAATGTGTTATTTCACTCGACAACATGCGCGACTATCATATGATCAGCTGGTAGGCTACATAGCTAACTTTAATGTAAAGTTACGTGCAACATTCGTGCAGCTATCACTGGCTACTAATGAAGAATGAAATTACAGCATCGACTTGAACCAGAGGTTCACCTAGAGAACAGCATTGCTTGGCTCAAACGTCTGAAATGGGGGTAGTCTGGTTAGTTAGCATAATGAGGGTTGAAGCTGAAGTTAGCTAATGGCTGTAGCTAAAATTGTCTTCAGGTATGCATGGCAGCAAGCAGATCCTAATAAATGCATAATTGTACTTTTTGTTGTTAACTGACATGGGCAACTAGTCCACATTAGGTTCTTTGTCACCTTCAGATGACAAAGAGTGAGTGAGCTAGCTTATCCTGTCCCTTATCCAGTGTGCAAAATTGAGTGTGTGCCTCTGTTTCGTTATCCCAGTATGCACAAAACATGATCACATAATTTCAGCTAACAACATTACATTAGTTATTTTGATTAATGCTTGGCAACAATCATTGATCTGGACTGTCACGCATTGATATGAAGGATGGTACTCAATGCTAGTTTCTATGAAAAGCAGCTGGCTATGTCAATCTCATAGGATTTCTACAGTAGAAAGCCTGTGTGACGATATTTAGCTTGCCAAAATGGCACCCATAGTGCCATACTTCCTCAGAATCAACATATTTTCCGGAGAGTAATCTATCTTGTGCATAGTGCTCTAGAATTTTTGATCTGCACTGTGTTCATGCAGATAAGCCTGCACATTTCCCAAGAGATCCCTTTCTTTCAACGCTGACTAGTCTGTGTTTATAATTCTGCCAAAGAACAGTCAAGACACGTTTCAAAATAAAGGCAACAGTTCATTCAGTTTAGTTCATCATTTCTGAAGGGAGGCAACTGATGGAATTCCAAGAACTTTAACCCATGCGTTAGTGTTGATTTAGATTTTTTTTATTATTATTTTGCTATTTCTTAAAGCAGCGATTCTGAGAACCAACAACAATTGAACAATTAAAATTGGTGTGACCTAATATCATTTTTATTGCCCAGGAATAATTTTGATCTTTTTTTTGTTGTTGTTTTAATAGGGGCACAACATTGTTAAGGCAGGAGGTTGTGCACTGTCTGGGTGGCTGACTATCTGCTAAGCGCTACAGGAAAAAAAGGTGTTAATATTTTAATATTTGAGGAATATAAAACTATTTCAAGTTCATTTGACATAAACATTAATATAAGCCCTAAATATCAGCTGCCATTATTGCATCAGAAGTGTAATTACCAGTTTATCTTCTATACATGTGGAGTACTTATAGCCTGTAAATTGAACCTGATATGCACTGTGCCTTATATTAAGGTAAGAGAAAAACACATGAAATTTAAGCTTTGATTTCATCTTTTCGTCAATTTCAATTACTTAGTTACACAACATGGTGAAGCCAACATATTAGATAATATGCAACATGATGAAGTCAACAAAACATATTTGTAACTGCTATGTGAAACAAAAGCAGAGGATGAAGCAGGCCATATTTCCTGCAATCTTTAAATTATCCTACACTTCTCATTGACATTTATCCTTAATTTCATTGATGAATTCATAGATGCATATGTACAAGTAAAAACTATGTACTATGTAAATGCAAATGCTGAATGTTCCATGAGTTGCTTTGCAGCACTGTGGATAACTTTAGTTTTGTAGTATCACTGCTGAGTATAATATTCCATTAGGAAACCAACAAGAACATGGACCAAATCACATCACAGAAATTGTATTTGATTTTCACGGCATGCAGTGCATTTTACTTCACCTTTCAGGTCCAGCGTGGATGTAGGCTACTTACCTCAACAAGGTTTGGGAAAAGTACTTCAGTGTGTTTGCAATATCTGTCCCAGATGGCACAGGATAAATATTGTGTTGCACACGGTTATGATACTCTTGTAAGTACCGTATCTTAGATGCAACTAAACAGCAATGAAAAGAGGGATAAAAGAAAATCAGCAGATGATACTCAGTTCACCTAAGATATTTGAGAAGGCTTTCATAAATGACTGTATGACTGTATGTAGTTTTCACACTAATTGGAGCAACAGTTTGAGCATATATATATGCTGTTAATGTAGAATTTCATGAGTCACCTCATGTTAAAAATGACACATGATCAAAACAGCCTGCGCTGTTGATGTAGACTATGAACCAGAGGTCGATACTGCACCTTTATAGCTTACAACTTACTTTCTATAGGCTTGATTTGATACATATGTGGATAAAAGTGACGTATAAACATTAAGAGCAGGTTTATTTAGAAAGATGTTTACGCATTTTTAAATTCAAAGTATTTTCTAATAAAACTGAAAAGCGTCTGCACTGAATTATTATATGGGAAAGGTTTAGTGCCCTGGGCATCACTTGCTGTCAGACGTACAGTGCTCTGCATGGCTCTGCTACCTTCATTCCCCCTGAAATCGTTTGTGAATCTTTGTTTGTGAATGTTTGTGACTGAACTTTGCTACAACAAAGCCCTACAATTTCACTCTAAATGGTATCTGTAGAAGGCTAAGGTAGAGAGAAACGATCACTTGGTAGAGTGGAGGTGTTTAAGTTTAAAATGACTGGATCAGCCCTTGACTGATTGCATTCTGAAAAACCTACAAGTGGACAGAGCAAAATGTGCCAAAATCAGATATGTTTGCAACCACATGTTCGACTGCAGCAGCAGGTGCAGGACCATCCACATTAAATGCAGAAGTAGTACCATTGACTGCACAGTTTGTCGGAGCGGCACACAGCTTTAATGTCCAACAGAGTAGTAACACAGACGAAGCAGAAGTAGCTATTCAGGTTGATTCAGAGGAGGAGAGAGAGGTGACCCAGCAAGAACAGATTTAGGAGGAGGTCAGAATACTTTCAGCCCGGTAAGAAGTAGCCAAAATGTTAGCAGAATGAAGAGGGACTTTTGTGTAGGCAGGACGGAGGGCTGGTCTGTGTGTGTGTGTGCATGCCACTCTCGATTGCCATGCTTTTGAGTGTTTGTCTGCAACCTGAATCAGTAGCAAATAAGCCACCTGCATTTTAGGCTACATTGTGTGATTCGATTGTTGTCGATGCGGAGAGGAAAATACTTCAAGTTATCCACAACAAATTAACAAGTGTTCAGTCTAAGAACACCCTCAACTTTCTGTAGTCAGATCAGTCGAGATTGTTATCACTTTTGATTGCAGTACAATAAAATGACTCAAAATAGTAGCCAATAGAGTTTTGTGCACAACATTGTCGTTGCTAGTCACCCTAGTGTGTGAGTGTGTGTGTGTGTGTGTTTGTGTGAGAGAGAATTGCATTTATAGCCTTTGTTTTCAAATAAATAATGCCATGAGTAGACTTGGTGTCCAACTTACTGTGTTATTTTAACTTGAAGTTATAGTCTGCAAGTGTTACAGCTTACAGTTATCATCATGTAATATTAGTGAAACATTGTTTTGCCAAAATGGCTATCTCTCCCAAGATGAAAGACTCTATGAATATTGATCAAGAACGTATAATATAACATATATTTTTAGCATGGTTACTCTCTTCCATGTAGGCTACTGTGCTTTATTTTATATTTTGAAACAATACAATGTGCACATATATTCTCTGGTATGTTGTATGCCTCCCCATATTGTGTAAATGTCATAATTGTATAAATTCATTACAGTGTTTTGATTAGGCTGAAAGGCCATAAGACATTTTTATGAAGTTATGTTTTATTTCTGCATGCATTTCACCAAAAGCATGCCAGGCATCTATCTATATGTATATAAAATTACATTCATCATGAATTGGCTATTGTTGGAGTGAGGCCTACATATGTGATTAAGCAAGCAGTCAATGTTCTTTCACTGAAAGTAGGCCTATGCACATCAGTGCCTCTTAAATGTTCCAATGTTGTTTCCATGAACAGTTGCAGGGATCCATGTTGAGGTTTTAAACATAATTTACATAGGCTAGTTGTGACTAGAGAAAATAACAGTTGGAGCAGTTTCACTTTCTCTAAGGCTCAGTGAGGCTGAGCACTGCACTTAATTTTATGTGTCTACTAGTATGTTTTGTGACACAAAATTAGCAAGTATTTCCTGACCGAGGAAACGAGGTCCATTGAGAAACTGTATCTTATCAGGAGGTAGGCTACTGAAATGTTGCGCATAGCAGGTATAAGTAAACTCACATGGTGAATGTTCATGGCGGTTACAGGCTAGAGTGCAGTAATTTGGCCAGATCAGTAGCTTGTTGTATGGGGTTTTAGAATGGAAAATCTATAAAAGGTTGTTTTAAAAACATAGATTTAAGTGTCAACATGCAAAAATATCAAATTCTGCGCGATTCCACATTTATAGGTAAATTATGTCTGGATTCCACAGTTCCTTGGGCCTAGTCAAGGTGGGAGGTGTTTGTTGTCAAAGTGGGGGTAAACCCTGGCATTGCAGAGCATGGCGAGACTAATAGTTTGGCTTCGTTGCAATGATAGCCCTGTTGTATGAGTTTGCTGCTGTCGAGGAGAATGAAAGAATTTGGAACAACATTGACCAAATAGCAAACACACAGTTTAGTGGCATGAAGGGGCTACAACTCTGGAATATTTTTGAAATCAAGTATTCTGTAGATTTTTTCATTAATTAGTCAAGTTAAAAAAATATCTTTCAAAAAGGAAAATGGTTGTATCACCTGCAACAAATCATCTGAGAAGAATACATGCATGCACAAAATGGGGAGAGAGAGAGACAGAGAGAGTGTGTGCATCCACGCTTGCGGGAGAAAGAGCAGATGACTTGGTGCATTTGCTGACTTAATACTTAATGTCACGCTTAGTCATTACTATAGCCACAAATAATCACAAATGCTGTTCTTTCTTACTAGGGCTAGTGTTCATATTAGTTAGGAATCTAACATCAACTTTTTTACACAACTGAAGCTCTGCTTGGTGAACTGCAGTTAACGTGTGGTTGCTTTCTGTGCAGATGTGGGAACAGTGATGTTATTTAATGGTAGGCCAGGTCTGTTTTACAGTGTACACTGCACCATATTGTCTTCCTTACAAAACAGTAAATGTACACATTTTACCCGCAGTGAGTTGGGTTTTCTGACATCGCCAAAGAGAATAAAAGAAACCATGCAACTTTATATCTTTAAATGTACTTCAATAATAACACTCCAGAGTTTATTAGCCTAGTAGGCAATGAAAGTCATGTAATATCAGAGACTTTTCAAAAATATTAACTTTGTTGATAGGAATTTAAGGAAAGAATTCACCTCAAACATGTTGTAACTGAATTATTTGAGGTAATCGTTTCATCGCTCACTTTCGCTTATGTTACTGATGGCAGCCTATCATTCAGTTAGTGTTAGCTGCTGGTTCTCTATTTGGACTGTGTTGTTCCAAATTCTTCATTCTCCTTCCCATCGAGAGAACTTGGCAAGTTTGTACAAGATGGATAGATAGATAGATAAATACTATTTATTAGATAGATAGATAGATAGACAGATAGATAGATAGATAGATAGATAGATAGATAAATACTATTTATTATCTTGTAGGAAATTCTGGTATCCTTAAGCTTCCACAACATGGCATACATATGACAAACATACATTATAAAAATACAGAGAATGAATCCTATTATGTTTGCCTTTTAGGGTACTAATTTGTTTGGTGTGGAAGTAGTGTGGAATGTGCAGTGAAAGTGAAGTTAGTTTCACATAGGATATTCAACAGATATTTGGATATTTGCCAAATTATGGTGTACATTCTATGTCACTTTCACTCAGTGACAATACAACCCCATGCTCTTATAAATTACTGTCCATACAGCACTGTTTTTCAATAATTCCACGTTTTATGGATGTGTGTGGTCCAAATCAGTGCAGAATGCTATGGCGTCATGGAACTACCCAGACACACTTAAATATATTTTGATTTTATGATTTTATGCCTCTTTTAATTTCTATCATATCTAATTAAAATTTCTATGGGAAAAGTCTATTTCAACAACTTTCACATCAAGTGACTTTGGGATCTCAAATCAATGCAAGATAGTTTGACTCCATGGGACTACTAAGACACACCACAATGTACTGGGATTGATTTAAGGTCCCAAGGTCACTTAAAGAGGTGCTCAGCAACTCTGGTTTTCTTTTTTCTTTTGTTGTTGTATTAGCCTAGCCAGAAGCTGTAGGGGGAGCTCCATGGAGAGAAAGAGTGTGACAAGACACTGTGGTAATACTGTCATAAACCCACTGTCCTTTCCACTGTTGCACCTACACACAGTAATTTTCGAAAGAGCCAGCGATGCTGCCATACACACACTCAGTGTCATTCAGTCGACACATTAGCTGTTCTTGCATTGGTTAGCCCTATACGACATTTGCTAGGCTTCTATACTCTTTGGCAAGTAGCAGGCACAGGCAAGAAAATGCACTGCCAAGTGAGATCAATAAAGAACACAAATATATTCAGCTCCAGCAAGCTTCAAACATTTCTGTAATTATGGGCAGTTAGCCTACCTCTATTGAAAAAAGCCACTAGTGACAGCCATTTTGGACTGGGCAACAAATTGTTCTGCCAAGACAAGCACAATGTAACTTAGGCTACTTACAATCACAGCAAAGCCAGGTCTGTGTCTCTCTTATAAGCTTTGCGTTCTCAGGGCTATTGGCATTCAGAAAATGTTCACCCGGAGCTTCTTGCTCAGTCTCTTGTTCCTCACGCATCCTGTGAGATTTCTAAACTATATTCATGAACTATATATGGCTCAGTATACCATTTTGTGTTGCCAGCATGTACTGCCGCATGTAGGATTCAAAATAGGAGGTGACTTGCAACCACAAGAGTTGCAAGTGCTGTGTTACCGTAGTTGGGCAGGAGATGGCCAGTGAAAATGACTGTTTCAACAAAACAGGCCAGTCAATTAAAACAGTGATTTCTACATGGTCTCTTTAATGTAGAAGAGAATAGAATTTTTTTTTTCATAGAAAAAACAAGGGACGTACAGTCACAATATATTTAACTGTGTCTGAGTAGTTCCATGAAGCCAAAGCATTCTGCATTAATTTAGACCACATACATCCATAAAGCACAGAGCTACTGAAAAACAATATAGCCCAGTTAGAGTCCAGTAATAGTCCAGTCCAGTCTTGGCTTGGGTAGGGTCATTAAAAAGAAAAGTAAAAAGTAGACCAGGTGAGGTTCAGGCATAGAACATGGGGTCACTGTGTAATGTCGAATCAAGCAGACCAGTCTATCTCACACCCCCCCACCTAACCTAACGGCTTGCCATAACAATCAGCTTCCTTGTTAAAGCATACATTGCAGTTTATTATGTAACGTGATTTTCTCTTTCTCCCTGTAGTTAACTTGTTGCTCACAAATCGCTACGAACTCGTTTAATTCGATGTTAACTGTGTCAGAATCTGAGATGATTTTCAGTGGGTTACTCGAATCAAGGCAATGATCGCGCGTTCCGGCTGAAAAAGCTTTCTCCTCTCTCTGTCCTCGTTCCTCTTTTCTCGTCGCAGTTAGACAAATGAGACAATCTGGATGACGTTGGACCTCGAACGATTTCCGGGACACAAGGACGAAGGACAGCGGGCCGAGGATCAAGGAAGCATATTGAGCCACCCGAGGTGTGATTTTGCAGGTTGGTCAGTTATGTGTAGGTTTTTCAGTCACATTCAACGTCAGACACATTTGGGCTCTCGGTCTACGTGTACTATATCACGTTTTTCTTTCTTTTTTACATACATAGCCTACAAAATAATAATAATAATAAGAAGAAGAACAAGAACAATGATAATAAACAGCAGTCTGCTGGACCAATTTATTGGGCAATGGATGCTGCGCGTCTCCACCATATTGACTCGACCTTGTGGTTGCCTATTTTGCTCCAGCCCAATCAGAGACACGGCAGACGTCATTATAAGGACAGACTTTTCCTCACCTATTGTTTTTTTTTTTTATTATTTATTATTATTATTACTTATTTAGCCTACGTCAAAAGTTATAGCCTATCAGTCAGCTTTAATTCCCCAACCCATCCTGCAGAATAATAAAGGGTTGCGAACCGATGCGTGTATTCTTTACCAAGAACATCCTGGTTTCAATCGATATTTTAAAAATCATCCATGTAGGCTTATTTCTCCATGTCGAAACCTTAACCAATAGGTTGGTTAAAACCTACAACATGTTAGAGCTACGAGAATAGACGAGACTACTTACACTGTTCTGCTTTCGTAGACATTGTGAAAACGCGTCCGTCAGAATGGTTCTGGTAGTGAGATCCCTCGTCTAAGGAAAGAGCAACAATTGATCCGCACTCACTGGCTCTGGCAGGTTAAACCATCTGCTATGATTGTCGAAATCCTAACGCTGAGATGCGTAATCACGTTTTCACGGTAGTATATCGTGCCTTGGAGTATGATCATGACACCCAAAGAACGTCGACTGGGCTATTCTTATTACTATAGGTTAAGTCGTAGCCTATACAACAACATGGTATGTTCCAGCTGGGTCCAGGTGGGCAGTCTAGATGTGTCATTCGTCATTCACCTTCAATGATCACAATTGTTTTTTTTACAATGGGCCTACATTACATTAAATTACATGATATTGTTTTTTTTTTTTTTTTTTTTTGCTTCCTTTTCTTCATGTTTGGCCATGTTTGGCTTGTCGTAGAGGATTACAAACCCAGTAACCAGTGGAGCGCTCTGTCATTATTCTGCAAATGAATGCATGCCATTTAAATAGGGATTCTGCAGTTTGTTTAAATGGGGTGTGCCATTACAGTAGCCTAATGCATCAGCTACTTTCACATCGTTTTACTTCTTGCAAAGCATCTGAAACCTATGAATTGGTATGTATTCGCTCCACAGTGGGCAGTTACTTTCTGCTGCTATATCAGAATCAATATAAAAATGTTTTATACTACAAATCTCCAATGACTGAACCTGAATGTAATTAGCAAAAATATGTATTGGCTGGTGATTGTGAATGTGTTTTGAGTGTAATTCACTGTACTGTAATTCCTATATCTGGTAATAGTGAAAGTGTTTTCCACAGGTATTGTGACCACATACAATACAGGGACTCTTCAGATTTGTCCAAAATGTTTTTATTGGTTATTGTATAGCATTGTAAAAACTAAAAGCATTTGACTTAGCAAAGCGGCCACATTGGAAAATGTTTTTATTAAGCAGTGCTTTGATGTTTGAAGTCTGCATGAACATGAACTTAGTATGTCATTACAAGGGTCTCGTATTGGCACTGCATTGTGTGTAATTGCCTGGACGGTAATGACTGTTGTGACTTGGTCACTGAATATGTAAATTGTATTCCAAGTCACCTGAAGAGTGACATGACAATGTGGCAGTCACTGACCATTCCTACAGTAGTGTTGGGTTGCCATGCACCATACCTTATGCTGCTATAGCCTAGTGCCACCACAAACCCCTCAAATCTCTCTCTATATATACTGTATATACTATATATATATGCACATATGGCACATATGATCTGTGAAATGTGTGACTGGCCTAACTCTTTTGCTTCCTCTGTCCACCTACACCAGTCATCACTGCTGAGTGCCATCCCTTGTTCTTACTGGCTGAATCCTGTCACATTTCCCTTCTGAGTGGACTGCAATCAAAATTACAGGAGACCCATGTAGGAACAACTCTGCTTCTTAGAGGCCCTTTCTAGACACCCATGCCAGGACTGACTCTCCTTCTCAGAGGCCCCGTGACTGATCTTCCCTCACAATGGCACTGTCAAACATGAACACTTAATCTCACTCCTTGAGTTTAACACTATGTCTGACTGCTTCTACACTTTCCAGCCATAACTCTTGGATTGACTACCATAAATACCATGCATAAAACTTAACGTGGGTTACATCACGGTTTTTGAGTGTTATGGCACAATTTGGTCTTTTTATACACTAACAGCCATTGTTACAATCATGATCAAACTCCAAACTGTGCTAAGAATGTGCATTGCAACTGAAGAGGTTCTAATGACATAACAGAAATACATTAAAATTGCATAACTGTAAGGTTCAGACAGATTCAGACGGAGACCCAAATGCAGATCAGTGCAGATTTAATAACAGTGGTCAAGACGATCAGACCGGGAACATGGAACAAACTGGGGTTTAAATAGGGAGCAGGGGCACTTGGACAAACAGGAGGCAGTTGACTCATTACGGGGAAACAGGATTACGAGGCACAGGTGTGGAGCAGGGGAGGAGAAAGGGGCAGGGCAGGTGAACAAAACAGAAACACATGGAAGACAAAAACAAACACAGGGACTGCAGTGCAGTGGTAGTCCAGTGGGGGGCCACAGTCTCAGGGAACAGGATCATGACAGTACCCCCCTCTAACGGACGTCTCCTTGCGTCCCTTTGGCTGAGGCAAGGCGATGGTGGCGAAAGTCTCTAATGAGGCCGGGATCCAAAATGTGCTGGGCCGGGACGCTGAGCGTTAGTCGATGACAGAGCATCCAGGGCCGGAAACCAGGGCAGAGGAGCAGAGGCGTAGGTCACAGGGCAGGCAGGGTCACAGGCGGTCCGGGTTTGAAAAACAGGCAGACGATCTTACAGGAGACAGGGACAAACAGAAACAGACCGGGAACCAGGCGGGGAAACAGGAAACGGACTGGAAACCGATGCAAGGAAACAGGTCACAGGCGGTCCGGGTTCTGCAACAGGCAGACAAACCTACAGGAGACAGGGACAAACGGAAACAGACTGGGAACCAGACAGGGAAAACATGAAACGGGCTGATGTCGGTTTGGGTAGCCGTGGCAGAAGAGCAGAGCATTGGTCAAGGGCAGGCGGGGAGTCGGAAACCGGGGCTGGAGAGCAGAGCGTTGGTCATGGGCAGACGGCGGGTCGGAAGCCGGGGCTGGAGAGCAAAGCGTTGGTCGGTGCGGTGCGACTTCGGCACAGACAGGTGATCGTGTAGGAGACAGGAAACAAAACAGAAACACAGCGGGAGACAAGGCGAGGAAACAAGGAACAGACTGGAACTGAGACAGAGAAAACAGGCACGGGAGTCATGATCTGGATGCTTGCCGGTAGCTGTGAAGAGTTCAGGTTCACCAAATGTGGCAGAAACAGGAGGAGACAAAGACAGACAGGACGGGGTGGTGACAGAACCCCCCCCAAGGGACGGCCCCAGAAGTCCAAGAAAAACACCAAAAACGGGTGGGGAGTGGGGAACTGAAACTCCTCCAAGTGGTCCGATGCCATGGCCCCGTCCCCGGAGGACCCCCGAGGTCCACCACCACTGGAGGGCAGGGTAGGTGCAAGGGGTTGTCCTGATACTTGAGGATTTTCTGAATTCTGTGGGCTCAAGGCTGGTGGAAGATACTGTTCGTGAAGTGATTACGTTTCAGTCTTACTTGCTGGGAGCTCCGCCTCCGAAGGCTCCCGGGTCAGAGGTTCGGCATCCCAAGGCCCACGGGTCGGAGGCTCAGTAGGATGCCCACGGGTCGGGGGGCTCAGTAGGATGCAGAGTGATCTGGGCGAGCTGCTGGCGCTGTTGCTGGATTAAAGACTGGTGTTGCTGAAGAATCGCCGGAAAGTGCTCAAGATCCGCTGGGTGCATTTTTGGTCTGATCGTACTGTAAGGTTCAGACAGATTCAGACGGAGACCCAAATGCAGATCAGTGCAGATTTATTAATAGTGGTCAAAAAAAAAATACAAAAAGGGGAAAAAGCTCAGAAGATCGGTATCAACAAAAAGGCGCAAGTAATCCAACAAAGTTTCCAAAAACTGGGTTCGGGGAAAAACACACCAAAGATCAATAAGGTACAAAGTCAATCAGGGATCAAACGGCCAGGAGGGAATCACAAAAAAACTAAACGTCCAGATTGTTAAGCAGGCAGTTCAAATCCAAGAATCTCCAAAGAGTACAAGAATACAAAAAACTCAAAAGACTCCGCTATGGAAAACACGAGAAACAAGGACATGGATAAGCACGGGAAACAGAGATCATAGGCAGGCGAACAGACTAGGTAACAGACTTACTACACAGGATACATGGTCAGACGATCAGACCGGGAACATGGAACAAACTGGGGTTTAAATAGGGAGCAGGGGCACTTGGACAAACAGGAGGCAGCTGACACTCATTACGGGGAAACAGGATTACGGGGCACAGGTGTGGAGCAGGGGAGGAGAAAGAGGCAGGGCAGGTAAACAAAACAGAAGTACATGGAAGACACAGGGACTGCATGTCAGTGGTAGTCCAGTGGGGGGCCACGGTCTCAGGGAACAGGATCATGACAATAACAGAAATACATTAAATTGACATGAGAGAAATACATTGAAATTACATAACAGAAATACATAAAAGCTTTTTAACCTCTTTGATGATCCTTTGATGATCCTAATTGTCATTTTGATGACAATTAGTCTCCCCAGGCCCTTTGATCAACACAGATACAGTATCTATGTAGGCTATGTGGCTGGTATACCAGATGCAGTTACTAGTTTATGAATGTTTGGATTGAATATTCTGTAAAATCTCATTTGTTTTTTATGGTAGGATATAACTTAAGTAAATTCTATTCTAATAAAAATACATGAATAGATATAATTTTAAAGCTATAGTCATAAGGATGTATAAACGGACGTATAACATTCACAATAACATAATTGTCAAGAGTTAGTCAATACGTTATTATATTATATATCTTATATTATATATTGGCAGCACATTACTGGGCAGGTAATTTAATGTAAGGTAATCTTATGTGTAAAAGTTCCTAGTAAATGTGCAAATTGCACATTCCAATTTGAAGATGGTAAGTAAAGGATAAGAAGTGGGAAATCAAGATTTTTTTTTCTTTTTTCTTTCAGCAATAAACTTTGTTAAACAATATTGTAAAACAAGTCACTTGGAAGCACAAGATGTGACATTGTCATAAATGTAAAAAAAAATAATAGAATGAAATTAAAGAAACAATACGAGTTTGTGAATATTCCTTTATGATTATGACGCTAGAGAAAATTCATGAGAATCAAAATGTTCTGTCACTGGAACAGGAGTCAAGCTTGGGGAGTTGCATGAGCTTCAGCAGGAATCATTATTCATATATCCTGAGAATGAGAAGCAGAATGGACATATGATATGATTTACAGGGTAAACATGCTGTAGTAGCCATAGTAGCTGTCAAACCCTACCCTGTCTGAGAAACCCATATACTCTAACTGTAAGGTAATTATGGAGCAGATATAAATATTCTGCTTGTGTAAAAAAGCAACATGTATGTATAATATTCATTAGCAATGTGTACATTTTAAAAATTCATCCTAATCATGTTTCAGTGACATTTCTAATACTTCTACGTCTAATACTTTCAATAACATTTCTATTTTTTTTTTGTGAAAAGAAAACTGCATTTTAAAACATGGATACCCACATAAGTGACAGTGTGTGGCGGTCATGGATCGACCGCACAGAGAAGCCTTCCATAAGGACTGTTTTACACACAAGTTCAGGAGCTGCGGGACCTGTTGCGTACACAGATGGCATGGCAGCAGGCACGAGATGCGCAGCTGGAGCAAGAAGCAGCACGTCAGGAGACTCGGTGGAAGACGTTACAACATCAGTTTAGCCTCCTGCAGCAGGAAGTGCATGTCAGAACTACACCAGACCCTGGGGCTACGATTAATGCTGCTGGTGGATCTGGAGCACCAGAGAGAATGTCCGCTATAGGTAGTAACCTATCACCACCAGCTGGTCCTTCACGGGCAAGTAGCCAAGCTAGAGTTCAGGTCGAGAAGGAACCTAGACTACAACGTTTGAGTGAGACTGACAATGTGGAGCACTACTTAGCGATGTTTGAAAGAATTGCTGTGGCGTGTCAGTGGCCAACAACTGACTGGGCAATTAGACTAGCGCCCCTCCTGACGGGCAAGGCTAGGGCTGCTTATGTTAATATGGACCAGGATGACGCACTTAGGTATCCCCTGTTGAAAGAGTCTATCTTGGAGGAATATGAGATCAACCAGGAGACTTACCAGCTGCAGTTACGAGGAGAAGAGGTGGGTGAAGAGGAGACCCCAAAAGAGCTCTATGTCAGTCTACGATCTGTATCAGAGATGGGTCCAGCCACAATGCCACATCAAAGAGGAGATTGGGGAGACAATAATTTTAGAACAGTTTTTGCGCTTGGTCTCTCCAGAACTGCAGGTGTGGATTAAAGAACGGAACCCTGCATCTGCTGTTGAGGCGGCTGCTCTGGCAGATGTTTTTGTGGCAGCCAGACAGAAAACTCAGTCTTGGACGTATGCTCAGTGGAGAGGGGGCAGAGATTCCAACAGACGGCCCCGGCAGCCTCTGGCCCTGAAAACCAGTGCAGAGGGTAAGTCTGTGGTTGATAGGAGTGGTCCCTTCAAACCGAGCCCTGTATTGAAGGCTAGTGGTTGTAAACCAACAATGTGTTATCAGTGCGGACAGGAAGGTCATAGAAAACCGAAATGCCCTAATAACCCCCCCAACCAATCCTGTATATGTACAGTATCTAGGTCTAGCCTCTTTAAGAAGCCGGTAGCTCCCCATTGCCAGACTGCAGTCCTGAATGGGCAGAAGGTTAGGGCACTGGTAGATACTGGTAGTATGCAGTCCTTAGTGTCTTCTGTCTTGGTCCCAATACAGCTAAGGAACTACTCTGTGGTGACCCAACTGAAGTGTCTTCATGGGGAGGAGAGAAGTTATCCAACTGCAAGGGTGTATGTGCAGGTTCTGGGGCAGACTTACTTACTGGAGGTTGGAGTGGTGGATAACTTGCCATATCAGATGATTGTGGGACAGGACTTTCCCCTTTTGTTTGATTTAGTGCCTAGGGGTAGTGAGTGTAATATGATGGTGACAAGAGCTATGGCCAGGAAGAGGGAGGAAGAAGTACCGCTTTCTGTGCTGCCATTTCATAATGCAGACCTTGAAGTTCGGTCTGGGAAGACCAGGAAGACAAAAGGACAGAGGAGACGTGAGAAGTTTCACTTTGGGGTGGCTCAGAGTCAAGAAGAGGTTTGTCCAGAGCTGTTGGAGGTTCCCCTAGAGATTCCGCAAGACATGAGTTTAATGCAGCAGCAAGACTCAGACATTGGCCCACTGTATCAGCAGGCTCAGGCAGGGCAGCTTAGTGGTGATGGGAGAGAGACCTCCAGACCGGGGTTTGCCATAAAGAATGGGGTGCTGAATAAAGTGGGAGGGGCAGAGGCAAGGATGGTGTTTCCTCAGAAGGTTAGAGGGGTAGTCCTTGGTTTAGGCCATTCTATTCCGTGGGCAGGTCATTTAGGCAGACAGAAGACAATCTCCTGAGTCAGCCGCTACTTTTATTGGCCAAATATGGCTAAAGACATTGCTGAGTTTTGTCAAACATGTGCGGAATGTCAGAAAACTGCCAGTAGATTTCCCCCAAAGGTCCCCCTAGAGCTTCTTCCTGTAGTAGGGACACCTTTTGAACAGTTGGGGATGGATATGGTAGGCCCCCTCGAGCGTAGTAAAGCTGGGAATAGGTTTATGTTGGTCATGACAGATTATGCTACTAAGTACCCTGAGGTTTTTGCTTTGAAAGCAGTGAAGGCTAGAACTGTAACTGTAACTGTTTTCAAGGGTAGGGTTCCCTAGGGCGATAATTACTGATCAGGGATCCAATTTTATGTCCAAGCTTCTTAAGCAGGTTTACTGTTTGTTAGGGATAAAGGGCATACGGACTACACCCTATCATCCGCAGACCGATGGTCTGACAGAGCGGTTTAATCAGACTCTCAAGCAGATGTTACGGAAGTTCATCAGTGAAACTGGGGCAGACTGGGATAACTGGCTTCCCTACCTCCTATTCGCTTATCGGGAGGTTCCGCAGGCCTCAGCTGGATTTTCACCTTTTGAGCTGTTGTGCGGCCGTGATGTACGGGGACCCCTGGTAGGTGTAGCAGTTAAAGTACCCGGATAGCATGCTTAGTAGTAGGTTGCTGTAGGGGAGGTTGGCCCTGAAGTAATTGATGAATGTAAGTCACTTTGGATAAAAGTGTCAGCCAAATGCATAAAGAAAATAAATAAAATACCAAACTACCAAAAGTAAGTAACAACATTTAGGATGCCAATAAAAGAAAATGGGTACTCACATAATGTGATTCTCTTTCTGTGACAAATGTTTCGGAAGCCTTTTTTCTGCTGCAACACAATTCTGAAAATTCATTCTTTTAGTAAACAAGCTTGCAAATTCATGAACAAAACCCCACTTATTTACATTTAAATGGACTTTAAAAGCAGTAAAACAAAACAAAAAAATGAATTTAGAAATTCTTCACTCTGCAGTGAATATGACAATGCTGCCATGAAAAACACAGGTTTAATCGGACCTCATTTCAGGATGGTCTCATGGGTCACATGATCACCACTGGTTCATAGGTCCTATTAGTCTATTAGACTCATAAAGAATATCTAAGCATGACATCAATAAGAATACGGGTATGAAAAAGATCAGGTATATGTGAATGTCCATACTTTCTTCACCAGTTTTGCACTGCTGCAGGTTGAGGACATCATCAATATCTTCAACGGCTCATTCTTTTTACAAACAGGATTCAGGGTCTTAGCCAGGGGTTATGAATACATGTAGAAGTTGAAACACAATGTATTATGATACCCCGCATCCACATGATGTGGACTTTGTTCCCGGCTGGTTCCACCCGGTAAGGGCCCTCTAGCCATTAGTGTGCCCTCTAGCTAAGGGCCCCCTAGCCATTTCATTGGCTGGAACTCATTTTAGTGTCACATCAAAATCAAATAATTTTACAGGTGAAACACCTGGTACCTCGATTCTGGTGTTGTTTCACACTGGACATAACATAACAATGCATATCAGCTCCATTATCTCCTGTGTCATGTTATTCCCTTGTAAGAAACTATGTGTGGCGATGCTAAGAGTGACGACACAAATTCAGAGAATTAACTGTACTTTCTTGATAGTGTTCCGTCAACTTTGGGAGTCCAGGTATGTTAGCATCATATATACACAATGAAATTACAAAGCCCCTAAAGTGACACAAGAAACTTTCAAGTTTTCTCGTGTCACTTTAGGGGCTCCATATGAAATAACTAACATTTGACCAGTCAGATTTCACAGACAGCAAAAGTTTTTCATCTGCGTCATGTCTATCTGAATATCTGTTGCTACATCTATTAGCCAAATTACCTTATTTGAGTTTGCGAGATCAATGTGACTATGTCGGCTAGGAGTGTGTGCAGTAGACACTGGACCTAACTGAAAATTTTAAATTTGGCCTCAACGCCTCCCACTTAGCTCGTTTTCACTGCCGCAGTGCTGGTGCCCAATCTAGAACTGCTTCTGCATGTTTCAACTGAACTGAACAGCTCCCTTTAATGGCTGGTCCCAAAGTCAGAACCACACACACATCGCAGTGCTTTACGCTGATATGAATACATAATTTTGACAGGGTTCATTCATAATGTGAAAGTGTGAAATTATGCTAAAATGAGAAATTGGAGCACACATACTTTACATCTGTTTTCATCCTGGAGTCAGAATTAGTAATTTGAAATTATAGTAAATGATAGGCTACATGTCAAAAAAGTTACCGACCCCTGGACCTTGGCTCTGTGAATATAACCATTAACAATATAAAGTATACAATATAAAGTAACAATTTGCTATACAAATTTCAGTGCTGAAACCCATGGAAATATGTGTCAGTGCCGGTGCTGATGCTAGACCAGAAACAGTTCAACACCAGCACCAGCACCAGCACCGGCACGGCCCTGGTGTGAAAGAAGTAACTGAGATCGACATGATTCCTCTGTCCACTTCTTTTACTGTTTACTGTCTATGGGTCTTAGCTGCTCTAAAATTGAAAGATTGAAAGATTTCATTATGTGATAGGTGAAATGCTACAAGCGTAAAATAGTAAAAATTTTAGAAATGTTTAAGTCAATGTTGAAACTTTTAAGTCATTTACAGTCAACTGTGGAAAGATCTTGCTACACAGATGGAGAATGCCACCTGTCTGCCATAGGTTGGTTGCATGTGTTTTTAGGCTAGTAAACTTCAGTTTAAGTAGTTTATCTTCAATGTTGTGATTAAGTTTTGCTTATAGATTGCTGAAGCAGACAAAACAATCAGCTTTGCTTACTGCTTCATGTTACAACATCATGATAACTGGCATGCCATAAAGAGTTTGGTAACATAAAAGCAACATGCCTGTGATCCACGTGGTTACGTTATTACAATCATAATGAACAAAGTAAAAAAAACTCCATGAGAGAGACTGTAAAACCAAAAATTGCAAATAACATTAGTTTACTATAGTGCTCCCCTAGCATAGAAGCTAACGTGACTGAAAATAGACTTGCTAGTTAACGTGACTAATAACTTCAGTAACCACATTACGTTTCACTGTGTGCATGAAACTAAGGTTAACTTGTGCATAATTCTAAAACGTTAATGTTAATAAGTGTCTGGCTGTCACTTTTAAAGTTAATGTGGGCATAATTTAAATTCGTGCAGGAGGTGTTATTCTAATGTTAATAGGTGGTCAGCTGTGTCCCTTCTAGCTCCTGCATGGTAAATGCTTGGATTTGTTTAGTGGCAAAGCATGTTCATCTGCCTCCTGTATATGAAACCAAATAACCGTATTAAAAGGCACAATTTCCATTTGAATAGGCTTTTTAATTTTTACTATAGAATAGATTAACTTGACTTAATGCAACCTGTCATCCTGTTTATTTTAGGTTAAGTTTTCAGGTAGACAATGGCAGAGGGGTTATCTGATATTGTGACCATTACAAACCGCAGTGTCTTACCAGTTGATGTGATGTAAAGACAGTATTCTGGATGGATGTTGCGGTGCCTGTGGCTTTAAACCACAGAAGAGGTGCTGTGTCGCACCTGTATGACGACAGTAGGTGCGACTGATTGAAGCAATTGTTAGCCCTGGAGGTTTTTCTTTAAAAGCACGGCGCCGGCGACAGCAAGGTAAGCGGCAGAAGCTTTTGTTTGTTTGTTTGTTTGTTTGTTTGTTTGTTTGTTCATTCATTCATTCATCTATCTATCTGTTCGTCGATTATGGTACGTTGGCGACTTCCCTGTGAGTCAGGACCTGCAGAAGTTTGTGTCTTGTGAGGGCGAGCACGGTAGTTGTGCGTTTAGCGTCTTAGCTGTGTGGTACAAGCAACAGCAGGTGTTGCAAGCCTGCATCTGGGTGGCATTGGCGCTTTGGTTCCAGTACGTAGCTGTCTTGCTATGTAGATGTATCTATGTTAGTATGAGGCTACTGGACTTACTGTTGCCTGCCTTTATTAGACTGTGGCGTGGGGGGGCTTGGAGGCTATCCCTGTCAAGGACGTTCTTGTACATTGCTGTTACCGGTAGGTCGCTATTTTAAATATAATTCTCTGGTTTCCATCACTTAGTTACAGATGTGCTTATATGTGCCTTCGGCTTTCTGTGTTTCTTATTTTCTCTCTGTTCTGTTCTAGGAGTTGGAGCTACCATCAGGGAGGCTTGCCACCTGGTGGCGGGGCATCTGTGTGCGTGTGGGTGTGTGTGTTTCACCTCCTTGGCAGTGTAGCGCCACCTGTGTGTGTTGTGCAGTGTGTGAGTGCATCTCACGTGTGCTCTTTCCTGACCTTCCTCCTAGATCGTCTCCCTGGTGGTAAGTCTCTCTGTTTCTCTCTCATATGTGTGTGTGTTTAGTCTTTAGTCCCATGTATGTTAGACTCTGTTGGCCTACTGCATAAGAGAACGACAGCGGCATTTCTTTTAGTCCCATTGCTGTTACTTTCTGATGAATGGTAACTAAATAAAGAAATTTATTTATTGCTACTATCGAATCCTGTCTCTGTTCACTCTTGCACCTGTGTTCCGTGGGGTAGATTCGTGATTTTTGTATATTTATTACAAGGGACGTCCGTCCCTTTCCTAGGGGAGCATAACTCTTCCAGGTGGCGTAGTCGACATCCTACATTGGTGTTCTGGGCTTGCTACATAAAAATCAATAAATAATACTCGCTTTGGTAGTGTTACACATGTGCATGGTGTGCATGATTGGTCTACTTTGGTTAGATCAACTGAAGACGGACAGAAGGATATGACTGTTTAAGAAGTGACTATTTTTATATTTTAAACATAGTCTTAAACCTATGTAATGTGCATGAGATGGAGGAAGGTAGGACATGTCTATGCATGTGTAATCAAATCTACATAATAATGACAAAAATTATAGAAAATGTATAATTTAGCTGGTTTAATTGGCATGACAACAGAATACTGTAAATATACTTGAAAACATACACTGTTTTCAAATGCACTGTATTCAAACGTATATTTTTATCAGTATTGGTCAAGAAGAAAGCACAATGGAAACAAAATCCAGTGGTGAAACTACTAAAGAGAGTATGAAGACTGAAAGAAAGTGGTGCAAATCTCCACATCCATTACCAAATCCATAAAGAGATACTTAACAAATATAACTCTGAAATTTGTAAAGCAAGACAGTCTTCCTTCTCCAACATTATTGATAGCAACATCCCAGATAGCACCTGAACATCTCTCGGTTGATAAATGTATCTTTTTCCAGAGATAAAATTGATAAAATAAGACTGATTATAACTTCAGTTGCAAATAATTTAACACCTAGAACCAATGTCCTCAAAGAGAGGGGAACTAAACTTTTGTCAACATTCAGGCATATTGACTATGAAAGACTTGAGAAAACGGTAACAAGTCTCAGTTCTTCCACATCCACGCTGACCAACGTTTTAAAATCTGTTTTACAACTTGTAGCAGTTGATGTGCTCCAGATTATAAATTCATCTCTACAGAATTGCATTTTAGCGAGTCCCTAAAAAAGCAGTTGTAAAGCCTGCACTGAAAAAGAATAACTAGATATTTCGGTGCTTAACAACTACAGGCCCATGTCAAATCTACCATTCATTGGGAAGATCATTGAAAAAAATAGTCTTCAATCAATCAACTGCCTTTTTTACATCAAATATCTGTTTTGATAGGTTTCAGTCAGGTTTCTGTGTCAATCACGGCACTGAAACAGCTTATTAAAATTGTGTATGCCTCACATTCACCCATTCACACACATGCATTCACACACTGGTGGCTTTTCAAGTACTGTAATGATAACCAAGATGGTTGTCTGGTACATTCACCTTAGAAGTATAGTCTAAGAGCAGAAATTGGAAGTTTTTCCACATTCAGCAGGGCGATAAGTCCTCAAGGCAGACATGCGAAAGCTAAAGGTCTGCATGTGTCTTGGACAGGACTATACAGCGTAGTGTCAGTTTTGGAGAAAGGGGTAGCAAATCTGTTCGCTGAGTGTCATGATGTAGAGCTATGCTGGGGAGTTAGTGTGGCGCAATTGAAGCCATATTTTTGGAGAGAATCTGGTGATCAGTCACCAGTTGGTGTGTTGCTTGTCACGCTTACAGGGTGGCCTTTACGGATCCCTTACGCTACATGCAAGGTGTCCTCTGCCGCCTGGACTGTGTCATGCGATTACATTTGTTGACAGATGTTGTTATCAAACATGGATTTGTTGGTATGTAAAAAGGAAAATACAAATTGTGTTATATTAACAACATGTGTTATGTTGTTGTAAATTGTAGGACCTGTAAAGGTTTGAGTTCTTTGAGGTGGAGCTCATTAAAATCACTTATGTCCACGTGGAGCTCCAGATGAACAGAAGACTGGGCTTGAAGTCAGGCTGGCTTAGGTAGTGGTCACAGGCTGACACACTTTTGTCAGTGTCAAGTTCAGGAAGTGTCTGTACTTCATCTGGGAAAACCTGCCAATTAATTTTAGAAATCAATAAGCCATTGTTTTAATGTGTCATTATATGTACACATTCAATAATAAAACTGTATGTAATAAAACAAGTGAGTATGAAAGAGTGTCTCTGTGTTTGTGCCCACTTTGTTGTTCCCAATTCACATAAACTACTTCAAAGTTCAGTTCATACAGGAGAACATTAATAAAATCATGTTCATAGTAATTTCTACAGTATTTTGTGAGCTTTCAAATAAAAAAGTTATTCTAGACCGAGTCGACCAGCCGTACAAAGAGTTTAGAGGAATACTTGACAACCTAAAAAAAGTCATTAGATACACCTTCAACTCTAATTTCACTTCAATTGAGAACTAGTTCAAATTTAACTTCATTCACCCTCATCACAATCAACTGCTACTGGTGCTTTCTTGATTTGCCAGTCTATGTTGGCAAAGATAAATTTATGAACTTATTGGTATTCGTCCTCTCCACAGTATCCACTCTGTCACCTTCTTTGGTAGGCCTAACGTTATCATCATTAGCGCAGTCCAAAACAACCAGTGGTTGGACACGTTGGACAAGGCGCTAAAAAACTTATGTGCCCCGCTCCACTTCTACCATTGCTGTTCTTTACGTCCAGTGGTTATATGGGATTTTGCAGGTGGGGGAACTCTACTAAACTAAAATTTTGTGTCAGCATAACAAAGAAAAATTACTCAACCTGTACGGATACGATAGTGTCACTGTCGTTCCAAGTATCACACTACTTATTTACTTGACAATGGTTTTCTTTTGGTCCATCTACACCAGGGGTGTCAAAATCATTTTGGTTCAGGGGCCACATACAGCCCATCTGATCTCAAGTGGATTGGACAAGTAACGTAATTGCAAAATAACCTTTGTCAACTTCAAATCTCTTTGTTCTTTTCAGTAGGCTATGCGTTATGCCTCAGCCTACATATGTAGCCTAATCACTGATCACAAGGGATCTATATTAGATTATTACAGTTATTCACAGAGAGGCCAACGGATTTCAAATAAAATGCATTTCACTCTCAAACAACTGGTTTATTTTTATACAGTTGAGTGAATGTATTTTTACATGGGACACTGCCTGCCTAAAAATGTAAATTTGCAAAGTTCTGAAGAAAAAAAAAAACACATAAAAGTTATAGCAGTGCACAAGCAATACGATTAGGCTACATCAGATCAAACTATTTTGTAGGCTAGGCCTACTGAAGCTGAGAATGATGTACTGCACAATACTGAGCTGAGCTGAGAATGATGTACTGCTTTCTCTCACCACTTCTACCGACTGACACTTGGCATCTTTTGGCCTTCAACAGGGCATTAATATCAGGTTGCAAATCCTGAGTAGCAGCACATCTCACAATGTCATTAAAGTGTGCTTTCTTTTGTTGCGGTTCAACAAAGAACAGAGAATGCCTGTTCACAAAGATAGGTAGTCCCAAACATGGATAAAACTGCTGTTTCTGCAGACCAGCTAATTTGTTTATCTTCTCTTTTCTTAATTATCCACGTAAATTGTGAAATTGTCCTTCATGGTGAATCTCAGTGGCGCAAAATATTATATTCTTTGAGCACTGCAACCTGTTGATTACATACCAAGCACACTGGTTTTGTAAATAAATAATACTCAGTTCATTTTTCCTGGAAAACTCGGCACTCTACGTCAACTTTTCTTCTTTCTGACAACATTTTGGTAATGGGGGTGTCACTCTTGATCATTTTGATAACAACTTAATAGTGGTGAGGCAAGATTGCCATTCATGTAATCAGACAGCATATCTGGGCCAGATCTGGACACGTTGCTAAAATGTGCTGTTTATTTCCTGATCTCTTGTTGTGTCAGTGTTGCTTTTTTTGGCTGCCCCTAGCAGCTGAATTGAGCATTTTGGTTATTTCTTTCAACATTCATATGTCAGTCACAGGAATGGCCTAGAGAATTTCTTTTTATTCTGACATCCTTAGATTTTTTCTTTACAAGTCTGGGGCCAGATTAAACCATCTAATGGGCCGGATCTGGGCAACAGGGGCAAGGAAAAACTCCCTTATGTTCAGTTAATCTAGGAAGAAACCTTGGGCAGATCCACGATTCAAGGGTCTAACCCAACTGCCAGGGGTCATGCAGAAAAATTACAATCAGTAGTAACCATGATGGACTACAAGTTGCCTATGGTTTTAGCTAAGGTTCATAATAGTTCAATAGTATTATCCCACTTTACATTACATGGTAGTCAGTCATAGGTGGTTATCAGGAATTATGGCTGGACAATGTAGCAGCAGCCAGACATACTGGCTGACCAAACTCAAAGGAGTGAGGTCATGGGGGTAACAATAAGGGTCCGCTTGACAGTGCCATTGTGTGGGGGGTCAATCACAAAGCCTCAAGGAAGGGGAGTCAGGCCTAGCATGGGCGTCCAGGAAGGGCCTCTATGATGGAGAGTCGGTCCTGACATGGGCCTCCCGTAGTGTTGGTTGTAGTCCACTCAGGAGGGGAGAACTACTGATGCTGCTATCTTATTTGCTCAGTCCACTGCCTTGCATCAAACTATCCCTTTAACAGGCAAACAACTATCACTATTCAAGCAAAGACATTTTCAGACTGAAAACTTTAACCGTTGGTGATTCAATTTTACCACACTAAATCCTGGACAAAACGCATGTCTCCCTCCAAACTGGACTCCAAACTCCCTCTAGACTGACTGGGTACGTTTTCACTACCACTTATTTCCTCCCCTTTGACCCGGCTCCTGATTGGCTGACTGATCATTAAAAGGTAGAAGTATATAATAGAGAATTACATTTTAACAAACACCAGTACACAGTAAATTCTTTACATTTTGCATGTGATACTCTGAAATGCATTTCTGTAATATAGAATTTGGAAAGTGATACCAAGTCACATCAGCTTAAATCAGCATTTATGACTGAAATAGTAAAAATGGATTATATCACAGCCTGCACAGGTTGGAACTGTCCATTCAGATAGGCACTAAAGACACTAAAGGTTATATTAAACACTAAAATATTTGTCAAATTCATTATCAAAACATCACATAGGCTATCAGCTAGTCCTTCAGGGTTATTTTCCTCCTATTCTGTAGTCAGCATTTCCAGATCAAGCTTAATGGAAACAAGCTGTGAACCTTCGTTTGCATCCTCCCTTTTTTCACTCTCCTCCATCCTAGTTAAGAAGACAATAGCATCAGCCTATACAAACCTTTTTTTCCAGTTAGGATACTACTATTCATGGATATTTCTTTCTGCCTTTGCAATTTAAAACCTATTGTTCGTTATTGACCAGCAATTGAACAGAACGCTAGAGTCGTCTAGTCTTGTGCTCATTTTAATGTTTAGATTTCAGAATTTTGACATTACCTCACCAACTTCATTACTTCACCAACTCCACTCCATCCACTTGCTTTGGGCAGAACTGCAAAATGCAACGACTGAAGGCTATCTGCACGCATGAGGTAACTGAGAACCGGCACTGAAAACATAATGTCAGGAAGTGACAGTCACCTCCATAGACTACATTTTGATTTGATGAACAATGCAGTGAAGAGAGAGGAGAGTAAGGTTGAAATTTCACTGTACACAGACTGTACCAATCAATCGTTGAATCAATCAATCAATCACTTCGGTCACTCAGAATTACCTTGTAATTGTTTGTCACAGTGCAAATGACTAGGGGGCACGTTCAAATCCTATTGAAGTGGTTCGGATCGAGTCAAATCCGATTGGAATCACGATTGAAACCACCACTGAATGTGGGTTGAACCAGAATTGGAAAAATATCATTTCATGTGTTTTTTTGCTGTCCAGACTACTCGAAATTCATGCTAATTACAATCTGGATATGCATTAAAAAATCGGATTTCTGGCTCACAGTTTGAACAAGGTCTTAGAGTAACTTTGACTTTAACTTTTAACCAGGATAGAAATACTGAATACTAGTATGTTTATGAGGATTGATATAATATTGAGTATATGCATTGTGTGCACCAATGGAATCATTCTGTTGGGTGGGATGCTACTGCAAACAACCAAAAATTCTCCGAACAGAAGCATTCGTCAAAATTTTAATCTTCACAACTGTATTTCATCAAAAACAATCAGAAAACAAGTATATAAAAATGAACCTGTCCTTTAAATGTTGATTGCCTCACTGTGAGCCAGTGAGTATGTACTTTGTGTGCTAACTGTACAAAGTTGTTCAAAGTCAAAGTGGTTGTTTTTTTTTTCTTTAAAAAGCTGTACATAATTGTGTACTCTATATATTATTTACAAATGATGTGACATGAATTGTGAGAGAAAGGTAAAGTTTTGGGTTTAGCCATCACAAACATTCCACTGTAATAATCAGGTGTTTGAATCTTGAATCCAATATGGCGGAACTCTGCTTGACCCAATGATTCCAACGATACCTCATTTTTGAAAATCTGACGTATGGTTTAAAAGTTACGCCATGGACGCAATTCCAACCGTTACCCATTGGTGGTGCTAGAGCGCTTTACTTGCACACATGAAATTAATCAGGGGGCCGGTCCAAATCTGTGTGCAAAAATTCTGAACTTTCCTCCATACGGTTATATAGGATGCCATAGAGTTGAATGGAAGAAGAAAGAATAATAAGAATAGAAACACAATGGGGTTTGCAGGTTAATGCAAGCAAAATGCAAGCAAAAATGAAATGGTTAAAAATGAAAAAGGTTTTAGTAATTTTAATCCTATGAAATAAGAATCTTCCATAAGTTTGTTTTTAGGAGACAGCTTTATTAACAAAAAGTTTAAATGGTCTCTATAACCAGGCCTTTATTTTTTCAGACTTCATAACCAGTTGCTAGGTTGACTCTCATATTCAC
Organism: Tenualosa thibaudeaui; assembly: GCA_027481765.1. Classification (NCBI taxonomy): domain Eukaryota; kingdom Metazoa; phylum Chordata; class Actinopteri; order Clupeiformes; family Clupeidae; genus Tenualosa; species Tenualosa thibaudeaui. Next base: position 477,746 of record JAIFZK010000009.1, read on the forward strand.
ATTTGCCCAAATAGCCATATTCCTTGTGGCTGTATTACATCATCATGGCACCAGGCAACATTGGCGTACGCCCTGTGGAGTTCCATATGTAGTATTCTGAAGACACCAAATCCCGAGCTGAAGAGAAGAGGGGAACTTGTTAGCAACATTTCAAGTGTTGATTAGTAGGACTCTATGCATGATCTTGAAGAAGCTACCTAATCAGGCCCTAATAGCAGAGACGTTTGAATAGGAGGAGATCCATCACCTCCATAGAAATGTATTATGGCTAATGATGCAAGTACAACCGTGGATATCCACAGGTTTACCTACGAGTTTGATGGATTTGTATAGCATTTTAAAAAATAGATAAATAAATATTTCAGGTGCAAACCAACAAAGTGACTAGACACATTTCATTATGACCGCCGCTAGCGAAGCTATCAGTTTCAATTCATGCAGAAAACCAGACAATTCTAATAAGGGATTCACATACTTTGTATTTGACCATGACACATGATTAGGTAAAGTCTCAATAGGAATTAGTAACTCCAGTCTTTAGTCTCCAGTCTCCAGTCATGGGATCATGGGTGGCACCAATGGTTCTAAGTCTGTCCACTTTTGACCAGGCCCTGCCTAAACCTAGGTTACGATTACACTGGCGAGTCATGCTGCTCCATTTAGCTTCTTGTTCATGTTTGAATATTTGTATCTTTTATGTAAAGCTTTTGTAAAATAAAGTAAAGAGGAAATAATTTTTACTTCACTTTAAATGGCAGGACAACTGAGCAGCACAAATGTTTACAGCTACTTTGGTGAAAGGCTATATGTGAGACATTTGAATTAGTGTCACATATATTAACACAAAATAAGGAGTATGGTGACAGCTTGCTCAATATTTTGCATGCAGGACTGTGGTATTGGTGAAATTTCTCTGGGTCAGTGATATTTGCAGAAAAAAATTGCAGTGGTTGTACAAATTGCAGTTCACCCAGTATTTGCAGGGATCTGTTGTGATTACAACAGACCAGATTCCAGACCAGACAGATTTTTTGTCCTATTAAACATTTAAGCTTCATTTTGGATTCCTAAAGCTTGGGATTCTTTGAGAGACTCTCTCTTAAAAAAAGGAAATTGCAATAAGACAGTAAAACTTCCCCTAAATTATGTTTCTGTTCATCTCAGTTCTGTCACTGCATCGCTCAGATGTGGCCATTAAATATAAGGTGGTAAATGTTTGTCATATATTCCAGTGCACTTACATGTGACAACGCGAGGTTTTACTGAAGAATACACCTGAACAGAATGTTGGTCCACACAGCATCCTGATAAAGTTAGGTCAGGTATTCGGAAATACAGCTGAAAAATGGAAGAAAAAGATTACTAGAGTACTGAACAGTACAATTAAAAGTGATTAATGTGCAATAATATACAAAACAAATCATATTGCATGGTTCAAGAAAAAAAGGAAGAAAAGAAGAGACAAAAAGAATTTCACCACAATGCAGAATAGTATGGTGAATAACTTTCAAGTCACTATTCAATTTGGAGTCAATGACTATGGTTACATGCAGGGAATATTTTGGTTCTAAATATTGACAATATTTATCTGCGTGTGAGTCATGTAAACTCCTCATTCGGATTTGTCCGAATTTGGCTGTATTCCGGTTTCTAAAAACCTGTATAAACCAAGTGGGTAATGCCTGAATAAACAGAATTCAAGGTCATGTACACCTTATTCAGAACGTTTTTTTTTTATGTGCGCATGTTCAATTGACATGACACAGCCAATGCAAGGCAACTTTGCAGGTTACGTTAGTGACCTAACCAGATTATAGCGACTGATACATAAATGAGAATATTCTCTTTCACACATGTAAACGGATTACCAAGGATCTTGCACTAAACAGAATATTGACCTTATTCCAAATTCGCTGTGCATGTTACCGTTGTCACTGTTCAATTTATCTGTGGTGCTTTAGATACATTTACAATTTGAGTAAAAAATTAAAAGAAATAGGAGAATTGGAGTAAATTCTTGAAATGCAGTGGAGACATAAAGAAATCTTCAGGTATCACAGGCAGGGAAAACTTGGTTGCTAATTTTCCACCTGCTCTACACCTACTGCAGATGAATCTCAAAGTCAAAATGGTAGTGTGAGAAGCTGAACTCTCCCTTTCTCACAGTTTAACTTGAACTGCGTGCGCTGCTCTGCAAGCGCCGGTAGGAGAGAGGGCGAGAGAGACTTTGTGTTTGTTTCCGATTCATGCACACATATATGCGGTTATGTGCGCCACTTCTTGAAACAATGTAAATGTATATATTTGTGTTTAATCTGAAGTATGTGGGGCATTGTTGAGTGTTGGTATGTTATTCTGCAGGGCTGGGGTCACCCTCATTCCTGCCGTTCTCATACAGGGGTGTTCATCATATTCATTTTGTATTTTGTACTTTACTATGCAAAGCCACGATATTTGTATGTATTTCTAAGTTATGCTTTGTTATTCATATGGTTAATACTGTTGACAATGGAGATTATAATGATCCAGCTTGTGCTTTGGTCAACTGGGTATGTTGCGTATCCTATGATCTAAGTGTCCCAATTCACTAATGCTGCGGTGTATATAATGGGGGGTAGCTCAGTGCCTCTGTGTCGTTCTGCTGGGTGACATGTGACTCTCCTGTTGAGAAGTAGAGTAGGTGCAGTAAGCCAATTGTGCTGCATGTTGACTATGTTGACTGAAGTCTTTTGGGACAAACTGAATTTTTGTTTATGTTATTATATGAAAGCGTTTTTGTTTATTAGTGCTGTTTTTGTTATGCACCCCGTTTTGGAAAATAAATGTGCTTCACTTTTGGATTGGCAACAACCTCTCCTGTGAATCTTTACCACCTCCACTTCTCAGGCTACATCCCTACTCGTGAGCTGGCCACGCTGGCCTCTCACAGGTAGAAGATGTAAAACGACTCATTCTGAGTTTAACCAGCAGGGGGCACTACAAAAGGGAGACAGACAAGAGATGTATATAGAGAGAGTTTGGCCAACTCTGTTTCAACGGTTCTGCCCTGTAATTGATCCAAGAGGTAGCATACTCAGCCATGCTGTTGTGCATGTTTCTCTATCAGTTAGGTATACTTGACACTTGTGGGAACCAATGTGTTATTTTACTATTCAGAAAGCAGTTGAAGCATCTGTACTTCCCACAGCAATGTAGTTCAGTTAACCTCACCCTTACCTAACAAGCTACTTTTATTTCATTAATTACCGTAATACACACACACTAACCAGAAATTCGTGGGACACACCCAGGTTAACATCACAAAATAATATTAGTGAAACAGTCCAGAGATGTAGAGATTTTCTTAGTGAAGGTATTAACCCGCCTAAACTATATATTTTTAAAGTCTGTGCCCTGTACATGTGATTTAACATTAATTCGTTTTTTACCTTAATTTGCTTTTACATGATTCCCCACTGCCCAATAGACCTATTTGGGATCAGGGCTACAAGAAAATACCAAATTAGTATAGTATAGAGGGTTCATGTGGATCCCTCCTCCCACTGTATGCTGCAATTACAAAGTCATTATATGGGCTAATTCTTAATAAATACAAATTCAACCCTTATATTATGATATCACTATTCAAGAGCTTAACATAATTAGCTAATATTTACCATTCTGGGTGGAATCAGTAGGTAATTTAATTTCCCTTAGGCCTTAAAATGGATTTTAAGTATTTTTGTATTTTTGCACCATTCGGTATCAGTTAATTATTGGCATTACTGGTGTCTGGGTTTCTTAACCCCTTCTTTTTAATAGAAAGAAAGCCAGTATGTTACCTGTCTACTATTCTATAACAATTTTACAACAGAGGATAATTATGAAAGTAATACTTTCACATAAGCTGTTCCATCAGTGCAGAGGGGATCAGTAGGTCCTACTGTCAGGCCAGAAAAAAGAACAGTTCCTTCAAGTGTTACTTCACGGGACTTTGGGAACTTCTGACCTAGAAACACAAAACTGTGGTCCATGAATGACACATGGACTACTTGTATTTAGACACTTCCAGATACACGTGTAAGGAACTTGTTTGAATTTTAAAATGTAACACACCTAAAACCCAGACTAGAAGGTTCTTCTCTTTAGAGACCTCCACCTGACCTGAGGTTGCTTTAACATCCAACGGACCCATTTGGCATCTAAATGTAGCACAACACAGCTTCCACAGACTGAAATGTGACTGAATGAATGAGAATTAAAACACTCTCAAATAAAAACATATTTGACCCTCCCAGGCAAAACCAGTGAAAAGTCTTAATTTTGTCATCATGGTATACCACACAGACTCGCTCACTGAAACAAGCTGTGCGTAGACTTGAAAGAAAATGGTATGCCACTAAACTTAAAGTGTTCTGCCTTGCTTGGAAAAATAACTAAAAGGAGTATAAGAAAGCACTTAACAATGCCAAATCAGCATATTCCTCACTTCTAAAAATAATCCAAAATTCCTTTTCAACACAATATCCCACCTAACAAAAAATAGGAACGAGGTGACAATTTCTCTAAGCAGCAATGACTTTAATTTAATGACAAAATTTAATTTATAAGACTTAAAATAATAAAATGAACAACTCCCTTACAGCAAATTCCAGTCACCTGTAGCATACATTGATTCATTTACACCCACCAATATATTAGAAATTACATCTTTCATCTCCTCCTTTATCAAAGTTGAAACCTGAAACCTGAGACACCACTATTAGAGCCATAATGTGAGGCTGTGTGTACTTCATGAGTGTGTGTTCATGAAACGCAAAATTAGACTCTGAATAGCCTTGATATGTCCATCGCTGGAAAGTTTTTAAGGCCTTCAGGAAGACCGATAACTCAGAAAAACTGACCCATGTCACTAGTTTACCCTGGAGAGTCACATATGTTCTACACAATTGGTATGATTATGACTGTTCCTAAGATTATAGATAGTCATCATACTTAACAATTAAAATACCAATATTGTGATCTGACTATCAAGGAAATTATCCAATGTTCTTATAAACTTTCAGTGTATGAACGCTACCTATTAAAAAATGGCAGATGGGCTTCACAGTATTCAAAAGTGTTCGTCACACTCTCGTGCAGTTTCAAAAGAACACTTATCTGGAGTTGGCCATGATCCTCCTTGAGCTGATATGAACCCAATATTGGTGGAACAGGTACCTTCCAAGACAAATTATACTGTTTAAATATCACGCTGATAGGACCATTAATGTCGACACAATACCAACAATTTGTTTTTATTTTACCATCATTCTTGTGTAGAGCTCCAAATATCCCACCAAATGAAATGTGTGAATAAAGAAACGTGAATATACAGTCTATGATACAGTTCAGAGTAATAAAACTAATACATTGCAAATTAAAGTTCTGTTATAAATTCAAATGAACAGTAAATCATCACAAAAGAAAAAAAAATCTATTTAAAAGTGAATATTAGTTACCTGTGATGTGTAACTGCAAAGCCTGAAGGGTTCCAATGGAGGGGAGAAGGGGAACTTGTAGGGCCCTGAGAAGGCTGAACCATCACCATAATCCATGCTACTGGCTGTCAGCATTGTGGTATCTAGTGTGCCGACACAGGGATGGGCAAAAATGTCTTGTAACGGTGAACCATTAGGTGGTAAAGAGAGTGTGACTGTGATGTTGGGTTGGGTTCCTTCCACTTCACACTGCAACCAACAATATAAAGGAAAAAGGAATCAGCAAAGTAGCCCCACAACATGATGCGGCTGCTCCCACACTTCCCATGTTTGAGAAGGTGTTCTCAGGCTTGTAAGCTTAAAGGAAAAATCCAATCACCCCTTATCTCTGCTCTTTGAGGCTTTCTCTTTCCTATTCAACAGCAAGGGAGAAAACACTTTTGTGTGGCTAGCTGTTTTCACTGTGCCAGGGTTTCTGCAGGTTTTAACAACTTAAATTTAAGACTTTTTTAGACCTTTTTTGACCTGCAAAAAATTGCATAGGTTTACAGGAAGTGGAATTTATGGATTCTACGTCCATAGGATATACTTTTAAAACATGTTCTCGACAACTACAAACTTCACATGAAAAAAAAGGCCACTTTATTCCCTCAAATAGAAGACACGCTTGAAGCAAGTGGTATTGTCCACACAAAGTGCACTGTAGTGGTGCATCTGCAGTAATACCGTATTGGCCTGAATATAAGACAACCCCCCTTTTTCAGACTAATTTTTGGGGGAAAAAAGATAAAAGAAAACTTTTTTTGCTGACCATTTTTGCCTTATATAGTAAAGATTTTTATTTGAAAATGCTGGTCATTGGAAAACATCACTTGAACATCATTACTATAAATTAAAACTTGAGATCAAGTGAATTAATGTGGATACATTTGTCACATTAAACTGCATGAATAGTAGGCTACCATATGAATGATAATTTCATATCAATACAGCCTCGCGTCAAAGGGGGAGTTAGCATAGACTGTGAGACACTCAAACATAGTGGTGATTCGCTTCATTTCCTCCATAACTGATTTCCAACCTTTCTTTGCAGCAGTAATAGATATTGGCATGTCAAAAAACAATGTTTGCTCAGAATTGCCTATGCGTATTTTCTGCGTTTTCCTTAGTTTAATCATAGACTACCACTGAAAAGACATCTTCTTCTTGGAGTCTGTGCAGGAACTGGGCAAGATTTATTCAGTCATGCACCGTCAAATTTGATTGTCTGTAGTGGGCAAAGACTTGGGAGTCCAAAGCATGTCTGGGTATAATCATGATCTTATTATCTATTAACCTGAGAAAATTCAGACCATTCACTCATTGCATTGTGATTTTATGACACATTTCCTGTTAATGTGGCAAGATATTAAAAACCATAAAAATGTATTCATTCACCATTTCAACATATACACCATATCAAAATTCCCTTCTCAATTTTACATCAGCAACATCTTGGCATCATGTATACCAAATTTCAAATCAATCTTACAAACCGTCTCTGATGAGTACGTTAAAATTCACCACGTGTCCAAACGCATAAAATCCCAATTACTTCACTACCTGTTGGGCGTCGTTATTTCACTAAGTCCTGCAGTTGGTGTGTGTAAATTGAAGTTTCTTTCTTGTAATTCTCTTAGTTCTGCTTTAATTTTACGACAGTAAATCAAGTATCACCTACTTAGGTCTAGTGTTGAGCTCATGCACAAGCAGACATGGCATCTGATTTAAGTTTTGTTTCAGTGAACAAGAAGCAGACGTGGCTAACTCGGGTTAGTGGAATGGTTTCAGCCTCATGTTAAAGTTGACGCTACTTCAAACAAGGCTCAATCACATAATCACCACATTATCATTACACCATCATTAGCGACTTTGATGGATCACCCTGACCCTGTAAAAAGAAAATAATTTGATAACTCAATAAAGACTTATCTCAAGGACAAAAGTCAAGGCATTGAGAACTCCATCGGTATGCTGTTCACAAAAAAATTTTAAACACACTATGTGTACACCAACAATGTACTAAAAGCCCCATTTCATATGTAGTGGCTCTGATAATGCTATGCCGAGTATTTTAAAAATAGTGATTTGGATGTGTTTTGCCAAGTGTCACTGGTACGCTCATTTGGCTTGGCGGTCAAACTTAATAACAAGCTACAACGTAATTATGATTTTAAATGGTGAGAAAGACACTGAATAGCTTCAGTGAAGGTGTTTCACCCAACCATGCATGGAAAAAAAGAAATACTGTTAAATACTGTGAAACCAGCAAAATTCTGAAAAATACTGTAATATAGATCTTTGGTCATACGGCCCAGCTAAATAGTTCAATTGAACATTTATTTGATACTTAAATGGGTCTATATCGTCTCACTTTTCCCCCTTCTGCACCTGCCAGTTGCCTACAGGTGCCATAGGATCAAACAATTTTCGGCCTAAATAATTCCTGATGTACTCTGCACCTTCACACAACAGACTTTCCAACAGTCTTTCCTAAAATTAGTTAATTCCAAAGAAAATGGGCTTTGTAATTTGTATATAGCCTATTTCGGATTTATGGTTTACAGATGAGGAGAAACACATTATCCAACTGCCACAAATGTTTCAGAAGGTTGAAGCGCTATTTATGTGTTTATGTCGTCCCCACAACCTGTGAAATCTGTTATGAAACAAAGTTAATCGTAAGCATCATTTATTCGGCTAGTGTTGGCAATGTGGTAGGCCAAGGGACCCAATGCAACTGTAGCAGCATCAATACGATACATTGTCTCTACTCGAGTTACATAATCAGTTTTATCTTCACTGTTCACAGTTGTCATCGGAGGCACAAAGCCACAAGAGTGTACGTTTCTCCATCTTGATAAGTGAAATGAAATTCAATTAATTTTTTCAATTAATTTCTATTTCTAATTCAAATTAGACAGAATATTGCAAGCCATGTTGCATACTGCATTATAGCACAATAGGCTATATTTTCAATTAGCATGAAATGCGGGCTATTGTATTGTGGATTGCAGAATGAATTGAAAGTGCTGTCAGCCTATATTATGCATAAGCCTGCACCCACAGACAAACAGAAATTGAGCTGAATACATGGCAAACATTTTTTCATTTCCATCAGGGAAATTCTCTAGTGTCTTGCTATCTGGGTCCACATCAACTAGGATGACCAATGTCATCTACTGTCCACCTGGAAGGACGCAAAAAATGAGAGTGCAGAGTACTTCTACCTACAGCCCTGTTGTTCAAATCACTGAGTACTTTCAGTGGGAAAAAGAATGAGAAAAATTGGTACAACACAGACCAAATGTCGAACTGGCAGCTAACACTAACTGATTGAATCCAATTAAAATAAAAGTGAAAAAGAGTTTCTAGTCCCTTTTCATTTCAGTTTCCAATGAAACCTCTTACAGTTGTCAAAACTCAGTAAAAACAACTTGGCATTGTCTTACCTTACACATGACGGTACCATAAACATCCCACAGGTCTTGTTTGCTGCGGTTGCCATACTGCATGGACCTTACAGTTTCTGTGACTGACACACTTACAGTCGATCTTCCCTTGTGGAAACCTGCCTTCCAGGCTGGTTGCTTCTGAGAGCCACTTAGAAATGGCACTGTCAGAAATGGAAAAATGGCAGAATGTGGTGTGTCCACTGCTGACCCCAAGGGACAGATGTGAAAGAGAATTGAAGGCAATAAATCTAAACGGGGGGCCAGAATATCAGGCTCCAGTGCTTTACTTCCACCTAACAGGAAAGCCTGAAGTCCGGACAAGAAGACTATGCCTTGGGAGATGGAGGCCTGGCTCGAGAGGGGATGCTGCGAATTAGCAGAAGAATCAACTAAGGGCATACAGGCTATGATGAAGCCCCCTTGAACTATCGTCAATAAAGGCCACAGTGGAGCCCTGCAGCCCTCTGTTTGGAGCTCAAGGATGTGGGACTGTTGATGTAGCTCACAATCATCGCGCATGGCTACATACAGCCTGTCAGGATCCTCCAGTCCCACCTCGGTGAAAAGGAGCTGACATATGGCACCATCTTCCGGAATTGCAACATACTGCGGCCCCAAGAGATATTTTGTCCGGCGTTCTACGGTAGGAAAACGCCTAGAAGTTGTAGATAAAAGATGTTTGCATATTAGCAGTAGCCTATTAAGCTAATAGGTGTAAGTGTCACTGCATTATTCTACCCATTTCAAATAACGTTATGCCTATTCATTTATCAAACATGCCTACCTTGAAAAGCGCAAAGTTGCAGCTTCTCTATCACATGACAATACCCAAATAGCCCGGAAACTCATTGATTATTAAAGCAGCAGATTCTGCTTTTTAAAAAAAAGCTTGCTTGGAAACAGATTTCTAAGAACTTAAATTAACTTTCTGTTCCGCGATCTGGCTGTCGGTTTGCAGTTGGGCGATTTACTTTGTTAAAGCTATAGCCATGCTGCTATGTGTTTACTTTCATGTGAAAATTTCTTCTTCTCCTTCTTCTTCTTCGCTCTCTCTTTTCAGTTGGGAACTAACTTGACTACTGCATGACCGCCACCAGCTGGACTGGGGTGTGGTACTTGAGTCTGACCTGTCCAAGCATAAAACAAACTCTTCTTCTTCTTGGTAGTATGGCGGATTAAACAACATTCTGTGCGTCACCCACAGGATAGGACACATTACAGCGCAAACCGACGAGATTTTCAAATGTGCTCAACCAGTTGCTGTTTCTAAAATGGCATACTGCTCTACTACACACCTGGGGTGTGACCCTTGCTGTACCATTGCTAGATCTCTCTTTCTTCTGTATTGAAAAAATGTATACTAAATAATTTTACAATATAGAGCCATTATTTCAGTCGACTAAGTGAGTGCACAACTTAGTCAAACAAGCACACATTGATACAAAATGGCACCTCCCAGCTCCTGTTGTATGCAGTATAGAGCAGTATGCTATTTCGGAATAAACAGACAGTAAATGTAAAGATAGGCAGAGCAAGATAGTTCATTGTGGTTCATGATTATGGGAGCAAAGTAGGGATGAGTTCCTATCATAAATAGGCGTTTCAGTACCATTTGTGTCAGAAATCACATTATTCCTTCAGTTTTAGAAACATGTTTGTGCATAAAGCACAAAGAGAAATGCATAATTTTTTAGTTGACCTTGGTCCGGCGATAACTTAAGGCCATGCAACATCAAACGCGGAGCCGAAACCACTCCCATCCAGCTCATCATGGACACATTTTAACCAGCATGCATCATGATTTAGCCAGCCCTGCACAGTGCTGCATGATCTTGAATTTGCCTATCGTTACAGAGCGTGCCTCTGCACTGCATAAAGCAAATATGTCTTGCTGCAGTGTGTAGGACGGCAGGCTGGATATCCATCATTTATGTCACGTGTACTAAAATACCGGCAGAATTTTCAAAGCGCCGATTTATTTCAATCTATTAATTAGCCTAAATTTGTAATATGGCTAGATAATTAAGTGGTTACTGCTGAACAATGTGAAGCCTAATTATTGACATTGTAATCATGTTTCATCAGTGCAAATGTTAAATAAAATATTAGAACTGCTGTTGAGAACTAGGTCGCTCTGGTGCACTACTATTCATTATGCGTGGTAATAGCCAACCATAAAGATGAAGTAAAGTTGACTGGCATTTAGCAGACTTTTATTTAAAAAAAAATACAAGAATAAAAAGCATCGCCTGCAGGGCGCCTGCCTAACATTTTGAAGATGTAACTACTGTGCCAACACTTTCTGTTACCACTGGAGCTATTTGGAGAAGCTTGTGCTAACGAAATTAAATAACATTGCGTGGTCCAACATGCAAAATACTCAATGTAACTACTGAACTCCATAAACTACACCACACCACATCAACTATCTTAAATATTTTATTCAGTGCATTATTGTGCTGCTGAGTCAACGATGAGTAAAATTATATCTTTTCCACTAAGCCTACCCTTTCTGTGGCTCTGAGCCTACTGCCATAATTTTACACGCCGTTTGAGAAGAGTGGAGGTGACGTAACAACATGGCCGACTTGGATATGGGCGGGGTTTGGAATCCAACCTGACTGTCCTACAGACTGCAGCGAGAGACGCCCCATAACCCCCCTACACACACACACACACATATACTATCCCCGTGCTATCCTGGTTCCAGGAAGTTGGTCATCATGAAATATCTAGCTCCGCCTGTATACCATGTTGAGCCCCGCCTCATATTGAGGCCTCAAGTCCGCAGCCACATAAGGTAGTTCGCTTTGCCCTGGCTGCGCCACTGTGCTGCGCCCATTAGCAAATGATAGAGCCATAGGCGGGGCTGTGCTGGTTTACAGGAAGCGGTATAACCAAGGCAGGAACTGGCTACATTTTAAGAAGGAATTGCGGGTGCTGTAAATTTGTAGGGTTGCCAACCTTAGCGAAGTATATTTAAATCATTGTCTGACAGCAGGTTTAGTTGCGGGTTTGATAGGACACAAGCCTTACACAATGGCTGCAGCAGCCCAGCTGTTTGAGGTAAGTGAACCGTACGTCAACAAATATTAGCCATAGGCTCTCAGTACAAACATTGACACAGATCTGGTTCAGCATTCGATCTGTGTGGCTACTGGAGAGTTTAGAAAAAAAAAACGTTTTAAATAAAGTAATCTACCATTAGTGTGCGTAGTAACATTACATTTGCCCCAAAGTGCAGATCTGCACCTAGGCTCTATTTAAGTAACGTTATGCTATCATTTTCAAAGGCAATACACTTCATCATATATCACTAGTGCAGTGCCCGCACAAACAATGTTTTCCAAGAAACTTGTAGCCCTGTTACATCTGTGCAGGTAGATCATATTGCATTGGCGATGATAATGTAGAAACAGGCCCGTGCGGTTGGTAGGGACTTTTGTTGCTCAAGAGAATGTCGCAAAGCCACCGCTCTGACTATCCGGACAATGTTCCTGTAAACATTGCAGTTTCGACGGTCACAATTGACAGCAATGACGGAAAACCCAAATGTTTAGAACATGTGACAGCGAGAAAGTCTAACATCCATTTCACCTTTATAATACTGACATTTAATCTTAAGACCTATATAGCAAAATCTGATCAAGATTAGTCATAAGGATCTCGAAAAAATAGATTTATATGAATTTCAAGGGCATATCGGTGGTAATTGAGCCTAATGTTGAACTGTAATTGGAGGAGCTACCTGTCCATTACTGCCAAGTTGGGACATTCCGTGTCACAGAGGGTGGATATTTCCGCTGAAAACCAACTGCATCGCAGAGATGAAGTAAACACAGTGAGAAACACTGACGATTGGCAGCCTGTTGGCAGCACAGTACCAGACATGTGGCTCTCCCAGTCCAAGTCTATACATGCCACCTCGTGGTTACTGTCGTGCATATTAGATGCTCCCTGGCAAATGTTTCCATCTAAATGGTTCGCAAGTCATACTGTTTCTTCAGGTGAAATCGTGAATGAACGAGCCTCGTTCAGCGTTGAGACATACAGACACTACACCACTAGAAGTCACACTACACGTGTGCTCCTGCATCTGGCTTAGTTTTCTGACAGTACTCAGAATAAACCATAACCCAACTTGAGTGAATCTGTAACAACTGGTGCAAAATATTAGTTAACTTAACTATTGTAAGACTAGTCAGGACTCACTAACATTAAAGTACTAAACTGCCGGTCAGTTCCGCAAGCATTCAATATTAAGTAGATTATCTAGTGAAAGTAACTCCCTGTGTGAAAGATGTGCAGAATTACAAGATTGAGATATGCACTTGCACTTGTGATCCTGTGTCCATTAAGCACTGATACTGACCTTCTTCCAACCAAGCTACCCCATTAGAGGACTCTCCAATTAAACCACCAGGAATCTCAGAAACACATTCTCTACTAGAATGACACTGACTAGCAAATTAATTAGAGGAGGTGGGACTTAAGTGAGTTTCGGTGCTCGTTCCATAGCAGGAGCACTGTTGGCCTTGGCTGCCATCATGTCACTCACACAGTCTCACCAAGACAGCATTTGTTGGGTTAGAGCAAGTAGACAGCAGGTGCGATTCCCCTCCACAATTATAACAAAACCTCTTAACTTCACAACAGATAAAACAGGAGAGTTAACAGTGCCCTGTGGCCTTCTGATCCTGAACCCTCCCTGGCTTCTCTCTTCTTGCAGACACTCACTGTAATTCTACTTCTAAGTGTATTATTTTAGCTTCTAATTGATCCTATACAAAGACATCAAAAACAGCAGAACTACAACTTTCAACTGGATCCGAGTTAACCGCCAACTGTGTCTGTATGCACCCTGGCTGCACCATTACTGAAATGCCTTTTCTTTCTTAACTCTCTCAACTGAGTTTCATTCTCATATGTTCTGACTTAACAAAAGGCTAGAAAATGGTGCATAAATGGTGAAATGGTGGAGTGGTGCATGTGTTGTCATTGTATTCTCTCAGGCGTAGAGTGGCTATCAGACGATCATCCAGCATCCCCACAAGATCTGCTTCAATGTGAAAATCTGCATTCTGCTCCGTCACCCTTTCTCTCAGTGACCTCATGAAGCAAACTCTGGAGCCTACCTAAATAATCAGAAGCTTGCCCCCCACTATTTTGGTTTCTATATATTGGTTTCTAAAGGTTTATAAACTGTATATAAAGCTAGATAGTTTCTCACACTGTTTAAAAAAGAGCTGCTATAACTGTTAACTACCTCATCAATTGGCTTTGGAAAATTCCCAGAAAATAGGTGCAACTCACAAGCTGTAGGAGCATATGTGAGTGAGCCACATTACAGTAGGCTCAACAATTACATGAGGAATCAGCCCCAGCCTGAGCGGGGTTTGCTACCTATTCCAACAATTGGAATGCACAGATAAATTAGAAGACTTTTTGCGTGCATGGCAGGGGTAATGTAGAACCTAATTACAAACCTCTTTGATTTGACCTATTGCACTCTTTCCTAGCACTACAGGATTGACACCATGCTTACATTGGACAATTCAGTGATCTGTTCTCTAAAATTGACAGTTATATGACTAAGAGCATGACTAAGAGGCACTAACTTCTGACGAGGTCCTTACCAGTTCTCATTGGTGTTGGCTTTATTGGACCACCTTCCACTGAGAACCATCTTCATCCGATAGTTGGACATTGGCTTCTAGAGCTCAGGCTTGCAGACCTGCAGAGAATTCTAGGAAATGGCAGTTGGACTCGGGCACACTGCACAGCAAGCAATGGGCTGCACAGCAAGCAATGGGCTATTCTCTGCGTTTTTTCTTGTACAACTCAGTTTTAAGTCTCAAAAGTTTCATGGCTAACAATTGGCTAGCAGACTAAGACTTAACTATGTTAGTAGTTAACAAATCAGACTAAATTATGAAACCATTTGAAAAAAATTCTCCATAGCCTTCCAAAAGTCTTGTTTCCTTCATTCTTATTCTTTCTCAAAACATGTAATATTCAAAATGATCTGGGTAGCTGGCTAGCTAGCTAAGCTCAATAATGACAACTGCTAATTTGGAACTGTCTTCAATTTGGGCGTTCGAGAAACTCTTATTTCATCGATAGGTCAAATCAAATTTCATCATGATGTAACTACATTGTGTTTGTGTAGCCTCTAACTGTTCCGCTCACTCATTTCTTCTTGTTTTTGCTTTGCTCCGGCTTGATCTTTAAATTTCACAATGTTCTACCATTTCATCATTTTGTTTCCACTTTGATGATGATCATTAAATGGGTCATTATGGGGTGAATGAATGCTCTCTCGGCCACCTCTAGTGTAGATTAAGCAGTTCCAGGATCTTAAATGGTGAATACTGAATCTGAATGAAACCGAAATCGCATTTATCACTTTGTCAGTCAACATAACGCTACAAACTGATCACTGATTCTGGTTTGTAAACAAATTCACATGGATTGGTGAGAGTGTACAATGTTGTTGCTATTTTCTTTTTAAAAATCAGCGGAGGTAAAAAATTGCATTGTTGCTTAGTATGCCTTTTAATTAACCACAATCATGTCAATTCTCACTATTAACCTACATGTGGATTTGTTTGCAAACCACAGAAACCATAGGAATGGGATGCTTTAAGGACTGGAAATATCATCTACTTGAGTGCCAAGTTTCAGTATCCTTCTATCCTTTCTTGGTCCTGATCAGTCACAAACACCAACCCCAGGCACAAGAGACAACCATTCTTTAATCCCAGGTGAAGGTCAGCTGAAAATCAGCAGTGCAAGTATCAGCTCAAAAGGTGCATTCAGGATGTAGTCCGCATTTATGATTGGAAGTGGTGGGTAGGGTTGGTGTTTGAAATTGATAAGGAGCATGAAGATGAAAATGAAATTCCTGAATGCACCTTTTGAGCTGAGACCGCCCCTACACAACAGTGTAGCTTACCCCATTGGAGTCATTTAATGCATTCTGGTGATTTGCATGACCTGGTAGACTAGACAAAAGTTTTTTTGTTTTTTTTTGCAAAGGTAGCAGGAAAATTGTCACAACCTACTTTCACTTACTGTTGGTGAATTTACTCTTGTTGATTAAATTATTTTCATTCTTTTACCACCACAAGTAAATTCCAGATCTTTGAGAAAACACTGAAATGTGTTATAAGCAAGTGTTGGCAGTGCTGATATCATCTGCTCCACGTGAGGAGGTTGGTGCCTTGCATGGCAGTCTCTGCCACCGGTGGCTGAATGGGTGAATGTGAGGGAAATTGTTAAACACTTTGGGCCCTATCATGCCGCAGCACACTGTGCATTCGCGACATGCGCATGGTGTCATTACTATTCTGTGCCAGTGCATCGTTAATTTTTTGAGGCAATGGGATATGAAAGCGTGCACAACGCGTGCACACCCTGCTTCTCTCATCAGCAGGAGCGCGCAGCAGGGTTTATACAAAAGTTTTTCATGTGGAGAAAAAAATTATAGAGTCCCTGGAAATATGAAATATAAATGTACATCACATATATCACAATATTATTAATTTATAAAGTTATTTAAGATTCACATTGCTGTAGATACCCCCGTCTTCTAACATCATTGTACCGCTTTCAGCACTGTTCAGATGTTCTTTTTTTGCCAAAGGCGGAGGACACAACTGAGGATATTTCCTCCCATACTTCCTTGACCTGTGGAGGTTTGGGGGGATTCTTTCCATCCCCGAAGATAACCTGTTCACGCGCTTTTACCTCACGCACTAGCAGATCGGTCTCCTCCATCGAAAAACGCTCCTGTCTTCCGGGTAAATTCGCCATTAGCAACACACCATGGAAAATGAAAGGGAATTGGAGTATAAATCCTGATTGGTTAATTGTATGTTATGCCCAAAACACACCCGTGACTAATGAAGTACTTTAAGACCAACCCTTTTGAACCATACGCGTGGCGCAATGTTCGCCCCCAAAGCAACTTGCGCGACAGACTTTAGACAATGCGCATATGATCGTGAAAATAGAGCCCTTTGAGTGCTCGGAAGAGTGAAAAAAAGCACTACATACATGCAGTTCATTTACCATATACCAATACTTATCACAAAAAACAGTAGTAATCCTGGAGGCTTTGGTTTGATAAATATGCATTGGTGTGGATAATTGTTTGGAACCTGCTTTTATGAGCACAGATTGTCTGGTGCCCCTGAAATTACCATATGTGCTACTGTCTTTTAACACTGTGATTGTTTCTTCAGGAGCCATTTGATGCTGATGAGTACATCGAAAGGCTGGCCTGGAGGACACCAGGAGGGGGATCTAAAGGAGGAGCAGAGGCATTTGATCCAAAAAGGTAAAAGCACACTCCCACCAACCAGGACTGAACTCTTGGTACTGTATGGCACTGGCTACCCAGGACTGGTGTGTATCATGCCTGGGCCCAGAAGAATATTATTTCAGCACTTCCCCAAACCAGGGGTTCTCAAACTGTATTGAGCCAGTGATCCCTAACGGAGCAGATATTATTTCAAGGACCCCTTATCGCAACAAAAATGTAACCATTTAAGATTATAGCCGTTTGTTCTTTCAGATGCTTTTCAACTATTATTCTAGAAAATATATTTTGCTACCACAGTTTTAACAGGCTAAATAATGTTTTTGCTTTTGGCAAAACTTGACAGTGCAGGAGCAGTTTTAAAATTAATTTTTTTTTTTCTGGGCCTACCCTTTCAAAAAAAGGTGAAAGAAACACTCTTCTTCCATCAATCCTAAAAGAAACTAGCAATGTAACGTTGCTCACAATGTAATATTTTGTCATCATTTATTACTATTTACAATGTTTTCTGTTAAGTCTGATGCTTTCACAGACATAAATACTTCTCTGACCATGCGGTGTCTATTCATATTGACATTATAAATCTGTACTGTTTTTATTAAGCTTAGAGATACTGTATTCAGTTTCATTGGAAGTATGAATTTGTGCTTCTTTAACTCTGCTGGCTTCAATCTAGAACTGGCGCCAATCATGTAGCATTAATCAAAACATTGAATAAAACGTGTCTGTGAAGATTCTTATTCATCCAGGTCATCTTAGTCAAAAGAGTTTAGTTGTAGGCCTGACGAAGGCTGTTGTAACAGACGAAACGTTGTCAAGCTCAATAAAGAAGTCCAGTTGCCCACAACTAAACTGTTTTGACATTGAATAAAACATTAATAATATAGTCAAAGAACAGAAATCCCAGATCATCAAGGAGTTGTTTGTGCTCTGAGCACTGGGGAAACTAGGTGCCTAGTGTTTTTCAATTAGTGCCCAATACGTTGGGTGCCATGAAGTGTTTTGTGGCTGTTCACTGAGACCCCCGGTCGAGAGCCCAAGCTGACTACACTTGCTACTCCTAACTTCCTCTTATGTATTAACCCAGATGTTCTCCCATACACAAAGAGGCAACTTGCCGTCCTTAAGAATGAGGGGGGTGCCTCTGATGCCTCTGAGTCAGCTGAGTGGTGATTCAGTGATGAGTGCGCTTTATGCTACTGATTCCATGTGTTTGAGTCACTTGACTCACTATCACCCCATTGTCAGCTGTGAATTTTTGTGACAAAAACAAGGTCCATTTAATCTATTTATTTTGTTGTATGTTTGTGTGCATTGTAAGAGAGAAAGTACATAAGACACAACTGTGATCCCATTATAGTTTTGAATTACACAGAAAAGTTTAGTGCTATTCATAAAATTGCAGTGCTGTGTGTGTCATACTGTAGATGTTTTTTTCTGGTGAATTATCATACTGAAAACTGTTGATCAGACTGAAAACTGTCCCAGAAACTGATACAAACAATTCTGTGGATTCTATGAACGTTCCAGCTCTAGAACTCATTGCTGCTCGTTTTATGCTGATGAATCCTTTGTATTGTATTGGACAGGTTGCTTGAGGAGTTTGAGAACCATATTGAAGAACTAAAGCAATTAGATGAAAGAATACAGCGGAAGGTGGAGAAGCTTGAGCAACAATGTCACCGGGAGGCCAAAGAGTTTGCTCACAAAGTCCAAGACCTTCAGAGGAGCAACCAGGTGAATACTGCCTGAATGGTTGTATTGGAGATTCATCTCACTTCTTAAAAAATGTTATAAAAGTAATTTCTGTCATCCTTATTGCAGGTGGCTTTCCAGCACTTTCAGGAACTCGATGAACATATTAGCTATGTGGCCACAAAAGTATGTCATCTTGGTGATCAGTTAGAGGGTGTGAACACACCACGTCAGAGAGCAGTGGAAGCTCAAAGGCTTATGACCTACTTCAATGAGTTTCTTGATGGGGACCTACGAAGTGATGTCTTCAACAACCCTGAAAAGGTCAGGATCAAACTCCTTCGCATCATGTGTATCATGTGCTGCATAAGTGAGTATTGACTGGAAATGCCATAACTCCATAAGCAGATTTTAGATAGAGTATCAGTCAAAAGCTTGAACACACCCTCTAATGCAATGTTTTTTTATTTTGAATATGTAATTCAGTAAGTAAAAACAACAAACCAGAATTCAATTAAATAAAATTCAACTTTATTTATACAGCGCCTTTTACAATAGTATTGTCTCATGGCGCTTTACAGCAAGGAGCACCCAAGAGCAACAAGGTCAAAGAAAAACTCTTTGGTGGTAAATAGTCTAGGAAGAAACCTTGGGCACATCCACAGCTCAAGGGGACAGCAGATCATGCAGGAAAAGTACAATCAGATTTCTCGCATCTTCTGAACAGGCAAGTCTCAGTTAGCCTTAGCTGCGTGTAGAAAATGGCCTTTCGGAAAATGTTTGTGAATCCGGCCCCAGGTCATCTGACGCAGCATTGCGTCATGCCTTGTCTTGGTCAAGGTCCAGGCTTACATAGCCTGGAGATGTGGGTTCATTGTCCTGTTGTTGAAATTATGTTGATATGTTGAAATGACAAATGATGGTCCCACTAAGCTTAAACCAGAGAAGATGGCATGTTCATAGAGTGCTGAGTGGCAGAAGCAACTCCGAGTTCTTTGCCTCCTTTATTTATCACAGTAGCTGGGTATTGCTAAGAAGCTTGTCTGGCTTGTGATGACACCTAATTTCCTATACCCATTGCCTGAAGAATAAGTAGAATAACATAACTAACACATAATCTAACACATCTGACATGTGAATCATTAAACTGACGTCTCTCACAAAATTAATTTCTCTCACTTTGATTATTAAATCTTTTGAACTTTATAAAACAGCCTGCTGCCATATACACACACACACTACAATGTACATAGAATCTTAGGCTACTTTATAAATGTGATAACCAATATCTAAATTTTCTTCAAAATAATGATTTTAACCATTTCTCAGTGCCTATGCAAGTGATAGAAAGATTTTTTTCATTAGGACAATCTGAAACAGGTATTGAAATGCCACACACAGAACACTAATTGAGTAATACAATATGCAATTGAGAGACAATTTATGAAAGTGTTAAGAGGGAATAGGTCTTCATCTAACATTCTTCAAAAAGTGTTTGAAGTGTGGAAAGTGTCTTGTAAAGTTGTGAAGTTTCTGTAATGTTTCTTTTTTCCCCTTCTACTGGCCTTTGACTGTTGTATCTGAAGATCAAGGAAGCTGCAGACATCATTCAGAAACTACATCTAATTGCACAGGAGTTGCCATTTGACAGGTGAGCACATTTATTGGCGCTTGGATATAAACAAGCTAGATTTACATGCATACATACATGCATGCATACATACATACAAAACTCGGGATGATGTTTTTTCATGGAAACACACATGTAATTAGTCTGAGTAGGGAATATAGCAAATGAACAAGGACATGCAGTCGTTTTCAGTTTTTTGTTGAAATGCTGATTGTGTTTGCTTTTATAAAAACACCTTTTACAGTGAATAATAAGATTATAATTTATTATAAAAGTAGGGATGCTATTCCTGAAGGAATTGTCAGTACATGCAAAGCATTTAAAATTTTAAACATAAATCTATTCAGTACGACATGGATGTAAGGTGGGCTTTTATTTTTGAAAGCATACATGAGTTTTAGCAAGGCCTTTCAGCAAAGCTCATATGCTCAAATGAAAGAAAATGATTAGGAAAATTGGTGAATGAGGCCTTTTAAACATGCACAACCTGTCGTTTTGGCAGCTCCAGAGTCACTGTATTATCTGGGCCCAAACTCATTTAGAATTGTAGGAGATTGGTTGATGGTTTCCTCACAAAGAGATGGTTACAGACATTACAGACAAATCTGTCATTCTTTTTGTAAAATTCTCCCTAAAAAGGAGAATCAAGTCGATTTATATATGGGCAATTCCACTCAAGTCATCCTTACCATGGAAAAAAAATTGTAAACACATAACCAAAACCTTCTGATGGATTTGTACAGATAATTCCATTTCTTACATCATCTATGTGAGTGGTATGCAATATAAAAAACATAGTTTTAAAATGCCTATTTTAAACTACTTCAACATCAGAACTAAAGAATATAAACTTGTAACAAAATTACCTAATTTGTCAATTTCCATGATGACAAAGGCATGAAAAAGCTATAGTTCGTTTGGTTTGCTTCAACAGTATGTTTACTTAATTTAAAAGAGATATGTAAAAGCTAAATTTTCACGTGTGTTACTTTTAAATACTTAAATGATGTGTTAGAATTGTTGCACATAACTTTTCGCACCTTGCATGGCAGCCTCGTCACCGGTGTGTGAATGCATGTGTGTACACTGTAAAGCGCTATATAAATGCGGTCCATTTACCATTTGATGACTGATGACTTAAAAAATGTGTACTGTCCTACCGACCTACTTTTGACAGATTCTGATGTTACAGCAAACTTATTTTTAATGATGACCTTAGTATGTGTGAATGATAGAATTAGCTATTTCCAACTGAATTGCTATATAGATGCAGACATAAGTGGGTTGTTTAAGCAAAAGGTCCCTGTGGTTCAAATCCCTGTGGTTCAGCAACAGTAGAGCTGTTTTGTAGAAATGCACCTCTGTATAGTTCTTTCACTCTCCTGCTTTGTTTTTCCTTGTTTTGGCAGGTTTGCAGATGTAAAGGCCAAAATCGCTAGTAAGTAATAAGGGTATCCACCCGTGGCACTTGCTGTCTGTCCCTTTATATGAATTGTACATTTGTGTCATAGATGTACGTAATTCCAACCTCTACAATTTTTGACTAGACTGCCTAAAGGATTAGACAGGCTGTTTGTGTCTGTGGTTTAATGTCAGTGTATTACAGGTAAGTATCATGACTTGGAACGGCAGCTAATTCAGGAGTTCACAAATGCCCAGCGTAGGGGGGAGATTGGACGCATGCGAGAGGTTGCAGCTGTCCTCCTTCACTTCAAGGTAAAATCAGACACATCACTAAACTCTCACATTTCCGTTATATTGAATGCAGTATATATGTATACAGATAGTGATGTGCAAATGGAAATGCAGTCTGCAATATGCAATTCAGAAAGACAATTCAATATGCATTTTAAAGTCTGATTTGAAAACACATTGCAAAATTTAAATGCAGATTGCAAAGTGACAAGATGATTGTGGTATATGCAGGCAAATGAAGCAAATGAGTTAGGCCAGTCTAGGTGATTTATAGGTCACAGATCACAAGTCATACGTGTATAACTGTATAAGTAGAGAGAGAGAGAGAGAGAGAGTTGCATGGCATGAGTCATGAAGTTTGTGGCTATGGCAGCCAAGTATTTTTTCATGTGAATTTACATGCAAACCATTTCTGTAAACTAGTTAACTAGTGAGGGCCATCATTCTCAGTAGTTAACTAGTTAACATGTTTTCCTTATCTTACTAGTTAACTAGTTATGCACAGCATGTTCACTTGTTAACTAGTGGGCATTGAAATGCACACTAGTTAAATAGTTAGATAGTAGACTCCTACTAGTCAACTAGAAAGGTACAAAAAATGTTTACTAGTTGACTACTGAATGTGAAATTCCTAATAGTTAACAGGTATATGTAATATTAGAAGCCGATTGAGCATTTATTCTGATATCTTGATGTCTGGCATAACTGTCATATGCATGAAAGCCATTTTTTGTGAACAGCTAACAAGTAAACCACATTTTTCTGGACTAGTTAGTTAGTGAGGGCCAAACTGTGTACACTAGTTAACTAGTTTAAGCCAAAATACACAATAGTTAACTAGTGAACACATTTTGGCTTCACTAATTAACCAGTGAGAGCAATAAATGTCCACTAGTAAAGGCCAAAATGCATACTAGTCAGCTAGTTGAAGTTGGAAAGCTCACTAGTTAATTAGTAGATCCTTCGACAAAATTAGTAGTGAGGTTATACTTGTATACTAGTGAACTATCTCAAGCCAACATGGTGGCCTATGGAACTTCAGCTAGTAAACTAGTGGCTTCAGTGTCACGCTTACATGTGAACTAGTGAAGGCGAAACTGCTCACTAGTTAACTAGTGAAGGCACAAATGTCCACTAGTTAACCAGTGAGGTGATACATATGCATATTTTGTCCACTAGTTAACTAGTAACTCCTAAAAACACAAACGAGCCAATCATTTTTGTCCACAAGTTAACAAGTAGAGCAAAAGAAGTGTCACTGGTTAGCATGTTTGACAGTGAAGCAGTTTACAAGTCAACCAGTGCGCGAAATGGTCATTATCAAATTCTACAGGTTGAATGTAAAATGCTAATGAGGAGGTGGTGAGAAGATTCCTATTAGCTATCAAGGAAGAATCTCACCTAGCCAAAATGTAAATTTAAAGCACCAGTGGTATAGGCCTAACTGATTGTAAAGCACCAGCTCTGTTTGTTCTCCATACATTAGTCAACAGGAAGATTAAATAAATTATTATTTGTTTTTGTTGTGTTGTTCAGTTGTGTCTCTGTTCTGATTTGTCCGCATACAATATTGATTTGCAATTTCCAGGAATTACACAGTGCATACAGGGTTTTGTTGTTCTCTTCATGTGGACTTTAATTTTGATATGTATGAAGTTGTTACATTTGTTAACCAATAAATGGCAGTATAAGCCCTGGCTGAGAGAGTGAGTGGAGAGAATGTGAAAAGCAGTAGTTGGTGCATAAAGAGACATAAATCAATAATGTGTAAATAAAGGACAAAATTTCATCAGCGCATGGTTTAAATCATTAAAAAGACAAAGACCAAGAAAAAAGAAATCTGAACACATCGTCACCAAGAAAAAGGAAATCTGAGCTCTCCCTCCTTGTAGATTTCTACATTCTCAGACTTCAAGGAGACCAACTTTTGGGATCTTAGGGGTCTAGCAGTGCACCTCCACAGTTCAGCACACATAAGGACATATAACAAGACACAGGAGTTGCAACAGGGAAGGGAGAAAGGGGGGTGGAAATAAATAAATCGGCATGGGCAAGCAGCGTCCGGTCCTGCAGCCAATGTGGTGCTGATAACAGACCGCCTATCACACTGGGGGTATGAAGCGGTGAAGGCGTGGGGTGGTGGGTGAGGGTGGTGATTGCATATCAGTAGAAGTGTATGTAGAAGTCCGTGTGTAAGGCCTGAGAGTTGCTTCTCCTGGCACCCAATCTATGAGCGTCTGTTCATAGTTCTCAGAATTTGTGCGTGTTAGTGAAATTTCATGAAATACTGGGACTATTGGCATCCTGGGAAAGATGATAAGTTTTCACAGACAGAAAAAAATGGCAAAACCGAATTGCCTTCTCAGGATGTCTGCTTACTTATCAGTGACGTTCTATGTGGCACGAATATATCATAGAATTGCACTTTCCCCTTAAGCAGTAAAGGAAGGCAGATAGACCACTCTCAAGGATACTGTAGCCTATTTGAAACAGCAATATGCTCTCTTAGAGATGTATGGGTGGCTTGGTGAGTATAGTTTAGCCTATAGCTATATAGGCATATACGGCATATAGCCTACATTTATGTCATTTACCCGCGGGATCGGATATACACACATGCATGTTGACAAAAAGCAAAGCCAAGTGCAACAATGCAACATTCCATGCCTTTATTGGCCAGATGAGGATGTATCACACAAAACCAAAAAAATTTTACCAACCCATGCGGCACACATCAAACGTCACTCTTTACTCGACAGGAACTCATAGCCTTATAAATCAAACTGTTACTGAAAATGGCCGACTACAGCGTATTACGTGATGCATTATGAATGGACAGTGCATGCGCAAATCTGTGTTATTCCTCTGTAAAATTTGAATTTTACGGAGTTTCTCTCCCTCCCTTCCTGTTTGCTGCTAAGATCAAGTGCATTCCATGAATTGGCGAAAGCAATCCTGGTTTGGGGCCACTGAAGTGCTTAATCTCATAAGCATACAATAGGCTACATTAATTCCCTGTAAATAACAACAGGGAAATAGTTATATTATAATACTTTTGTATATTCATTTAGTAGCCTTTTATTACTTCTAAACATGGAAGTAGGCCTAATGCAAGCAAGAGGATATCCGTGGAATTTTTTGGTAACTGTTACTTTGTAGTTTTCTTGCTCAAAACCAGCTTGTGTGAAAAATAAAAGAATTGTCTAAACATTGTAATTCAAGAGCTGCCCTCTTTATTGTGATCATGTTTTCGGCCATATTGCCCAGCCCGAGTGAATGGTAATAGTGGTGTCAGTAGTGAAATGGCCACAGATTGATTTTGTGTTTCTGTTTTTAGGGCTATGCACATTGTGTAGATGTCTATATCAAGCAGTGTCAAGAGGTAAGTATTGAAAACTGCTGAGTGAAATTTGATAGTTGGATAGCTGATATCATTTAATGCATTGAAAATGGTTATATGACTCGATTAGTTGGTCCTGAAGCTGATAAGTGTCCACATATCCTGCCTTTCAGGGTGCATACATGTGCAATGACATTTTTGATGACACTGCAGTTTTATGCCAGCGTGTCAACAAACAAGTAGGGGAGGTCTTTAGCAGCCCAGAAACAGTGATGGCCAAGCTCATCCAGAGCATTTTTGATAACAAATTACAGGTAAGGTTGGCAGCATGAGAGTGAATATTTCAAAGTGTTTTACTTTTGGACAACAAGATTATGACGTGTAAGTCAAAAGTAAAAAAATTCACATTTCAAAATTTAAAGTAGCAGTGGTGTTTACAAAAACTAGGAATATATCTGCTGAAACCTTTTTACTATTTGCATAGTAAATCCACTAATGTCCATGACATTTCCTCTACATCATTGAGTACATTACCATGTTTTTCTTTTCTTCTTTACATAATTGGCACATGTCAAACAAAATACAAGTATACATTGTCAACTGTACTGTAACTGAAATTTAGACAAAAAGGTATTGTATATATTGCATTGCAACTAAACTTTGTCATCAAAGCTTTTAAAAGATACTGCAAACTATTGAGATGTGTTAGTACATGTCCAAAACACCCAATTTTGGATGCATGTAATTGTACTTCAAAGTAGTTAAATGTTTTTGTGCCAGGGTGTACATCTTTTTGCAAGCCCCTGTGCAACACAGATAGGAGCCATGTGAACAATGGCAAAGCAATGTTCTTGTACATAGAACTGAACATGGTGTAAAACAAAAAAGGAAACATGATTTGAATTTTTTTTTTTTTTAAAGGCTCATGTGAAGGAGAAGTTGGACGAATCGCGACACTCTGATGTAGAGCAATATCTCAAGAACCTGTACGACCTCTATTCAAGGTGAGTAATATATTGGCATTATTTCACACTGCACCAACTGCATTAACTCTATGGCCCAGACAAATTCACTCCCACTCTTTCATTAAACTCACAGGGATTTCATCAAAGACATCACACACATATGCCATGAAACTGCATGACCAGAGCTTTCCAGTGGTGTTATGGTTCCCTGTCTACATGGCACTAGGGATGGGTATCGAGAACCAGTGTTTTAATGACACTGGCTCATGCCTTGTCGGGAACAACGCATCATTATTACAAATGGTGCTGCTACCGGTATATTATGTATTATGTTGTTGTCATTCTACTGTGTCTGCAATATCAAACCATTTCACTTGTTTGTGTGGAGGAGGAGTAATCTGCTTCAGGACAAAGTCTATGACATGCCTCTTGTCTGATTTTGAAAGCCGCAGAACTGGCAGGCAGGCACTACGCTTAAAACAGAGAGAGAGAGTGCAATGTTGAAGAGAGTGGCTTCAGCAAAGACTTAATGACCTTTGACTTCACTTTAGTTTAATATCCGAAAATGTCTTGAAATATGCGGCAAGACCATGGTCTGTGAAGGGAGAAACACCTCATGAAACACCTCAAGTTTTTCACTGTACTGTAAATTGTGCAAGGATTGATGTCATATGACAGTGTCAGTATGACTGCTGAAAGCGATTTAATTTGGTTAGCATCAGATCAAACATCATTTGTAACTCTACAACCCAGTCGAGTGCTATGCAGTGCAAGTTTACTTTGCTTTGCTCTGATAAAACAGAATGTCCTGTGTTTGGCAGATACTAAAGTGAATGTTGTGCAGATTTTTTTTTACATCTATTTGTTGACTGAGGTGACTTACTGGTTTCCAAATATTCCATTAGCCTATTTTACTTGACTGTGTGAACTGTGAAAAGTCAAGAGAAAAAGTTTTCTCTTTGTGCTTGTAATGCAAGTGGTTAAAAAAATATATATTGTTTTGGACAAATAGCCTATTTGTCCAAATCTTTTGCCTATCTTTTAAATGACTGAAGTGGATCCATTATTATAACTATATATATATATATATATATATATGCCTAATATAGAATCAAAATAAAAAACAAAATGCAAAAAAAGGCTGAAAAATCTCTTTTTCATTGCTTCAGTGCTATCAGTTGATAAAAAATCTAATTAATCACAATCGGAAATTTATTATTATTATTCATGATTAATCAAAATTAATCACACATTGAAAGTTCCAGAATTCTCATTTACTAGCACAGTGCTTGCACAATCTATTTCAGTAAAGTGGTAGCACATTACATGTGACCATGTTGAATCTGTGATTTTATAGGCTGGACTCAGGCCCATGCAGTTAGATTAGGCACTTGTTTATTAGACAGTCAAAATTAGTGAAAGTTGAAATAGTCAAGCATGATTGGGTTGCAGATAAAGAAAGATGCACTGCATTTAGTTTATGTTCTGTTGACAAGCAAACTTCTCAAGACGAAAGGCAAAACATCCGCCTAAGAGTTTGAAGCAATACAAGCTGATGTGAAGTCACACACCTTTTATCCAAAGGTAAAGGAGGAGCCGGGAAGAACATTCATTTTAATTGTATCTGTTTCCCCTAAAATGAAAGCGGTATATGTTTTCCATCTGTCCAGATAATTTAACATCAGGGTTTAAAATAATACCTTGAAACACTGAATGTCCTCTGGTGACCATTTAAACAGCTGCTTATGGCAAAATTTGTGGCTTGTCTCTGATTTACTGCAGTTAATTTTGTAGCCATATAATTGACTGATTTTTTTTATCATTTCGAGGATATAAACAAATGAGGAAACCATTCTGCAATGTTATTAGAATATCATGCACATATAAAAATATCTTTATATAGATAATGCCTTGAATTTCAATATTTGAATGATTTTTACAGGTAAGTGGTTCTAACAAAAAAAGTAAAGGTAATAAGGTATGATAACCATGCCAGGTGCCTCTGTGCAAAAAGAAGCTTTCATAAAGGACAGAGATATATTTAATATTATGACCTAGACCTAACTCTTCGAGCATTCTAAATAAATAAAATCGCTCAATTCGCTCAAGAAAAGCATGGTCTGAATAAATATTGTGGATTTTGGATTCATTAGTATTACTTAAAATATCTTGAGTTACCCACGAATGTATTCTTGAATAGCTCTTATGAACATTAGAATAGTATGCGTAATTCCTTTCTTCACCTAGGGTAATTCTCCATACGTCAGCTAACCTGGCTCCATTACATAAGTCAACTAGAGATCCACACTTGGTTGAAGAATTAAATCCTCTCCTAGATTGACTGAAGTGTTGTTATAGTCTATGAGAAGTTTGGAAATTGTGTGGGGGAAAAAAGGGAGGTGATTGTAATTAGGTGCGTACAGATTCATACTTATTATAGATTTATTGTAAAGATTTGTTTTAATCAAAATATACTTGCCTTCTGGATTATTTGTTTTTTTTCTTACTACTGCCATACCTCTACTGATACATGATGAAAAAATGTGTCCTACCCAGTTGTACTTTAGATTACCAATATCCTGAGACGGTAAATACGTTTCTTGTAAGTGCTATCTCCACTTTTAAATTAGCAATTCGCATTTAGACCTCTTATTAATTGACATTCAACCATTTCATCAATCATTTGGAGAAAGAAAATCGAGTAGTCTTTTTAGTGTTCCCTGAGCAGATTTTATTGGATGTGATGATGGGGGAAAAAAACAACAAAGGCAAAAACATCAATAAGGAGAAAACAAACAAAAATAATTAAAAATAAAGAAAATTAATAAAATGAAAAAAAAAAAAGAAATTGGTGGTAGCCAGTAGATGACCTATACCCACTTCTAGCAACATGTAACAGGGCTAGCTCCATAACCCTTAAATTAGGTTTCTACCTAATGTGTGTGTGTGTGTGTGTGTATATATATATATCACATACTCATTCTTGAAGTATCAATAAGAGATCGTTAAGAACTGGGACTAGTACCGGTATTGGTATCAGTATCAATAAAATCCAAACGATACCTATCCCTACATGGCACTGCCTTTCTGATTTCCAGGACCTGGATTTTTATTTCATTGGTTCGTCGCCTTAGGGATTTTGCTTGCAGTGTGTCTAGGTTCCCAAGTCTGAATTACGTGTCAGAAGTCAGTACTGGTTATATTGATACGTAGTAGCAATACTAAGGTTGCAACTGTCTGATGAGAGCTTTTTGCCTTAACTCATCATGAGATGTTCTTGTGCAACACCTTTCTAACAAAGAAGTTTTTGTAACCAAAATCTACTAGCCCGGCTTAAGTTTGTGTTGGGAAGAATAAATACCTTCAAACTACTTATAGACTTGCCTTTCCATGCTGTGGTTTACTGCTTTTTCTTTGTGTGTTCAATACTTTGCCTATACATATTTAGATGTCTTGTGTTAATACCAATATCTTGTCAAAATTTCATTTCAATAGTCTAATCAGAAATACCTGTACTGAAAAAAAATTGCATTCAACTATAATCATAATTATTTTGCCGGCTTTATCTAGGTAATTGATGGGCTTAGATTGATGCATGCATGTTTTAGAGCATAGGTCTCTGTAGGGCTCACTAATATGAGCCCCCTGATCAGATACTAAAACCTTTCACATCATGCCCAATCGCAATCTCTCACCTCAGAATTAAACCTATTTCAGGTGAAATGGTGACACATTCTTACTTTTCTTTACCCTTCTTCTCTTCTTTAGGACAACACAGTTGACTAACAAGTTGGCGGAGTTCAACCTTGGTTCAGACAAGCACACCTTCCTATCCAGGCTTGTAAAAAACATTTTCTCTACGTACCTGGAGAATTACATTGAGATGGAACGTCAGTACCTGCAAAATCGCAGTGCCATGATCCTGCAACGTTATTATGATTCCAAGAACCATCAGAAGAGAGCACTGGGAGCTGGCAGGTATGTCTTTCACTAATTTAATTGTCATCTTGAGTTTAAGCCTTCAAGTACTTGAATAAGCCTTCAAGTACTGAAGTGGTATTATGTGAAACAGCAAGATTCTTTAAGAGCTTATTATACCAGTATCAATTCAGTTTTACTGTTGATTATGCCCCTTGGGAATGGGAAAAGAATTAAGGGTCTAGAGTTTCCTGACATCACTCTTAAAGATAAACACTGAATAGTCTTTATGCTTTTCCCTTGCAATATTTAAACAGTATCCAGGAACTGAAGGAACGCATAAGACAGCGCACTAATCTGCCATTGGGTCCAAGTATTGATACACATGGTGAGACCTTCTTGTCACAAGAAGTTGTTGTCAATTTATTGCAAGAAACACGTCGTGCCTTTGAAAGATGCCAAAAGGTGAGCTCAACATACAGTGCATACATGTATCTGCATACCGTTAAAATGAATACTTTACTCAACTTCTCATGTTGTCTTTGTTCTGTCAGCTGTCTGACCCTGCAGACCTACCAAGGAATGCCTTCTGTATCTTTCTACTGCTGGTGGATCACCTTTGTGTGGATCATATTGACTATGCCCTGGAAATTGGTCTATCAGGTATTGACTTAATTTTGAGCTAGTCTTGGTAATCCACATATTGCTAAAAAATACTGTAAATTTGCAATTATGCAAGGTGATGTTGCATTGAAGCCTGAGCCAAACATTCATGGAACCTCTAAAAATTACAGATTTTGTTGGTAATTATAACAATTATAGTTACCCTAGTGTATAAAACTTGGGAGTGTGGAGTGATTAACATATTTAATTGTGAATTATCCTATGAAATTGTGCAGTTAATCGTACAGAAATATATTTTTTAAAGGATCCATTTGGAAGCAGTTTGGGTACACAAACTGTCTTTGGATGATCTAATGAACCCTTTTCATTGTTTTGAGCATAAACTTGCAAATTTTATCTGCGCGGTCTGTGGCCGTGAACTAGCCTATCCTCTGTGAGCTTCGCATAGTCATAAAACCCACAATATCTCACAGTTCAGTTTATTCACGATTACACAATAAAGTGTTTTAGGCCTATATTGAAGTTATGTCCCAGGCATCCCATGCTGATCAGAACAGCCCGCTGAGCATGTAAACCGTATTCCCATCAAAACCCCTTTTTGTGATCTTGTTGTAAAAGATACAAGCTGTACTGTTGTCTGTGAAGATGATATTTTAATCTTATGTGATTTCTCAACCGCTGATGATACATCAACAATAAATTAATTCAAACATTTCTTTCATACAGCTCCTTTAAATATGTAGAATATCTGCCATCAAACAGGGGGCATTGCTTTGCTCACTTATAGATAAAACTGGAAGCAAATGTGCACCCCATAGCGTTAGTTTTGTAGCCAACTTAACTGAACCTGTATTTATAGGGATGCACTGATCTAACATTTGGATCAGACATCATCTCGATATGGGAAAAATGATATGGGTATCGAAAAAATAAGCAGATCCATGGGCCGATCCGTTTCCTTAACTTAATGATCGCAACAACAAGCCGGCTATGTTACTGCGCGCTACTGTGTTACTGTGCTCAGCTGGCTATTAATAGTGCTATTAATAAAATCATCATAAAGTAAAGATCATTTACTGTTAGTTTTAATGAACAACCTGCAAATATTTAACCTGGATTACTGTTGGCGAACTTAAAAAAAAAGGCTTCTCACAATATACATACTGCCATTTTGATGCATGGAAGCATTGGCCCAAACCACTTAAAAATTGTAGCAGTCACATATTTCGGCCAGTCTGTGGTCGATGGATACTAAACTTGGTGTGAACATGTGCCATAGCCATTGAACAAGAACCATGACATTTCTACAGCAACCTTGTCTGGCTACACTGTTGGCCTCCATATTGCTGCTTGCAAATGTATTAACAAGTGATTTTCAATTTCAAGTGCCACAGTCTTGTTCCAATGGCAGATATGCAGTGTGTATATATATATATATATATATATATATATATATATATATATATATATATATATAGGCTTTTGTAATTAGATAAAATTACTTGAAGCGTATCAAATAATAATCTCTGTGTAACTGGCGTCAACAATGTAGCTTGATTTTTAGATCAAATGTGCTCATAATTAGTTGTATTATCTAAGTTAATGCGATATAAGTAATCCTGAAAGAAGAAAAAGTCTACTACAACTCTACCTCAATAAGGAAATAAATCTTAAATTGACATAACAAGATTGATATTATGAAAATTGTCATTTTCTGCACACTGCATTCTCCCCCTCCCCCCCATACCTTTGTGCAAAGTAAAGCACCCAGTAACTCGAAAGCATGGAGGCTACCCATTATGGAGATCATCATTACTACTCTGTCATAACAGAAGAGAGAAAATATTTTATACTGCAAGAACTCCTGCAAGTAGCGCTTTACACTGATTGAGAGTAGGCCATAGCTCATTCGCAACGTAAATGGATAGGAAGGAAGTCCATTTTCTGACTGTTTTATAATGTTATGGTTGCTCTCTCCATTGCTATGGACAGAAAGGAAATTCAGACATTTTTCAGATGATTGTAAGCAGAAAAGGATGCTGAAAGGATGAAGGATGCTGATGCTGATGCTGACAACTTCTTAAATACTTTGTGGTTCTCAAGAATATTTGAAACAGCAACATTACCAGATTCCACAAGTCCTGCACCAGATAAAAACAAAACACACAGAGTTTTATCACACAATGTCTGCTAGTTAAACAAACTAGTAGATGAACTAGTCTATATTATTGTTTCTGTTCAGTGCCACTTACTTGCACAGCACACATCAGATATGTTTTCAGCAAAACTAATTCAGCATGAACCATAAATAAACCAAACATTTGCCAAACAGCAGACTATATTAGGTCTGCTGATGGATCCCTTCATGAAAACTTTGGTGTAGGCTATCCTCATTCTAATAATGGACAAACCCGTAGGCCACTTACAGGCCAAGTGCTTATTCTCTTAAACTTAAACATTTATTTCCTGTAGCCTAAAATCCAACAGTGAAATAGTTTTAGTAATATTTTAATGCGTTCACAAATTAACTTTAGTCGCCTATTGTCTTTTCCCTTCCAGTCAGTGGCTGTAATGCAAGCACTTTTTAGACCTTTCAGCAAACGTGCTAATAATAATATTATCAGCATCCAAAGGACAAGCACTGATTCCTCCTGTTAGACTGAGCCCAGTCTATCGGTAATGGCCAGACTGTACATTTTGATGTTATAGTCTGGCTTGTCAGGCTAGCTTTTATCCAAAGTGACTTTTTTGTCAACTATCAATTACTTCAGGGCCAGTCCCCCCTAAAGCAAATTCGGGTTAAGTGCCTTACTCAAGTGCACAATGGTGGCAGCCAGGATTCGAACCCACAATTTCCAGGCTACTAGCATCTGACATCTCACTTTCAATCAGATGGCAAGTGTACTCCACAGCTCACTGACTGCAGCCTTTGTACGACTACAGGGCTATTATTAACACTTCACGAATTTCAGAGGGTAGGAAAGACAACTGTTGACAGTGTTCTGAAACGTATAGCTAGAATTCCCATTCATCATCTAAATTCCTCTATATGGACCTTTTCATGAGTAATCATACTTTAACTGCTCCTATAAAATCATATATAAAATCTTCTATAAAATCACCTGAACATTCTGTAGAGGTGTAAATGTGTTATTAATTATTGCATTTTCTTCCAACACTGCCAACTTAACACATTTCAGCTGATTATCAAGTCTGTACTATTTTGATTACAATAAGAATTCCAAGTCTTGATACATGAGGCCTGCGTTTTTTTTTAATTATTACTTTTAGTGGATTGGAGAGTATGGAAATCATCTGGGTTATTAAAGCCCAACTCAACTCAGGAAGTCATGGTGAGATACAAGTGTCATTTATACTACAGGCGGGCGTGTGTGTGTGTTTCAATGCAGTTCTTCATGGAATGCAGTTTTGCATTCACTTACATAGTGATTAAAACTGTGGCTACATGATATTATTGGCGAGCCAGCTCAGCATTAGTTGATTTCCATGCAGTGTTCACTCTAATTTTCTTTCAGCACTGAGCAAGCATGTAGGCTCTCATAGTCAAACTTACTTTATAGCAGTCTCATTTTCCAACTTGCTCGTTCATTTTTTTGCAATAAATATTGTCAAGTAGTGAGTTGTGAGGTGAGCAACAGAGGTAGCCTTCAGTGCAAAACAAGTACAACATTTATTTTAGGCTGCCAGTGGACAAACAGGACAAACTGCACACTAAACATTAAATGACTTTTTGCCACAAAACAAATTCTAGGCAGATAATAATGCTGTAATATCAGAGGTATCCCTTTCACCTCAGAAGCCCTGTCTAAACTAACTTCCCATTATCTGGCCAATCTGGTAATAATGCCATAGACTCCTCGCCCAAGAGCCAACCAACCTGCAATGATCAATTAATAACCAAAATATATTATATATATATATTATGTCAGGACAAAACACACTTAATACCTACAGTAGTTCTTGTATGACATCTCAATATTCACAAATTGATTATTACAGCTTAAACAACAGTAAGTCAGCTTACAGGCAGAAAACGCCCCCCTTTAACATAGAACAGTCCACTTTTTGACGCAAGAATAAGGAAGTGCCAACAATTGTACTCTGGTTGGCAGGTGCCCGTCACACTTAAGGTAAGCTCCGCAATTAGCTTTATAACAATTCATTAATGCATCAAGTGTCGAAGTCTTGTTGGAAATGCAGGCAGACAGCAAGGTGTTCATCATGCCGATATGCCCACAATCTCCTTTCACACGCGAAACGCACAGTTAAGTTGAGTGGTGGCCACATGCATTCACAGTCCAAATTGTGTCCATCAGCAACTCTCCCACTTTGTTAACACAAGTCATCATAACCCCCCAACAATGTCCAATTGAAACAAAACCAACATATATTCTTTTAATATGACAGTCATAACAGTGATCTTATGAGTGCTATTTTTAGTGATGGTGAAAATACTGCTCTGTCACATACAGGCTCTCCAAGATGATGAGACCATAGTTTTATCATAAATGGCAATGAATTTTCCCATGGCTGTAAGATTCGCTCAAGACAGATACTATTCTGTGTCTCCTGTTTCACTATTCTGTCACTGCTTGGTTGGGAACATCTCATTGTTTGATGCATTGAAGTGTTAAAAGCACAAGGTATGCTCCATAGTGTTTCATAAACTTAAAGGATTTCCCCTCCTTTCTCCTGAAATTTGTGTGTGGGAATGCTACGTGGTGTGTGCATGTGCAAGTACGCACCCTGAAGACATGTTGCTTAGCATTTTTTTGGTTGTTTAGTTTTTTTTTTCTTGATGTTTTAAGGCATTATTTCAGCTAAAAAATTGCTTCAGCTGGTAGCTGGTTTAAGGTTTCACCAGCTATTTTTATGTTCGAATGCTATACGTGGTACAAATAAATATAATTAATTATAATTAATTAGTTTAATTAATTATAATCTCTTCTCTGTTACAGCAATTCCATCATCTGATGCAAAAAATGCCAATTTATACTTCCTTGATGTGGTGCAGCAGGCCAACACTATCTTCCATCTGTTTGACAAGCAGTTTAATGATCATCTCATGCCATTGATTAGGTGAGCAATGAAGCCCTGTGTGTCTACACATACATTTTTGTAAGGTCATTACCATCTAAATACAGATTACATTTGTTTTATCTCGAAGGCAAAATTTCAGTAGTAGTGTTATAGGCTAATAACATGCAAAATATCTATGCAAGATGTGAAAGGATCTTCATCAAACTTTGCACAATTAATCACTACAAAGACAGTTTACAGATATGTCATGAGGGGTTTGAAGGAAGGTTATGTACTGATTTGGTATTCAAAATAGTGTGGTGAGAGGTCAGCATCATATGAGGTCCTACATGATTTTTCAATTAAATTTATATAGCACCTTTTACAATAGTATTGTCTCAAGGCGCATT
This sequence comes from Tenualosa thibaudeaui, assembly GCA_027481765.1. Taxonomy (NCBI): domain Eukaryota; kingdom Metazoa; phylum Chordata; class Actinopteri; order Clupeiformes; family Clupeidae; genus Tenualosa; species Tenualosa thibaudeaui. Next base: position 514,339 of record JAIFZK010000009.1, read on the forward strand.
ACAGCAAGAGCAACATAAAATCCTTTGTGGTTTGTGGTAGTTAGTTCAATTCAATTAAATTTTATTTATACAGCGCCTTTTACAATAGTATTGTCTCGTGGCGCTTCACAGAAGGAGCACCCAAGAGCAACAGGGGCAAGGAAAAACTCCCTTATGTTCAGTTAATCTAGGAAGAAACCTTGGGCAGATCCACGACTCAAGGGGCTGACCCAACTGCCGGGGGTCATGCAGAAGAATTACGATCAGTAACCATGACTGACTACAAGTTGCCTGTGGTTTTAGCTGAGGTTCGTAACAGTTCATAATGGAGTGTTATCCCACTTTACATTATATGGTAGTCAGTCTATAGGTGGTTATCAGGAATTATGGCTGGACAATGTAGCAGTGGCCAGACATAGTGTCAAACTCAAAGGAGTGAGATGAGTTTTGAAGCCATCAGTTCCAAAAACATTAATTTTGGTCCACAATACAGAGTCCCAGTAGCCCTCATCTTTGTCAGCATGGGCCTGGCAAACTCTAGGCGTGCTTGTTTGTGCCTGGGCTGTAGGAGAGGTTTCTAAATATGTGATGAGCTGTGGCTGGTCCCCAGGGAGTACGATCACAAATATGTGATTAGAATATTTTCAAGAGATTATGATGCAACTTTTAACACAAGTTCTATGAAGAACTTGAAGAACTCTATAGAATGTTCACATAGAATTCTAGAAGGACAGGGGAATAAACTCACTCTCCTGGGCACAGCATTATTAAAAGAACTCACTCCTCAACAGGTTAAGTGGATACTACCTCATTTGCGTATTTAAACATAAACTTTCAGAAAACTTAATGCATTTGTCTTGAGTAAACAACTGGGATACTTTCATGATACCTTTTAGTTAAATATTTTACCATATTCACCTGTAGTATCTTGCCTTAAATATATAATGCCTAATTTGTATATTTAAATTTTCAGAGAACTTGCAATGCAAAAAGCAAGTAAACAATTGGGGAAGATTCAAAGTGATAACTCCAAGTTAATAAGGTTTTACCTTATTGGCCTGTATTTCCTCGCCTAAGCTATTTTCCAAAGATGGCAGCAATAATGACTAATAATGATTTGTCTTACACAAAAATGTATAGTTTTACTATCCCCCCCCCCCCCCCATCATGAATATTTATAATATGGCATAATAGACAGAAACGACCTGAAAAAAAAACATGTACATGTAGTGTCATCTCAACTACACAAGTAAACACAATTTTAAACAAGAAATGACAAACGTCAGTACAAGTTGTTAGGCAGAGCGGCTTGACATCCCCATAACCTAGGAACTGTAACAGTAAGGGATTTAAAGATGATCTAGAATCAAAACCAGATTTACTTTAATGAGTAACAACAAGCTATCTGCATTCAAGAGCATATTCAAATTATTAGACGCTCTGAACCAGTTTCATGTTAATTTCTGTTTTAGAATTCATTGCCATTAATAGTGCCAAACTGGATTAGTTTCCCATTCCCTCCCCTCCAAACATGCAACCAACTTCCCAGTCAATCTATGCTGCAGCAGTGTCTTGAGGTTCAAGCTGCATTCCAATCAGTTTGCTGTGCTATGCCGCATAGCCCAAGTGAATGTACAGCACAATATTTGTAAACTTGTGGCCAAAGGATAATGTCATGTTCACATTAATCCTTTCATATCTTTACAAATCAGGATGAAACAGTTCTATTTTCATGTCTGCAACAATGGCAGATGCATGCCGTCAGCCCAAGACAAGCATCCAAACCTTAAACCTCGCACCATATACAGTGGAAAACAGAAGTTAACATGCACTCCAAGAAAAGACACTAACCTTTTTCCTCACTATTGACCATGAAATCAGAGTAAACTTTTTATATTTTAGGTCAGCGTTTTAGCATATTTTTGTTGTTTGTCAGAATAAAGAGAGAGAATTTTAGAGTTTTTTTTTTTTGTGGCACCTTCATCTGTCAAAAAATGTTTGGGGCATGCTTCCACAAGCTTCTCATAATAGTCTGCCCATTCCTCATAACAGAACTGGTGTAACTGGGCTAGTTTTGCAGGTCTTCTTACCTACACACACCTTTTCAGTGCTGCCCACAGATTTCCAATAGGATAAAGGTTAAGATGATCCTCTGCACTGGTATTTACTATGAATGTAAATACAATCAAATTATGTAATTTAAGCTTTATGTTTTTTTTCTAACCTAATTGTTCATTGTATGTTCAATGTATCAATCCCCTCACTCCATAATTTTAAAATTTTAATTTTAAATGTTTTCTAATCTAAGTGTTGTCAATTTCAGCTCCTCCCCCAAATTGACAGAGTGTCTGCACAAGAAGAAGGAGGTTATTGAGCAAATGGAGGTAAAATTGGACACAGGAATTGACAGGTAAATTTCTTTCTGTCAGTGTCTTTTTCAGTGTATGCTTTCTCTACTTGTGTAAAGTTCAGTGAAATTCAGACAGAGACCCAAATGCAGATCGGTGCGAATTTATTTACAGTGGGCAAAAATTATACAAAAAGGGGAAAAAGCTCAGAAGATCAATTCAACAAAGGACGTAAATAATTCCAACAAAAGGTTTCCAAAAAACTGGGTTCAGGGAAAAACACACAAAAGATCAAAAAAGTACAAAGTCAATCAGGTATCCGAAAACGGGCAGGAGAGAATCACAAAAGAAATTAAATATCCAATTCGCTAATAGGCAGTCCAAACTCAAGAATATCCATTAGGCTCAAAAAGGCAAAAACTCAAAAGTATTCCTTGGTAGCCTGGAGACCAGACTCCTTCACATTGTTTCACTTTGTGCACTTTGTTTGAACACTGTCAATAGGCATTTCTTTGCTTCCCGGTGGGTGAGCACTTTGTTTGAACTTTAAATCGGTTCTACCTTCAATTTCTGTCCACTGATTGTTTGCTAAAAAAAAGGTCAACAAAAGCCTTTGGAGAGGCCCCTTACAGAGCACTGTGGCGACATACAATGTTGACCGGAGATACCACAGTGGTACAACTGGTTTGCATGCTGTGAAACCCTCAGCTTGAACTTGGACATTTGCGTATTGTTACATGGTTAGCAGAATTGTTACATTGTTGTGTATTGTTATACAGTATGGTTAGCAAAAGCTACTTACAGGCCAGTGTTAACATCCCTGCGTCAAGCTTGGTAAAGCTGCATTTGACATAGCTTTTACTGTTCAGAAATCAGATATGATATTACACATGCAAATGATTATTTCAGTATAATCACCCGGAGAAATGAAATACTGTTTTCTGATTAGCTCACAGGGTGTCCATTATTCCCCGATAACAGGACACCTATGATGTATATCTGGTAAAAAAAAGTTGAAACCCTGTTCTATATCAATGCTCTTTAGAATGGTAACTATAGCAACAGCAAGCAGCCTTGTGGATCTACTTTCCCACACCTACACCACAGCTACAAACCAGAATTTGTTTGTAGATTGCTGCTTAAAAAAATATTTACATAAATATAAAAATAATTCTGGCAACAGGGTGATAAGCAGGGTAACGCCCTTTAAGGTATCCCGATATCGAGAAATAATGGACTTGGACTTGGCATTGGCATTGTGATTGTGGCATTGTGATTCTTTGTTGATGAACAACAACGTACCGTTGGCTACGTCATTTCCTCTTTACACCGTGTTTGCAGCTGTGTGCAACGCTAGTCTAAATTGCAGATATTATTCGTAAATTAGCATACTTTCTACCAACTTATCCATTTTGTGTCTTAAACTTACTTAAACTCACCTTAACACAACTGTTAAATTCTCCTCCTCGCTCTGTCTCTATTCGTTGCCCGGCTTGTCAGATGTTTAGCTACTCCTTTAGCGGTTATGATGCGTGTAAAACATGTAGACAGTTGGCTAGTCTGGAGGCGAGGATCACTGAGTTAGAAACCCGCTTCCACACATTAGCGAAGACTTACTCAGCGCCAGATAGCACTGCTGCCCCCCTAGCAAGTGTGGATGCGCCAGTGAGATCATCCCCTAGCAAGCTAGCCAGTGAACCTGCGGCATCTCCCTTGCAGCAGGGAAAGTGGGATACGGTGAGGGGCACTAGTCACACAACGAAGCCCCCTGCACACCACTGACCTGAGCTCCTTTCTAGGAACATTGACCATCACTTAAGCTCGGCCTGTTCCTGACAAACCAGGGTTTGGTCCAGGTGGCAGAATTACTGTCCTACACAGTTCTCTGCCTCCCCGCCGTCACCCTAGCAGCAGACAGACAGAGTGAGTGTCCGCGACAAAACCCGGTAGGGGCATAAATTATACCAACCTCACAAAAATAAAAACGGAAACAAAAAAACAATATAGCCAGAAATCACAACTGAAATTTGGCTTACTAAATATTTGTTCGCTCTGCTCAAAGACGACCTTAATAAATGAATTTATTTCTGATAATCAAATTGACATACTTTGTCTTGCAGAAACCTGGCTAAAACCTGGCTAAATACCTCCCACAATTCCCCAGCCACAATTCACAATTCAAATCTCATCATGGCCCCTAAGCTTGATTATATTTTTAAACCTGAATTTGAAGTTCTTGTTCTTAACTTGATTCACCCTGATAGGAATGGTGCTAAACCCTTAACAATTGTAACATTATATAGACCTTCAGGTCCCTACACTGAATTCTTATCAGAATTCTCTGACTTCCTGTCCTCTCTAGTCATTAAAACAGAAAAGATAATCATATTAGGTGATTTTAATATCCGCATGGATGTTGCAAACAATAGCCTGGCAATTGGATTCCAATCTCTGCTTGATCACATTGGCTTCTGCCAAAATGTAAATACGCCTACAAACCAAGGTAACCACACCCTTGATCTTGTTCTGACACATGGAGTACAAATAGAACAACTTACAACCCTACCTCAACACTCTACACTATCTGACCACTATTTATTAACTTTAAAAATCACATTAGACTATGTAGCACCTAACTAAATCTACTACTATACTAGAAACATAACCCCCCAACACTCCAGATGACTTCATAGCAAAAATTCCGTCTCTCCTTGAGCCTCTACTGAGCCAATATAGCATTAGAAGGCTCTACACCAAGACCAACCCAAGTCAATTAACTGATAGTGTTGTAAATGCACTATACTCCACATTTAACACAATTGCACCACTCAAAAAGAAAACTAGGAAACAAGAAAAAATTGCCCTATGGTAATGCGCGTAGACTTGAAAGGAAATGGTATGCCACTAAACTCGAAGTGTTCCGCCTTGCTTGGAAAGACAGCTTAAAAGAGTACAAGACAGCACTTAACAATGCCAAATCAGCATACTATTCCTCACTTGTACACAATAATAAAAATATTATTTGAAATTCCTCTTTTAACACTATATCCCATTTAACAAAAAGCAGGAACGAGGTGTCCCATTCCATTCCAATAACTCTAAGCGGCAATGACTTCATGGACTATTTTAATGGCAAAATTGAATCTATTAGACTTAAAATCAAACTCCCTTGTAACCTCAAATCCAGTTGGACCACATGTAATGGTTACAGCTAGCTCTAGTCAACCTGTAGCATACCTTGATTCATTCACACCCACCAATAAATCAGAAATTACGTCTTTGATCTCTGAGCTAAAGCCTCAACATGCTTATTGGATCTTATCCCAGCTGATCTTCTTAAGGCTGCTCTCCCTCTATTGGCTGAGACGATTCTTAAAATTATAAATGACTCGCTCATAGCTGGGCATGTCCCAAAATCTTTCAAGACATCTGTTATTAAACCATCAATTAAAAAACCAAACCTTGATCCAGATGTCCTTGCTAATTACCGACCCATATCTAACCTCCCATTTGTATCAGAAATACTTGAAAAAATAGTGTCTAAGCAAATCTGTAGCTTCTTAAACCTTCCAGTCAGGCTTTAGAACTAATCATAGCACAGAATCAGCCCTAGTTAAAGTCTTCAATGACCTCCTTATCGCATCTGATAATGGATATATATCAATATTAATCCTATTGGATCTTAGTGCTGCCTTTGACACTATTGACCATGGTGTCCTACTACAAAGGCTTGAACACATGCAGGCATCAAAGACTCTGCATTAGCCTGGTTCAAATCATACCTCTCTGGTCGCTACCAGTTTGTACATGCTCATAATGAGTCATCAACCCATACCAAAGTAAAGTTTGGTGTACCCCAAGGCTCAGTGCTAGGTCCCCTGCTGTTCTCCCTGTACATGTTACCTTTAGGATCTGTTATAAGGAAACATGGCATTACCTTCCACTCCTATGCTGATGATACCCAGCTTTACCTTTCTATGAAGCCTAATGACTATATGCCAATGACTTGATGCCTGTCTCCTAGACATAAAAACCTGGATGACTAATAATTTCCTATGTTTAAATTCTGATAAAACTGAAGTTATGATTGGCCCTAAACAGCTGACCAACACTCTACCCCTTCACCAAAACTTGGGTAATTATTGACCAGGACCTCTCTCTAAATAGAAACACATGAAACACATTTCAAAAACATCTTTTTGCTGTTGCTAAGGTTAGAAAGTTCCTATCCTTTGAGGATGCTGAAAAATTAATACACGCATTTATTACTTCCAGGCTTGATTATTGCAATGCTCTGTTCTCTGGGTGTAGTAATACCTGTATCAAAAACCTACAACTAATACAAAATGCTGCAGTCCGAACACTCACCAGGACAAAAAAATATTACCATATCTCTCCTATCCTTGCTTCCCTACATTGGCTCCCTATTAAAAGTTCAATTGATTTTAAAATACTCCTCCTAACCTACAAGCTCTCAAGGGCAATGCACCAACATATATTAAAGAATTACTTGTCCCTCACCACCCTCCTAGAACCTTAAGATTCCAAAATGCTGGTCTCCTTGTAATTCCAAGAATATCAAAATCTACGATAGGAGGAAGAGCTTTTTGTTACTGTGCACCCCTCTTGTGAAATAATCTCCCCCTAATTTTTATTTTAGTTTTTTTAAAGACCAATTTGATGTATGTAGCACTGCAACGAATGTACAGCAGAAGCAGAATTACAGTCGTAGGCAAAAGTTGTGATACTTTTCAAAACACCCAGTTTTCAGTTGGTGATGGGACCATGTGTGTGAAAATTTAATCTTATAAAATCTTATAGAATAGACGTGAGTTTGAACAGATGTACAGTACAGATTTATTTGTTGTAAGTAGGGCTTGTGGACTTTTTTTTTCTCATTAAGGACACTGAACTGCATGGTGGGACAGATGAAGCACATCCTGGCTACTGAGCAAAAGAAAACGGACTTCAGACCTGAAGATGAAAACAATGTCATGATTCAGTATACCACTGTAAGAGGATAATAATTCATTCATTCTTTTATTCATGAATATTTGTTTATGATTATGGGTTCTTTGCAGATACTTGTATCCAAAGTGACGAACAATACAGAAAATACATTATCAATGAATTTAAAACTAATGGGCCTATAAGCCTAAAGATTTAAGAAATAGAAAATAGAAGTACATATGGCTAGATAATAGCGTGTGTATATATATATATACACACACACACATACATACACATACACACACACACACACACACACACACACACTTACACACATATGAAAACATTATAATCTAAAAAATTATAATTTAATATACTGCACAGAAGATGATGATCATACTTTACAATTCATACATTACATTTTAATAAATACAAAAAAATATTTAAAAAAGGGCAATAATAATTCTTTGGTGACTCAGACATACCCATGTGCTGTAATGCAGACTCTTGGTATGGACAAGCCAAAAATGACAAATTAAGAAAAGGTTTACTCTAATATGTTTACTTTAATTATGTTAACTTTAGTAATTTAATCTGACTTTATTCTAATTTTGTGACTCAGTTCTTCCCATAATACAGACTGTATGTATGCCAAATAAACATATTAAAAAATGCAGGTGATTATTTAATATGATAATATGATTCGACTCGTAAATAGTAGTAGAAATGAGTCTTCTCTAAGATGTCAGTTGAACCTATATGACTGCACTTAAAACCTGGCTGCATAGTGTCAAGTAGGTTGCTCTGTGAGAGATGAGACTTGCTTGAACACAACTTTCTCAGAAACCTTTGATAGGAAAGGAAGAAGACATATAGGTCTAGTTATTTATTTACTTTTCTTGAGTAGTGGTGTGACCCTTGCTTGTTTGAAAGACCTCTCCTTGACAGCAGATGCAATGGTTGGTATGATTAACTGCAAACCCACAACCCACTGTCTGTGGTGTTGTCAACATTTATTTGAAATTGGTTCAGAAAGCAGATAGTAAAGATTGATAATTTTTAAGATCTTTTTTTATCTCATTTAAGCCATCTCCTCTCAGCATTTCTCAGTTATTTGCATGTTTCCCAGATACTCTTATTGAGCCATCGGTGGTGGGGTTTACAATGAATTGGTCTTGTGGATAGAGGGCATGCATTGTTTAGACAATATTTTAAAATAGAATTAAGTCTCTGTAGCTTAATTTACCAGATACAAATGAGTGTAGGGGAGGTAAAGTGGTTGCTAGCACAGAGGAAAAATCATTACTTGACAGACATTTTATCAGAGGTGGGAGTAAGCCACTGATTGGCAAGTCACAAGCCAGTTTCAAGTCTTAATACTCAAGTCCAAGTTAAGTCCTCAACTTTTGTTTTGAAGTCGAGACTAAGAAGGCCAAGTCAAGCCCATGTTTGTCACACCAAATTCAAGTCCATTCAGACCAAGTCTGATTTTTTTTCAAGTCCTGAACAAGTCAGTATGTACTCTTTGCCTAATAGGCATGTTAACATAATTTCATAATTGTATCAATCTATTTTGCAGAGAAGTGAGTGTGAAATTGGGATTTGAATTTTAAGAATGGGAAGGCACAAAAGAAAGTCAAAGTCAATAAAGTGCATGAAGCAATGAGAAGATGTGTGTGAGTGAGTAATAATAATAACAATAAGATGACTAAATGCTCAGCGCATACCATGCTGTTTTCATGAACCGTTGCAGGAATACAATTCACTGGGCAATAACAACGCAACGATTATGCGTGTTGTCATTTTATCAAGGTATTCTTGCCTAAATTTGTTAAGTATTCTTGCCTAAGGTATTTAAGGTATTCTTTGAATCCAAGTCATGTGACTCGAGTCCACATCTCTGCTTTTAAGATTGCAATGGAATAAAACTGCTGGAGGAGGAGAAGGAGCAGGACATTCCAATAGATGCACAGAGCATTAATAAAGAAATTATTAGGTGCATGTAGTAGAGTAGCAGAAACATTTTCTGTAATGCAGTTACACACCAGAATTAACTCTAGTTCTTAACCTACCCTATAAGTTGGAGGAGTGTGCCCTTGTGTAAAGTTGAATGAATTAAGAAGAAAGTCCACAGAATTTGAATTGTCTATATGAATATTGAAGTCACCAAGAATTAGTAATGGACAGTTGTCCGTAGGTACAGCAGACAGTAGAATATCCAATGAACAAAGCTTCCTAGTTGTCCTGGTTGGCGATAAATGACTACCAAATATAGGTTAAATGGAGCATTGATCATGATTGCATGATATTCTAGGCATTTACCATTTCTGCCAACCCATTTTGACTACTATATAAGTACTTACTAATGTGTACTCATGAGGAAACATTCTTCATAATTGATTAATTCTTTAAAGCTTAATACTTAATAATTCATTTTTACAAAGTTTTACCAATAGCCAAATGGTTAAAAATGTTAAACCAAAAAAAAAATGTTTTGGAGACAGAACTGAGTTACAAATTACAGTTACAAATTGCCTTGGTAGATTTATAAAACATATTACTAAAAGAATCACATGCTGCCCATCCCCTTTTATTTGATGTACTACCTCGTTCTTTTTTGTTTTGATTTCTTTAGGCATGTTCAAAGGTGTGTGTGTACGTAAGCTCACAGGTCGAACGTGTACGTCGTTCAATGGATGGGAAGAATGTTGACACTGTTCTGGCAGAGCTGGGTGTGCGTTTCCACCGGCTCATCCATGAGCATCTACAGCAATTCACCTACAGCTCTATGGGAGGCATGTTGGCCATCTGTGATGTTGCTGAATATCGTCGATGTGCCAAGGATTTTAAGGTGAGACAATCAGTCAGAGGTCAGAGAAAGCAGGGGCAACTAAGGAATTTGAGAGAGTTGAAGACTTTTATACACTTAGCCTACCTGTGTATTTATAAAAACGGTTATGTTCTCTTCCCCCATGTTGGAAATTAATTCAGTTTACACAATGCTCAAAAACAGCCAGGGAAGTTTGTCAAAAACATGTCAAACAAATAGAAAGCCAACCAGTGATCTGACAAGTGAGGAGAGACATATACCATTTGTAGCCATTTTCAGTGACTGAAACGTCCGTTTACATGTAAATGATTGGTGCAACTGCATAAATAAATGTGCCTTTTTATAAATATCCAGCTACATGTAAGGACTAGGCTAAACTTTATCCATATGTGACCTACATTGCGTTGCAGGGTTCAGCCCTGGACCTGCCCAGACTTGACCCTGTGAATTTGCAAAGCCTCAGACTGGGATATCAATGTGGTTACTTGGTACTGTTGGTACACAAAATAAGAGTGTACCGTGGTTTTAGCATATGAGCACCATACAGCATGCGTTTCCAAACGGGATCAATTATCAGACAGACCAGGAACAGAACCAGCCAAAACAATGCGTGTTATTTACATTTATTTCTCAGCTGAGCTGAAGCTGTTAACTACAGAATGACAGATGGAGCTAAATAAATGTCTACATCACTGCAAGGCCAGTTTGTGAACAAATTAGTTTGATTGAAGTTCTGTTGTTGTGCTATGTTAACTTTACTGATGCAGATGTATTTTTTGCAAACTTTGTTCTTAGTAGTTGAGTGATATGTGTTGCTTATGATTATCTGTTTTGTCATAGTGCTGAAAATGTCAGTTTTGTGATTCTCGTATATTTTACTGATTTATGACCACTACTATTTTTACACTTCATTTTCATACCAAAAGTAGCCAGTTATCTTTGTTATGACACAAGTTACTGGGTATAAAAGACTCACTGACTACTCATGCAGAACCACAGTTTCTTCACTGGGACCTCCTGCTCTCTCAGGACGCATCTTGCAAACTGTTACCATGGAAGAGACACGCCACCGGTGAAGAAGGGGTAGGAGAGCCGGGGAAGTAGTGAGAATGAGATGATGTGCTGATCAACCACTGCTTCTGTAGAGTAGTGAAAGCCACACTCTCTTATGATTGTGATTTATTGGGAAGGATGTCAAGACAAACGTTTTGGCCTAAGCCATCTTCAGCGACCACTGCTTGTAAGCATACTTCTAGCCAATGTCCAATATTTAGATTATAAGTTTTAACTATGTGGAAAGATCATCTTTCAGAGGGAAATGAGGGACTGTAACATCTGTCTCCTGGAAACTTGGCTGTCAGAAGATACACCATACCATGCCATTGGTACCCACTGGGTTCTCTGTGTTTCAAGCCAACAGGTCAAAAGAATTATCGGATAAAGTCCAAGGAGGACGCGTGTTCTTTATGATTAACAATGCTTGGTGTAATAGAAGTAACATTCATCTCCACACCCTGTGATCACACTGACCAGATTGTTAAAAAATAAGCCTAACTGCGTTTCTTCCACCTCAGACGACTAAGGAAGTTTGGTATGCGTTCCAAGATCCCAAAGGCCCTTTACAGAGGCACTACAGAGAGCACCCTGGCAGGTGGCATCAATGCGTGGTTTGGAAGCTGCTCTACAACTAAACAAAAAGAACTACAAAGAGTTGTGAATATATCTGTGGATGTAATCTGCCCTCCATCTAGGACTTATAATAGGCGATGCCAAAAGAATCAGTATGGACCCCAGCCATCCTAGCCATGGGCCATCTGGACAAGGCTTGGACAACCAGACACCAAGACAGTTTTTTCAAGACTTATGAACACAGAAACAATGACAGTCTAAGCCTGTCCTCGTCAGTCTTTACAACTACAACACGTTTTTCCCTCCCCTCACACACACACACATACACTTAACATACTATCTATTTATTTATTTAGGGGAAAAAAAATTTACCTTTTATACTAGTACAATAAGATGAATAAAAGACCTCTTGAATGTAATGTTATATAGCAGGAAATGCAATGTGTTTATCTGTTGTGATCTGTGGGTTTAGGGAAAGGGAAGATTAGGCCAGTGTATGAATATAATACAAGCCTGAAGCCAGTAGTGCTGAGAACAATGGGGAAAATCTGTCGGAGTCCTCCCACGAGTCCGACACAATAAACACACTAAGTCTGAGTTCAAGTCTAAGTCATCAGTAAGCAAGTCCAGGTCAAGTCTGTGGAATTAAGGAACATAGTCAATACTCACCATCAGGGGCATCTGTGGTCTACTGGATAAGGGGATTGAACCAGTGACTGTCTGGTAGGCCTACAGGAAAAATGTTTGTCCAGTGTTTTCCCACATACACATGCCAATCTAACTCCCATCTGCTTTAATAAGCTTGAGTAAGCTTAGGTAGGTGGACTCTGATCCTGATCCGGACTCGGATACAGTTTAATCTGGAGGCAGACCTAGCTCATCCTGCCCTAGTGGCACTACAGCATCATTATGACGTCAGTCTCAGATCAGTTTTATGGTCTTTTTTACAGAAGAACAACAAAGTTGCAGACGTAAATTTTGTTTTTCTCTTGATAATGTGTGTGTAAAGTGGTTTTATTTTCCTGCCTGGTACATTTATTGGGTGATTTTTGCTGAAGGTGTGAAAAACAAGTTGTTGTGCTAATGATCTGCTTTTACCTCATGACAGGTTCCATTGGTCCTTCAGCTATTTGACACACTTCATGCTCTGTGCAATCTGCTTGTTGTTGCCCCTGACAACCTCAAACAAGTTTGCTCTGGAGAACAGCTCACCAACCTGGACCGCAATCTTCTCCACACATTTGTCCAGCTGAGGGCAGATTACCGTTCATCCCGACTGGGCCGTCATTTTACCTAATGGCCATTAAAACTGCTGTCATAATCCCTCATCTAAAAATAACTAATCCTCATAATTACATCTAATAGATCACAGTGAATGTGTTCATTGGATTGATAATTTCAAGTTTCTGTTTGAAATAAACATGTTCTGTTTGAAATAAAAATGTTTTCTTGTTGTGCCAAATATGTTTTGGATGATTTCTGTAATGACTGCGTAAATGATGACATTTTGAGAATACCCTACCTACCCTGATGATCAGAAGATAAATTGATCATATTCTAACAGCACATTCCTGATAATGACATCAATCTGAAGTTTCTGTTGTTGCATTATGGAAGTATTGCAGAACCATTTACGTGGATTTTTCATCATCGTAATAATCTATACTCTTTTGATCGTATGAGGGGAAATTTGGTCTCTGCTTTTCACCCAAACGTGACACACACAGAGAAGTACACACTAACCCAGAGCAGTTGGCTGCCTGCTGTAACAGGGTTAGGTGCCTTGCTCAAGCCATGGTCTTCAGCCATGGTCCACTGTTTGGGGATTGAACCGGCAACCTTTTGGTTACAAGCCCAAAGCCAGTAGGCCATGGCTACCCCATTGTTTATTCAGGGAAAATAAGCCTAATTTAATATCGAGCTCTTTCACAGCAGTTCAATATCATAAAAAAGCTGCCTTTCAATGCAAGACACTTCCATAATAATAGAATTGTCACTGCAATGAGTATATGTTAATTTCCCCCAACCTCTTTATATTATGAGCACAGTATAAACTAGACAATGTAATTCTAGAGAATCATTAAAATGCAAACTGTATTTGCTTGATGTGGACTTTGTGGCAAATAGTTGGCATTATGATATTGGTAGGTAGGTTGATAGGACAGTTATTGTAGTGGCTATGATAAACATTGGAAAAACATTGTTGATGACAACTGACACTTGGAGTGGCTGAACAGCTAAATATTTCAGTAGGTTAAATAGTTAAATTATTTCATAGTGAATTATTGTAATGAGGATTTGGGTTGGACTGGGCAAAGCACAGTTGGTGGGATGCATAGTTGATGAGAACTCATTGGTGGAATAGCTGAACAGTTAAATAGTTGGATTGTTTAAATACTTTAATTATTTAATTGTGAATTGTTGTAGGAAGGACTTATTTTAAAACAATTGCAGGCACAGTAAACAGTTGAACAGGATCTGTAGTCTTAAGACGGATTGTGTGCTTATAACATAGATAGGAGGTGCTGCTTAACTGATGCTTGTTTGCAGTTCTGCTAATTAGCTAACTATGCTAACCATGTTACTTAGCTAACTTACCTAATGTTTGCTAGCAATTATGCTAATGGTGCTAGTTAGCTAGCTATGTTACCAATGCTAACCTTTCTAACGGTGATACCTAACTAACTTAGTTCATGTTTGCTAGCACTTATATTAATGATGCTAACAATGCTAAGTAAGCTAACAGTTCCAAAAGTGTTACTTGGCTAACTTAGTGAATACTTGTTAGCAATAATGGTATCATTGCTAATAATGGTAACTAGCTAAATGTGCTAACAAGTTGCTGACATAGATACTCAAAATGTTCACTTAAACCTTGTTCACTTAAAATGATTGCTATGTCGGTTGCAAGGTAGGTGGTGATTTAATATAGCTGTCTGGACACTTAGTTCATAACAACTGACAGTTGAAGTGGCTAAACAGTTAAATAGTTTTACAGGTTAAATAGTTACATTATTTAATATGGATTTATTGCAGTGAGGACTTCTTTATTGACACAGTTGGAGGGAGGCATAGTTGCATTATTCAATGCTTTGTAATAAATGAATCACAATCATATATCAATATTTGACATGAGGAGTAAAATCTTCTAGAATCTAGAATTTTGGCTTATGCTTCTGCCAGTTTTCACCATTATACGTATTATGGGTATACTGGGAACCCGTGCAATGAGAGATGCTCCGCGCTGTTTGGAGTGCAAAAATAAATTATAATTCAATGCATAATGTTTTTGTCAAGTTATTTTTTCTGTAATTGACTGATCGGAATTAATGTGAAGTCCCAGCCCTAGTTTAAATACTTCAATTATTTAATAGTGAATTGTTGCAATGAGTCTTTTATTTTGAAAAAGTTACAGGCAGCAAAAACAGTTGTCGGAAGTCATAGTTGATGACAACTGACAGTTGGAAAGTTGAAGAGTTAAATAGTTAAATGATTTAATTGTGAATTTTGTAGACCTACACAACAGTGGTTGAATTATGTTGCTATGTTAAATGGTTAAAGCTGAATTAATTGCACAAGTTTGGTCAGTGCAATAATATTAATAAGTAGATTTGTAATTGCAAAAAGGAATTACACAGTGCATCCAAATGTAATCTGACACTAGGGTAGTCATGATGGTTGCTATTCTAGTTACAGCTGGAATCATGTTAGATGCAGTGTTGGTTGCTAGCTCATCATTGTTGAAGTAGTTGCAATAGCACAAAATTGCATTTGGGCGAATTTCAGTCTACATAGATGAGCACAGGTGGCTGTGAACAGAAGCTTGCTCACATGCTGTGATGCATAATGTGCATTATTTGCTTTACATGTTTTAGAATGCCACCACTGAATAATGGTGATATTAATGTAAGACAAGTGATGGGACAAAAAGGTAGATTGTAAAATGCAACTGGTCGCTGTTTGTTGTTTATTAATTCCATGCAACAATTTGTTAGAGATGGTTGGACGCAGCAGTTAAACTTCTAATTGGTAAAAATGCTTCAGTCGTTGAATTAGTGGAGATGGTTGGATTGACAGTTGCTTAAGAAGTTGTTCTTTGATTTAATCATGTTACCTATTCTGGTTTATTGTATTTTAAGGCCATTAAACTACTAATGAGTCAGTAATTAGTAATGACTGATAAAAAAAATCAGTAGTTGAATTGGTAGAGATGGTTGGAATCATTCTGTGGCTGCATCTTATTGCTCCACCAGCGACATTGATGGTTAATGATGTTCCTATGTTTGTTGCCGAGTCATCATTGTGGAGTGGTTGCTTGGAAGTAGCAAAGGTACTTGTGGTGATTGCTAGGCTGTTGCTAGGGCAGACATGGTGGTCGCTATACTTTTTGCTAGGTTAGTCATGTTGGTTGCTGTGTTGATTGCTGCTTCATCATTGTGGAAGTGGTTCCCAGGAAGTAGCAAGGGTACTTGAGGCTGTTGCTAGGCTGCTGCTATGCTGGTTACAGAGGGTGCTAGTTAGTTATGTTGATTGCTATGTTGGTTCTCAGGTTGTCATTGAGGAGAGGGTACTTGAGGTGATTGCTAGGGTGTTTCAGTAGTTGGATCGGTAGAGATGGTTGGATGAAGCCTATGGCTATGTTATATTGCTCAAGTTGTGACATAATGTTGATGGTAAACAATGTTGTTTCCACTGTTGGTAGCTGTCATTGACATAATGTTGACATTTGCTTAATGAGTTGTTCATTGTTTTAATCATTAATGTTGATGGTTGATGATGCTGCTTCCTATGTGGATTGCTGGGTTATCAATGTAGAAATGGTTGCCAGGAAGTAGTAAGGATACCTGAGGTGATTGTTAGACTGCTACTAGGGCAGTTATAGTGGTTGCTATGCTGGATCATCTTTGCAGAAGTGGTTTCCAGGAAGTTGCAAGGGTACTTGAGGAGGTTGGTAGGCCGTTGCTAGGCTGGTTACAGTGGTTATCATTGTGGAAGGCTGCTAGAATGTTGCTAGGGTGCTTGAGGTGGTTTCTAGGTTGTTGCTGTTGACAGCTAGTTAATTATTGTTTATTGTACAAAAAGGGTGATAAAACACTAAAACTTACAAAAACTGTTTCAGCAGCTGATGTGTTTTATGGTTTGATCAATACTGACTGTAGAATGGACTGTGGAATGTTTACAGAAAAGAGTAGGTAGGGAGAAGACAATGGGGAATAGAATTCTTGTGGAATTCACCAAGTTCCAAGTTCCACCATTGATTTTCAATGGGACTTTTTTGCACTTTTATCGCCGATATCTCAAAAAGAGTAAATGTTACAAAAATGAAATTATAATGGCAAAAGTCTCCTTTTGTAGACCTGTGCAACAATGGTTGAATGAAGTTGCTATGTTAAATGTTAAGCTGAATTAATCACACAAATTTGATGGAATAATAAGAAGCCACCAAAGAACAATACAGTGCATTGCCCTGTAATAATAATATGCACTGTAATAATAAGAAGCATTGCTCTGCATGCCCTGTAACTAGAGAATAGGGACTTATGAATGCATGAAAATGCAAACTGCAGTTGCTTGATGTGGACTTTGTGACAAATATGTGTTGTGTTATGATATTGGTAACTAGGTTGTAGGATAGTTAAGGTAGAGGCTATGGTAACTGGAGTGATTGCTATGCTGGATGCTAGCTTAGACATGTTGGTTGCTGGGTTGTAACTGAGGAAGTGGTTTCCAGGTTGCTGCTAGGGTACTTGGCTTAGACTTAGAATGGCTGAATAGTTTAAATAGTTAAAATATTTAATAGAAATTATTGTAGAGATGCCTTTTTTAAAATAGTTATAGGCAGAGGACAGTTGCCAGGAGGTGTAGTTGATCACAACTGACAGTTATATAGTTGAATAGTTTATTATTTAATCATAAATGAATGTAGTGAGGACTTATTTTCAATCCATTGTAGGCAGAGGAAACAGTTGGCGGGAGTCATACTTGATGACAACTGACAGTTAAGTACTGCTTTGAATATTTTTGCGACCCCTCCTTTTTTTAAGTTCTTCTCACAATCATGAAAATAAAATTTGGGGGAGCTGTTTAGATAAGGGTAGTACAACTGTTTCCTTGGTCCAGCCAAGTTTCAGTTAGAAGCAAGACGTCAAGTTGTGTACATTCCAGGCTATGTGTTTGGTTAACAGATCCTGTGGGCATAGGAGGCTTTGGTGCCTTGTGCTTTTTGCATGCTGCAGTAGATTTGAGAAAAGCTGGAATTTGTGGGCTAATAAAGACCAGCCCATCCATTCAGTGGGGAAGAGATGTGTACACTTCTTATTTTGAGTGTCTTGGGCTGGAAAAGAACAGTCAAATAAAAAATAGGCTGAGAAACAGACAAACTCTCACTGTATTTTTTAAATTCCAGAACCATATGCATGTGACAATAAAATTTCCTTGTGTCCTTATATACCTGCCTAGCATTCGGCAGTGTCCACTGCAAACTTGCAGGGAATTTCAAGCGGGGTAGTGATGTGAATGGTAAAACCAAATCAGAAAATCAGAAATCAGATCTGCTGCATTCCGTTGTTATCAAAAGATGGTTGGTACTGATTTATTCCAGCAGTTTCCATGTCACCATGACCATCTCATGTAGATGGTTGGTGTTTAGGTACAGAGTGATTGTTGATGACCATGACTGGATCAGTCTGTGCCACTTCAGATTGCTTATCAGAGTTATTGTTGATCACAACAGGTTCTGTCTGTGCCATTACAGATAGCTTGTTTCCACTGCTGCGGTGCCAGTGCCGTGCCGGTGCCCAATCTAAGACTGGTTCTGTATGTTTTGACCGAATAATCACAGGTGGCTCTGGTGACAAGCACGGCTCCCTGAAATTGCTGGTCCCGAAGTCAGAACCACACACATCACAGTGCTGTGTTGTTAGCAAAGCGGTGCTAACATTATGTACAAGCTGTGTGCATTTGATTTGTGGCTGTCCCATCCATCTGCTGTAAGTTAACAATGTTTGACAATTAGTTTTGTTACCATTATGCAAATATCACTCAACGCATACCCCATTGGTGTTTTCTAGGTACAACTTCTACCTGCGCTGGCCAATACCATGATAAATCCCTCAACTAGCTTTACACTGAATATAACAAAAGTATTTTATTAAATGGTATCATTTTGACTATTTTAGCACACATACTTTATATCTGTTTCTGATGCTGAAACCTGTGGAAATGCATGTCAGTGCTAGTGCTGGACCAGAACCAGTTCAAGTCCAGCACCAGCACAACCGTGGTGGGAAAGAGGTAAGAGTGCTTGTCAGGGAACTGGTCAATAGTCAGCAGATAGAAGGTTGCATGGTGGAGAGAGGCAATAGTGGTCAGCTAAAACTTTTGCCCCTAGCCAACTGAGTTTTGTACTATATGGTCTGAGGAATCCTCTGATATTCCCAAAAGGTTGACATTTTCTGTAAAGTTTAATCCAAGGGAAAAAACATGCCTTTGCCAGCAATGTGTTTCAATTGAATATTTGAGAGAAGGCAAAACTTCCCAGTGCTGGAAGTGGGCCACTGATAATGGTTTGCATCCTAAGCAAATTTAGGGCAAAAATTCCCTTCAAAAATTAGGGCAAATTCCCTTCAAATCACATTGCACATCTAGTTGTTCAATGCACAATAGCTGCACAATGATTTGTTCAAATGTTCTATGTTCTGACACTGTCCCTGAAAACCTCTTTGTTGTTTCAGAGGTAGATCCATTTTGAAGACAGCATACAGTCATGCTTTCTCCTAGAGGAGTCGTCAAAAACAAGGGTTGTAGGATGAACAGGTGTTGAGTGTCACCTTTCACCTTGGCCCACAGCTTTTTTTCTTGTGGTTTGTCCTTTGTCTAAAGTGAATCTGCTCTCTTGGAGGTGCCACCTCCCAGATTTCTGAGGCATTCAAATTGGTTCTGAAGTCTTTTCCATAGGCTTGCAATTCCTATTGTAGTTTTTAGCAGTGACTATTTCTGTGACTGATGCCCTGAGGGTCTAACGGCATCAGAATGCACTGGTGTTGAGGAAAAAACCCTTCCACCTATATATTGCTTTTTGGGTCTGGCACCTTCTTTGTGCCCGCTTTAACTACTAGATTCTCTGCTCGAGCCCGACCCAATCTTTGGCAGAGATTATCCACTTCTTTCTGTAGTGTATGTAGATACACACACAATTTTTAAAAAGATTAATTTTATGTTTGTTTCAAAAATTTTATTTTATGTTGACCTTTGACTTTACACTGGAATGGCCCTAGGGAGGGAGCCTGTGCGTAGACCTACTAAGACCAAGTCTGTGTGACGGTTTGGTATGGAAATTGCTCTGTCGCTGGTTGCAAGGCTCTGCAGCGAGTGGTGAAAACCTCTCCTCTGAGGTCTCATCCTGCCAACAAACAACTCTCCAGAAGGCGCTACAGGAGCCTCCAGACTAAAACGACCAGGTTCAGGAACAGCTTCTTCCCCACAGCCGTCACACTACTGAACTCTGTTCCCCACTGAACCTCACACTGCACTCTGCTGCTATAGCCCTTGGACTACACATCTGTACATCTGTATATACTTAATACATCTGTACATAACTATCTCTACAGCACATCTGTATATTGCCCTTTATATTGAATCTATATAGCACATCTGTATATTACCCTTATTATCTCTTCACCTTACATGTATATTGCTCTTCTGCCTAATTATTATTCTGCCTATTTATTATTACTACTCTTATCTGAATATAATTTGCTCTTCAACTGTACATATTGCATATACTGTATATACTGCACTTGCTGCTCTTTGCACTTCTGATTAGATGCCAAACCGCATTTCATTACCTGTATTTATACATGAGTAATGACATAAAGTAATGACATAAAGTTGAATCTAATCTAATCTAGAGGTGAGCTGGTGAATGCAGCGTGTTTGTTCATTTAAGCAAAAACAAATCAAAAATAAAGAACTGTTGGAGTATTCACACTGATTTTAGGCAGATGCACAACAAGTTTTGGCAACAAGGATGGGATTCATTAACTTTTTTATTTTGCAGTGGGTTGCTTTTGGAAGACGCTAGCAGTCAACAACAGCCTTATGCCATAACCCAGCTAACACTTCTACTTTTCTACAACGTCGCAACAAAGTTGCCATTTAGTCATGGCGACATTACGCAACGGCCACTTATACGCTACGTCTTAGCAACGTTGCTGGGAGGATGTTGCCGTAACGTAATTAAAACCCGTTGCCGCAAAGTCGCGCCGTGGTCACCGTTTGAAGTTGCCATTTGGTAGCCTCAGTGACGTTTCTGCCACGTCGTGGTATGGTAACCCAACAACATTGCCATTTGATATGAGAAAACACGTTGCCGCGACGTCGTGACATGGTTGCTGTGCGACGTTGCCATTAGGTACCACGAAAGACGTTGCCACAACGTCCTTTACTGCTCACCTGATGACGTTGCCATTTGGTATCAGAAAACACATTCCCGCGACGCCGACACATCGTTGCCATTGGGTAAAGACTTTGCCACAACGGCCTTTAATGGTAGGGTGATCATTTGAAAACCGCAATGTCACTTGGTCACACACAGCACCACAAGTGCGCACAGTGCCTAGTGCCGGTCAATTTAATGGCCCAATGAAAGGTAATGAAAACCAGGACATTTTCATCACTTAAAAAAACCAGCAACATACAACTTGAATGACAACTCTGTGCACAAAAAAATTTAAACATTCTGCATTTTGTCAGATATCATGCATGCTTCACTCTTGTATTTACAGAAACAGATTTGAATACCCTGAATGATGGGTTTTCCTACAGTGGCAACTAACACTAGGCCAGATTCTGAACAAAATACACTACCAACTGCAATCGAGACATTTCCTTGCATTGTTAGAAACGTGTAATAGAGTTCATGAATACCATGTGCGCAACATATTTGAAAGTAGTGTAGTTTAAAGGTTTGGAGTATTTAATATAAAGAAAAAAACAAACAAATCAATAACAAATATCACCACGTCATTCAGTTGTGTACATCCTATTCTTCAGAATGGTGGGGAAATTAGAAAAGGCAACAGAAAATAGAAAATAAAACACATGCAAATATTGCAAAAACATACAATGTATCAATAAGCCATTTGTTTTCTAAGCTCATTATGCACTTACACACATTAACCATTAACCAGTATAAATTTCAAATCAGTACTTCGTTGAAACACATGATGCAGGACATTTAGTAGTAGCATGTTTCTGCAAGACCTTTTGCAAATAGGACCTACCACTTCACTCCTGGGACATACCTTGCACTCCTCTTGACCATGACATTTATAAATTCTTTTTGGGTGGAGCAGGTACAGCTCACTGAGCACAACACATGAGTCCAAAAGGCATAATAATGACAAATTATTCAATTATGTCAATAGTGTTTTTTTTTTTTTTTTAGGAAATTAACAACAAAATCTACAGACTTCTGATTTCAGGTCATGAAGTAAATCGGAGTTCCACAGGTCTTGCAAAGAGTAGGTATGACTTGACTGAACACTGGAAATATGTACACTCTGGTTAAGGGCAATTCCAGATAAAGTTGATTTTGCCACATGTACAATGTATATGGGATTTTGAGGAGTTGCTGTGTATAAGCTGTACAAATCAATTAAAAACTAATGCACAAACTCATGCACAAAATATCTGAATACACTTGCCTATTTAAAATTCTAACTTTTCAAGGGTCCACGGTCGGCTTTGTTTGTCTCTGTGTGTGTGCATGCATTCAGGAATGGATGAGCCAGCGAGGGCATGCAGAGCAATGCTGCAGGTCCGAAAACAGCTTAATGTAGCCTAAAAGTTTGATCTACACCAAAACAGACCTAAAATAATTTATACTGATTTTTAATATACCGAAATTAACTATTTAAAACTAATGGAAACAAAACGTCGGTATGCGTTGGTATATCGGAAATATTTTTTCACGTTTCATATTTAGACTAGCGTGTTACGTGTGGATTTGGTCCATGTTTTCTCCACGGTTTGTATTTTTAATTTTCCAGCCAATGTTATAAAATGATAACCTCCTGACATGTTGGCCTGATGTACTGTCCTCTTGAGTGCGACGTGACGCCACAACCATATTATATAACAACCATCAATCCGGTCACAAATTAGGCTCATGCAAAGCCCATCAGAGTGAGGTATATAGGCGTAATCTTTAATCTTATTTTATTTCTCTTCATTTAGTAAGTCGCCTATTTAGTCAGGCTGCCAAGGAATATGGTAACAATTACAAGGATTTACAAGCACTTCACCCGAAATTCAAAACACAATGTTAAATGAAGTTTCAATGATTTCAAGCACCTGCATGAACCCTGTGTTAACTTTTAACTTCTTCTTTGGGTCAAGGAAGTCAGGAGATATTTCTTGAAGCTTTACATCAAAATGAAATGCATGACTTCAGAAATATATTTAGAACCAGCTTTTATTCACCAAGTGTACTTGCATACAAGGAATTTGACTTCGGAGCTCTGTACAACGAATAGGTATGCACATGCACATTCAGTGGGCACCTGTGATGAGTCTTAAATGCTTTTATTTTGATACATTGTAATATCCTCTAAGTGAATTTAGTAACAAACTTGGAAGCAAAGTCAACGCTTCTGCTCCATTTCATTACAGCAGTGTTACAATGTGGAATCATTGTATCCTTGTCAGACACTGACCATCTTGCGACTGGTGAAGCATTCGATTTGGTTCCCCTGGCATTCATGTCCCCCCCTACGCTAACGTAAACAAAAGTCTGGCGTAGTTGCTAGGTTACCGTGCGTAGTCACATAACTTACACAAGGAGCGTAACAGCTGCATGTAGGGCAAGCGAAATTGATCAAAATGTATCGTCTTCAATTTAGTAAGAAAACGTTAGCTACGTTTCACAAGTGGACAGAATGCATGCTGTATGTGTATGTCAATGTTTAATGCATTTGTTTGTATCCAAAACGTAGATGGCATCGCTTACACTGCTAGACCATTATTCAAGCATTTTTTTAATGCAAAAAACAAGTGTGTTCTTGGTTTTAGATATAATTAAACCATTGAATTGTCATTTAGCCGTATAAATTATTTTCTGGAATGACTGGAATGAATTAGTCTACAGACAGCATCATCGGTGCCCATGAACACCACCCCGCAGTAAGATGGCCGGCACATTAAATAAATTTCACAATGCATGTTTATTAGGGTAACATTACAAAACAGTCAACAAACAGTTGGTTATGTTGGTTCACGCGACAACGGGTTTCCTCACCCCATTTTATAACTTACGACCCAAGGAAGTGGTCCTATCATCCTGCACACCTCACTGCAATGCCAAGGGATCTACGTTTTAAAGACTGTAAACATGTAGCAACATTAAGTTTGTCTTGTTTCGCTTTCCGTAGAGCCAGTTGTGCTGGGTTGTGTCTGAGGGTGGAGTCAATTTGCATTGTGTTTCAAGGGGGAACAGGAATTCCAAAGAGGGAACCAAATCGAATGCTTCACCGGCACGTGGACCTTTTGCAAGGTAAGTAGCCTTAGCAGCAATAACCGTTCGCTTCTCGTAGCACAGCCAGCTATTGCCAGCCAGCCAAAGGTAACCGCTTTTATTTTTTTAATATCCTTATTAAAAATAATGGTATACTTCATGTTAATGTTCATAAACTGATAGGCAAGTAGGGAAAGCTGTCGCTATTAAGCAGCCAAGCTATCTTGGTGAACTATATATAACATTAGCCAGCAAGCTAGTTGTCAGCTGATCCATTGAATTACCCTACGTCTGCCAACATATATTCCGAAAGGACAATAAAACGTTGGGCAAATGCGTTTCCCCGTCTAAATGGGTTAAACAATAATATCTTTCATCTGTTTTCAGAGGCTGTTATGAAGTGGAGACCAGGGCTTGGAGAGAAGGCAGTTGAGGTCCTGATAGCTGAGACCCTAAAACACGCTCCCTCAGCCCACATTAAAGCCCAGGTACAGCTTAACACTCAACACCTTACAGCTTTACAGCTCAACACTTCCTCACATAATTTAAATTTGTAAAATGATAGCCTTCTGAAAACTGCAAGTTTGCATTTAATATTTCTCTTGCTTTAACATAGATTATCTTTCCTTGTATGATTTGCAGGCACAGTGTCGGAGCTCGAGGAAGACGAGGAGTAGATTTCCTTCCATTTAAAAAAATAAATCATCTTCTTGTGGAAATGCCTCTCTGCGTAAAATTTTAACCAGGATCTGGTCACAAAGATCAAATGAGGACTACAGTCCGCCCAAATTTTAAACCTATGCAAACTAAAAAAGAAGGTTGCTAGAAAGTCGCCAGTAGGTATTTTGGTTGCTACAACATCGCTAAGACATTGCAGTGACGAACTGGCAACATTGAAAAGTCGCGTCCTGGCGACGTTTTGGCAACCTGTAAAAGGAGGTTGCTAGAAAGTTTTGGTTGCTAAAGCATCGTGGTTACGGACAGGCAACGTCGGAAAGGTACGTTGCACTTACGTATTGTCACCTTTCACCACGTTGCGGCAACGTCTGAGGTTACGTCGTGGCAACGTAAGTTTGGTCATGAATTTACGTTGCTGCAACGTTGCAGTTACGTAAATTCACGACCAAACTTACATTGTGTTAGCATAGCAGTGATATTGGACTGCAATTTGATGAAACCTCAGAGAACTTCGACAACTGTGCAATTTTTGTCTGTGGTCGGACCAAAAACTTTTGCCTTGCTGAAAGACTTGATGTCACCAAAACAATTCAGTGAAGTGACTCATAAGAGTTTGTTAGATTCATTAAGGATTTTTTACATGCCAAAGAAAAATGTACTGGCTGAAACATTCGCTTTTAGAAGCCGCTGACAGCAGTCCGGTGTGACTTTTGCCAACTACATTGCTAGTTTGAACGGATTATCATCTATATCATCTATATCTATATATTATACATCTATATTTTAGCATGAGCCTAGAGGAGCAGCTGTGTGATCAGTCTGTGTGCGGAACATCTAATAACAACCTGCATCGACAGCTGCTGAATGTCGTCATTGGCGAGGGATTGACATGGCTGAAATGACAAATAACTTTGAATGCATGAATGCTGGATTGGAGAGCATGTTGGAGTGAGAAGACCTCGAGATGGGCTACATGGACCTTGACAGAGAAGACTAACGACAGCAACCAGGACTGCTACTGAAGTCTAGGAAAAGGACATGGACCAGGGAGCTGGCGCTTCAGAGTTCCAGTGTCGCAGAAGTGGAAAGAATAGACATCTGGAATGTGCCTGCCGACGCAAGTACATCGACCCCGGCATGGAGCAGGAAAGGCAGTCAACGGGCTATTTCTCTGCCCGCTCACCTCAGGCTAGAGGCAGCTAGAGGTGAGCGGGCTAGATTTGGCTAAACAACTCTGTGGTTCTCAACAGGTGGGGCGCGGCAAATAGGCTACAAGGGGAAAAAAATCTGAGACTCATTTGCTATTAGTAGATGCAAGGAGATGCAACACATTCACCCATGTCAAAATGCAGGTGATTGGACTATTATAACACACAAACAAATCAAGTTTTGTAAAATCTAGCATACCGTATGTAGTATTTTGAGCCTGCGACGCGAACATGATGCAACATCACGTGAGTGCTATTACCGTGCGCATCGGTGCCCTAGCTCCACTCACTCTAGTCTAGTCCTATGCCGAATTCGCTTGTGCAAGTTGTCACTAGTCTATTATTTATGATCAATCCCGATATACAGTGTATACATCAAAACCCAAACAGTCTTTTTAAAGACTAACACCCCAACCTGTATTTTCACTGTGCCCATCTCAGCCCTAGCCACCTACTTTCTTTTGTTTTGTTTTTTTTTAACTGCTAGCGTGCACTACCCCTTGGACTTTTTCACCGTGTGTGTTGAAAATCTAGCTGTCCCACGTGAAGCTACACACACACAAGAGTAAGTACATACTTAAGTCTTAAAATCTGAATAAAGATCTGACTGAATAAAGGTTGTGTTTAAGTCCAACTGATTAGCCCCCATGCTAGCTCTCAACATAGCCACACACAGGTACATATTGTTACATCATAACCTTAAACCTAAACTCAAAACAGAATCCACATTTATTTCCAAATTCCAAAACCAAACAAAAATGGAGAGATTTCTTGTGAAAACCAATAAGGCAACAGACTGCAAAAAAGCTTTGAAGGTACGATGAAGCATACCTGCAGTTTGGGTTCACAGTCACAGCTGATCAAAGACGTCAATGTGTTGTGTGTGCCGAGGTGCTGGCAAACGAAAGCATGAAGCCATGCAAACTAAAAAGGCACCTCGAAACAGAGCATGCTGGCCTTAAGGATAAACCGGTAGACTAGACTTAAAAGGACTCTTGAAAAGGGACAGAATAGTGGGATGACATTGCAACCCTGCAGCCACAATTTTCTTTTCTGTTACAGAAGTACACCACAGTCCACAACGGGAAAAACACCTGCAGAGTTATTTCTGAGACATCAGTTCAAAACCAGACTGTTTCTCACAAAACCCAGTTTTACTGACTCAATGCAACAGAAGCAGTCAAAGCAAGCTGATACATGCACACAGGTGAGACACTTACTACCCAAACAGTTTTGGTTCGAAACCACAGGGAAGGGGAAGGTACCTGGGAGTATTGTGAAGGTACTAGGTCCAGTTACATACTTAGTGGAGGTGTATGGAAAGGTGTACAAGAGACATGTTAACTAGATGATTGACACTGACTTGGAGATAGGTAATGACAATGAAATGGAAATGTGCAATGATTCTAATGACTGCACAGATCTGTGTGCCATTACAAATGTTTCACATGCATGTGATGCTATGCCTGCAAGTATTACAGAGTCTACTGCGAGGGGTGAACCTCAAGTTTCTATGGTGGTGCTCCTATTTCAGTTTCAGAGAGTGTACAGAGGCCAAAACGGCAGGTTAAGCCACCAGAAAGATTAAATCTGTAAGAACCCAGAGTTTGTTTAGGAAACTATGAAAAAAAAAAATCTGATGTCAAAAAAATCAGAAAAAAAAATCAGATGTCAAAGTAAATGTTTTGTAATCCAACCATTTTGGATGTTGATGGGGTGGTGGGTGACCCCAGGCCAAACGATTAAATGTTAAATATCATAAAGACATTTTGTGCACAAATGCTAATTTTGCCCGCACAAACGAATCCGACCATTTTAGAGTCATTTGGATGTTGATGGGGTGCTGGGTGACCCACAGGTCACCAACCTGTTTAATGTTGAATATCATGTGCACAAACGTTAATTTTGTCTGTACAAACGTGCACAAACGATTCCATTCATTTTTTAGTCATTTCGCTGTTAATGGGGCGCTGGGGTGATATATTTATAACATATAGGGTGCCAACTTCACACAGGTTATTCATTGGTAATGCAAAAACATTTGGTGAACAAGCCAATTTTGTTCAAACTGCAACACTCATGGCCCTCTACATATGACACACAAAACTTTGCAAGTTTGTTGCTAGAGTAATTTCTTCCTGCAGAAATCAAAAGTTCTATGGACTAGTAGGCCATGTGTATACAATGACTATTACTGGATTGCCAGATTCATTCATTGAAATATGAGGTTTAGGGAGGTGAGAGTAACAGATGCCAGCTAGCCTAGCTGCACACTTAGAATGTTAGTGAATCTCCCTTTCAACACCTCCTGCCTCCAAGTCAGTTGTGAAATTGTAAAAAAAAAAAAAAAAAAAAAAAAAACACATGCTTACTGTACATGTGGTAAAATGAGATCAAATTGTGCATTTGAAATCAAATGTGCATTTAAAAAAATTATTCTGGTGAAACGGTAATTTGTCTTAGAATGTAGACAAAAAGACCACCGAAATAGTTTTTGTTACCACAAACTTCAAGGGGTCACAGTTGAGAGCTCCCATTTTATATTTTTTTTTTTCAGCAAGTTCACATAGGCCTATGAACTCCACATACACGTCACTGAAGTAGCCTGCCGAAAATACTTCTCAGATTAGACATTATTATCACCTGCATTTACCATACACCCAAATAGATGTGCAAAACTATTACTACTCCATATATATTGGACAGAGAAGTGCCGGTGATTTTTCCAGATTTTGCTCAAACTGAGTGACAAAGAATGACCCAAAATTCCTTGTGTGATTCCAATGATTAAATTGTTGGCACTATTCCCAATTAAATATGTGGCTTGTGTGTTTTGAAAATTATAGCATTTTAAAAAGGAGGTCTCTTTGCCAAAGCCAATATTTATTAAATTCCTATACACATGCACATCTTACTCCTATTGACTAAGATCATGCACATAAATAAGCTCTTTAATGTACAGTGAGTTGCAATAAATGCACTTCACCAAACTAGCCCTGTTTGAAAGTAGGACATTCATAGGCTCAGACACAGGTATAATTGTCATTGCATTGCATTGTTTCCTATTAATAGCATGGACACCTGCTTAAAATCTTTACTTATATCACAATGATTCATGTCAGTCAGCTAGTACATAATACTTTATAACAACTTGCTCAGTTTTAACCCGTCAAAATGCCTAACAAAATATTATGAAATGAGCACAATGGGGAAAAGGACTGATTCAAGCAGAAAGAACACTGAAATACAACTAAATATAGTATACCTTAAGTATGTCTACATGCATGTTGTAAATAGGCTACAGCTGGTAGTTATAAATGCTTGTATTGCAGCATAATAACCTTTTTTGTCACAGTTCAGCAAAATGCTGTCTGAGGCTCTTCAGGATCTGCTGCGTATCCACATGCTCAGGGAATGCATCTTCCGCTTTTTGTGCTGCTGCGTAGCTGCTCTGGAGATCACCAATCTTAAAACCAAAGAAAACAAACACAAAAAACAGGAGAAATGCCAAGATAGGATAATTAAAGATAGTAAGGTAAACTGACACTGAACACTGAACTAAGTAAATAAAATGTTCTAAAGATCTATATTAAAATAACTGTTATGTAAAATGTTGTATTGCTGTCCTAAAAGCATAAAGATGCACTCATACTCTGTACATGTACAAAAATCAAATGTTAATGGATAAGTAATTTTGAATAATTACCTTTTCTGCTAAAGTGGCTAAGTTGTAGTGTGGCTCATACATGTGCGGAGCCAATGATGCTGCTGTTTGTAGGAATGCTTTGGACTGTTTTGGAGAGAGGTTGGCAACAGAAGCAGTCAAACATGATAGGACATGATAGATAGACATGATCACACTCAGTTTTTATATACCCTGTCTAACACAGCACATGGTTTTCATTCAGTGCTTTATAGTTAAGATGGCCACCTCAGGTTGGGAAAGGTCTTTTCATGCTCATTACATAGGCTTCTTAGATATTTTTGCTTATGTTATTTTTGCAAGTTATGATACTGTTTTGACTCACCTGCTACCCGTCTGTTTGTAATTAATTACCCGCCCACATACCTGCCGAAATTCTAGAACATTAAAACCCACCAGTTTCAGCAACTATTGCGCAGGTACCCAACCTGGTGCAGGACTCTGCCCTCTTATTTTCCAAATGTAATGTTAAAAATTGGTTTTGATTCTGCTTATTTAATTTATTGAATAATTTCTGTTATTTCTAAACAATGACCACCCACATTTGTTGTGATAATAGTTAAGTAACAAAATGGTGATAACAAGGAATTATTTTATTATAATAATGACATTTCATAGTAAGATTTGAAATGTTTATTTATTGTTATATTTTATGTTATATTTATTTCCAGTTTTTTTAATCTGATTGTAAAATCTAGTATTAATTTCCAGTAATTACTTAGTAGTTATCAGGGTTGGAAAGTGCATCACTGGCTGTTTCAATTTAATTCCAATATAATACTTACTTCAAAAATGTCAATGCATCAAATAATTTTAGATCATGACTTGGATCAGTTTATTGTGATGGAAAGACTATAACAATATAGTTATAACCCCCCTCCACACACACACAGACACACACACACACTCTCTCTCTCTCTTTCTCTTTGAAGTGAAGTCCAGTGTTGTTTCTACCACTACATCTCTGTTCCCTTTCTAGAGAAAATTAATGAAAAAGAATGATTAGGTAGATAAGTACTTACCTGTTCAATGCGACCTTTTCGTAGTTCTAACACAGCCAGGTTATTATAGGCTTCAGCATGGTCATTGTTGAAAGCCAAGGATAGCTTAAAACACTGGTATGCTAGTATCAAATCACCGATTCCCTGAAAACAAAGCTTTTTTTTGTTTACTGTTCACTGGATACCTTTTTTAACAGGAAACAGTCAGTGTCAGAGGTAAATGTAAATAATTACAGTAGAAAAAGGCTGGCATCTCATATGCTGCAGGCTCTGAAAGTTTGTATGCTGACAAGCATCCACACTGCTCAAAGATTCAAAGACTGCTACAGACAGTCCAGAAGAGACAAAAATATGACCCACCACTGCAACATGTCCCAGATTGTACCAGATGTCAGCTTGGTCCTCATCACTTGACACTAGTGCAAGGGCTCGTTCAAAAGACGACAACGTCATGTCATATTGTTGCGCATAGAAACAGCAGAGACCCAGATTGTTGTACAGCTGACAGTTGTACACGCCCATCTGCAGCAATCTTCTACAAGAGGTAAGTGAGTAAGGGAAAAAGTAAGTGAGACACACAGCCATAATGTAATTTCTAATAACAATGAAGTAATAAGTGTCCCACCTTTAAGTGAATCTATCATAAAAAAGTTAATGTCTTCAAAATTTTCGGCCCTCTCTGCTGTAGGTTAGCAACTAAAACAGGAACAACTTGGCTTTCTTGCATGAAGCCCTCCTTTTTTAATATTTTTTCATCTTTTTAAATTATTATTACTAGGGGTCCAAACAGCTATATATTTATATAGATTTAAATACAGACATTTATATACACACATTTAGTTACATTCACAACTGGACTGATCATAATAATCATAGCCAGATCATAATAATAACTACAGAATGTAATTCCAGGGAATTACAAGGGCATAAAAAGGCAAATTACAGTTACTTGATGTGGACTTTGTGGCAAATAGTTAGAGTTAAATTAGTTAAATAGTTAAATTAGTGTGTATGGTAACTGCAGTGGTTGTTATGCTGGATGCTAGCTTAGACATGTTTGTTGCTAGGTTATAACTGTGGAAGCTGTTGCTAGGAAAAAAATCTGAATAAATTACTGAATAAGTTACTGTAGTGGTTGGTAATATAATTATGTTGATTGATATGGAAACGGACATAGATGGTTTATTTCAATGGTGGCTATGTTAGTTACCAGGTAGGTGGTGATTTAATATAGTTAGCTGGAGGTATAGCTGATGACAACTGACAGTTTGAATTGCTGAATAGTTATATAGATCAATATTTTAAATAGTTACATAATTTAATAATAAATTATTGCTGTGAAGACTTATTTTGAAATAGTTGTAGGCAGAGGACAGTTGGCTGGAGGCTGGTTACATAGTTGAATAGTTAAATTCTTTAATAGTGAATTGCTTTGTGAAGACTTATTTTTAAACAGTTGTACGCAGAGGAAACAATTGGGGGAGTCATAGTTGATAAGTGCTGCTAGCTGATGTTGTCTTGCAGTTATGCTAATGATGCTAATTAGCTACTTATGCTATCAATGCTAAGTAGCTAATTGTACTAACAGAGTTACCTAGCTAACTTAGCTAATATTTGTTAGCAGTGATGCTAACAATGTTAATTGTGCTATCTAACGCTGTTACTTAGCTCAGCTCATGTTTTTAGCAGTTAACTATGGTAAGTAGTGATGGTGCTAACTGTAACTTAGCTAATTCTTTTTGGCAGTTATACTAAAAATGCTTACTGTGCTAACACTGTTACTTAGCCAACTCAACCAATGTTTAGCCATTATGCTTGGTTGCTATGTTGGTTGCTAGGTAGGTGGTGGTTTAACAGAGCTGTCTGGAGCCATAGTTGAGAACTAGGAGTTGCTAGTGGCTGAAAAGTCAAATAGTTTAATAGTTAAAATAGTTAAATTGTTTAATAGTGAATTATTGTAGTGAGGACTTTTATTTTGAACCAGTTGTAGGTAGCGGAAACAGCTGGTGGGAGTCATACTTGATGACAAGTGACAGTTGGAATGGCTGAACAGTTAAATTGTTGAATAGTTTAAATGGTTAAATTGTTTAACAGTGAATTATTGTAGTGAGGACTTTTCTTTTGAAACAGTTGTGGGCAGAGGAAACAGGATCAGGATCTATGACAGTTTCTGCAGGTGGCCTGAATACTTGGCACAGGATTCTAATAATGGCTTAATGGCCCTATTGTGATATCATCCAGTGTTAAGTCTGTGGGGAAGTTTTTAATTAATATCTCAAACGTATAAATGTTACAACAATGAAAAATTTATTCCCAGATCGGGGCAAATGAGATCTACGTAACGTTGTTTAAATGAAGTTTCTACGTTAACCAGTTTAAGCCACATTAATGGTTGAAAATGACAAACAGGTAAAAAAAATAAGAAGACGACGACTTCGAAGAACAATAGAGTGTATTTTAATGCATTCTAATGATAATAAGCTGTCCCAGCAAGGCAGAGACTACACACACAACTAAATAGATTTCATTTAGTTGAGGTACACTGACTGAACACAATGATCAAGTTGTCAAGCTGTACACTGACTACCTTAAGTAATCAAAGTTTCATTTTTATAGTGTTGTTCCATGACAGAATATTTGCTGTTAAGTGTTAAGGGTCCACTCACTTTTGTGAGATACTGTATATTATGATTAAATGTGTCAGATGTTGTTCCTTCAACATTTTAGGAGGTATTGCACAAACACTTGTGGAATAACTGCAAATTCAATGGATTTCAATAACAGCTCTACTAGGAGATAGGAGGCTATAAAATCACAAAGTTGTCGCATCCAACTTGCTATCATGTGAATTGTGTAGGTTAGGTGCTCTAATGTTATGTAAGGACCATACATGCATAGATGATGTACAGATCTTGACTGGTTGATCTTTTGCTGCTGGTGTCAGAATAGTGCTGACACATTAAAGCTTAGTAGCATTTTCTTAAAAACAGCAACAACAATTAATTACGACATGTTTAATGATGAGTGTTCATAATTAAGTAAAGATTAAGAAAAAAAAAAACAAATTAAGTTTTAATTACATATCCATGAATTAGAATGATTTGGCTTCACTTCAAGATTGGAATTATCTTCTATTTCCAGAACTAGATTCTAGATTCTTTACCAGTGGTGCCAATAATAGAGTGTTCCAAGTCAGCGAGGTACCTGTAAAAACGTAAGGCGATCTCAGGCTGATCTGTGTAGAAGTGGTTGCTGCCAATGCAGGCAATGGCCTCCACATGTGTATTGTCCTGTTTTAGGACATCTTTATAGTATTCTGTGGCAGATGTGATGTTATTCATTTCCTGAAAAAGTTGAACATATGTGACTGCATAAAAACACATAATGAAATACAGTGCTCAGCATAAACGAGTACACCCCCTTTGAAAAGTAACATTCTAAACAATACTTTAATATCACATCTGCGTAACATACAACACAAAAGTTGACGTAATAATACAACTTAGGTTACATATTTTTCAGTTTTACTCAAATTAGGGGGGAGCAAAAATGAGTACACCCCCAACAAAACTACTGCATTTAGTATTTTGTATGGCCTCCATGATTTTTAATGACGGCACCAAGTCTTCTGGGCATGGAATGAATAAGTTGGCAACATTTTGCAACATCAATCTTTTTCCATTCTTCAATAATTACCTGTTTTAGAGACTGGATGTTGGATGGAGAGTGATGCTCCACTTGTCTCTTCAGAATTCCCCATAGGTGATTGGGTTCAGATCAGGTGACATGTTTGGCCACTGAATCACTCTCACCCTGTTCCTCTTCAGAAAGCCGACAGTGGCCTTAGATGTGTGTTTAGGATCATTGTCATGTTGGAAAAGTACACCACGACCAAGTGCATGGAGTGATGGTAGCATTTTCTTTTTCAGTATAGAGCAATACATCTCTGAATTCATGATGCCATCAATGAAATGCAGCTCCCCAACACCAGCAGCACTCATGCAGCCCCATATAAGGACACTGCCACCACCATGCTTCACTGTAGGCACCATGCATTTTGCTTTGTATTCCTCACCTTTCCGACGCCATACAGTTTTGAAGCCATCAGTTCCAAAAACATTAATTTTGGTCTCATCACTCCACAATACAGAGTCCCCGTAGCCTTCATCTTTGTCAGCATGGGCCCTGGCAAACTCTAGGCGGGCTTTTTTGTGCCTGGGCTTTAGCAGAGCCTTCTTTCGTGGACGGCATCCATGCATGCCATTCCTCTGCAGTGTACGCCGTATTGTGTCACAGGAAGCAGTCACCCCCACTTGGCTTTCTACTTCTTTAGCTAACAGTAGTGAACTTGTGTGCTGATTTTCTTCAACCCTTCTCATTAGAAGACGTTCCTGTCGAGGTGTTAACTTTCGTGGATGACCAGGAAGCAGTTCCATTTTTCTTAAATCTTTGTACCACTTTTGCTATAGTATTCTGACTAATAAGTAAAGCTTGGCTGATCTTCTTGTAGCCTTTACCTTTCAGGTGTAAGGAAATAATTTTCTTTCTCTGGTCTTGTCATTTCTCTTCCATGTGGTGCCAATGCTGACAGCAGGAAATGGGGAGGTGTTTTCTTAGAGTAACACCCTTTCATAGTCAACTATCTGCTGGACTAATTGAATAATTAGACTCACCTGTGGTTGAATTCTTGGTAAATCATTTGCAGTCTAAAATCTTGCTTTGCCCTGTGACTTTCAGTGGGCTACTCATTTTTGCTCCCCCCTAATTTAAGTAAAACTGAAAAATATGTAATAAATAATGTGTAATATGTAATATGTAAATTTTTGTGTTTTATGTTACGCAGATGTGATATTAAATTTTAGAAATATTTTTTTGTTTTCATGGACATATTGTTTAGAATGTTACTTTTCAAAGGGGGTGTACTCATTCATGCTGAGCACTGTTAAAAAGTTAAAAAGTAATATTCTTCAGTAACACACTTCATGAATGCGTGCAATTCCTGTTAGCAGAGTAGCCTCCCCAGGGAAGTGGTCCAGGCCTTGTTTAAAGAGGTTGAGGGCAGTTACAGGTTGGTCTAGGCGCTGATACACCTGCATAAATATGAATAAAGTACAGCCTTATCATATCTAATTAAAAGACAATAAATAAAAACAAACACCACTGAAACTAAACATTACATTGTCAATATAGGAACTTAACCTATGACCATTCTGCACTTGCTAAGTTGGATTGCTACCTTAGCTAGGTATTGGTATGTGTCAACCATTTCGTGATGATTGAGGGCAGATCGGAACTGTTTCTCAGCTTCACGATGTAAACCCAGCCTGCAAACACATGAACATGAAAAGAAACAAAAGATTTATAACCTCATTACAATTACAGTGAAACCCCCATATATGCAACTTTATTATCTCCAGTTTCACTGATCCGCAGTAAACTGACTGAAAATATAGTAAATCGTATATTAAACTTTTAAGCAGCACTATGAAGTTATGTAAACGTACTTAAAAAAAAAAAGTATTTTTTTTAAACTGCAGTTGCTTTTTTTCTTGTGTAACTGAGTTACTGTTATTAGTATTTAGTGTTATATCCCCCGGCAGTTGGGTCAGCCCCCTTGAGTCATGGATCTGGCCAAGGTTTCTTCCTAGATTAACTGAACATAAGGGAGTTTTTCCTTGCCCCTGTTCCTCTTGGGTGCTCCTTCTGTGAAGTGCCATGAGACAATACTATTGTAAAAGGCGCTGTATTAATAAAATTGAATTGAATTGAATATATCCTGCGAAAATGGGTCTTTTACTTAAAGAATAGGTTTGTGTTTTTACACTTAAAATACAATGGTTAAGAACGAAATTTTGACGAATGCCTCTATTCTGAGAATTTACAGTTGTTGTGTCGGTGTTGTGTTGTGGTTTTCTTGTATGCTGCATCTTAGAATTGTTTGAATGTTTTTCAGAGCTGCATATTTTTATATATTGATTTACAATACTATATGGCCACAATGTGAACATTTATATAAATGTACATATGAATTAGAATTAATTAAACATAAGTGTAATACCGCCTTATAAGCTCCATACTAACCAAAACATATTAAGGACATAATTTATATACAACTACAACAACTATGCATAAACCATAATTAGGAGTTTATATTGGAGAATTATATTATATAATTATATTGGATAAATGGTCTATTATGGGTAGAATAAGGTCATGCAGAATAAGGTATAAATAAATGATTTGTAATGACTAACAAAATGGCTAGCATGTTATCATACTATGCTAATATAAAGTGCTACCCCATGTTTGACACACTATTCCCTTTTGGAACTTATTTTGTTCCACACACACATACTATTAGAAACTGACTTGATGTAATAATTCAAGTAGTAATGTTCGTTACTCGTCGTAGAGAAAACAAAACTATCCTTGCCCTCATCAGTTAGCGTTGGCTGCCATGTTGTCTACATTGCACCAAATTTGATCATTCTCAATCACAGACAGCACTCAGCAATGCGGTTCACCATTCAGTTTGCTGTATTAAATTTTCTTGTTCTTTTTCCTTCCGAAAGTACTTAATTACCTCAAATTACAGGGCTATGGATTGATTCGCATCAGATTTCTTCTTTAACATAGACACATATTTACACTAAAAACAAGTCTTAAACAATGTTTAATGTTTAAAACTTTGAAACCAAAGTTTTAGTTTTCCATTGCAGGTCTTGAACATTTTCTCTACAGATATGGGGGTCCAGCTGTACTGACTAAAATTTACATAATTCAGAATTTGTTGCTGACACTGATATTCTTTGAAAATAACACAATACAGTTTATCCCAGATGTTTCACATTGTCTCAAGAGCTTTGGTTTTTTTTTTCACCTGTAATAGCATTTACCAAGCTGGACCTTCCACCACCAGTCCTTAAATTGAGCATGTTCAGTGGCAAGAGCAGCAAAATCCAGGGCCTGTGATATAAAATGTTGCATTCAGATCCTAAACATAACAGAACTGGTAATGTATGTATATACAAAATAATTCAAAAGCACTTACATTCTTTACATCATTCTCATGATGAAAAATGTAGTCAAACAACGTCTGACATGAAAAAAGTTCAAGTTAGAATATTTAATGTACAAAGCATATGCAATTTAATAAACATCTAAACAAGGGGCTACCTAGCACCTGATAATGTTATAATTTTCCAATTATGTACTAACTCCACTGATAATGTAATAAAAATCTCCTAATAAGTCCCTGAAACATGTAATAAAACCTGATAATATAATAACTTCCTCATAATGTAACAATAATGCCAATACCAATAATGTAATAAATTGTTACATTGAGGTTATTACATCAGGTTAGCTTTGAATTTGCAGAACATGACAATGTAATAATTTATCAATATTCTTAGTCAGTGCTGGCAGGACACCAGTTATTAGGTCCAAGTGGTCATAACGTCCACCCACTATCATTCCAGTGCTAAAGGTGGTCGAGTACTGTCAGCTGCCAAAAATGAAACAAAACGGTGGTACCTGGGTGGAGATATCGCAGTTGCAGCAAGCTTTTAACATCAAGGTAAAAAGCGCTTTTGTGCCACTGAAGAGGCCACACACCTCTTTGTAACCCCCCCTGTGCCATGTGCCTGAACAAAACACTATGCCTGATTAACCCAGAAGTGGTATAGAAATTATATAAAACAACTTTTAAAGCAGACTGTAATGTAACTCTGTTGATTTCCTCTGCGCTCACAAAAGGCCCAAAGAGTTGACTACCCAGTTTGTTTCTTATCCCATCTACAAATTAATTTCATTTTTTCAAAAAACTATGGGTGAGTATTTAAATCATCACGACAATATTAACAAGCAGGTAACAACATGGATGGGTATTGGTTATTGCATTCTATCATTGCAGTCTATCCTATCCTTCTAACTGCAGCAAGCTCAAGTCTTGCTCTGAAATCTTGTGGGAGTTCATTGTTGCAGGAAACTGAAAACCTATAGCCACTTCTAGCTCAGTGGGATCGGCATTGGCTAGCGACAGAAGAGAAGAGTAGGCTTGCTAACTGTGGTGTTGGTGAAAGCAAATAGTTTGAGTTTGTGGTTGTGGTATTACAAAGGTCGGTACAAAATTTTCAACATCTACCTTGGATACACTGCACATCAACATTTTGATGAAAATGACTTCAGCCTGTCAAGTGACGCTGGCACTTGAAGAGAAGCACCATTTCAAAAACAAAAAGACTTGCAGACGTGAAGGTAATGTATTTTAGCCAAAACACGATACTGCAAATACATTTACGGCGTGGACATTTTATATTCATGATGTTACTCATTTATTTATGTATGTATTCTTTGTACAGTGTTTACA
This sequence comes from Tenualosa thibaudeaui, assembly GCA_027481765.1. Classification (NCBI taxonomy): domain Eukaryota; kingdom Metazoa; phylum Chordata; class Actinopteri; order Clupeiformes; family Clupeidae; genus Tenualosa; species Tenualosa thibaudeaui. The sequence continues at coordinate 553,550 of JAIFZK010000009.1, forward strand.
GTGTAACATCACTCTCATCACTCAATTCTGTGGCCACCAGTTTCCTGAACACCGTGGCCTTGTATCACCCCCTCCTCCAACTGTTGATCCTCTCTTGTGTATACTGACAGATCTCTTCAAATAAATGTAATTCCTTGTCTGTGTCTTCAGGTTCAAATAAATATGCAGGACCATCAAATTCTAAATGGTAATCCATAAATGCATAAATTCCTCTGCCGTTATAAACAGAGAGTTTATAGAAGTATACTTGATTTAGCTGTGGTAGCCTACTTCCCTCATGTGTTCACATTCCTCTTCCTGTAACAATGAACTTCCACAAGATATCAGAGCGAGACTTAGGTGTGCTGCTCAAGGGAGATAAGGATAGAATTCTAGGCTAGAATGCAATACACGCTACCTGTCCATGTTGTTTCATGGTTGTTAACATTGCTGTGATGATTTAATTATATACTCAACCATAGCTTCTTGAAAAAATAAAATTAATTCATAGATGGGATTAGAAACAAGTTTGGCAATCAACTCTGGGACTTTCAGATGTGTAGCGGAAATCAACAGGTATGGTACAGTCTGCTTAAAATGTTGGTTTATAATATACCACTACTGAGTTAACCTGGCATTCACAAATACATTCAGTGTTAAAAGTAGCAACTATGTTTCAAGACATGCCCTTATATAGTTCAACTCTACGGAAGACAGGTCTTCAACCTATCTTGTATGCAGGTTAGGGTGTACAGAGGGAATCATCCTATCAGCACTGTTCCTATCGTGGGTTGAAAAGGCAACTCATACATGTTGTAAATAGCAGTGATTAAATTTTATTTATTTATTTATTTTGGTTATTAAACAATGAAAAAGGACAAAGGTACAATTTCTAATTGACAATTCACAAAGTCAGCAGACAATCAAGGCATTGCATACTACATTCATAAAAAAAAACATGTCAAATCAGTCATCATTAAGACCATAAGGCTGTAGGTTTTCAGATAAAAAAAATTGGTCACATGTGCCAGCGACTAGGCGATTTGAGCAAGCAACACTTGTGGCCGAGGAGGTGTTGATAGCTCATAAACAGGCAGTGATTCGTTGGCAGGTTGCTAACTTGCTAAGGCAAGTAGGTGACTGGTAGATACATCGTTTATCACCACAGATGTATTTTCTGGTTACAAAACCTATGTTTTCAGATTTAACAATCAACATTTCTCATCTTGTTTTACAAAATACCAAGTCATAAATACCAAACGTTTTAGTTTAAAACAGAAATAGTGATTGTTGTGTTAGCTCCACCATTTAAAGTTTTTTGATCAAAGTTCAGTTTCAAAGCACCTTGTCACACATACCTTAACTCATATTGGCTATTATGAAAAATCACCTGGATTTGTCCCCAAAGCTTCTCCTTCTGGCGGACAAATGATTGGCTTTGTTAAAATGTTGCGCAACTGGTGATTTGGGGTCTTTTCTATTGATCTGCTGTGATGCTCACTTAAACAGACCCTCAGTTGCCTATGTGTGCATCCTACATACTGTAAGCCATTAGGACAAAATTATAGCGTGTAGTAAAACTGGTGAAAAAAGCCAGTCATGTCATCCAAGTGTTCATATGGATGTTTTGAGGGATCAAAAGTGAGAGTGTACCAGTCTGTCTTTTAAGTTGGTAGACCTGGAGTGTGTAAAGAGAGGAGGGTAAAGAAAGAGTTCTGAACACCTAACATCAGTTTCAAGGACATGCCAGTGTTGCTTAACAATATCTGGTGACTAAAGGGTGTGTATGTGGTGCAGCAGATGAGCAGAAGATATCCACATTGGGATTTAAAGAGTGAAAGTAATCTGGATTTGTCTCAGATTTCACATGTTCCATAGCAGCATCAAGAACCTGTGTGGCATAACCATGCTGGATGTATTCCTGATATAATTTATTTGCCTTAGTCGTGAAATCCTCATCCCTATGACAGATCTGCCTTATGCGTAAAAATGGTTAAATGGTAGTCATCTCTGAGTGGGCTCTGGGTGGAAACAAGACAGCTGTTCTTGTTCTTCTTTACCCAAGTATCACGAAAATGTATCTGGCATTATCTGTCATATTCCAGACTGAATGTTATGGTACCCACCAAGTTATTCATATAACGGTGGAACTAAAGTAACTAACTCTATGCCTTTCCAGATCAAAAACAGATCATTGCAGTGCCCCTGACATAAAGAAAAAAGTCACTCTCAAATAGAAGATAATTCTTGGTTAAAACCAATTTTGCCATTTCTGTTAAAAAGGCAGTAGGTGGGAAACAGTCAGGGCTGTAAGGCCAATGTCATGGGGAATGTTCGTATAAAGGCTTATGGTGTCCATGGTTAGTACAAATATCTTCTCCTCCCCTAAATCTACACTTGCTAATATTTTTACTTTACTTTTTACCATGTTTTTTAGGAATGTAATATGCAATATCTGCATGGACTGTCTGATGACTTTTGAATTGTAAATTAGAAATTGTACCTTTTTACTTTAAATTTTTATTTTTATTTAAATTTTTGTTTTGGATTATTAATCTAATTTCAAGCCACGACAGGAACAGCGCAGATAGGACGATTCCCTCTGTACACCCTAACCTGCATGCAAGCTAAGTTGAACTTCTGAGACATGGACTATGTAAGGGCGTGTCTTTATTTCCGATGGTTAATGATGGTCTGACTGTGACCAAAAACAAATAGCCTATACATAATAAAATATAGTAAGTACATAAAAGACAAACATAAAACAGCCAGTGGGTCCATGGACTGTGATGTGAGCCAGGCAAAACATGGTTTACTTGCTCATCAGTAAGTAGGAGGAAAGTTAGAGGTAGAAGTAAGACCATTTGGCAGGTCAGCCGCTCATTTAAAGAACATCTGACTAGGCTAGGCTACTACATGGTAAGAGCCAGTAATATTGCTGGCCATTTGGTGAGCTCAGTTCAGAGTAAGCAATCCCCTGTCCAGAGGGTGACAGTGTGTGGAGATGCAACCATTTTTTCAAGAATTGTACATAAAAGTCAAAAATGTGTGTGAATGTACCTCCAAGTTTGACCAGTTGGTGGCAGTAAAGTGAGCTGACATGAAACATGGGACTGTGTCAAATCAGTGTGCCAAATTTTACTTAGGTTTTGTTTACTTTACAATTTTACTTTAGGTTTTGTTACATGTTTTAGGGACTTATGAGGAGTTATTTATTTCATTATCGAGAGTTATTACCTTATTGGGAAATTAATACATTATCAAGACCAGAGGAATCTTGAAATCACATCAAATTTCTACATTGACTCCATTCCCCCATTCCCTGCCACCCCAAGATAAATAATTTCTTTTCTATTTCAGAAGTTGTTCTCAGTCCCCTGTCTGTCATATAGCCAGAGCACATGGGACCGGGCTCATATATGAGAACTGACGTTAACCATAGCAAAGGAGGATTTTTTCCTTTATAATTGTGGGTTTCAGCGGATTTGTGAATAGGTTTTAGGAGGACACAGTAATACAAATTGGCAATAAGAGGGTAGTTAAGTGGTACTAACTTGGTAAAGTCATGGTAACAACTCAACGATTCACGTTACTGAATCATAACTTAATAATTAATAACTGAATAATTACATAAGTTTGTATGTTATTCCTAAACAATCACCCACTATTTGTAATGGCTATTTTAAAAATGGCAATGCATCAGATTACACTGGATCTTGTATTTGATCTGTTTCTTGTGATGGACACAAACATGATAAGACCATGATAAACCAAACATAAATATACTATTATGGCTTTAATATTAAAGTAAATATCTAGTTCACAAGATCATGTCAAGATAATGCTAATCAAATCTGCACATTTTTCTTAAATCCACAAGTCCAAACCCCAAATCTATAAGTCTACCCTAAAACTATTTATTTAATAGTTTTATATAAAACTTTTTATTCTACCATTTCAGTCAGCATAACAGTCTTTTAATCAGTAAATTTCTGACTTATGTCCACAGCCTAAACAACAAATTCTGTTGTAGTCTTGCCATTATTTTTGTATAGGCAGGACAGAGGTAGTGGAGCTGGAAAGGGGAGGGGTGTCAACAAAAAGTAATGACATGATGGGTCAATAGTTTTTACTTTCTGAAACTAAATACAAAAGAAATAAAATGTATGATTTAGCACAACAAATGTATGATTTAACACAACAATCTAAACAACCTTAGTCTTTTTCATTGCTATTGTCATCACCATTCGTTTCATCATCTTTACTGGTATCCTATATTGATGGATGTTTTATTATTTCCCTGCACAAACTAAGGAAGTAGCCAGAAGCTAACTGTATACAATGCCTCACACCATGTGTCTGGTTCAATGATACTATGGATACCTGATTATAGGAATGCACAGCAAAATTTGCACAAACTTTGTTTTGCTGATTCGGTAGTGGGATTTGATTGCTTGCTTGAGGTGTTTAAGTTTACAAAGATTGGATCAGCTCCTGACTGATAGCTTGCCTTGACTGATAGCGTTCTGTTCGCCAACTGGACAGGTTAAAATGCCTCCTGAGACAACAAGCTCAATGGGAGCAAATCCCGACTGCAGAGAGATGATAATCAAGCGTAAGTGCTAGGAAGGCATAGCCAGGCTAACTTGTACGCGTCTATATGTTTCAGTGGGGTTAAAGTAAATACATTGCCAAACTAGCAGCTGTCCACCCAGTGCCATTTTATGATCTACAATTCTATGATTATGTCCTCATTTTTGTTGAATTGTCATTATCATATTTCAATCACAATAAATGGATCCAATTCAGGATTCAATGTTATTTGATGCATTTTCATTTTTGGAGTAGCTATTACAACTGTAATTAACTTAAAACTGGCAAGAATTTTACAGCAGCAATTCCTTGTAATTTCTACACAGGTATTTACTGGAAATGAATACAGGATCTTACCATTTCATTACTACATTTTAAATCTTACTATCAAATCTTAACATACCAAACAAAACAATTCCTTATTATTACCATTTTGTTATTGACTTATTACCCCAACAAATAGGGGTTTATTGTTTAGAAATAACATGGACATTATTCAGTAATTATTCAGTTATTGTCCAATAAAGTGAGTACTTTTAGCATGATTTAGGACCGATTGTTGGCTTTTTGATTGGTCTGTTTGTGCTCCAGAATCTTTCTTCCCCACCAACCAGAGGGCTTCTATCATTGTTGCAGTTGGTATTCCTTACACCTTAGACAAACAATCCACAATTGACCTTTGGCTCAGTCCCGCCCCCAAACGCAAACAAACCAATAGCGTTTAAATACCAGTCGCCCAGAGTCCAGACTCAGACATTCTCAGCGCCCAACTCCATAGGGAACCATTAGAACCTGCACCATTTTCGTGTTTTTTGTGCTTTATTAACATTTTAAGGAATCAAAAATGGTCAAACGATCCATGCAACAGCGATACGCAACATCCCGACAGATTACTCTACAGGGTTTATTTTATCCCATTTCCCAAACCCAAACAAAACATGGGTAAATGTCTCAGTGGATTAAGCTGTGTGCCATACTTTTATTAGCTTTATTGTTAGATAAGCTATAATGTTAGTCTGTAACTGATAGCAATAATATGCTTGCAATAGATTCCACTAACTTTAGCTGCGCTTACTAGGCTAATATGTCAGGAAAGTCTATGCCAGTTCTCAAATAGTTGTACCTAAATGTAGTTGTGCTTCTGCAGTATTACACAATTATAAAGTTTACAGATGGTAAATTAATTATTAATTACTTGCGGTATGGTATTATCTCTAACAGCTGTCATTGTAAACATGCAGTGAGCTGCGACGGCATGTCTGAGCAACAGTAACTAAGGAGGGCGGGGCACAGCGGGGACAGCCAAAGGTGAATTTAGATTCAAAGGGGAGCTCTTATACAAAAAATACATGCATGCAATGGAAATACAGATTAATTTTAAACTTCAGAGAAACACTGTATAATTTTCAAAATGTCCACAACACCAGAATAACGAGTTTTAGGAGTTAATGTTTGCCCTTGGTAACAACAGTAACTAGGGAGAAGGCGGAACTTGACAGTCTGTCAATTCTGTGTGAATACGGGCCCAGATCTATGTGCTGTAAAATTTATAATTTTATATGCAGTAAAATGTAAAAAAATACTTTACATACCTTAGATATACTTGATTTTTGAGCATACTTCGTTAGGTTGAGTCTGGACAGGTTTATAAATGGCCCATCTTGATTTGTTAGCATGGATGCCTGAGACAAAAGGAAATGTTAATACCGACAGTACTTTGTAATTTTTAAAATGATGTCATTTACATGCTTTCAAAGTTTGAAAGCCTTTTGTGGCAAGTACCGTTCCAAGTCTAACAAATCTCCCAGAGGAACTAGTGACTGGCCGAGCTGTGTGGGCAGTTCTTGGGGTCTTGATGGCTTGCTCCATAGTGCCTGGCCTTCCTGACTGTGTGCTGGGTCTCACAAAGCCAGTAATGGGGCGACCAGACTGGGTAATGGGCCTAAGGTTGATGGTACATTCCAGTTATGGAAAAGCCAAAGTAGTTAAAATCTTTTAAGAATGACAAATCCATACAAAACCTGACAGCTGGACTAGGGCCTCCACCTTGGCTTGTTCCTGGGAGCCTTAAAGATGTTCCTGGCCCTTATAAAACCATGAGATAATTTAGTCACACAGTACCTATAACAACAATTTATAATATTAATAAATGCTTGCATTTTACACACAATCAGGATCTTGTCTTTAAAGCAGACATAGCATGGAAAACCATTTTTACCTTGTCTTTGATGAATTAGGAGAGGTTGTGCCTGACCAAAGAACTTTCATGAACATGAGGCATGGTTGTGCCCTCCTTCTAATGAATATCATGACCATAGAAAAGGCCACTAAAACATGGGCGATTTAGAACAAAGCCTACATGTGATGTCTAATTGCACAAAGTAATTGTAGTCCAATTGTGGTTGCCAAAGATGGCATTTATCCAAAAGGACTATTTCAATAGCCAGCCTAAAGGTTTAAATTGAGCTTGTAAAATTACACTTGAGCTTATTTTTGATCAATTAAAGTTGAATATATTCTATTTTGACATCAGAGTTGTACAATAGTCCAATAGTACAATCAGTACAATACTGCATTCGTCCATTCGATGTCCCCTTTAAAGGGACACGGCATTTCAGCCCATTTATTTTTTCCACTTCCCCTAGAGTTATACCTTTCTTCAGTTCATCTAGCTGTTGTCTCAGCCTGTGGTAGGTGAAAATTCCACTGTACAAACTTACAACATGGAGCTGAATTTTGAGTGTTTACTCTGAGCCCAGTCTCAGTCTCAGAGATCTGAAAAACGAGTGATAGTGAGTCTGTGGACAAAGAATTCATCCCTCTTCCTAGAAATTCTGTTGCCTATGCATTTGGACCCATAAGAGACACACAAATAGTCTGTGATTTTAAAGCACTTAAGGAACCAGAGGTTGTTCAGGGTCGTTAAGGTCAGGAGCAGGTGGGTTAGAGAGACTAGTGTGAGTGTGGGCATTTTAGCAGTATTGAGCACTGAGGTCCAATAGCACCAGGATAGATGTTTTGCCTGCATCAGTATGTCAATTATATCTTTAATCAGTGTTGTTTTGGAGCTGCGATTGGCATGAAATCCTGACCTTAATCCTGAAGCTATCAAAGCAGCTATTTGATAACTTTTTTTTAGACAATTTTTTGTACTACAAACAGTTGTACTACCCTCATCAAAACAGCTCCCCCAAACTTCAAGAAAATGTAACTTCATGACAAGAACAACTAGAGGAGGAGGGTCGCAAAAATATTCAAAGCATCTATTCAGTGCGAACAGTTATCATTTGGACACTTTGTATCTTTGTGGACGGTGGTGGGCAGTGATCAATGTAAATTAACTGCTGGTACCCTGTGGCTGGGTAGAGCCTTTTGTTTGTATTTACAATGCAAAGACCTTACCTCAGATAGATTTGGAATGTATTTCTGTATGTTATGAAATGTGAATGTAATTATGTTTATCATTTTTATGGTCTCAGTACAAGGAGTGTAATAATCAAAGTGTATGACTTGTCAGAACAATATATAAGTAATATTTCTGAACTGGATAGCCACTTAACAATATTAATTGCCAAGGTGTGTCCTTGGGCCATTAGACAGAGTGGCGCCAGTTAAAGAACCAATCACCCCCCCGTCTATGTACAAATAGGCTGAGAAACAGACACAATTTCACTGCATTTTCTTACAGTCAGTAACCATATGCATGTGACAATAAAATGTCCTTGTTTCCTTGCAAAAGCAGATCACTGACAGTGATCTAAACTTCAAGTCACATAAAAGCAATTGCTAAGTCAGCATTTCCAAACTACTGTCAAAAAAGAATTTAGAAAAACTTAGCCATGCCTTTATTTCCAGTAGGGTTGATTACTGCACTGATCTTTTCACAGGTCTTCTTACAAAGACCATCAAACATCTTCAACTGATCCAAAATGCAGTGGCTAGGGTTCTTACAAGAATAAAAAGCACTGAGCACATTACTCCAATTCTAAAGTCCCTGCATTGGCTTCCTGTGAGTTACAGAATTTACTTTAAAGCAGTGCTGTTTGTGTTTAAATCACTAAATTACCTAACATGTTTCAGCAATACACACCACTTAGGTCTCTCAGGTCATAGGAGAAAAATGTGCAACTTCCTGACGACACATACTGATTGCAAGCCTCTGAAATTACGTCTTATACCTATCTTCTCCAGCTTTGGTTTTGGCCTGGTGGTGATCGAGTGCTGCCAAGTGAAGACGTGCTTCGAAGCTCTTATAACTGTACTTTTTCTGTTTGGTTGCATATTTGTTGTACAGAGCATGCACACTCTTTAGCTCCCCTGTGTGAATCCCCTCTGTTATTCACTGCAATTTCTGCAGAAGCTACTTGTCCAGGACAATCTTTTGAAGGCTCTGAAAGGCTGCTGAACCAGTATGGAGCCACAGACACTTGCATTCCTTTTCAGCAGTGGGAGGGTGGTCACAACTGGTCATCGTCTCACCCATCATCCACTCATGAAGCAGAGAGAGCTCCTTCAGTTTGATCCCTCCGCCAGTGACACACAGAAAACAACATTAAGTGCTTATTAAAAACAATACTTTTTCTGTCCCCAGCACATTTTGTTTCCTCCTCCTCCTCCTTCACATCCTCCTCTTCCACATCACTGAAACTAACACCCATTGAAGTTAAGCAGAGGTCCTCATCGTAGCCCTCATGACCCTCTTCAAAGACAAACTTTTCCTCTTCCGACATGTCCCAAGTGTGCTGTGGTGTTGATGAACTAAATTGCTGTTATTTATCTTTTAACTACAGTAGTTTTATGTTTCATACCGCTAAAAAGACAGATAACAGATATGTATATCATCTTTACTTTAATTTCCATTTCAGTTCCTCTTTAAGACGATAGTCCGGACCTCCAACCATAGCCCTGTTTGAGAAGTTTGAGAGATAATTTGACACAGCCAAGATTGAATGCTAAAAACTGAACCGCCCTTATATGCTAACTAAATAAGGCCATTGGAAATTAAACTGAACGTGAGCTTATGACCCCATTCAGTTAGCATTAGCCCTACCAACAGCACTTAAACTTGAACAACGGGGCTATGGTTGGAAGTGCTTGGGACTATTACTTTAATGTCAGCCTATTATGACTTTCCTAGCATGTGGCTGTTTAGTTTTGAGTGTATGGCCTTTCTTTTAAAAAAGAAAGGTGCATTAGTGGGCATGACAAAGACATATTTCTTCCTGTTTTTTTTCTTTGAAATACATTGACACAACATCACATCAACTTACTTGCAACTTGAGCAATGGAACTTTCATCCAACATCATTTCAGCAATTCCCTCATGGTCTACATCCACCTCATCTATATATACCATTTCAGTCAGGGCCCGTGTCTTCAAGCTCCATGCTGCCTGCAGCACAAACCTCAGTCACATCAATATGTTATGGTAAACATTCCATTCACATATGAAATGTAACAGGTAAACATTCGCTTGTCTGTTGTCACATACACCTCAGAAGTACATGAAGGATGAAGTGTAATGATAGAGAAACTCCTGAAAACAAGAAAGAAAATTAGGTAACTACATTACCTCAGAGATAGGCAGAGCTGAATCAGACTCCTTGGACAAGGATGTAAACAAACAGGATAAACATAAAAAAAAGTAATGAAGTAAAGAAACAAAGAAATTAAACAAGTCCAGGAGTAACTGCTGGGTACAGAGGAAAGTATAGTCTATGAGATACTTGACTGGTAGATCTTGCCTACCTACTGATACAGATTTAATCTATAGGCTACACGGATAGCCAACTAGACTAGACTGAGAGGATGAGGGAGACAAAGAAATGAAACAGATGAGGAAGTAGGGCTGTGACAGAATGGCAAATATATAGCTGCAAGCTGTGATAACTATGATAATGGGCCTTCACATGCTGTTCCGTGACCCGTGGCATTTTGTCATCAAAGCACGCTCATATGTCTGTGTAAAACACACTTATCTTATGTGTGCACTAACCAAGGTATATGGATAGGTTTTCCAGTACAATGAAAATAAATGAAACTCAGAATAGGCGACAAGATGAAATTAAAACTCCACCAAGGAACTTTTGTCTTGAGTTTTACTGTCAGGGTCCTTGATTGTAACCAAGTCAAGTCAGCTCCACTGTCAATTTCTCCACATATACGAGACATAGAGGAATTGAAAGTATGTTTCTCACTCTCACGGTGAAGAAGAGATGTACAACAGATAAGACATTTCCTAACACTAAAAGACAAGATCACAAGACAAAAATACAAGAATGTCACAAGCAGAAACAAATGTCCTGTGTGTGTTGAAATGTTTGTGCAAAAGGTGTTGTAATAGTGTAAAAAGAAATGCTACAAAACCAGCAGCAACTTCAGTCTAGAGTTTTTCCTTTACCATAAAATATGTTTTCCCTCCCATAAAGGGATAACATCAGAAAAAAAACACCTTGATAGGACACTTAATGTAGCGTATTCCATTTGAAAATTTCATGCATACAATAGGAAATGTCAGGTTAAACTGCAAAATTGGTAACATAATAACAGAAGTCAGAAAATTTTATCATATAATATTTTCCACAAAAGGTCAAAAATGGCCTTGTACCAAAATTGTTCACCTCCTATTGAAACCATAACACAACATTTGGTGCAATATTTTGGGACAATATGCAAAAAAGAGGCCTTATGGAAGAGCCTTATGGTGCCCATATCATAAAGAGGTCAGGTTCCATTCCCAACCCATCTCTCACTGTCTGAGTAAAAGCAAAATAGCCTACCTGCTGCTAAACTAGGCGAATGCTAGGCTAATTCACAGTTTAACTTCAAGGATTCAAAAAACAAAAACAAAAGACGAGCTGCTGGGCTAAACTGGTTTTCCAAAAGGTGGCAGTAGATGAGGCAGTAAAAGTCACGGTTTTCGCGAAAACAGAGTAGTCAACCAAAACAAGGACTACTGTTACATGCAGAGAATATTCCGGTTTAAAATGGAATATTGGCAATAATTGGTCATGTTAACTCATACCGATCGTCATCTTACGAATTTGGCCGTATTCCGCTTTCTTAAAATCCAAATAAACCCTGAAAATGCTCCTTACCAGAGTGTTTTTTACACGTGGCATGACACATTCCAATTTTGTAGGCTACGACAGTGACCTAACCGGACTATAGCCACTGAATATGTAAATGAAAATATTATTCAGGATTATTCAAGGTCTTGCTCTAACCTGAATACTGAGTTTACTCCAAATTCGCTGTGCATGTAACCATAGTCAAGGATTTCTAAACAGTTTTATTACTATAAAAATGCTGCATAGGGTTTCTTTAAAGAAGTTAAACAAATAAACATACAACTGAACTCTGTGCCAAGTTTCCAGATGCCCCAGCAGAACTAACTTTTACAAAAGGAAAACTAACAGATAGGCTAAACCCTTACATAAAATAACTATACCTTTTCCAGTGCAGAGCTATTTCTGAGAATCAGAACTGCAGTTTAGGAATCTTTTGCAGCTCATATAAAGGCAATGCAATAGCCTACTTTGGACATAAAACTGCACTGCAACAGCACTGTTGTAGTGCATGAACCTCAGAAAAATTGCACCAGTATCTTGTCCTCCAATAGGCCTATTTTTTGTAAACTGTAGTGGGGAAATGTAACATGTTTTGTCCCTGTCCTTAGGGACCAAGCTACAACGCTGAATCAGAGCAAGATTATAGTAGTCGTTGTGACACCTACTCAGTAGCAGAGACTCTGGCATATAGACTCTGGAAATAGCATAGCCTACTGCCACATACTGCATATAGATTGTATGGACCTAAGGGCATTCTACTTGATCTGTTTCCATACTGAAAAACACTTGTGTACTCATGATGAGTGTTTTTCAGTGTTCGCTATGATTCAACGCGTGTTGTACTTGACATGGCCAGTGGATCTCCACCATCAAGGTAGTGATCCACTGGCTCCGTCAGATTTTCTCAATTTTTTCAATTGCAAATCCTATTTTGGACGTGAAGCATGTAATTTCAAATTTCAGTTAGCTGCTCCTCACTGCTCCTGACTGGTCGATTTCTACTGCACAAGCACGACACTCTGCTTTCATTGGTTAATGGTGTGGGGTTTGACGGATTCATTTGCATAAAGTTGAGCAGAGCCCAACTTCTGGCATGGCGAAGCTATTCCAAGCCATTGCGACACCCTCCTAAGATGCTTTACATGACGATTTGCCACGCTTTATTGAAAATGAGCTGAAATTGCTATGCATGTTGTACTTGACATGGCCAGTGGATCTCCACTTGCTGTTTGGTTGCACCCTTTCTGAACCCTTTTCTAAAGGCATGGAAACTTTGCTAAACAGAATTACCCACAGTTTGTTACATTATGACGTGAAACACTGGAGAAAGTTGTGAGAAAGGTCTATTCCTACCCTACCCTGCCCTGCCACACTAAAATTCATTTAAGGTATTCTTGTAACATAATTGGTAAGACAAGACAACTTTGACTAATAATAAGTTCATATTCATAAATGTATGCGAGATCATATTCATTTTAATGTTTAGTTTCTTTAGTGGCTTCATGCATGATTCTATAAACATATCTTTAATTACTCAGTAAGGCACCAATTAAGCCTATGCCCCATTTAAGCCCACTTTAATGTATTTCAATGGGGACTCCCTTTAACCAAAAAATAGGCCTCCACACATTATTGACCAACGACTGCTTGCAGTTTATTTCTAATACAGGCAACAGCTAAGTGCACATCAGTTGTTTTCAGTTAGAAAAGGGTAATAAAAAGAAATATATCTTGTTTAACATAGGTAGGGATGCAGTGCTGTGACTTTCTAATCTAATATCATTCCTCGGTTTTGGGAGTCCACTAATAAACAGCACGAATCTGATCTTTTTGAACTTTAAGCTGTATTCTTTTGCAGTGAGAAATACCCTGCTGACAATCTAAAGATGAAGAGTTAATTCCCAGAGCATGGCCAAATTCCATTAGTAGCCTATAGGTCTAGGCTATTTCTTGTTAGCAAAAGGAATTTTGAAGTAATATTCAACCGTTTAATAATACTTTTCATTTAATAATAGTGTCCAGTACAAATACGTACATTTCAGCCTAGCCAACAGGTGCTGACGATGTCGCACCTTCACCTCCTCGCTCTACAAATTTTCGTCTGAATAAGCGACACCCCTTACGTTTTTGTTATGTATTGTGAGTGAATACAAATCATATTTTGATTATTACCCGATACATTGGGTTTCTATCAGAGCAAGCAACGACAGTAAAATACGACAGTGTTTAACGCTAACTTACCTGATCATATGGACTGTCCCCCAGAACTTTTGTGCAAATGTCTACACATTTTTGGAATTTTCGTCTCCGAAAATAACTCCATGCGAGAAACAACGGATCCATGGTCACCTCCATTTAGAACAAATCGTGTTTAACGTTGTTCGAGTAAGACAAAACCTATGGGTGGGCAGTGGGCGACTTTCTCGCTAGCTAAAGTGGATCAAGACAGATTATCTAACGTAATTCTTTGGCGTCGCTGTCACTCTAGCAACGGAAGTTTTCTTCTTCCGTTTTTCTTAGTTCACGAGTTCCGTTAAGATAGCTTCATTTCCTGTCTATGAAGCGAGCGGATTTAAGCAGTATTAACAAAAAACATTAATACTGACATTTTACACTCTCTGGTATTAAGCTGACGACCAAAGAACAGCAGCGTTAAGCTCATAAATATACATATAACCTATGGTTAAGCCGGCGACAATAGGACGTGTTCAAACCGGATATGGAAGGGTGTTAGCGAAAGCGGCTAAAAGTTAGCCGAAATTCCAAAATAAAAGTACCGCGATCTACACGAATCCACAAGCGGTTTATCTGAAGCAATCCCAAACAGCCGCCGAACGGACAAAATTTGTATAAGAATGAGAACATAATTAAAATTCATGGTGGAATTTTTCCATATTGTTCAAATAAAATTGTAATAGAAGCCCTGTTTTCTCAATGTAATAAAAACAGATTTTCAGACTTTTCAATTAGAGCGAATTATCTACCTTTACATTTGAAAAATAAATTATTCCTATTATTTTAGTTAAACACGATCTCCTATAGTAACTTCTCCTATCCTATAGTAACTTCTAAATAGCCAAATCCCAAAATAACTGCATCAGTAGGGGGAAAACCCACTAATAAAATGTGTTAATGCCTTTCCCCACAGTTTTACATCAATAGTACAAAATTGCAATATTATTTATTAGATTTTTTTGTTTATTATTTAAGATAAATAATAATAATAATTAGGCTACACCAAAAAATGCAACATACTTGATGAAAGGTTCACTCATGACATTCAATTAGCCTAGATAAGAGAACTCAGCCTTCTGCACCTTACCCTTAATACCCTTGTACCAACTGTGCCATTCACCATAGACATAAATAGAGTGCACACATGACATTCAAATAGTGTAGCTAAGAAAACAAAGTCTTATGCACCCTCAACATGGGGGTTAAATGAAATCCTTACAACATAAGCTTTCACGTGACTTATGTACGCTGAATCGCCTTTGTGGCATTTGCAGGACATTCTGTGCCAGCTGCGCCATTCACCATAGACACAGATAGAGTGCACACATGACATTTAAATAGTGTAGCTAAGAAAACTAAGTCTTGTGCACCCTTACTATAGGGGTAAAATTGTTCATTAGTAAATATGACACTATCAGAACATTTGGAGGGGTGTTAATATCATAAAATACAACTAGCTAGTCACCCCAAACTGTACTTAGCCTTACCATTACCTTCGATTTCACTGAGTATTTTCAGGCAGCCAACATGAGTCTTTGACACGTCACCGATTTTTTTCCTTGTAATTTAAGACCTAGTCCTATTCTGTTGACACACATTTCTAGATTTCACAAAGACATCATGTCCTGATCCTGCTCTCGACTATCCGGCGCCTACTGGACTATTTGAGTGTCGCAGACTCCGTGCTTTGTTTACCTTGTCCATGTGCTTTTGTTTTGTTGTCTGTCCTGCCCCTTTTTCCCTTCCCGCTCTGCACCCGACCCTCATGTCCTTGATTGTTGTAATGAGTTTCACCTGTCCCTTGTTTGTTTCATTGTCTCCTTCCCTATATATTCCCCAGTTTTTCTTTTGCACCTTGTCTGATTGTCTGACCGTGTTCCTTGACGTAAGCAGTTATTCCAATTCTCATGTTTGCCTGCACCAGTGTTGTTTACCTGTGGATTTCGATTCTTGTGTTTTGCCTGCGCCAGTGTTTTTGCTTCCTGTGGATTATTTGTATTCTGAACTCTGCCTACTTGTTATCTTGGATTTGCTTTTTACGATCTAGAGGATTGCTACTTTTGTTTTGCCGTCTGTGTTTAATATTTACAGACCGGATCTTCTGCGTGTTTTTCCCCCCAAAGACTTATATGATTTGTGTTGGATTATCTTTTGATTTTCGGATCTTCTGAGCTTTGTCCCCTTTTTGGAATTACCCCTGATTACTGTAAAATAAACCTTTTTGCTCCAATCTGCTTTTGGGTCCCAGTTCAGTCTGTCACACATCAAAAGTAATGAGTTAAGATCCTCAACATTAAAGAAGTGCTAATGACAAGTGACTGCAACATTTAAGTTGACTTTTTACTGTGCGATAAGAATCCATTCATACTCAAAAGGTGTGTCTAAAACATAAAACAGCAGAAGTAGCCCATCATATGATATATTTGCTTTGCTCTTGCAATTCGACACTTACTATGTTGTCCACATATGCACCAAAGCTAGAATACAAATCAATTATATTTGCGCCATCTTTCATTTTCTAACTTGTGTGGACAATGAATTAAATACAATGTGAGTGAATCCAAAGCTGCATTCAACCACAGTTTTCCACAAGACCTTAAACATAGCAGCTTTAATACGTCCCAGAGCCTGGGTCTTCCTTGCTCAGTCATTATTTCTGGCAAAGAAGGAACACAATCCTAAAGAGAGAAGGAACACGATCCTAAGTTCACCTGTGCCAGCAGGTCTCTGTCAGATCCAAGACAATATGAAGTAAAATGATATCAGCAATTTTATATTAGTCATCCAATGAAGGATATTATTTATTTGCTGCCTTAAAATTTGTACATTGCACATGTAAGTTTGGTTTAACTTTGAACTTTTACCAGCATGCAGTGTCTGTCCTGAGTGTGGGTTTCACCTGTGAATCCAGGGCTCTTCCAGGAATGCCCTGGGTGCCTCCAGTGATCATTGCTGGCAGCTAGGGAGGAGACTTGGGTAGGGAGGGGGCGGTGGTAATATAGTGGTTAAGGAACCTGGCTAGTGTGCAAGTAGCCTGAAAAGTTGTGGGTTAGAATCCCAGCTGCCACCATTGTGCCCTTGAGCCTTCAGTCTCTCTAGGTGAGACTGACCCTGAACAATTGATAGTTGACAAGTTGTTGCTTTGGATAAAAGCGTCTGCTAAATGCTTAAATGTAAATGTAAATGACTTAATCCTGAGTGGTCTTCACCTGTGCTGACAGGACCTAAGTAAATGTGAGGGGTAAGTGTCACAACTTTAGATTAAACTTGAATAGATCAGAGAAGGTAAAAATGGAGCAGTCTTCAATGATCTTGCTTGTCTTGGCCTATCTTTGAAACAAGGCACTGAAAGCATTTCACCAATGTTTTAAATAGCATTAATATGATAAATCTAAGTCAGTAGCTTGCAATGCATTTGGTGACAATTATTATTAATCACAGAAAATAAAAATAAATGTTTTATAAATAAAAATAAATGTTCTTCCTGTATTTTATAAAAGATATGGTTCTGGCATAGCCTACATATTTACTGGACTTCATTGTTGTGAAAAATGTTTTCCACCGTCTCTGAGTTTACAATTTTGTAATGTTGCAATTTGACAGTTTTTCCCCGTATAATGTACGGATATTTTTTACTGTAAGCTAATATTTGCCACTGGGTCCTATCACGAGTATATGTTTGTGTGCCTTTTAATGCATTATGGCTTTCGCTATGAGACTGCAGATGAACCAGTTAGTGGTTCCTAACAGGAGTGTCATGTAATTGAGACGGCTGCCTGACTCAGCAAAAGTGAGCATGCTCAGAGTATGTGGTCAGACCTTCAAGGACACCAGAAAAGAGGTCAGCCTAAACAAAGATCTTTTGCATCCTTCTCCATACAGGCTACAAATGCATGCACACAGAGGGGGTTCACTGGTTTAAGTGTAATAATGTAATGAACTTGTGAAAATTCAGGATATGACTTTTCAGCTCAGTTCTATTGCCTAAAGACACCTTCTTACATTACATTAAAAACAGGTCAAACATGATTAATTATTAATTGATGTTTGAACATCGATACAGCAAACGGAAGGAGGAAACAAGAACAGACAGAACAAAAGAGAAGAGATGCAACAGCACACCAGAAACTAAATGTAATGCAAAATGTGATTTCAACATAAGATGCAAAGGATTTCAAGAAAAGAAGGGAAAGAGAAACTGGATGCGTTACATGCATGCACGTGCGTGTGCGTGCACACACCCACACTCAAACACACTTGAAGTAAAACAGACATGACAGTGCAAAAGACTGAACAGCACATGCACCTGCTATGTGCTACCTGTGTGAGGAAGTTTTAGACTAGCAAATGGATTCTCAGTTGGAGAACAAGGACAAACAAAAGTAACATGAGTGTCGGCTCATGGTGGATTTGAAAGAGGACTGAGAGAAAAGGAAAGATAAATTGATGCAGTGATATGTTGAGGAAGAATGGAATGGGCTTGCTAGACAGATTGAGCAGTACTTAGGTGGCTCTCTTCCACATGCATTCATTGTCTCATAGGGTCCCAGGATGGAAATAGACTTGCATTTAATGAAGATGATGAAGAATCATTCAACTGCTGCTCCTCTCAATTCCTACAGCACTCAGGTGCTAATCTGCCCCAACTCTGATGGTAAGAAGGCATAGCGTAGCATGCTGGTTTATTTGTGTGCATGTGAGTTCAGACAGCAAAACGAATTAATGTAGTTTTGTTTATTTCTTGCAGGGTCCATGTACAAACTGGATTAATCACATGAGAAATGACTGAGAGTTTTTGCCTATATATGCCTGTTAATTTTAAAGTTATTTTTCAGGGAGAAGGGAGTGACAAAATTGAACCTATAGAAAAAATTGCTTTGTGCTCACATGGACCTCTAGATTTTACACTGGTCTAAAAGTACAAAAACTAACACAGTGATTCCATGGGATCGCTGTGTCCTCAGTGCATGAGATTAAGGACCCCTGCTAATGAACAGTGTCAAACACGCTAACTTGTGAAATCACCTGGACGTCAAAAGTAACCTTATAAGAGGATTATGTCCCCAGTCTGGTCCTTTTTTTCGTCATGTTTTTCGTTTTACTGTGGAACTGTGAGTAGTTTGAATTAAATTGATGGTCAGTAACTTATGGAGTGGAGATCGACTGGGCTGAGTTGAGTTGGCTGGTTAACTAAGGTCTCTAACATCAACCAACTCTGGTATGACATTAGCCTGTTTATTTGAACCCTGAAACGGTAGGCTAACATTAGACATTCACTGGATCTGATGAAGAGGAATAGCTAGATTCTCTCAACGGCTATTTAATTTCGTGGGTGGCAAAGAATTACTGATACATTTGTGCACGGGGACGTTGGGAGGATGAGGTGTGAAGCATGGACAGGGTGCTTACAGTCCCGAGTGAAATGCTTCTGTTGCACGCTGGGCAGTTGTTTTCTTATGGATAGAGTCTTCATTTCAGTCTTGGTGATGCATTTTGCCCCACTCAGCATTCAAATATGTTCAACTTTGTCTGCTTTGCTGAGGTGGAAAAACAAAGCTAGGAGGTGATTTCTTTCATGTTATGGCTCTTGCAGGCATATCATTTAAACTTTATGCAGAGCCTTATAAGCTCTTTAAACAAGCTACAGCTCTGACTTTATGCTGATAATACCACCCCTATTGTGTGATATAGTGTGATGGTGTATGAATTTATGGCGTCTATACATTTACATTTATGCATTTAGCAGACTGCTTTATCCAAAGCGACTCCAAATCGCAACTATTTTTGTCAACTATCAATTGTTCAGGGCCAGTTTCCCCTAGAGCAATTGAGGGTGTATTGAAACATGATAATGAGTCCTAACTTTTGTCAAGTAGGCTGCCTCCATTCGCCCCCAGCATTCTGAAATACAGTGCTTTTAGCAGATGCCCCAAACAGGCAGAGAATACTAGTGCTGTAGTGATGCCCATGCAAAGAAATCACTATTCAACCATCAGATTATCTGCCTCAGAGTTTCTACAGAGAAACTGCTACTGATGTGGTTGGTCTTCTAAAATCATTGTCTTGCACCAATGAACTATTATGTAAACTGTGATTGTAAATAAATGAAGCACACAATGCCGTTCTTATGTTGATTTAATAATCGTATTAATGTCTGTTGTCTTATCACCCCTGCAGGACAGGAGGGCTCTGAGTCCCACACAGAAATACATGCCTGTGATTTGAGTGGCAGAGATACATCTTATAAAAACTTTATAATAACAATGTTCAACGTGCTTGGAGGATTGCTGGTGGTTTTCTGTGTGTCTTCATCCTTGGTAGGAACCACACAATTGGTCCAGCTCACTTATGAGTCTTGCCCATGTCCTTTCTTCATCTCCTGGTTCAGCAGTAATTGGAATATCTTCTTCTTTCCATTATATTACTTTGGATATATGTCTACCACACAGGAGAAACAAAGCCCAGTTCAGAAAATTAGGTGAGTCAGCAGTTTTGATAAACTATTAGTATTCAGTAAACATAACAAATTATATGCATGTTTCAGTTTTTCATGTGATTTGTGGCAAAAGTGGATCCAAAATGCATGTGTTTAAAGGCATATCAGGCAAGCCTGTGATTTTTTCCAGAGTTCCCCCTACAGTCGGTGATTATAAAAACTAACAATAACATTGTAGCGAGAGTGCCTTCATACATTTCATAATAATCCAATTAATAATCGAAGGCCTATGAAGCTGATAAATTAACCTAAAAACAGCAGATAATGTTATGGTATGGTATGGTATGGTATGGTATGGTATGAATTTATTGTCAATTTCTTTCACATGTACAAGACATACAAAGGAATCGAAACTGCGTTTCTCACTCCCCTGTGGCGGGAGAGCAAGGGGTCGCTGCCGGATGCCCGCGCCGCCCATGTTCCAAATTAGGGGGGGATGAAAGGCACAATACAGCATAACATGAGGAGAGAGGAGGAGAAAAAAAAGGCATCACTCGACTATGCTCCAATGGGGAGCACAGTGTAGGGGGGCAAAAAAAACACCTCAGCACACAAGCACATATAGAATACAAGACCTGCAATGAGAAGGAGGGGGGATAAGACATAAAAGGGTATGAAGCGGCAAAGGCATGTGGTGGTGGGTGGGGGTGGTGAATTGCGTGTCAGTAGAAGTGTATAAGTTTGTGTGTGTAACGGCCAGAGAGTCGCTTCTTATGGCCTCCAATCTGTGAGCCTCAGTCCGCAGGGTGACACAGCGATAACACAGCCTGTTACCTGCTGTGCCTTTAGTAACTCTTACACATACTTACACATACTCACACATACATGAGCATACATGAGCCACTTTCAGTCCACTCTGCTACACTTCACTCAATCATTCAGTTCACTCCATTCCACTTTACTCACGCCACTTACCAATTAATTGCCTATTTCTTTTTTATTGCTGCAATATAAGGAGGCTAATATGAAGAGCATTTATATAGCGCTTTTCTACTCCTATGAGCACTCAAAGTGTTTTTCAATGTGTACATTGCATTCACACACTGGTGGAAGAGGCTGCCAAGCAAGGTGCCAACCTACCACTGATATTAATTAATTTTGGATTAAGTATCTTGCTCAAGGTCACTTTGATGGTGTCAGGTTGGGCGGGGCTGGAACCTGCCACCTGCACCACCATCGCCCCCCAAGATTATCTTTTCCAAAAGCAATATTCCATTTACAGCAGGATGGGTCTATTTTTGGATGCTAACAAATTCAAAATTTGGGAACAAAGCAACATTTTGCAACATTTGAAAGGAGTGTGAAAGGATTGTGAGTTCTAGCAAGGAGTTTTATTTTGTTCTATGCACATAAAAAACAGCTGAACATGATCTGTCCTTTTTTGAGCTTCAAATTTTATGCTTAGAAACTAAGGCAACTGGATTTCTCAAGCCAATAATGATTTTCAGCAAGGACCTTTATTCTGAAAACATTCATAATTTGTAGTATAGACTTTTATTTTGTCAGAGCACTCTGCACAGGAGAAACATTTGAACAAGATCTGTACTTTGCACTGCTCAAAACTGAGGCAATTCGATTTCTCAAAGCATACATAAGTTTGAAGTAGATGGATCTGACTGGTCAGAACAAGGTCCTGAGTTCATACACTAAGTTTGATTATGATACATCAAAGCATTAATGACATATGACTTTTGACCAGTGGTTGTGCTACAGAGTTTTAAGTAAATGGTTCTGAGTGATCCAAACAGGGCCCTGAATCTATGCATCAAGTTTGGTTGTAATATGTCAATGCTTTACAGAGATATGACTTTTGACCAGTGGTGGCGCTAGAGAGTTTGAAGTATATGGTTCTGAGTGGTTACAACAGGGTCCTGAGTCTGTATACCAAGTTTGGTTACACCATGTCAAAGCACTGATATGAGTTCATCTGTTTGGTGGCTTTGCCGCGAAATTTGATTGGCTGTGGCACAAGAAAACTTAACATCAATAGTATGCTTGCCTTCAGCCACTGTGTGCTTGAGCAAGCACACTAATAACAAGAAAATATAGAAACACAATGGTGGCCTGATTTATGGTGGCCAAATTAGGTGGCCACGCAAGATATGAGCTCACTTCCAGTTTGGTGACCTTCCCATCAGATTTGACTGGCTGTAGCGGTTTTGCTTTTGAAATTCTATTAGCTGTCAATGGGACAACCAACAGCATTGATAGATATCAGAATTTAGTTGTTAACCCAAACACATCTCGAGATATGAGCCAAAACACATTTTCCCAATTATAGCGCCCCCTAGTGGTCAAACCACACCACACTTGGCAAGGAGTCAGGAGTCATGTTAACATGTTTGGTTGAGAAATGTGAAAGTGCTGAGATATGATCACATTTCCTGTTTGGCGACTTCGCGGTTGAATGTGATTGGCCGCAATAGGCAAATTCTTGAAAGTCCACAGAAAAAAACAGATACATTTTGTAAGGCTTAGCCTAAAGGTGATTTGTACAAAGTTTTGTGTCGATTGGACAAACTATGTGACCGCTGAAAATTTAATTTCACTTTTGGCAAAATCCAAAATGCTCCCTAGAGGTCCAACTGCACCACATTTGTTCTGGACCTTTGGCAAGGGGTCAGGAGGCATGTGACAAAGTTTGGTTGAGACACATCAAAGCGTTGCCAAGATATGAGCTCACTTTCTGTTTGGTGGCTTCGCAGTTGAATTTAGTTAGCCATAGCAGGCCATAGTCCATAGAAAAAAATGGCTTTTGTGTTTTGTGTGAATCTGACAAACTGCTGAAAATTTTGTTTCACTTTCAACAAAATCCAACATGACAGAAATTGACGTCATGGTGTGCGTTGGAATTGGCTCGGTTCAGGGATTTCAAAGATACCAGTTGTACCTTATTACAAAACCTAACCTTGATGCTGATGTCCAGGCTAACTACCGACCCATATCTAACCTCCCACTTGTATTGTAAATACTAAATAATCTAAGCAAATCTGTAACTTCTTAAATGAAAATAAAATACAAGAAACCTTCCAGTCAGGCTTCAGAACTAATCACAGTACAGAATCAGCTGTAGTTAAAGTTATTAATGACCTCCTTATCTCATCTAATAACGAATACATATCAATATTAATCCTATTGGTGCTGCCTTTGATGCTATTGACCATGGCATCCTACTACACAGGCTTGAACACATAATTCTGCATTAGCCTGGTTCAAATCGTACCTCTCTCGTCGCTACCAGTTTGTACACGCTCATAATGACTCATCATCTCACACCAAAGTAAAGTTTGTTGTACCCACAGGGTCAGTGCTAGGGCCCCTGTTATTCTCCCTCTACATGTTACCTTTGGGATCTATTATAACGAAACATGACATTACTTCCCACTCCTAGGATGACGATACCCAGCTTTACCTTTCCATGAAGCCTAATGACTATATACCATTACCTAAACTTGATGTCTGCCTCCAAGACATTAAAATCTGGATTACTAATAATTTCCTATGCGTAAACCCTGAGAAAACTGTTATGATGATCGACTTAAAGTTATGAGGATCAGCCTAAACAGCTGAACAACATTCTACCTCTACACCAAAACTTAGTCAGTGGCCTTTCACTGTCATGTAACACAAAAGTTAAATACCTCGGGGAAATTATTGACCAGGACCTCTCTCTAAATAGTCATGTAAAACCATCTTTTTTCCACCAACGAAATATCACTAAGTTTAGGAAGTTCCTATCCTTTGAGGATGCTGAAAAATTAATATATGCATTTATTACCTCCAGACTTGATCATTGTAATGCTCTGTTCTCTGGGTGTCGTAATACCTTTATCAAAAACTTACAGCTAATACATAATGCTGTCACACAATCACTAGGAGTAAAAAATGTGAACATGTCTCTCCCATCCTTGCTTCCTTACACTGACAGCCCTCCTCCACGAGTCTTACCCAACAGAGTATCTCTATCCGTCTGGAAGGCTAGCAGACCTGGCAACTGA
This sequence comes from Tenualosa thibaudeaui, assembly GCA_027481765.1. Classification (NCBI taxonomy): domain Eukaryota; kingdom Metazoa; phylum Chordata; class Actinopteri; order Clupeiformes; family Clupeidae; genus Tenualosa; species Tenualosa thibaudeaui. Next base: position 577,920 of record JAIFZK010000009.1, read on the forward strand.
ATGGCGAAGTCCAGTACACTGTTGTTCAGCCATATTTCCACAAAAACAAAGACACAGTAGTATCTGAACTGGGAGTTTCGTTGAAGTTGGGTGTAGTCCAGTTTGTTGTCAAAAGAGCAGACATTTGCAAGCAGGATGAATGGGACAGGTGACTGACTAACACTAGCTTTCAACCTAGCTTGAACTCCTGCCATCTTTCCGCATTTCTACTTCCTCGCACATCGCTTTTGATGAGCCCTTCCCTGGCTAGTGGCATCACAATGACAACATTTTGGTGCAACATAGACCAAATATGCTATTTGTTAACGCTGACTGATGGACACAAGAACAAAGCTTCCTTGTCCTCATCAGTTAGCGCTCGCTGCTGTTTTGCCATTTGGTCAATCTCATACCTACTGACAACACTCGGTACCATTAAACTGTCTGGGTTGCTATGGGTTGTTTTGAACCATTTTTAAACCATAACTTAGTCAAACCAGCGGTGTAGGTGATGATCGTATAACCTTTCATTCAGAGTGAAAAAAAGAAAAAAAAGCAAAGGTACAAGACTGTGTACACATTTTATTCTCCTTAGTAAAGGAACTACTTGTCCCATAAATCAATACACTTTTTAAACCCCAACAATAGTTCACCAAGCCTTTTCTTGCATTAAGGAAATCAAGATGACCAACAGTTATAGCTATAAACAGGAATCTCCACCAATCAAATGTATGGATTTGTACTTTATTTGCCTCCACATGAAACCTCAAATAAAAGACAAGATAGATGCTAAATTAACTTTATTGATGAGATATTTTTATGACCACAGAAAATTTGTCCTGCAGTAGCTAGTTAGAAGTCTAATTATCAATGGTGAAAATGACAGGGTTTATCACAAACCTTGATGGTGTGTGGCTGTTTGACTTTATAAAAGTCCTTGTTAGAACTCACAAATGCTTTCAAAATAAAAGTCATTGCCAAAAATCCAGTTGCCTCAGCTTCTAATCATGCAATCAGACTCCCTAGACTACAGTTCATCTTTCAAGAGTTCCCTGTGCACACAGCTCTTTCAAAATAAAATCCTAGCTGAAACTCATATATCCAATTGCCTCACCCAAGCATGCAGATTGGCAATTCCAAAACTACAGACCCTGTTCAAATGTTTCTCCTGTATATAGATATCTGGCAAAATAAAAGTCCTTCCTAGAACTCACAAATGCAAAATAAAAGTCGTTGATGAAAGGAGTGACTCCAGAACCCCAATTTGCAAGTCCACGTTACTTTGAATGTACTTTTTTGCATCACACTGGTAATTCCTTTAGGAATTAGATCTTGTGGAGAAGTTTCTTGGAAAAACCCAAAGTAGCAGAGAAGTTTGTCTTGTTCAACCAAGTCTTTATTGCGTTCACCGAGAGAATGGCTATACACCGGTAATCCTCAACCATTCTTACCTTTTACCTTATCTGTCTACCTTAAATACTCCTAACAGTAGATGATGTAGCTGGCACAGAGCCAATCCTACACGAGATCTCAGTCTCTGTCCTTTTACGATGATGCTCCAAACATGGTTTCAACATGGTTTTCAAAAGAAGTCTACTGTCATGCACATAAATCACTTGTACATTCTTTTTATAGCACACACTCTACTGCATGCACTATTCTATTCTTGTATACACTCAACACACATATATTACTTGTTCTTACAGAAATTCCCACAATCTCTAGTTATTTCTTGTTACCTGGGGAAGCTATTCACAAATACAAATGCCAATGCAAATTAAAAGGCAGTTTCCTAGTCATATATAGACTTGGGACTATATATGGTGTGCGTTGGAATTGGCTCGGTTCAGGGATTTCAAAGATACCAGTTGTGCCTTATTACAAAACCTAACCTTGATGCTGATGTCCAGGCTAACTACCGACCCATATCTAACCTCCCACTTGTATCGTAAATACTAAATAATCTAAGCAAATCTGTAGCTTCTTAAATGAAAATAAAATACAAGAAACCTTCCAGTCAGGCTTCAGAACTATCACAGTACAGAATCAGCTGTAGTTAAAGTTATTAATGACCTCCTTATCTAATCTAATAACGAATACATATCAATATTAATCCTATTGGTGCTGCCTTTGATGCTATTGACCATGGCATCCTACTACACAGGCTTGAACACATAATAGGCATCAAAGATTCTGCATTAGCCTGGTTCAAATCGTACCTCTCTCGTCGCTACCAGTTTGTACACATTCATAATGACTCATCATCTCACACCAAAGTAAAGTTTGGTGTACCCCCAGGGTCAGTGCTAGGGCCCCTGTTATTCTCCCTCTACATGTTACCTTTGGGATCTATTATAGCGAAACATGACATTACTTTCCACTCCTATGATGACGATACCCAGCTTTACCTTTCCATGAAGCCTAATGACTATATACCATTACCTAAACTTGATGTCTGGATTACTAATAATTTCCTATGCGTAAACTCTGAGAAAACTGTTATTCAAATTTCAAATTAAAAGGCAGTTTCCTAGTCAGATATAGACTTGGGACTATATATTCTGGCAAAGTACTGTCAAACCACACCACTATCTGCCTAGAAAATTGACTCATCTTAATCTAACCTGATCCTAACCTAATGCCAAACCCTGCCCATATACATTCAACAGGTTAGTCAGACTTATCAGTATGCTGTGAACAGCGTGGGCAATGTGTGTAGTCAATGTGTGTTTTCAAGATGTTAACTACATTTGTTGTAATTAAATTGAGATTTGCTGGTGGGTTCCCGAGCTAGTGAAATACAATTCTCATATGAATTCTTTTGTATGGTTAGAGGTTTTGTGTTTCAGAGAATCACACAATTGTAATTCTTTTACAAGCAGACACTTTAGCAGACGCTTTCATCCAAAGCGACTTAGAACTCATCAACTATCAAGTGTTCAGGGCCAGTCTCCCCTAGAGCAACTTAGGGTTAAGTGCCTTGCTCAAGGGCACAATGGTGGCAGCTGGGATTCAAACCCACAACTTTTTTCAGGCTACTTGCACACTAGCCAGGTTGCTTAACCACTATGCTACCACCGCCCCTGACCTGCTCGATCCTACCAATCTGGGTGCCCACCGAAACCGCGCTTGTGTCTGTGACAGAAGCCTTAAAAGAAGCCAGAGCAGCAGATCAATCCTCAGTACTCATGCTGCTTGACCTGTCAGCAGCATTTCATACAGTCAACCACTGTATCCTACTGTTGCTATAGTGATGGCACCTCATGATGGCTGCCTGATACCGCAGTTCCCACTCATGTTTTCACCTTTTCCACATTTTTTACATTTCTTTTCACCTTCTGTGACTAGCATTGTGCTGAATCATGCCTTTGAATTGTCTGTTTTGTTTAATTTTTTGTCAGTCTCCAACAGTTTGGAAAGTTGAATTAAGTTGGCACTTTTTCGGAGTGCTTCTATTCAAATAATGTGCTCCAACTAATCTATTTACCCACAAGATGAAGTTCTTGCTTCACCGGGCGCTTCGATCTGCAGAGCTGAGGAGTCTTCTCTGGCTGTTTGTGGCACAGACAGAGTGTAGCAAAACTGGAGCTGAGGCTGTGAAGGAGGCGGTGATATGTGGGGGAGTGGTGGTGGTGTGTTTGGATGCATCATTGTGCCCACAGAGGGCTACGTAATGATGGCCAGGTTTGGAGGAAGGTGACCCTGCCTACTGATTGTTTTGACCTTGTCTGTCTTGATGCGCAACGTGCTATACCTTCTCACGTGGGTGGACCAAATAATCATGGCTGAAGACCATAGCCTATCCCATATGCAACATCACTCCTCAGTCCCGACTTCAAAGCAGCCACAGTCTCTGTATACTGGACACAAACTGACTAACCATGTCTGATCCTGATCCCACATGGACTAGTGTCCATTTATTTGCTTTTCCTATTCCTGTATCTTTCTTTTTCTTTTTTATTGAACTAATACTGTAATTTATGCGATTTACTACATGTCTTACAGTATTTCAATGTATGTGACAAATAAACTCCTTGATCCTTGATTCTTGATCCTCTACTGGCTAAATTCAAAGCACTAATGTTGGCCTATAGGGTGATTGATGGATCTGCTCCCATCTACCTTAATATCCTCTTAAAGCCCTATGTTACCCTCCGGCTACTTCGCTCCTCCAAGGAACATTGTGTAGCACAGCCAACACCTCGCACAGGTCAATCCAGACTATTCTCATCTGTTGTTGCACACTGGTGGATTGACCTTACAAGTGCTACAAGAGCAACAAATACCCACTCCACCTTCAAGAATTTCTTGAAGACCCAGCTCTTCCAAGAATATCTCCTGGATTCAAATTTATTAAATACCAGGAATGCATTTACAATGCACCCCCACTCTCTCTACACTGCACTTTTATTACACTCTTTTACTGTACTTTCATATAAAAAATACTGCAAATTTCATATTAGCAACATGCACTCTTAGTTTTTAATCGTGCTTGAATGTCACTTTGAGTTTTTAATTGTCGCTTGAATGTTGCTTTGGATAAAAGTGTCTGCTAAATGCATAAATGTACATGTAAATGTTTTGCCTGTATCTCTCATCTGACCAAAGAATTTTATCAATATCTCACTGTTGAACAGGGAGTCCAGGTTTGTTTTGGGGGAAAAGGGAATGACTCTCAAACTGTTTATGAAGAGGACAGCACCTTTCTCCATCCTTTGGACACTAACTAACTACCTTCATCTGCTAGCCCTACACAAACTCACAGCTACAGATGCTTCTGCTCTGTACTGCTGTCACAAAGCTTTTGTGTTCCTGCTATCCTGGATGATTCTCAAGGACCGATTCATGGGTATAAAAGTAAGTAACTTTTTAATTACATTATGTCCAGAAAACAGTTAGCAGAGGAAAGGTAAACAGGTCAGCCAATGCTTGAAGTATGAAGATACAGTATATTCATATAATGTTTTTTTGCTTTCATACACAAGGGGGCTTTTCCCATCCCCCCTTCAAAACACACATCACAATCGTGATTGGCTTTGTCTTTTCCTGCTAATGTCTGAGAGGCCGTAACAACATCTGAAAATGGGCACGCCAGAACTCAAACAACAACACAAAACATAAAATAAATAATTTTCATCACTTAATTGCCTCAATTACTCACAAAGTCACTATGATGTATCCATATATTGGCTAATTTTAGAGCTACCATACCAAAAGAGAGCATGGTCACCCACCGACAATGCAAGTCCATAGGAAATTACATATTGCTTGTTTTGCATGGCCAGGGGGGTATTCGAAGTAGGTGGTTAAGTGATAAACCTGGGTGAGTTAAAGGGATTGTCCAGAGTGAATCAACACATAGCCCTGTTGTTTCACGTTACCAAGTGCTGTTGGTAGGTATGAGAATGACAGAATTTTGTGCAATATATAATAGTGAGATGGCAGACAAACTGATGAGAGTTTTTTGTTCTTATACCCGCATCTGTTAACGTTAGCTGCCAGTTCACAAATTCTGTCTACGTTGTACTACGTTGTTACCTACCAACAGCGCTAAAAAAATAGGGTTATATGCTGATTGACTCCGGTGTTTTCCTATGAGCTAGAGGAAGTGGTAAACATCCTAATACCCTTAGCCAGGTTTGCCACCTAACCACCTACTTGGAATACCCCAGTGTGACCAGCATTGTAAGGTGCATGTGCATGTGATTATAATGCACATGCACTTCAGAGTATTGTAAGTACTGTTATTTTTTGTAATGATTTATAAAAAAAAAATGTTTCTCGAAAAATGTTTCTGACCTCATAAGCTAGCTTTAGAGAAAATTTGGTTCAAGCAATTCGCCTTTTGGTAACATGTTCTATGAGCCCAGTATTCATAAATCATTATAAACACATTCCAAGTGTACTTATGAAGCAATATAATGTTACCTAAGCCTATGTTAATCATTTATTAAGTATTGGTTAAGGGTGGGTGGTATAAATGATATACTATACAAATTTGGCCAGCGGTAGAGATTTTGATTATACTGGCCTACCATGATAGCTCAGATTTGGTTTTGATTTGCATTAGCATGTATTCATATAATGTAGGCCTACACTTTCAGACGAATACTAACAAGTATAAACACAAGATGTATACTCTTGATTTAATGCAGAGAAAATATTAACAATCATATAGCGGTGGCAATGATCTGCCTATCCTGTCTTTTATCTTACATGATTGGGCAGATAAATTCATGCATTTGGGCTGATTTATGTGAGTCATTTACGGGTAATTTACTCTCTTCACCATGGTGTCGCTAGTTGTCGATGTACTCTTCGTTTCAGATTAAATTGCTATTGAAAAGTTTTTGCAGTTGCGCTCATCTCCCAAAGAAAATTTTCAGGTGTGTTGAGTGATGAGCGTGTGTGTGCGTCGCTATGTATTGCCCGGGTGAAGCACCAAGACGGGCTCACAAATTCCACAAGCCGCATTCCGTTGCTTCCTTTATCAAGGGGGATGGATGCAGGAACATCTTGGGACATCATTCATTGCTTTTTATTCTAAACTGCTTTGCCGTTATTTACATATATCTTTCAGTTTAGTTAACTCTCTATTTTGTACTTATCATCTAAAGATGTCCTGGATGTTATTTCATTATTTTGATTCATCATGATTACATTGATTCATCTTTATTAATTACTTCTCATAAGTTAATCATTAATAAACATATATATTAATGTTTTGTGTGTGGTGAATATGGCTATTTAAATCATAACTACAAACAAAAGTTTTTGTACACATTTTGTACAATGTATTGGAATGGAAATAAATTAAGTCGACCATGAGTGCCTTGTAATGACATCAAAGACTACTTGCTTTGTGTATGGATAGCCGGTTTACGCAGCATTGTGCATGTCCACTGACAACATTAGGCATATGGATAAAGTTTGTTTCATCATGCAACTATTTCTGGATGGGTTACAGAAGCTGACTGTTGACGTCATCAATAATAAAATCCGGATTAAAGTCCTACTTCCTACTACTCCGGCCACCCACTGGACTTTCTATGTACTGCTACCTTTGTGTCTTGTTTATCTCACCCATGTGCTCTTGTTTTGGTTTTTTGCCCTGCCTCTTTTTCCTCCCCTCCTTTGCACCCGCTCCTCATGTCTTTGATTTCTGTAATGAACCTCACCTGTCTCTTGTTTGTTAGATTACTTTCCTCCCTATATATTCTCCAGTCACTCCATTACTCCTTGTCTGATTGTCTGACCGTCTACCTGTCGTAAGTTTCGAGTTTTTGAATTGTTACCTGCCGCTTCTCTCGATTCTATGTTCCTTGATTCCTGTCCCGTGTTTTTGCCCATCAAAGTTTTCTGAGTTTCTTCCCCTTGATTCTGTGCATAATTTTTACTGTGATTGGATCACTGTTTTTGTTTGGACTTTTTCTCTACCCGCGTTTGGATTACTGTTTTGTTTGATAGATCTTCTGAGCTTTTCCCCCTTGTGATTTTTCATTGAAAAACTGTTAAGAAATAAATTTTTGCAAATCTGCATTTGGGTTCGTCTGACTATCCAATTCGGACATGTGTTGGCGGTCGTCCAGCAGCATGGAGCTCTGCTCGGTCGCCAACAGACCCAGATACAGGATCTAGCGACAAGCCTCAGAGAGGTGATTGCCCAGAATCAACCACCCCAACTCTTCACCGGGCAGTCAGAGCCTTCGGCACCCGCACCATTAGTCTCCGCGATCCCAACCTACCACGAGCCAAGACTTCCCCCACCCGAACGATACGCTGGAGAGCCGGGCACCTGTCGTTCGTTTTTGTCTCAATGCACCCTCGTCTTCAGCCTCCAACCCGGTTCGTTCCCTACTGATCGGGCTAAGGTCGCCTACATGATCACCCAGCTGTCGGGACGCGCCAGAGAGTGGGGGACGGCGGTCTGGGACAATGAGTCTCCTGTCTGTGACAATTTTCGGGAATTTTCTGCAGAGATGAAGCGGGTGTTCGACCGCTCCAAACATGGACATGAAGCGGCCCGCGAACTTCTCCACCTGCGTCAGGGCTCTCATTCCGTCTCGGATTTTGCTATTGACTTCCAGACTCTGGCGGTCTCTTCCGGATGGGGAAAGGAGGCGTTGTTCAACACCTTCTTAAATGGTCTTTCCGAGGAATTGAAGGATGAGTTGGTTTCCCACGATCTGCCCGACTCCTGTGAAGGACTAATCAACCTGGCCATCCGGATCGACACCAGACTTCAGCAGCGCCGACGCTTCAGGACATCCGGGGCTGCCAGGGGGGAACCTGCCCGTTGTGCTACTTCCTCGACTTCTCCACCCGCTCTTGTACCCACGCCCGAGCCAATGCAAGTGGACCGGACACGCCTGACTCAGGAGGAGAGGCAACGCAGACTTCGTTCTCATTTATGCTTGTATTGTGGCCAACCTGGACATTTTATTGCTACGTGCCCATTAAAAGCCAACGCTATCCTCGCTTGGGAGGATCAACGACGAGAGACGGCGGTCCTCGTGCACTCCGGAGCAGAGGAGAGTTTTGTGGACGCAGACTTGGTAGCCCAGTGGGGCTTACCCATCAAAAACCTTGACAAGACCCTGGTGGCTAATGCATTGACGGGGGTTAGACTGGCCACCATCCAACACATCACCAGACCGGTGAGTCTTACCCTTTTTGGCTCACACCATGAATTTATTAAATTTTATGTCATTAATTCCCCCGACACCCCAGTAGTTCTTGGACACCCCTGGCTAGTCAAACATAACCCACACATTGACTGGGTAGGGAGACGTATTGTGGGGTGGTCCCCGTCCTGTCAATCCTCGTGTCTTACCCTGGATCGGATTCCCGTTAGGACTGTTCCCCTCCACTCGGAAGAGTTCCCTGATCTGTCGGGAATAACCCCCATGTACATGAACCTCAAGCCTGTCTTTAGTAAGTCCCGTGCCTCATCCTTACCTCCACACCGACCCTATGACTGTGCCATCGACCTCCTTCCCGGTGCCTCACCTCCCAGGGGGTGCCTATACTCCCTCTCCCGTGTCGAGACAGAGGCTATGGATCAGTACATTAAAGACTCTCTGGCAGCGGGCATTATTCGCCCTTCCTCCTCTCCAGCCGGAGCGGGTTTCTTCTTTGTTTCAAAGAAAGACGGCTCACTCCGGCCTTGCATTGACTATAGGGGTCTTAATAATGTAACGATAAAAAAACGTTATCCTCTTCCTCTCATGTCCACCGCCTTCGAACTGTTACAAGGGGCCAAGATTTTTACGAAATTAGATTTACGGAACGCTTATCATCTGGTCCGCATTCGTGAGGGAGACGAGTGGAAGACAGCCTTTAACACTGCGTCTGGGCATTACGAATACCTGGTAATGCCATTTGGACTTACTAATGCCCCTGCGTTTTTCCAGACTTTTGTCAATGACATTCTCAGAGATATGCTAAATCGTTTTGTTTTTGTTTTTCTTGATGATATTTAGATTTTTTCCAAGTCCCTCCCTGAACACATCTCCCATGTTCGCTCCGTCTTGCAACGTCTGCTTGATAATGAGCTATACGTTAAGGAGGAGAAGTGCGAATTTCATCAAGAGACTGTCTCCTTCCTCGGCCATGTCATCTCCCCCGGCTCCATCCATATGGACCAGGAAAAGGTCAGAGCCGTCCTGGAGTGGCCTAACCCCATCAATCGCCGAGGCTTACAAAGTGTCCACGGATTAGCCAATTTTTACCGAAGATTTGTTCGTAATTTTAGCACCGTAGCAGCCCCCCTCACTGCCCTGACCTCTTCCAAAACCAAGTTTGTTTGGTCTTCAGCCGCAGAGAGTGCGTTTCAGGAATTGAAAAGACGGTTCACGTCCGCCCCAATCCTGACCCAACCCGACCCAGATCTACAATTCATTGTGGAGGTCGACGCCTCTGAGGTGGGCGTCGGAGCCGTTCTTTCCCAGCGTGGGCGACAGAGAGTTACTGGCAGTCAAGCTAGCCTTGGAGGAGTGGAGACATTGGCTGGAGGGAGCCCCGGTACCGTTTATTGTCTGGACAGATCACAAGAATTTACAATATATCCGCCAAGCCAAACGACTGAACCCCAGACAAGCACGATGGTCATTGTTTTTCTCCAGATTTAATTTTACCTTATCCTACCGTCCCGGCCATAAAAATACCAAACCCGATGCCCTTTCCCGACAGTTTACCACCAGTAAAGACTTCCCGGATCCTGAACCAATCCTTCCACCTCACCGCATTGTAGGGGCAGCCTGTCTCGATATTGAAGCCGTGGTCATCGCGGCCCAAGCAGACGAGGCTGGTCCTAGCCAATGCCCCACTAACCGTCTCTTTGTTCCAAGCTCTGTACGCCCGCAGGTCCTGCAATGGGATCACTCTTCCCAACTCTCCTGTCACCCCGGGTCTAGGAGGACCCTGGCTTTCATTGGGAGGCGGTTCTGGTAGCCAGCACTGAGAGAAGACGTTGAACGCTTCGTCCAGTCCTGCCCAACTTGTGCCCAGAACAAGACCTCTACCCAGTCTCCTGCTGGTTTGCTGCAACCCCTCCCTGTGCCCCGACGACCCTGGTCCCACATCTCCCTGGATTTCATAACAGGTTTACCCCCTTCTGCCGGTAACAACACCATCCTCACCATTGTTGATCGGTTCTCTAAATCTGCCCATTTCATTCCCCTGCCTGGCCTTCCATTGGCCAAAGAGACTGCTAAACTTTTGATTCATCATGTTTTCAGAATTCACGGACTACCGTTAGAGGTGGTTTCGGACCGAGGCCCCCAGTTCACATCCACCTTTTGGAAAGCCTTCTGTAAGCTACTGGGGGCCTCTGTCTGTCTATCTTCCGGTTTTCACCCCCAGAGCAACGGCCAGGCGAATCAACTCCTGGAGACGTATGGTGTCCCAGAATCCGACCTCCTGGAGCCAGCAGCTTCCATGGGCAGAATATGCCATTAATTCTCATGTTTCTTCTGCCACAGGCCTTTCCCCCTTTGAGTGTTCGGTGGGCTACCAACCTCCGCTATTTCCCGATCAGGAGGAGGAGGTCGGAGTGCCGTCAGCCGAGACCTTCATCCGTCGTTGCCGACGGGCCTGGAAACGCGCCCGCACCACTCTTCTTCGTTCGTCGGCAAGGATGAAGGTTCAGGCTGACAAGCATCGCTCCCGAGCACCACAGTACCGCCCGCTCCCCATTTCTAAAGTTCGTCAGCCCCACCGCAGTCCAGCTCAAGACGGAGTCCCGTAAGCTCTCCCCTCGGTTCATTGGCCCGTTCCCCATTTCTAAAGTTCTCAGCCCCACCGCAGTCCAGCTCAAGCTCCCCTTGCCCCTACGCCGCATCCACCCCACCTTCCACGTCTCCAAGATTAAACCGTTTAGCCCCATGTAGCCCCATGCACCCTCCCCCTGCCTCCCCACCACATCCCCGTCTCATCGAGGGCGCAGAGGCTTATACGGTCAGTCGCCTCTTGGACGTTCGTCGTCGAGGCCGGGGGCTCCAGTACCTCGTGGACTGGGAGGGCTATGGCCCTGAAGAGAGGTGCTGGGTCCCGGCCCGGCACATCTTGGATCCAGACCTTATTAAAGAATTCCGCCGTCAACGCCTCGCTTCGGCCAAAGGGACGCCAGGAGGCGTCCATTAGAGGGGGGGTACTGTCATGATCCTACTTCCTACTAGCCACCCACTGGACTTTCTATGTACTGCTACCTTTGTGTCTTGTTTATCTCACCCATGTGCTCTTGTTTTGGTTTTTTGCCCTGCCTCTTTTTCCTCCCCTCCTTTGCACCCGATCCTCATGTCTTTGATTTCTGTAATGAACCTCACCTGTCTCTTGTTTGTTAGATTACTTTCCTCCCTATATATTCTCCAGTCACTCCATTACTCCTTGTCTGATTGTCTGACCATGTACCTGTCGTAAGTTTCGAGTTTTTGAATTGTTACCTGCCGCTTCTCTCGATTCTATGTTCCTTGATTCCTGTCCCGTGTTTTTGCCCATCAAAGTTTTCTGAGTTTCTTCCCCTTGATTCTGTGGATAATTTTTACTGTAATTGGATCACTGTTTTTGTTTGGACTTTTTCCCTACCCGCGTTTGGATTACTGTTTTGTTTGATAGATCTTCTGAGCTTTTCCCCCTTGTGATTTTTCATTGAAAAACTGTTAAGAAATACATTTTTGCAAATCTGCATTTGGGTTCATCTGACTATCCAAGTACTTTACAGAACTGTCTAAATTAATACTTTAGGCCCATCAAAGGAAAGTCATCACTTTAGATAAGCTCTCAAAACATACTTAACTAACCACAGAAAATCATGAGTTGCTGTATTAGTATTGGTCTGTGTCCATCATTGTGGCATACATATCAGTTTAAGTGATTTGTTAATCATTCACTTACAAGTTTTAAAAGTTGTCAACAATATTTTAACATTAGAAAAATCTACATTCACAAATGCTTAATATATAATTTATTAAGTATGGAAAGTTCATTCAAAAGCATTATTTAGATGACGTATAATTAACTTCCATGTTGCAACAGTTTTTAACAACAGAGTAATAATTGAAAAATAACCACACTTATAAATGTCTAGTAGATCATGTATTAAGTATTACCTCTTAATTTATAAGCATTGTGCCCTTGATTGATAAAAAAACAAAATGTTAACAATCTGTTGACAAATAATAAGCTGATAACACATGCTTTCTGTTAATAAGTCAAGTTTATTTATTGAGCACATTTAACATAACACAACTGACACAAAGTGCTTTACAGATGGTAAAAAATAAATAATAATAATACATAAATAAATAATAATAATTTGAACGGCTAGTGCTCCATCTCCTGAGGCCCCAGGTCTGCCATGCACTAGACCCACTGCAGTTCAGGAGAAAGTTCTCTGATGACACTGCCATTGTGGAGTTATTTTTGGAATGGACAGGAGAAGGAGTACAGGAGTCTGGTGGAGGACTTGGAGGGCTGGTGCAGGACGAACCATCTGTAGCTGAACACCACCAAAAACAAAAGACATGGTGGTGGACTTCAGCAGGGCTTCTGTCAGTAATGGACAAACAGAGAGGCATGTTTAGCAGCAGGCTGCTATCTTTGACATGCTCAACTGATAGGCTGCGAAAGTCCTTCTCCCACAGGCCATCCAGCTTTATGCCACACTGAAGGGGAAGTGTGAGCTGGAGTCACATTTCACACCATGCCTCCTCCTACTGTCCAAACATGACTGGACTTTCTGGAAATAGGTCTGTAGTTTTTGAGGTTGCGAGGATCAAGACATAACTTTTTAAGTAATGGTTTAAAACTAATAGCCCCTTCACCATTTGTGAAGGGGCTATTAATTATAGTCAACACAAGACTGATGATTACAAAAGCCTCCTTATAAAGGCGTGATAGCAAAACATCTAAATGGGAGAAGGTTGTGTTCATATTGGAGACCACCTCAGAAATCTGTAAGGAAGATATAGTTTGAAACTCCTTAAGACAGCTGAGTGATAGATGATTTATTGAGGGATCAAAATCTGAGCTTTTATGTCATCAAATTTATCAATGAAATTTCAGCTGTAAGGGCAAATGTGGATTCAGATGTAAAATATAATGTTAAACAAATTCTAAATAAAAATATTAATACATGCATTATAAATGATAAATAGTACTTAAGTAAAGATATTTATGGATGTTTAAGAAATATTTTCTTAAGCATTTTTAAGATAAAATGCTATATTCATAAGATGGACTTATTCACCAAACACAAATATTACTAAATATATTTATTAATGATTAACTGATGAGAAATAATTCAGACATAATTGCTAGCAAATGATTAACCCTATGGGCCCGACACAGGCGAAGTGCGTGAGAAGTGATGAGAATTCAGACCCATTCTTCTCTGTTAGATAACGGGATAACAGATAGCAAATGCATTTCATGTGAAACTGCACGACCTTAGCTTTCCAGCTGTGTTACTCGCTTGTAGCTTTAATTGAGCGGTTCGCTAGAAAATTTGTTTAAATTTACATGCAAATACTAATATTAATACAGTTTTGTGTCCATTTCATACCCATTCTTCTCCATGATGTATCTCATGATTTTAGCAAAATAAAGCTAGGAGGCGATTTCTTTCATGTTATGGCTCTTACAGGCACCTGGCTTGCATCAGTGAAATGCAAAATTGTTATATTGAAACTAGAGTTGCATTTTTCTTTTAGGTTTGGTGGAGCAGCTGTATATAGTATAGTAGTATATATACACGTCCTGTTGCTGGCACAGTTTCCACTACCAGAAGCACGTCTTGATGATCCATAACAAGTTTATCCGGTCAGTATGGGAATTTGTAGGATGGAGATGGTCCATGAAGATGTAGAAAATTCAATCTCAACTCCCCAGTGCTAGGCATAGATTCTTCAATACAAGCTAGCCACCAGTCATCATCATATACAGCCACAACGCTTGAAATATTGAGTCATTCCCTCACTGACCATACACTTTTAACCCTGCCCTCTGTGAATGCTGAAAAAGGGTCTAACCTCCACTTTGTCAGTCAACAAAGGATGGAAGCTGTGCAGTATCTGAGTACCTGGAATTTTTCTTGCTGATTGGAATCTTTTCAACAGGTATTCAGCTTCAAAATGGTACGGTTGTGACAAACTGACAGTGGATGTTCTTGACATTAGACTTGATAAATTGAAACAGCTGGAGTATGGAGTTAGAATCTCCTTGTCAATAGGTCGTGGAAAACTAGCTTGTGCAGCCAGCCGCCCCTCCAAACCATCACATGGACCTCTGTCATGTGATGTTGCGAAGAAGTGCCATTCTGCAGGAAAACAAAACAGATCCTCTCCAGTTTCACTTCCCCTTGATAACAGCCTGCAAATTGTTCTTGAGTCTTGAACTACGAAATTGTAGTTCTCTGCAAAATCTGCTACTACTAAGAGTGTTCCCAGTGGAAGAGCTTCATGAGTTTGTTGGTAAAACCTACTCTACTGTTTTGTAATAAAGTTGTGACACATAACCATTGGAAGGCTACCCACAAATGATTCCAGAAATTCAGCGACTGTCTGTCTCTTAGTCTCAATCATTGACCTATCTGTTGATGTCCATTACTTGTACACCACATTATTAATCATGCTTTTGTCCATGTAGTTTTCAAGCCTGCAAAGCAGATTGACATTCAAACATAAGTTTAATATTCTGATGTATTGTACACATGCATTCACAATGTGTGCCACTGGATCCTGTAAGAAAACACTGTCTGGGTCGCAGTTCAGCAACTTTTGAGAAGCTGATTTTGAGGTCTGGATGCTTGTTCTTTGAACAGTTCAAAAGCTTTATGCAGGTTGCACAGTACAAGCCTCTTTTGAATCAGTTTCTTCTCGCCATTAACTTTTACTGACAAACAATCTGGCATTCCAGGCGTTACACGACCAACAGACTTGAACCAATAGACTTCCTCTTCTGTTCTTCTGGGATTTTTTTTCCCAAGCTTTGAATTAGGCACTGACAAAGGCACTGACCTTGATATTATTTTGTCAGGCTACTCCATACTCACATGGGATCTCCTAATTTGCTGGTTAAAATAAGCCAATTTCAAATGTTACTGTGAAAGATTGATTGGTTATTGGGAATATATAGATGTGTTGTCTTTTTGCAGGTTCTAAAACAACCCAGTGTGAAATATTTTCACATTATTTAGGCTATTATCACTCAGTGATGGGCTGTATTTTAATTGCTTTGGATGTATGTCCATTTTGTGTCTGCTTTTGCACAGGCAGCTCTGCTATAACATTAATTTTGTCACAAGTGCATATTTTTAGCAGCTAAACAGCTAGGCCGAATTGAGTTTTAGAATTGTTTTTACCGGTCTGTGATGATCTGGATATTGTGTCTTTTGCCTCCTTATATAGCACTTATGGTGCCTATATGTTTCCATTATGCAATGTAAACAAAAACTCAGCCCGGTGAGATAATACATCAACCTTTTTACTTTTATAATACACTAAAAATCGTGTGAACCTATACACAAAAAATCTCAGAAATCAACGACACTGATCTTGATATCACATTGATTGATCTCATTTACGACCACAAATAAACTAAATTTCATGAATGAACCCAATCAGTCAGACAGTGAAAGAATGAAAAATAAAGAATGAAAAATAAAAATTGTGGAAAGAATGAATATATCTCTGAGGGGGCATCTAATACAGTGGTTCCCAACTTGTGGGCAAGATATTGCAGCTGGGCTGTGGGACACGTTTCAATAAAAAAAATGGTAAAGTAAATGAAAGTAAAAAATTTTGATTTGCATTGAAATACATTCAATTAATATTAGTCTTTCCTTCAATCAGTAGTTCTGCTAACATTTGGAGTGTGAGATTGGATTGGTATTATGGGTAGCAGTGTTAGCATTATGGTATTATGTTAGCAGTTAAATGTTATCATGGAGCAGGTTGTTAGGTGGAAAAGTATGCACTATGGCCTATGTTTTCAGTTCATTACACTGAATAAATGAGAAATTATTTAATCTTATTCTCATATATATATATATATGTGTATATATATATATATATATATATATATATATATATATATATATAGGCTAAAAGTTTGGGTGGGCCATGGAATAGAATAGAATTTGGGCCTCAGTCTAAAGTTTGTGAACCTCTGTTACATTTGTGGGTTTGCCGTCATTGCTGTCAATGGGAACCATAATCCGTCAAAATTGTAATGTTTACAGGAGCATTGTCCGGATAGGATGAGAGCAGTCTTTTCACATCTGTTAGAAAGTACTTGAAACATCTTGATTCAGAGATGGTTCATGCACGTTAAGGCAATAGGAAGACAAGCAGAAAAATCTCGGCCTATTTTGTCAGTGAAAATGAACAAAGCTTGCTGTAAATTGCGTCAATTTGCTTCCAGATGCTTATGGAAGTTATAAGCAGCACAGGTATAAAGCACATAAGCACATAAGAAGAATTTATCTGTCAGGAAACAGACAGGGTGGACCATGTTTACAAAGTCCTGGATGTCCGCCCTAATGGTGGGCCACCAGAAACGCTGCGCGAGTAGTTGGCGCCCGGGTGGCAGGCTAGGCGGGAACTGTGCCCCCACTGAATGACCTCAGACCGTAGATTCTCTGGGACAAACAGGTGGTCATCTGGGCAAGCACTGGGGCCAGGCTGGTCCCGGAGAGCCTCTCGCACCCGATCCTCAATCTCCCAGGTAAGGGACCCCACGACACGTGAACCGGGCAGAATGGATGCAGGACCCTGGGGAATGGCGTCCTCCTTCTGAAACTGGCGGGAGAGGGCGTCAGGCTTGATGTTTCGGGACCCGGGACGGTAGGACAAGGTGAAGTTGAACCAGGAGAAGAACAGGGCTCAGCGGGATTGGCGGGGATTCAGGCGTTTTGCAGAGCGGATGTAATCCAGGTTCTTGTGGTCCGTCCACACCAAGAATGGGACCGTCGCCCCCTCCAACCAGTGACGCCACTCCTCCAAGGCGAGCTTTACAGCCAGCAACTCCCGGTCCCCTATGTCGTAGTTACTCTCAGCTGGCGACAGTCGGCGCGAGAAGAAGGCGCATGGGTGGAGCTTAGAGTCAGCGGTCGAGCGCTGTGACAACACCCCCCCCGACTCCCACATCCGAGGCGTCTACCTCGACAACGAACTGGAGACTGGGATCGGGCATCTGAAGGATGGGGGCCGTGGTGAAGCGGGTCTTGAGGGTGAGGAAGGCTTGATCGGCTGCCGGGGTTCACTCGAACCTCCTCTTGGTGCTGGTCAGGGCTGAGAGTGGGGCGGCAACGGTGCTGTAATTGTACCCTCTGCCACGATGTACTTTAGGAAAGTCACGGTCTTCATATGGAACTCACACTTTTCTGCCTTGACAAACAGGGAGCTCTCCAGGAGACAACGAAGGACCTGGCGGACGTGCTGCGTGTGTTCGGACAGGCTCCTGGAGTAGATCAGAATGTCGTCGAGATAGACGAAGACAAAACGGTTGAGCATGTCACGCAGCACGTCGTTGACCAGGGCCTGGAAAACGGCGGGGGCGTTGGTGAGCCCAAATGGCATCACGAGGTACTCATAGTGGCCAGTCGGGGTGTTGAACGCCGTCGCCCTCCCGGATGCGCACTAGATGATAGGCATTGCGGAGGTCCAGTTTAGTGAAGACCGTGGCCTCATGGAGTGGCTCAAAGGCCGAGGTGAGCAGGGGCAGAGGGTACCGGTTCTTTACCGTGATGTCGTTTAACCCCCGATAGTCGATACAGGGGCGCAGGGACCCATCCTTCTTCCCCACGAAGAAGAAACCTGCCCCGGCAGGTGATGAGGAGGGGCGGATGATGCCGGCCTCCAGGGATTGGGAGATGTAGTCCTCCATGGCCCGTCGCTCCGGGCCATGGAGGACTACATGTTGGTGTCAGGTCTGCATCAGATCTGGCCACAATCCTCACTCTGCCTCCCAAACTCACAGCTCGTTTCCCCGTTCACAGTCACTTCCTAATGCACGTTCACCTTCACCTGTGTATTGATTGGTTTCACCACGCTATTTAAGTGTCTCTCCCTGATTCCCTGATGTCTGCCCTCGTCATTCATCCCCAGGATATCAGCCGTATGATTCTTGGTCTCCTGAGATTCTCCCGTGTGTCTAACTCTCTGTGTTCCTGGACTCCTTCGTGTTTGGTATTGTCAAAGCCCTTATTTAGATTGTGTGCTTTCGGTTGGACCTTATATACTTCTGTTACCTGTTTACGTTTTGTTCCTTTGTAAACTTCTGAGCGTTATTTCCTTATCCTCCGCTATTTGTAGACGTTGACTTTAGTTGTATTCTGTTTATTTGTTTGAAATTAATCCCCGTTTGTTTAAAAGTCTAGTCGTGTCTAGTCTGTGCCTGACAATTGGACTTTGATAAATGTTTTATGTTCAGGTTCAGTGATTGTTTTGCTGTATGCACGTGAAGTCCACCTGATTGCCGGTCCCAGTGCACTTAATTTACTTAAATTATGTTTGCAGTGGTGCATTTGAATTTGCCTACTGAAAACCTTTTTGAAGTTTCGCCTACTTGTGTTATGCCCCTGTCTTGCAGCCAATAATGTGCATAATGTAAACAGCAAAAAACTTCCTTTACCAAACCCAAAGTTTATATAAGAATTTTCTTTTAATGAAGAAATAAATATCATAGTGGGATAAGTTAGAATGCTGTGGAAATTTCACTGTGACATGACTGCTTGCCACTTTCAAAAAAACGAAAAAGCAAGCAAATAGGTCAACGTATTCCTGAGATGTCAAAGCACTTTTTGTGTATATGTAGTGAAAAAAAATGCTTAAACAGCTAGACAAATAATTTAGCTAATTTAGCGGATGTTTGCAAAAGACATCGCAAGACGCAATGAATCAGAAATAAAAAAATATAATCTGCAGTGCTTCATTTAACAAACAGCAAGTGACAAGACGGTTTAGAAGTTTTGTGGAAAATGTCATTTTATTTCATTGTAGATTGCACTCTACAATAAATTATAAATTCATCAGGCGGTGACTAGGTGTCTACCTAAATTTCCCAACTCTTCACAATACTAACAGCATGAAGCACGGAACATTTTATAGCAGGTACACATTGCGTTATTTAAAATCAATGAAAGGTGACAATGTTAAGCATTAATTACCCCATTACCCCTGCTACATACTGGTCCCATGCCCTTGTCTAAAAAATCTAGAGGACTCCTACTTCTAGAATGTAGAGGTAAAGTGTTGATATGCACTATTGAGTTTCGCTCAATATTGGTTGGCATCTCCCTGCATCTCTGGCAGATGTACCATGATGCAATACTTTGGTGAATTTACTTTTGGAGTTAGCTCAGCCATCTTAGCACAAATCCATTTTCCATCTCCATGTGCATTCATGACAGTTGCAGAAACATCGAGGGGACGGGCATGCTCTGTTTTCTTTGGTATTTATGTGGAACGTCAACAGAAAAGACAGAAGTGTCATGCAGGAACTCATGGTGCACCTTTCATTGATCAGGACCACATTAGACATCAGACATGTGACAAAAATATACCCCAATCAGGTCTCAGATCACAGATAAAACCTGCTGTCACAACCAAGTGTGGGGAAACTTAGTTGTTATACAGTCCAGCTTTGGAATCAACTTTCAGAGGACATCAAATGCGCTCCTGTTTTAAATCTTTTTTCTGATGCTCAGAGTGCTAAGTTGTATGCAACTGGACTTCTTTTTTGGAGCCTGGAGGCCTTCACTACACACATCAACTCAGTCAACAGCTACAGCTATCAAGTTCACCAGGAAATCCCATGGTAGTCTCCTACATATCTGGATTATCTGAGAAACAAACAGAACATCCTAGTCTACTTCAAACCTGGTAACATCCTCAGACAGAGACTGGTTCACCCCAAGGACAAAACTCCAAGACACAACCTCAACAATGTGGTTTATGCAGTACAATGCAGTGAGGAGTGCCCCGATCTGTATACTGGAGTACATCTAAAGGAGAAGAGACACTGACGTGCACATTTTGGGCAAGGAAGATAGGTGGTTTGAGAGAGGAGTAAAGGAGGCCTATCTATGTCCATCTGGAACAACCAAATTTGTTCATCATCTGTCTGCTACATACCATTCTGCCTTGAGATCCCATCCCAGGAAATTTAACTGCTCTTCACCATCAGAGTAGTTCACACTCTCTGGATCCTGTAATCATAATGACTCAATCCACACATTGACTTATATTAATAGTGACCATTGTCAACTGATGAGGGGTGTGGTCTAAAGGTCACAGCACTGCCCATAGTTGTCCAGAGATATACCTCCTGGATGAAAGGTGAAATGTCTTCAAGCTCCAAAAAAAAGAAGTCCAGTTGCCTACAACTTAGCACTTTGAGTACCATGACCTGGATGAATCCTCACAGACGCATTTTAAGGGATTTACTACCTTGTGTTTTATCAATGTTTTGTCCACTGTGTTTCATGTGTATATTTATTTTTCTTTTTGATTGTTATTTTAATGAAATTTTAATTCTCTGAAGCCTCTTTAAACCATCTCCTGGGATGTACTTTGCATTTCATTTTTCTTGTCCTCGCTGTTTTTGTTTGTTCATTTATTTTCTGTCTCTTGTTGCTATTCTCTTCTTTGTTTTGTGAAACACTTTGAAGTGCCTCTGGGTGTGAAATGCACTATAGAAATAAAAGTGCCTTGTGGTTGTGCGGTGGGGTTGTGCTGAAGATGAAGAACTGACATTATGCAAGCAACATTAGGGCCTCCTTTTGGTCTATCCTGTATTGGTGCAATCACTGACTTTTGAACATCAACAACAGGTAGCAAATAGCTTTTATTTCAAGCATATTTGGCAAGACGTGCTATAAAATATGAAAGAAGTGAATATAAGAATGTCAATATAATAATACACTTCTGTAAATCCTGTAGAATCTTACTCATAGCCCATTTAAAAGCATATTAATTCTTGATTTTAGTTTGGTCCTGCCTCTTACTTGCCTTGTACTCTTTACAGTATGTCAACTATCCTTTTTCTGTATCTGCAGATTGTTGCTGCCATAATGTCCATTACTGGCATTGTTATGATGGCCTATGCAGATGGCTTCCAGGCTGATTCGATCCTCGGTGTGGCTGTAGCTGTGGGTTCTGCCTGCACCTTGGCACTCCACAAGGTTAATCTTCTTTCTCCTCTCTTACGTTTTGCATATTACCTTCCAATGAGAGCAAGATAAAAGGCATTTAACTTTAGTTTGTCTAAAGTATGCTCAGATGGCACTTTTAGAGCCCTCACAAAATTATACTTTGGTTTGGGACTGAAATGCTCTGTTTTAGAAGCTATCCAGTGCCCCTCCCACTTTCCCCGTCAACCACTTGCAGCCAATGACAGTAATGTTGTTTATCAATATGGCTGCAGACAAGCATTAAATTAAGGGGTCAGAGTTTGAACTGTTAGCTTCAGCCAATTTCCTCAGCGCTTTCGAAGATGGCATTTTTTGGCACCTTTTCCCTAATGCTGATTGGTGGGTGCTCCCTCTCAGCTCATGCTCAGCTCATACTCACAAAGCATTCGTGGCCATTTCATAAGTTGTGACATTTATACCCAACCATTCATAAATTTGGAAGACATAATGGCATTAACTTATCAAAATAAAAGTCCAGTGGTCATAAATAGTATTGCTGTTTTTGTTTTAAACCTGTTACCTGATCACAGTCAATGGCAAGTCCAGAGCAAGCATATAATTTAAATGTTTTATTAAAAAAATCATGTAACCTTTGCAGGTAATTATCATCTTTTGCTACCTTGCGTACACTCAGATGCTGTGTGTGACTCCACTGGTCAGCTCTATGTAGCTCTATGCATCTCCCAGTGTTAAACTCAGAAAAGTGAATAAGTAAATCCTGAGCTTTATAATTTCACTAATTACACATTTACTCCACATAATTAACATTTTATTATACATTTAAATCAAAACAGTTTGCATTGTTATTATCTGGAAACCGCATATTAATTGTCTAAAAACTGCATGGTAATTACTTGTAATATGTGGTTAAAACTTATTATTACCATGAAATTATGTATATATTACCATAACATTACCCACTTATTACCGATCTGTAAAGTAAAGTGTTACCGATGGGGGTAGCGTATTCCCGGTTTGAATCCTATCTTACTGGACGGTCGTTCAACGCGTCATGGCTAGGACAGACATCGGCACTTCACCAACTTGCCACAGGAGTACCCCAAGGATCTGTGCTGGGGCCCCTTCTCTTCGCCTTATATACCACCTCGCTGGGCTCGATCATCCACTCCCTTGGCTTCTCTTATCACTGCTATGCTGATGATACCCAGCTCTATCTGTCCTTTCCTCCCGGTGACTCCACGATGTCAACATGGATCTCGGATCTCGGATGAAACGACATCATCTCCAACTAAATCTCTCCAAAACTGAACTGATGGTCCTCCCAGCCAAACAAACCATACATCACATCAGCATCAAGATCAACTCCCTATCTGTTGCTCCCACCAAGGTGCCAAGAAACTTAGGTGTCATGATTGATGACCAACTGACCTTTGTGGATCACGTTGACTCTAGCTCGGTGTAACGGTGCGGTAGCCCGTTACCAGTTTCACACCACACTTAACACGCAAACAATCATCACGCCGACACACGTTTTAAACACAGCCCTTTTTTTTTTTTTTTTACCACCGAATGTGAGCATGCAGCTGGCAGTCACGGGAGCACAGCGTCTGCAACACAACACAAACGAACTTTTATCAATAACATGCTTTTACTTCAGGAGTTGCCAAACTGAAGATAAAGGACTATGGACATTACAAACATTTTACGTTTGGCAAATAATAGTTAGCTAGCAAGCAAACTGGTGAGCTAATTACAAACAAAGCAGAGCTTACCTGGTTTCAGATCAACTTCCTCGTGTTGTTTGAAGGACCCGACGGGAGCTCTCGAGGGACAATTATAGTTTGGAGAGTTCACATCGGAGTCAGGCATGTTACACCAGGGTGTGGGGAAGAGGGGTGTTTGTGTGTTTTAATAGTTTATGGCGTTTATGAAGGGTGTGATGTATATACTGGTAAACCGGAGTATTTATTGTTTTTAAACAGAGTTTTTATATATATTTTTGTATGTGTTCTTAGCTTTCTAACCATGATTGATTTTGCCCATGGTTTGGGCAAAAAAACCCAGGGGAAACCACGCAGCAGCAAACACCTGACTAACCAGAGAGAGTTTGGGATACTAAATATTTTGGTATTGCTTTCTATTATTGAAGTTACTTTATCGTCTAAGACTTTTGTTTGCAATTTGGAATTTTGATTTTGTTTGGAGTTTTTTTTTCTTTTGTTTTTTTCCCTCTGGACCATTTTTTTCAAATTTTTACCATCAGCATCCGACTCGCTGCTCTGCCTTTTAGGCCGTAAGGCTAGCCTGACTACACTCGGTCATGCCGTTTTTCCATTTTATGTTAGCAATATGCACTCTTTGTTAGTTTTTGTCATTGTGTTGTAGCTTGAATGTTATCCTCTTTTGTAAGTCGCTTCGGATAAAAGCGTCTGCTAAATGCATAAATGTAATGGAAGAGCAGGAAGCGGGAAGAGTCACTAGTTTGCATGCTAGACAATCACAAGCGTCTGGTTATTCTTTGACATGCCATGAATTTGAACTACTGTGCTCCTTTTGAGAACATTGTGCCATTATGAAGAAATTATATTGTTGGTTAAGAGCATGTTTAACTTGCAACCATGACTAAAGAAAGGGAGAGCACACACACAGTAAGGTATGTAAAATGATAAAGGCAACGTTGTTACTCTGACGTTTCAGCCCCCATAACGTAATAATATATGAAATAACATGAAATAATAAGCCTAAGAAATTAATGTGGAGTATGATACTGAATTATGATAATGAATTATATCTTAATGTACAAATATCACTCATTTACCTCTCATTTTTCATTAGATAAATGAAATTCTGAAGGAAGTGGCTAAAAAGGGGTGCCAAAACATCAAAGTTTTGGGCTAACTTTTTGTGAGTTACCTTGACACTCAATGCAAAAATGCAGGGTCAACTTAAAATTGGATTATGTGATTGATTAAGAAGATGAGTAGAACAAAATATTTTTTTACGTAAAATTTGACTTTCAAGTTGTAAGTGGAACCTTGCAAGCCCTAAGGCTGTAGCACTGCTTGCCATTTGTTTTACTGGCTTCATGACTTGCATGGACTGCTGCCTGATTCCATGCTGTCTGTCACTCTAGTGCCTGTCATCAAGGACAAGGCAAAAAGGTTGGAAGTGTGGATAACTATAGGCCAATAGCCTTAGCCATTGCAGTTTCCAAAATCTTGGAGTCATTATTTGGGCACCACTCAAAGTTTGTGCGAATTTGTGACTTGCTGGAGATTGTATATTATTCACCAGCACCCAGGAACCGCTCTCCAAATACGGGGGACTGATCTTCCAGGAAACTTGGGATGTTTAACTGTTGGAGTGTAAACTTAAGTTGTAGAGTTGTAAGGTTTGACAGCATTGCAAGTTATATTACATGTTGTAAAAATAGATAAAACAACCTATAGGGCATTGGAGCATCGCTGCCTGTGAACTTTATAGAGGGCAGAATTCAGACTGCATTTAAGATGAATGGACATTTAAGATTAATGGACATTCACCAGCTGTTACTATAAAAAAAGTTTGATCTTAAACCCCACTTACACAGTTTTTCATGAAGATTCTGGCATTCACCAATGTTTGAATTTTTGAACAGAATTAATTTGATTGTTCCATGTTTTGTTACATCTGAAACATTGATAAATAGAATATTTTGCAAAAGAAATTTTTAAATGTGTGAAAAGTACAGATTATTTATTGACATATTTATGGCTTTGAAATAATTCAGTTATTACTTTGAGTATGGCAGGTCCTGTTCAAGATGTTCTTGGACAGTGGCAGACTGGGAGAAGCAACACATTTCTTCTCTACAATGGGATTATTCAATTTCACCTTCATCGCTGGTGTGCCCCTAATACTCTACCTCACTCATGTGGAGCACTGTGGGTCCCTGTCGTCACTACCTTGGGGATACCTATGTGGAATAGCAAGCCTCTGGCTTGGTGAGTATACATGCATGTCTCCTCTTACACTGACACTAAGAGCAATTCATTTGAGAATGACATCAGTTTAAATTGACCCGTTCTTCAAATTATTACATAATAGACCTTCCCAAACTGTGAGTCATTATCAGGCAAATAGCCACTCAGATCATCCTTTTTTTCTGAGGGCCCACATTGCATGTGTGTCCCCTAAACAAAGCATTTTATTACAGTTGTTAATAATGGATCCACTGTGTGTACATACATGCAAGCAGATGAAAGGCTGTAATTATGTTAACTAATAATATTCCAGTGCAGATCAACAAAAGTAACTTTGTTTTTTATTAATGCACTTTTACCATATCTATATATATAAAGCAGTTAAGGCAAGGTAAATTTACTCCGACTTTATACATTTCTTTTTATGATATGTAAATAAAATAACAATTAATACAACTACCACAACTTAACACAACACAACACAAATAACACAACTAATCTTTAGACATGTCATTTCAAACAGTTATGTCAGGAGGTTTGATAGCACATGGATTAATTGCAAGATTGGTTAGTTTGGTTAGTTTACCATTGAGGGAAGTTAACCAACCATATCCCCTAGCATGCTATATTTTGCAATAAACTGCTTTGGTCTAGCATTAACATTGAGGACATTTAAGAGGCCATTTAGATTATCATCACCCTGCTAAAATAATGCATTTTTTGCCAAAAAAAAATAGTTTCTACAAATATTCAGTTATTATTTTTGTAATTCTTGAAAAACCTGAAAAAATGCATTTGGTCATTATTTTAGCAAGGTGACATTATTTTACTTGTTCATAACATGGCCAGTATGTTGCACTGTCATCAGTGTGTACTGTGATATGTAGCCCTATTTCGAAGCACGAGATTAGAAGCACCAGATTGTGCAATCATGCCAATCCAAAATTGTTTTGAAAAACCATCATAAAAATATGATGGACTACTTAATCCTGTATAGCAAAACAAGGGATTTCCAAATCTGCATCACTTTGATCTGGATTAAACTGTTTGAACGTCTAGGCCCAGGATATAACTAGCATTAGTTAACATTGGTGTATCACTTTACTTGATGTTGTCAACATAACAGTGACATGACCATGTCATAAACATGGCAGTTCATGTTGCCCTTGTAACTGTTTTTTCATCCCAAACAATGCCAACTTTATATTACAAAAAGTGAATTACACTTAATCTTATTATTAAAGGAAAAATCCAGAGTCAGTCAGCCCGTTCTTTGCACAACAGCATCTGGTAGAATGTAAAGCAATATTGCAAACTAACTTATGCTAACTAAACGGGCACAAGACATTACATTCCCTTGAGATCCACGGCCGTACTGTGCCTCCCACATTTACAATTCTTCTCTGTCATGCACTTTCCAGCGGTGTCATTTGCTAGTTTCTATAATTAACGGTTCACAAGAAAGAATTAGCTTTGAATTTACATGAAAAAAAATATGAATAGGCATTGCGTCCATCTCATATCCATTCATATCTGAGAAATAGCTCATAATCCCCTCACGCAAATATGGCATACCGAATATGAAAATAAACAGGAGAACCTCGAGAATCGATTTCAATGCTATAAAACCTTCCTCTCTATGATTTGTATGATTAATGGTGCCTGAGTTATCCGTTCTTGAAATCACATCAAATGTCTGCATTGTCTCCTTTCCATATCAAAAGTTGTTCTCAGATTTTGTTGTTCTTGTATAGCCAGGGGGCATGCAAGTGTGATTTCTGTGTGGTATTTCATTAGGGACCATAGGGTTAAATGTTTCATTCCAAAAGAGAAATGAGTTATAATCAACACTTAGGTGCACTAAAATGTCAGATAATATAAAATTAGACCCACTTTGCTAGCATTTTTGGAGGTGGGATGCAAAACTTATCACCCTTTCAAAGTGGAGAATGACATAAAAAGTCTGAAATCCACTGTGCTAACGGGAAAATAAAACTCTCTTGCCCTCATCAGTTAGTGTTGGTTGGTGTTTTGCTATTTGGTCTGTTGTTGTACGTTGTACTAAATTCTGTCATTCTCATACCTTCCAAGAACACTCGGCAATGGGAAACAGGGCTATGGGTTGATTCACTCCAGATAATCCTTAAGCCACCTGTTAAACCCATTTACTGTCAGCTACTTATCATACAGTTCCACTGTTAATGTGGGACATGAACTTCAAATTTGTGGGACATGGAAACAGTAATTAAGGGAGAGCGGGACCAACGGCTCCTTGCGGAAATGTCCATTCAGGTAGTTTGGGAAACAGACACACATCAATGAACCCCTCAGTCACATTAGCTACTAGAGACAGACACAAAGCAACAGGTTTCTATTCATTTTCAATCAGAGTGGGAATTGTTCCAGCGTTAGCCAGGCCCAGAATTGAAGAAAAGTCTATTTATGAGTGTAAGTTGAAATTAACTTGATCAAAAAATCTAAAATGGCAGAGCTAACACAACAATCACTATGTTTGTGTTAAACTAATAAGTTCAGGATTTGTGACTTGGTATTTTGCAAACAAGACAAAAAAAATGTTGACTGTTAAATCTAAAAACATAGGTTTTGTAACCAGAAAATACATCTGTGGTGGTACGATGTATCTACCAGCCACCTACTTGTGTTGGCAATTTGCAACTAACTACTGATGAATGACTGCTTTGTTTACGAGCTAGAAACGTTTGCTCGGCGAACTGTAGCCTGCTCTTGCAGCTGGTGTGACTGAAGGGGAAGATGTAGGGTCTGGCAACAAGTGAACGGCCTTGCGCTGCAGTGGTGTAACCACCAGATCTGAAATTAAATTGAGGCATTAGCTCATACTAAAACCCCTAGGAAGCTATATAAATGCAGTCCATTTACAGCAAACTCATCATTCATGTAACCGATGGCTTTAATTGCACTTTACTCAAGTCAAAGGAAAATACCCTATAACGTCCATAATGTACCACAGACAGCAATTCATTGGTTGTGAATCATAAACAGTAATTTCCTGGGTATAAGCCGCACCATGTACAAACCTCAGGTCAGTGTTTTATGCAAACTAAAAAAACAAAAAAATGTATTGACCTCACCCTTGTATTAACCGGACCTAAACAAATTAAAATTTGCTAGCAGTGTGTCTGGATTCCCAGAATATAATTCAGGTTAATTGAAATTAAGATGCTTTATCTTAATGATTTATTTATCAAGGAAGTTTATGATTTATTTATCAAGGAAGAAAAGCACAAGCCATTTGCATGTATTTATCTAATTCTGCATTAAGCTCAGATATT
This sequence comes from Tenualosa thibaudeaui, assembly GCA_027481765.1. Classification (NCBI taxonomy): domain Eukaryota; kingdom Metazoa; phylum Chordata; class Actinopteri; order Clupeiformes; family Clupeidae; genus Tenualosa; species Tenualosa thibaudeaui. The sequence goes on from JAIFZK010000009.1 coordinate 606,824, forward strand.
ACGGGGTGACATGAGTGATGCTATTCTAGCTATCAGAACTAAACTTACAAAATGTACCCTGCTTAAATGTATAAAACCAAAATCAGTGACATTTAACTCTGGTGTGTTGTGGTAGTTGTGATATATTGTGCTATGTTCTGATAGCTGTGTACTTAGTAAGCTTCTTAATGTTTGTACCTAATTAGATAAATTCCTACATGTCTGTGAAGGTTCTCATTCATCCTGGTCATGGAAGTCAAGGTGTTCAGTGTATGCAACTGGACTTTTTTTGGAGCTTGAAGACGTTTCACCTTTCATCCAAAAGGCTCCTTCAGTTCTGGCCTGGTGATGGGAAGACCAGGGGTCTCATTTACAAATGCACAAAAAAATGCGTACGCCATGTTCTCCGCAAGCTTCAGTATTTATAAAAAGTGAACTTGACGGTAAAATGTGTGCACCTCCATGCAAGCTCTGACCCATGCGTACACACACACAAGAGAAAGGGAAAAGGAGAAAGTGCGCCCTTAGGAGGAAACGGGGACAACAACCTGAAATTGTGTTAAACTTTGTTTACTGAAACAAACATAACATTGCACATCAAAGATGTAACTGCCTTAACATGTATAAAAAAAACATCCTGTTTAAAATCTAAAATGCCCTTGATAGTTGTTTGGTGCACTCAATACCATGTTATTTGAGGCAATAAATACAAATTGATAGGCTATACATCGTATGCTTTCGCAACATAAGCAGTTGGCTAAGCTTTGTCATTTATCCACTTATGACTTTCATGCATGTTGTCATTTTTCAAAAATTACCATTAGGCTATCACACATGTTGCTTGTTAGGTAGCCTACTCTGTCAATGGTATATAAGAGGGATTTGTCATGGTAGGCCTAATGATGCACTGCTGGAGGATGTGGCAAATGGAAAAATTAGGAGAGAGCGAGTCAAGATTTGTTGGCCAATGATGATGAGTAGCTCATGAGCCGATTCAGATTGCCATGAACTGTCCTTTTACACCTGATTGCTGAATTTGGCCCGGCGTTGGAGAGAGGTACCCGCCAGAATAATGCCATCCCAGTCTCACTGCTAATGGAAGTACTCACTTCCATTGGCTTTCTGGCCACTGGCACTTTTGAGCAAGAACTGGCTGACCGTTCTGGGATATCGCAGCCAACCGTCAGCCACATTTTGTCAGATGTGTTAGGAGGTGTAATTGGTTTGTCACAACGCTACATCAAGTTTCCTTACACAGCTGAACAGGTAAATAAAAAGCACAATTTGCAGCAAAGTCCAATTTCCCAAATGTTATCGTGGTATTGACTGCACTGATGTTGCTATAAGGGCACAGAGTGAAAATGAACTCACCTTTGTTAACAGGAAGCATTTTCATTCCCTCAATGTCCAAATTACATGTGACACGGACATGGTGCTCATAAATGTTGTCGCCTGGTGGCCTGGTTCATGACTCATTTATGCCGCAGATGGCATCCACATGGTCCCGCTGCACCTGCAACTCTGCATCAGTCAGGACACAGGCGCTGGTGGTAGGTTTTGGCACGGAGGCACGTGCATTGGAGACCATGGACATTCTTGGGACCTCCACTGCCGACACACTGCTGGCCTCACAGGCACACCCAGTAGTTGCAAGGAAAATTTTGTTAATAAAATACTTTTTCTGGATGAAGACTCATTTCAATGAATTTCATACCCATTTCAAACAAAACAGCTTGATACTGCTCCACTTCACCCAGTAAAACTTCCACTTCACAGTCTGTGAAGTTGTGCTTCTTCATGTGTCCTTCTGCTTTTGGCATGATATCTGTAGATATTAATACTAATTTAGGGGCATTTATAGGCAATTATGGGTGTGGCTTGAGGCATGCACAGATGCAGCAACTTCAGAGTTCAGGAGATTTAACGTTTAACGTTGGAAACCCAACGACCATGCGCTGAATGACCTGAATTTTTTTAAGCGGAATAAACGTTTACATGTTTGAGGAATAAATTAATTCCGCTTTAAAATAGGAATAAACCACCCACTTAATTCAGATTAATCATTTTCATTAGGAATTAAGTGTTTACATGGTCCTTTTAAAGCGGAATTATTGTTTATTCAGAATTAAAGCTCTCATGTAAACGCAGAGATTGACAATTAGTATACGTCAGTTGGAGTGGTCATTATGATGACAAGTGCTCTGACGGTAACGAGCAGTTAAACTTCCTGGGATGGAATGATCACAGGATTCAGACAATGTTAACTGCTCTGATGGTAATGAGCAGTTCCTGGGATGGGATCTCAAGGCAGAATGGTATGTAGCAGATAGATGATACCGTAGCCCCTCTCTTCTGTTCAAAGTTGGTTGTTCTAAATTGGCATAGATGGCCTCCTTCACTGTCTTCCTTTTCCAAAATGTGCACATCAGTGTCTTTAAAGGAGTGTCCCTTCTCCTTTAGATGTAGATATACTGCTGAATCCTTTCCTGCTGAAGTCGGCCTCCTGTGTTGGGCTATTCATTTGTGGAATGGTTGTTTAGTTTCCCCAACATACAGATTTGGCCATTCCTCACTGCATTGTACTGTATAAACCACATTGTTGAGTGTCTTGGAGTTTTGTCCTTGTCCTTCTGTCTGAGTGTGTTTCCTGGCTTGAAGTAGACTGGGATGTTGTGCTTGCTGAAGATTCTCCTCAGTTTCTCAGATAATCCAGATACGTAGGGCTTCCATGTGCTTCCTTATGTTGCTTTCTTTTTGTTGATTGGTGTTTTGGTTCCATTTCCATGTCTCTTCCCTGTACTCATGAATTCCCAGTTGGGGTAGCCCCAAGTTCTTAGTGTGTGTGCCTTTTCTTTTCCTTCTATTTTAGATGTCATGCTCAGTTTGTGTTCTAATGGGTGATGACAGCCAAGGCTTCCATCGTTCTCAACAAGTACCTCATGGTCTCCCATCTATGGTGTCCTCCCTGGTGAACTTGATGCAGCTATTGACTGAGTTGTTGTGTTTAGTAAAGGTATCCACTTCCACATGCACTTGTCTTTTGATCTTACACCAAGTGTCAACCACATATCTAAACCAATGGCTAGGTGTTCCTTTAAAAGAGGTCAGTGCCTGGCTCTCCACCCCCTCTATGTAAAGGTTGGCCACAAGGGGTGACACTGGTGAGCCTATGGCATAGACATGTTTCTGTCTGTAGAATTCCCTGTTGTACTTGAATTAGGTGTTGGTGAGGCAAAGTTCCAATAGTGCAAATCTGATCTGTGGTGAGGTTTGTTCTGGTGTGCAATGAGCCTTCCTGTTGTAGTCTGTTTCTAACTGCCTCCACTGCTTCTGTTGTGCGGATACAGGTGAAGTGAAGTGAAGTAAGGATGTAACATCATAAGATACCATGGTTTCATCTAGGTCCAGTTTCAGTTTCTCTGGTCTTGTTGGTGAAGTCCATGGAATTCTGGATGTGATGGAGGATGTTGCCTCCCATTGCTCCCATTGTCACATGATAGGATGCATGCGTCTTCCCATCACCATGCCAGAACTGAAGAAGCCTTTTGGATGAAAGGTGAAACGTCTACAAGCTCCAAAAAAGAAGCCCAGTTGCATATAACTGAACACCTTGACATAAATTACTTTAATTAGGAATTAAATAATTTAGGTAATAAGAACTAGGTTTCTGTAGATCTCTTTGCTGTTTAATAAATATACTCTGTAAGTTGTAAGAAAGATAAATTGATACTTTACTGAATATGTTTTCATTATTTCTCCCATATGCAGTATTTAATGTATCAGTCAATATGGGGATGTTTTTAACCTACCCCATCCTTATCTCCATTGGCACCTTGCTAAGTGTACCAGGCAATGCAGGTATGTTTTCACCTCTCTCAGTGTGTATCATAACCAAGAATGTATATTCACTTGTTTTGAGAAGTAACAGTTCATTTAAAACAAACAGACAAATCATGGATCTGATGTCCTGTATATGGTTTAGCATGAACCATACTAACTTATGAGCATGAACCATATTCTATTGGTTTGCTATTGTTTTGGCCAGTGTGCAATCTGAAAGCCCCTTAAAATTGATCAATGACAGCTTTTGACTGTACTTTTCATCATGGTAACAGAGGGCATACTCAATATTGCCTGTAGGCAATCCCATATCAGTTGAAACGGGCCCGACACCATGGTCCTCATTTTTCCTCCCACACATTCCTCTTTGTCTTATTAGAATCAAGCAAAAATTTCTGCTTGATATCTTGTTTTGGGCTTTTCAAACATGTCCAAGAAAAACACTGCAAATTTCAGTTTTTCATTGGGACCACTTTTTTACATACTCATCTTCTCTCTTAATGCAATGACATTTATTCTTTGCACACTCGGGTAGTACCACCTGCAGATCACTAAGATCACAGTGGAATTACAGTCTGGCCCACCATCAATGTCTTATTCACTGAAATAAACTATTTCTGGGTATAGACTGTCGTCCTGTTGACAGATTTACACTGTTTGATCAAACTTTTGAATGTTAGTGTTCCTAGTGGACTGACTGACAGTTTACTAAGGAGGGGTGGCAAAGACACAAGGAATTGTTCGCCTTACTGTACGTAAAGCGGTAAAAGCAGCAAGAAAGACTTTTCTATTGAGAGACAGTCGGCGTTTAAAGCGTATTGTGCGCCAGTGGAGCATTTGGCCATCTAGCACGTCAGGAGAAAGTTAGCTTCAGTTAACTTCATGGTAATGAGCTATAGCACAGATCGGCGCTAACGTATCGGAATGTCGACATTCCCCCGTCATGTGTGTCCCCAAGAACAAACTGTGTAGTTTTGGTTCCTGTCAGAGCCATAGAGAGGGATGTTTAATGTTTGAAGCTGGAGTGCAGTTTATTTGCTCCTCTTACCACTGGTCTAACCAACTGCAGGCAACGCTGCGAGCAAAGCCAGTTCTTAAATTGCAACGCACATATTAATATTTAATATAAGATGGCAATTAAATCCGTAAAAAGGGATGGTATGTCGTCCAATCCCCGATTCAACATTGTTTGCAGTCAATGGCTGCAGTTAAATAACCCATATCTTTCTTAGCATTCAGTGTAGGTGTTTTATTCTCTTTCATGACGTAACTTTTTGTAGTTCAAAAACAATGATGTAGAGTTTTAGGCTGAGCAGCATTTGTTTCAAGCGTATGGCTGTGACTCCTTTAAATAAAAAGCAGGATCGAACATTCAAATGTATCACGTTATGGCTTACCTTGACGCTTTTACCACTTTCAGAACATACAGCATGACCACTATGAAGTCTGTCAACCAAGCTCCCGTGCTGCCCGCTTGAAATAGAAACAAGTTCTATTTTTCCACACGTGCCGCACACAGTATAACATGGTTTCTGTAGACTTTAAAGGAGAGCTCCGGCAGCCGGTTTGAGCAGGAGAGCATTTCTGGGGTGAATACACCAACACACGCACAGCAAATGGACACCAACAGATACGAACGCGCAGATTTCGGTGTGAACGTTAATTCTGATAGCCACACAGGAAAATGCATATCAAATAGATAAGTAAATCAAATTTATTGAAAACGGTGGATGATTTACCTCCAACGTGACACCTGCGTGTCAGCAGTGTCATGATAAGTATGTAATTCATCCTGATTATGATTCGGTTCATGTGGAAACCACTAGTCGGCGCAGTGTTAAATAAAATAAAAGGTAGACAGAAAACCCTCAACATGCATGTCTGTCTGCTCCATGAACACATATCGAAACATGGTGTCAGAAGTCAACTCGTAAAACGAACGATAGTGATAAAAACATGGAAGGCCTTAAGCCACCCGCTGGAAACCTGTCGGGAAAACTGAAGTTTTCGACAAAGGTTTGAGTTGACAGCTACCGGAGCCGCTAGCAAGCCAGCTAAGGTAGTCCTCACTATTCCTTCATGTAGCCGGTGAAGAGGCAGTGGAAGTGTATAATACCTTCACTTTTGAAGACGATGAGGATAAGCATGAACTGAAAGAAATAATGACGAAATTTGAAGACTACTGTAACCCCAAGAAGAACATAACTTACGAAAGATATAAGTTTTTCACTTGTGTGCAAGGGGATATGTCGATTAGCCAGTATCTTATGGAGTTAAAACTAACGGCTAAGTCATGTGAATTTGGACAATTGCAAGAATCGCTTATTAGAGATCGGCTTGCCTGTGGAATTGCATCGGATGCAATGTGATAAAGATTAAGAGAGGTTGACATTACTCTCGAGAAACCAACACAGCTTTGCCTCGCGGCAGAAACGACGAAAGTACAAATTAAACAAATGCATGAGGAGGATCACAGTGCACCAGCTTCGCGTGAAAGCAAGCAAGTAGATGCTGTGAAACATAAGCAGACACTAAAAAAAGACCAGCAAAATAAACCTAAAGTGAACGAGAAAGACAAAGCAAACAGGTTTGAGTGCAAACGATGTGGAACTGAGCATGCATCGCGCAAATGCCCTGCTTATGGCAAACAATGTAAAAACGGCGAGAAAATGAACCACTTTGCGAGGATGTGTAGATCGCGGAAAGTGCACGCAGTCGATGACAACGTAGCGGAGCAGCAAGCAAGTCTTTTCGTTGGAGCTGTGCAAGCAATACTAGGGCACAAGCAGATGAATGGACTGTGGAGATAGAATTTGGCCGCAAGTATGTCAAATTCAAGGTTGATACTGGTGCACAGGCCAATGTAATTCCTTACAGTTTACTGCAGAGAATAGGCAAAACGAACTTGCTTAAACAAACAAATGTGAAACTGTCAACATACACTGGAGACAAAATAACTGTGAGAGGAAAGTGCAACTGGACACTAAAATACAAAAAGAAAAGTTACTTCCTGGAATTCATCGTTGTAAGGTCAGATGCCAAGCCAGTACTTCCCGCCAGTACAAGCCAGAATTCAAGCATGTGAACAAATGGGGCTCATCAAGTGAGAGATTCAATTCAATTCAATTCAGTTTTATTTATACAGCGCCTTTTACAATAGTATTGTCTCGTGGCGCTTCACAGAAGGAGCACCCAAGAGCAACAGGGGCAAGGAAAAACTCCCTTATGTTCAGTTAATCTAGGAAGAAACCTTGGGCAGATATAGAGTATTATCCCATTTTACAATACATGGTAGTCAGTCTATAGGTGGTTATTGAAATTATGGCTGGACAATGTAGCAGCGGCCAGGCATAGTGACAAACTCAAAGGAATGAGATGGGTCATGGGGGTAACAGTAAGGGTCCATTTGACAGCGCCATTGTGAGGGGGGGTCAATCACAAAGCCTCAGGAAGGGGAGTCGGGCCCAGCATCGGCGTCCAGGAAGGTCCTCTGTGATGGGGAGTCGGTCGTGACATTGCAAAAGAGAGAGATGACATTGCAAAAAAGATCCACGTGATCTCAATACAGCGGTAATGAGAGAACACTACCAGCTGCCAACAGTTGAGGAAATAACCTGCAGACTGTCAAAAGCCAAATACTTCCCTGTGCTGGATGCAAGCTCAGGATTTTGGCAACTGAAATTAGACGAAGCCAGCTCTCGCCTTTGTACGTTCAACACTCCTTTTGGCCGTTACAGATTCCTCCGTCTTGCTTTTGGAATTAATTCAGCTCCAGAAGTGTTTCACAGAACAGTGAAACAATTGTTCGAAGGAATTGAAGGCGTTGAGACTTACATAGATGACCTCCTGATCTGGGGTGAGACAAGAGAACAGCATAATGACTGATTGAGACAGGTGCTAGAGAGGGCAAGGGCCAAGAACTTCAAGCTCAATAAAGAAAAATGCAAAGTGGGCCTGGAAGAAATTAAATACCTGGGTCATATATTCTCAAAAGATGGTTTGAAACCAGATCAGAGCTAGATTGAGGCAGTAAAGAAAATGCCAACACCAGAATGAAAAAAGGATGTGGAGCGATTTTTAGGTATGGTCACGTACCTAGCAAAGTTCATTCCAAACATGTCACAAGACACTGAACCATTATGTGAACTTACCAGAGATGATGTGGCATGGCAGTGGAAAGATGAGCATCAGCATGCATTCCATAAATGAAAAACAATGCTCACTGAGGCTCCTTTGCTCAGATACTATGACGTAAAGCTCACAGTAATACTGTTGATGCTTCCAAAAGTGCACTGGGTGCTGTCCTAATTCAAGAGGACAAGCCAGTTGCATATGCATCGCGTGCATTAACTGAAACAGAACAGCGCTACACGCAAATAGAAAAAGAAATGTTCACGATCGTCTTTGGAGCAGAATGCTTTCATCAGTACGTATATGGAAGAGAACAAGCCTTCAAGCCTTGAAGTGATAATGAAAAAGCCGTTAAGCAGTGCAGAGATTCCTAATGAGACTGCAGAAATATCAAGTGAATGTACAGTACAAGCCAGGAAAGGAGATGCACATTGCAGCGTTGTCGAGAGCTTACTTACCATTGACCAGCTCACCTGATAAAGACATAGAGGCCCAGGTGCACATGGTAATCACCAACTTACCAGTGTCAAGTGAGAAGTTTGAAGAATTCCGAAAAGAAACAAAGAAGGACTTGACGCTGACTAAAATCACAGAGACGGTCCTGAACGGATGGCCACAGACAAAGTGCCAAGCGACAACAGAAATACAAAAGTATTGGAACTACAGAGAGGAAATTTCAGTAGTGGATGGAGTCCTGTTCAAAGGAGAACGAATCATTATGCCAGACGTAATGAATGCTTAAGCGCATTCATGAAAGTCACTTGGGCATTCAAAGCTGCAGACGCAGAGCATTTGGCCGGGAATGTCGCAGCATATCACAGAAATGGTGAACAGCTGTGATGTGTGTAGCACTCATCAGAAACCACAAACCAGAGAACCGTTACATCCACACAGTGTTCCAGAAAGACCCTGGCAGAAGAAGTTTATCAAGGTTGAGTGGCTGAAGTCAGACACAAGAAGTGCAACAGTCATCACCCATCTTAAGTCACAGTTTGCTAGACATGGGATTCCTGAGATAGTGATTTCAGATAATGGACCTCAATTCAGCTCTCGTGAATTCCAAGACTTTGCAAAAGAGTGGGAGTTTTCTCACAAAACATCAAGTCCCCAACATGCTCAGTCAAATGGAATGGCAGAAAGAGGAGTACAGACTGTTAAACACTTATTGAAAAAGGCTAAAGCAGATGGAAAGGATCCGTATCTCTCTTTGCTGAACCTGAGGAGGACATAAGAGCGTCACCAGCCCAGCTGCTGATGGGTCGACGAGCGAGAACAAGACTTCCAACAGCGCCACAAATGCTTCAGAAACTTCAGATTGGCGACAATGTCAGAATATGGCAAGATGGCCTATGGAATCCAGCTCAAGTAACTGGACCTTCGGACCAGCCCAGGTCCTATGTTGTACAGACACCGGATGGACAGATGTATAGACGGAACAGAAGTTTCTGATGCAGTCCAAAGATAGCAGTAATACAACCAAAGGCAATGACAATCAAAATGTTACACTGCAGAAAGTGTGTGACAACACAGAGGAACAGCAACAAATGGACATACAAAAAAGAGCACGACCACGAGATGCCAGTCCTACAGAGCTTCCAAGTCTCCCAACCAAAACAGCAAGTGGACGGATTGTTACCAAACCAAGAAGGCTTGTCGAGGAGCAGTTCTGAATTTTGAACTTTGTCATGTTTGAACAAGTGGTGTAGTTAAAAAAAAAGTTAACAAATGTACAAGTTAACAAAGTTAACAAATGTGATTACAACTGAGAAATGTGTTATGATGAGCAGAATTTTTTTTCATTTCAGGTCATGGACTTGGTGTGACAAGGGTTCATATGCTGATAGTTCCTTAAAAAAAAAACAAAAAGGGAGATGTCATGATAAGTATGTAATTCCTGATTATGATTTGGTTCATGTGGAAACCACTAGGCGGCGCAGTGTTAAATAAAATAAAAGGTAGACAGAAAACCCTGAACATGCATGTCGTGTCTGCTCCATGAACACATATCGAAACAAGCAGTACACGGTAGCCACACCTGCACTACACAGAAGGTGCCCACTCTACACAAACAGGCAAAAGAAAACAGATTGGTGCATGTTATATAAAATAAAAATGCCCTGGCATGTTCTTTGGGCGACATGGGCACTCGCAGAAAAAAAATTGTGAGTGCCTATGATGCTGCCCCCTTCACCATCCCCACGATGCCGCCCTGGGTAATGGCCCACTTCGACTATATCAGTAACTGCCCCTGCTTTGAACTTTGTACAAATTTGCCACACACAATACACTGAAGCAATGTAGCTGCCAAAATATGTGCACTCTTTGTACTGTACTCTGTAATTTCACTTAGAATCTGTTTTTGTTACACAGGGCGTGGAAGTGTTCATGTGTGTCTGGCACTAAGGCTTGAATTGAGTAAATATTTGTATCACAATAGCTTATTGTGTCTCACAACAGGTGTGAGGCCATATTGTGTAATTTTTCAGGTTGTCTATTAACAAAAATCTATTTTTTCATTCACAAATACCATGACCATTAATTGGTAATTACCTCCATCAAAAAATTGCAGTGTTTTGCTTTGTATTCTCCATTTATATATACATTGTGCTGGCATAGCCAATGAGGCTCACTCTGAAGATCTATGTGGTCCTCCCCTACACACAGATCAGTCACTGGTTAGCAGGTGCTGCACTCCTTCCTCTGAATGTACATCTGTTCCTCGCATGATCAGGTGGAAAACACTGGAAACAGCTTTTTATCTTTACAGTGTGACAATGCAGAGTGAGAAGCATCTTTACAGGCTAAGCATGGCGTGTCATTAAAGCCCTGAATCTGAGGTAAACCACTCGTCCTTCTACTTGCTGTTCTGGACTGGGCATTGCTCATGATAACTTTCTCCAGTATACTTATCACCGTCTCCAGAGCACAGTGGTCAGCAGAGTTGGGCTGGGGTGGAGGCTGGGTGCTATGGAGACTGCACATTACACAACGGCTGCAGTGAGGGCTGGACATTACACAGGGGCACTGAGCCAGTGTTCACCTCCGCAGCTGACCACTTGTCACTACTCTCCAAGCAGAAGGTGAGAGTTAGGTCAGAGTAGTTACTAATGAACAATGGCTGTCCTGCTGCTTACCTTGTTCCTTGAGACACTCTGCAGTAACATCAGCAGTGCGGTTAAGGCACAACCAGGTGTCATAAGGGTCTTCCTGTGACTTAGGGAGAGTTGTAAAGAAGTCTTGAAGTGCTTATAACTGAAGTGTTTTCTCAAAAGGCTATATATGGACTCTTGGCTACTTCTAACATCAACCCCACTAGACTTTAAGTCTGCTTTGACAACATCTTTGGCTTTACCAGCATTACCTCATCCATTTTCATCATAAAAAGACACAAACAGTGCTCATACAAAGGTAAAGAGTACACTCTTGTGCCCACCAGAAACTTTCAGGTGCGCACCAGAAACATAAAAGTTTTCTCATGTCACTTTGGGGTGATAGTGCAAGACTTTTAATAACTTTTATCCCAGACCCACGATATTCCAGCCTACTAGCAGCAGTGACATTTTCTTTCTGCTGCAAAATGCCCACAATGCAAAATTGTACAAAAAAATTACAAAATAAGTCTCAACCCATTTATGCAGGATGTAATACTGTATTCAAAGAATTATTTATTAACTCAGTTACAAAGACAACATATCAACTGTTGAAATCAGGGTATACATTATTGATTTCATGGGAGTATATGCTCATTTGAAAAGATTTTATACTTGCATGTCGCAAGTTGCAAAGTTGAGACAGGGCCAATAAAAGGCTGTATAGTTGAAAAGGATGTAAGTTGAATAATGCTAAAGACAACACAAGGAAGAACATTTCTTTTGTTGCTATGGTGATGGTGCCACGAATGGCAACCTGTTACAGCAGCTCTCAAACTTTTTCACCCTTCCCACTTTTTTCACTTTTCTCTTCTCATTTTGGCAATAGGTTACATTCAATTCAATTCAGTTCAATTCAATTCAATTCAATTCAGTAGTAGTGCCTTTGTTAAGAACTGCTTACTGATCTGCAGAGTCAGAATTAATGCTGAATGATATATAGGTTTTGAGAAGCATACCCTGCCACCCAGACACAATATTACCTGATAACGGAGGAAAACAGCACTCTATACAAAGTTCCTTCATATGTGCGAGCAGACACTAAAATGGCTAGCTTGCAATTCAGATCTGTCGCATTTTAAGCATAATGAAAAAGGAAAACGTGATTGAGAAGACACCTACCAGTTGGCATGCTGAAATCATATCTAGTACAAAAAACAGCCTTTTAAACAAAGTTACCTTGGCAGTTAATGTAATTAACTGTGAAGTGTCGTTTTTTATTTCGTCTTTAGTCGTACTCAACATTTCCTTGCTCACACCAACTTTTTTTAAATGTGTTGCTGGCCTCAAATTAGAAATGACCATAAATATCCCATATAAAGACAAAAACTTTCAGTTTCAACAACTGATATGTTGTCCTTGGACAATTCTCAAACTATAGTATTTGTTTTTATTTGATAGCTAATGTTTAAAAATAATAAAAAAAATAAAATGCTGTGATTTCATCAACGTGATTGATCTATATGAGCAATAGAGATCAGTGAAGCTCCGAAACTAACCTGGAAGGTGGACCATATTTTGTCCGGCAGTTTTTACAATAAGAGTCTATGGAAGTGTTGCCACTCTGCTCTGCGGCTCATGATGAAACCAAAACGCATGCAATCAGGGCAAACAAGGCATGGCAAGTTTATTTATATAGCGCATTTCATACACAAAGGAATTTCAATGTATAATAAAAACTAAGTAGAGCAGAAAGTAAAAGCACACAATAAAATTAATAAAGGCATAAAATGATTAAGACAAAAGGTAAAGTGTACAGAGTATAAAAAAAAGTAAGTGAATCATTAGGAGAAAGCATCTGAGAACAGTTTGGTTTTAAGTCTAGATTTGAAGCAGCCAACAGTAAGGGGATTCTTGATGTGTTCAGGAAGTTGGTCCAAAGCTAAACTGCATAGCAGCTGCATTTTGTTTTGTAAAAATGCACCAGCATTTTTTCTCCTGTGACCTGAGAGACCTAAGTGGTGTGTATTGCTGAAACATGTCAGATAGGTAATCAGGTCCTGTCCCATTTAGTGATTTAAACACAAGCAGCAAGTCAATTCTGTAGAGGTAGCCAATGCTGGACTTTAGAATTGGAAGAGAACAGTCTCCTTTGTAGGACTGTGGCAATCTTGAGTCTTTCCTCCTTTTTTCAAAATATAATTACTTTGGTTTTGTCTGTCTTAAGCTGAAGGAAATTGTGTGACATCCAGTTGTTAATTTGGTCTATAGGCTATAGCAGCATAACTAAGGTATGGTGCATGGCAACCCAGCACCACTGCAGGAATGGCCAGAGGCTGCAATGCCCCACAACTGGGGGCAACAGCAGTGGCAGTCCCTCCTAAAAGACTCATGAGAAGTGATGATTTGCCATGCACCATCCCTAACTATGGGAAACAGTAAAGAGAAGGGTTTTAAGTCTAGACTTAAAGGTATTGAGAGTGTCCGCTTGTTGGATGTGGGGGGGGGATTATTCCACTGGAGGCACGGTAGCAAAAGGCTTGATCCTTCTATCATAGATTTTGATATTCTTGGGATTACAAGAATAGTATTTTGGTATCTTGGGGTTCTAGGAGGGTGGTTATAGACAAGTAAGTCTTTAATATATGTTGGAACATGGCTATTGAGGGCTTTGTAGGTTAGGAGGAGTATTTTAAAATCAATTCAACTTTTAATAGGAAGGAAGCAAGGATAGGAGAAATATGTTCATATTTTTTAGTCCTAGTGAGTGTTCGGGCCGCGCCAATTTTGTATTAGCTATAGGTTGATACAGGTATTACTACATCCAGAGAACAGAGCAATGCAATAATCAAGCCTGGAAGTAATATATGCATGTATTCATTCTTCAGCATCCTCAAAGGATAGGAACTTTCTGACCTGGGCAATATTTCGTAGGTGGAAAAAAAGATGTTTTTGAAATGTGTTTTACATGACGATTTAGAGAGAGGTCCTGGTCAATAATTACCCTGAAGCCTTTTTTTTTTGTTACATGACAGTGAAAGGCCACTAAGTTTTGGTGAAGTAGGTGAGGTAGAATGTTTTGGCTGTTTAGGGTTGATCATCATAACTTCAGTTTTAACTTCAGAGTTTAAACATAGGAAATTATTAGTCATCCTGATTTTAATTTCTTGGAAGCAGGCATCAAGTATAGATAGTGTCGAAGGCAGCACTCAATAGTGTCAAAGGCAGCACTAAGATCCAATAGGATTAATATTGATATATATTCATTATCAGATGAGATAAGGAGGTCATTGAATACTTTAACTAGTGCTGATTCTGTACTATGATTAGCTCTGAAGCCTGACTGGAAGGTTTCCTGGATATTATTTTCATTTAAGAAGCTACAGATTTGCTTATTATTACTATTATTTTATTATCCCATTTGTATTTTTGATACAAATGGGAGGTTAGATATGGGTCGGTAGTTAGCCAGGACATCAGGATAAAGGTTAGGTTTTTTAATGGATGGTTTAATAATAGATCGCTTGAAAGATTTTGGGACATGCCAAGCTATGAGTGAGTCATTTATAATTTTAAGAATCGTCTCAGCCAGTAGAGGAAGAGCAGCCTTAAGAAGATCTGTTGCGATAGGATCCAGTAAGCATGTTGAGGCTTTAGGCTTTATATTGGTGGGTGTGAATCAATCAAGGTATGCTACAGGTTGACTAGAACTAGCTGTAACATTGGTGTTGAAGTATAGCTGCCCATGGCAACAAAGAAACTTCTGGTTTGTAAGTATGATTTTAACCACTTGATAACTATACCAATGAACCCAACTCAGCACTAAGGTCCAATAAAACCAGATGCTGATGTTTTGCCTGCCTAATAAGAGCTGTTTCATTCAAGAAGGCAATTAATTGATTGAAGACTATTTTTTCAATGATCTTCCCAATGAACAACTGTTAATGATGAAACAAGGACAAACATAGATGCCACTCGGGGCAGCATACTCCAGAGGCAACAGACCAAGCAGAACACTGAATGCAACTTCCTACCTCCTACTTCCCTACCTCTTTCCTCCGAGTCATTTATACAGGCATGCTGGTAATCAGTGTAGGTTAATTTGCAGTGTCCAGTGTTGTATAAAGTACCCAAAAGTCCCACTTGAGTAAAAGTACAGATATCATACCAAAACATTACTTTGGATGAAGTTCAAGTCACCCACTAGCATCGAGTGAAAGTCTAAAAGTATCCCATATTTACTGTACTTAAGTATGAGAAGTAATCTATAAATGTACTTAAGTAACAAAAGTAAAGGCAAGGCAAGTTTATTTATATAGTGCATTTCATACACAGAGGCAGTTCAATGTGCTTTACAGAACACTGATGAACCACCTTTCCGTGGAAAAGAACAGAGCTCAAACGCACGACAGACAAAATCTATGTGTGCTACAAGCGTGTTTAACATCTAAACACAGAGACCGGCAATCTCCCTTTTCCAAGAGCTGATTCAGAGTTAAACTCCACTGAACCAGTCAGCTAGGGCTCCTGACTGTAAGTAGTGCAATTATGGGTTTTAATGTTAGAATAGAATGTGTTAATTCCAGAGCAACCACAACCAGCTACTGTATGTCAGTGAATCCACCTTACCTGACAAACTGTGACACCTCATGTCACGTGGGGAAACATCTTTTCCGCAGAAAGGAACGCTGCTCAAACCCATGTCGGACCAAACAAACAAACAAGGCAGTTCAATGTGCTTTACAACTACAAAGGCAAAGAACAGTCAATCAGAGAAAATAAAATGACATTAAATGAAAAAAGAAAGTTATTGAAAATAAAACATGGGTGATAAAAAATAAAGTAATAAAATGAAGTAAAGGTTAAGTAATGAATGGGGTAGATTATAAAAACAGTACAAATAAGGTAATAAAATGATGTAAAAGTTAGCAAAAAACATCTGTGAACAGCTTAGTTTTCAGTCTAGATTTGAAACTGCCAACAGTAGGAGCCTTTTTGATGTCCTCTGGGAGTTGGTTCCATAGCTGAATTGCACAGTAGCTAAGGGCTGCTTCACCACACTTTTTCTAACAACAGGTTTTACCAGCAATGTTTTTTTGCTGCGATCTGAGAGATATATTAGGGTTATATTGCTGAAACATATCAGAAAGGTAATTAGTATGTTGTGATGAACAGTGTCTAAAGCTGCACTGAGGTCCAGTAGCCCTCCTCGGCGTCCCCTAGCTTCCTGAAGGAAACTTTTTTATAGCGGCTGTATATTGTATGGAGGTAATCTCTTCCAAACTTCTTTGCCTGAAAGGAACCAAAAACAGTTCAATTATATATATATCCCTTTTCACATGACGCCCCGGGTTCAAAACCTGAGCGTAACAGAACATAGTTTCTGAAAAATGTCAGTGGTACATAGGTCTCTAAAGTCCACATACACCAAGCACTCATGTGAGGTGTAGCGCCACCTATTACCAACAATTTTTTGTGGTAAATTACAGTCATCGTTTCCCGAGACACTTCAACAACGGTTGTCTTGAAACTTTGTGGGCATGCAGCCTCAATATGCTCATAGCATGTAGCTTTTGGTTACACTGGCCCTGCACTGGCCCTTCTGGAATATTGGGTGGTTGGACACAGTTTTCATAGAATAACTCAAAAATTGTTGTGCCCTGGTCAACAAAATTTTAGTGGTATGTAGGTATGTAGGTGGTATGTGCCTCTGTGTGTGAAATGCGCTATATAAATAAACTTGCCTTGCCTTGCCAGGATCACAACATTTTTGTGGTATGTAGGTCACACAAAGAGACATTCACAAATTCACAACTCATTTGTTGTGTAGTGCCACCTAGTGAGAGCAAAAAATGCAAAAACAGGGCAATTTAATTGGCAATATTTTGTGTTGGGAACATGTGAATTGCATGAACATGTAGAATCACTATAATATCCAGTTGCATGCCAACCCACACACACACACACACACACACACACAAACACACACATACACACACACAGACATTCACACAGACATGCATGGTAAATACATAAGAAACACACACATTCCCAATTACACACACAGACACACACACACACTCAGAAGAGCTTGATTACACAAATCATTCCCACAAACAACTAAACAACACACAGTACATACATACACACACACACACTTGAAGTAAACAACTTCAACTTCAGACTGAATTCAGACTGAACATGTATGTATGTTTTGTTGCATACAGTATATACAACTAATAGGGGAACACTTGTAAGAGCTGTGGTACAAAAGATGTGTCAACAGAGAAATGTGTCAACAGAGATAGATTTTCTTTGAATAACACAAGGTAAAATATGTGCCAGTCACATTATGTACCACTAGGTGGTACATCTAGTTTTAACAGCACTCGTTTGTTCGACTCAGCTCTTTGAAAGAGAGATTGCTGGTCTGTTCAAACACATTTGGTATGAAGTGGGTTTGAGCTCTTTTCTTTTCCACAGAAAGGTGGTTCATCAGTGGTATATAGCTGATATTCTCTAAAATTAATTTTTCAACCATTTTATTTATTTAGCTTTTTTTCTCCATAATTTGTCATCTTATTTTCTATTACTTACTGTTCTTTGCTTACTTTTATCATTGTAAAGCACATCTAAAGCACAACATTGTAAAGCACAACTAATAAAAGGAAACAAGACTGTTGCAGTGGCTACCTGTCAATCAGTGCTGGGTTATTTTAAAAATGCAATTACAAGTTACCCTATCTAAGTGCACCTCACTGCTCCTTGGGTACCGCTATAGCTTGTGTTTCACTAATTCATGAAATGCAGGGACCAATTTCCCTTATGTGACCATAAGAGCATAGATAGATTATTATTATAACATTGAAAACACTATGCTGATTGTGAAATCGTGAAAGCACGATGCTGGCAAGTGGAGGTGCTCATGTGTGCGCAGGTTTGCACACAGCAGTGTTGCCCAGTTGTAACAATCTTGTTCAAATTCCTTAAGTGTAATCACTGTATAGGCTAATTTGTTATGCTACATTGCTATAATGTATAGGTTATAACATTACTAGTTATCACTCCAATGCTTCACAGGCTAATAAATAATATATTTAAAACAGAGCCTAGAAAAGTGGTGGGAAATTTTATTGAACCAAACTTGGCTGGGCTTGGGCAGAGAATCTAAACTCTACTTTCTTTTAAGGTTAGTCTACTAGTTTCTATGTTTGCTTCTGTGAATGACGGGCATAAGAACCGTCAAGATACATTTCAAAATAAAATTAAAATAATAATAAAAACCTTTCAGTTCAGTTCATCATTGAAAAGAGGCAGTTGACAGATCTTTAAGCCATGAGTACAAGGTGCTAGCAAACTGTAAACTACTGAAACCTCAGTAGTTTGATGTCAGCAACAGCACAGATGAGAATTTTTTCCCCCAGCCCAGCCAGCCCACCTCATCATTCTTTTGATGGGATGCTTTGTTAAAGGAGCTATATGTAAGAAATTATTGAAATAACTCGCCCTTTATGTATCATCAGGAGTTGAGGAATCACATTAGATTAAATATTATCTTCACTTACAACAACAGTACAGCTTGTAAATCCACTGCTGAAAATGCTGTTGCCTTAACAATACTTTTCAGACATTTGAAACTCAAGGGAAGGTTCTACAATCTACAATCACAAACTAATTTGCAAACTGTCTTTTCACTTACATGCACAGCATAGGTTATTCGGAATAAGGACAGTGTTTTGTTTACAGCAAGATCACGAAAAGGGTGTTTGATTTGGGAATATTCTGGTTTAGTCTACATACTCATGCCTAGATAACTGCAATATAGGTCTAGAATTTATAGTGTAAACAAATTGAGCTGTGAGATATTGTGGGTTTTATGATTATGAGAAGTTTGCGCAAGAAAAGCTAGTTCACCGCTGCAGACAGTGCAGATAAAATTTGCACGTTTATGCCTAAAATGATTAAAAGAGGTTATTAGATCATCCGAAGACAGTTTGTGCCCCTCTACCGCCAAATGCATGCAATAATCACTCAACAAGTGATTAAAAGTGAATAAAAAAAATAATGATCTGAGGTGCACCAGATTCATAGCATTCAACATAACACATTCATAGCAGCTGTTATAAATTGCTCACAAACCAATTATGACTGTTTCATATTTACGGCTCATAAACATTCATACCCAACCTTTCATAAATGTGGAAGACAGAATGGCGATAACTTAAAAGTCCAACAGTCTTAATGCAGCATTGCCATATTGTTTGTTACCTTATCATGTCACATTTAAATATTTCATAAATATCTCATGAAGTCTACTTCAAATGTCACTTTACTATACAAGCATAATTTAAATGTTAAAATGTAAAAATTATGCTTGCTCCAGTCCAATAGTCACATCAGAGTCATGGGAAAGTCCAGTGTCAAAGAGATAGATTATGAGCAAGCACATAATTTAAATCTTTCATAAAAAATGTTCATGTAATCTTTGCAGGTTATTATCATCTTTTACTGCATTGCCTACACTCAAATGGGAATGTGTCCAACTGTTCCAGGATCCTCTCTAAGTAGTTTACCTCCCTGTGTTAAACTCATATGTGATTATGAATACTTTAGCTTGTATAGTAAAGTGATATTTGAGGTAGACTTTATTGAGACTGTTGGACTTTTATTTTGATAGGTAATTGCCACTCCACAATTATGAAAGGTTGGGTGTGAATGTTGAATTGTGTCTTATGAAACAGTCATGAATTCTTTGTCAGCAATTTATGACAGCTGCTATAAATGTGTTATGCACTCAGCCATCAACTAAAGTGATACTGAATACACAAATAAGTTACAAATGAGCTTAACTGAATAAGCTAAAATTATTTTGAGATTTCTCATATCATCGTTATTTGGGGCTACCGTTATCAGACTAGTCTCAAATTTCCCTGGGGGCAAACGCTGTGGCAAAATTGGCTAGGGAAGCATTTTTTTTCCCTAGAAAAATCCTTAATATCACTAGGTTAACAGAACCGAGTCTAGTCAATGAGTGGGAAGCCTGGCAAAATAAAAGCCCAGGCAGAGCACAGTACAGAGCACAGAGAATATGAAACTCAGCTATATAATTTGTCTTTATGTAATGACATACACACACACCCACTAACATAAAGAAAAACCCACAGGACAGTGTCCGTTCAGGATGGTCAAAATCAAGAGGGTTCATGCCAGAAATGTACAGAACTGTGTGTTTCCAGTCAGTTGACTGGGAGCTGGAAAATGCTTCTAGCCATTGATTCTGTTGGTCTGATGCTTATTTTCTCTTCCCCCTAAGCTGTGGATGTGCTAAAGCATGAAGTAACCTTCAGTGTGGTACGTCTAGTGGCAATATGCATTATCTGTCTGGGATTCTTGCTCATACTTCTACCGGAGGAGTGGGACTCTCTTGTATTGCACTTCCTGGCGACAATTGCTGATAAGACGTCTGATGATCATGAGAAACAGCTGACTGAATCAAGTATCCATGGCTGCTCCCAGGCCAATAGGGCTGTCTCCATCCCCTTGGATTGACATTCTCAGTTGCTCAGTTGGTAAGGTCTGGTTACCCATGGCTTAGCAATGTCATACACAAAAATCACTAAAACAGTGAATGTTAACAGGGCGCCCATATAATTTCTACAACTTGCCATAGGAGGCTATGCTTTATGCAATCTCATGACGGACTTAAACCTATTTTCTCCATAAATCTGTGAATTAAATTGAGAAGTCATTGCTGTGCTTTAATGTCTAATTAAAAAATGATCATTTTATATGTTGTGGTACACTGTAAATGGTCCAATTAGCATGTAGCTCTATCAGTAAACATACCCTCAGGATGAACTTGAGTGTTCAGAGTAGGAAGAAATGTTAAATAAAGAAAATGATAAATAAATGTTTGTATGTATGCACATTTTTTTAATCACACAGAATTCTGTTTTGCTTTTTGTCTACAGTTTTTCTTGGTTATCAGTTGTTAATATCGTGGGAGCTGGGTGGTTGGGGCAACAAAACAGTAAGGTCCAGTGGCTAATTAGACCAAGGTCTACAAACATCAAATACAATGTAATGACATTGGCACACACTTGTTTATTTTTTTTATTATATTTTCAATAACCATTTACTATATTTCTGTCTGTGCTATGTTGCTCTGTTTGGCTTGGAATATAATGTACAGTTAGGAGAGTAGGGCAATAATAAGTAGGGCTATAGCTGTCCAGCATGAGTGTAACTAGCAGTGAAATTAAACTTAAATTGCTGCATTAAAACTTAAATTTTTGTACTTCAAAACAACATCCATAGTGTTAGAGGCCAACTACGAAATATCGACATAATAATGTAGATTAAATAGTGACTGCAGCGGGAGTTCTCCTGATCAAGCTGTACTGGTTGACGTTACATGGCAGTGGACCAATTATGTTAAAATGCATCAGATTGATGCTGGAAGTTTTGCGGCTTTTTCACTAAGCACAGCGTGCGCATCATAGCTACTACTACCAGTACTAGCATCATAGCTACTACTACCAGTGAGTAGTTAGTAATCAAGGATCTTCTTAACTAAAACCAAAGAGAAGGTACTACTTGTTGAAAACGGTTGCTCTGGTGAAATGGATCGGCGGAGAGGACAACAGGAAATCTTTGATTTTGCCGACTGAGTGTGTACAAGATTTTAATGAGGAAGACTACATAAATGGAATGGACGGGGACAGCGTATATGTGGGTGATTCTCTAACTATGGTACATTTCTTGTCCCTGGCAGATATTTTTAAAGTAATAAAGAATTTCCACTTTCTTTTCCTTTCCACACTTACTACTCATTAATGGGTACTTGGAGAAAATTAATCATGGTTCAATTATGATATTTTCTATAAAATTGGAAGCATTTTCTATGTGTTCTATGTGCGATTTTGCCTCTGTCCCTAGGTCAGACTTTTGGTCTTTGACCTTGTTTAACTTTAAAGTTAATTATAAATAATGTCAAATTCAAGCATAAAGTATTAATTACTACCCATTTCAATAAAAGATATTGTTTTTTAAATATTTATTTTCAATATGTCATATTTTTAACATGTAGAATACATGTCCCTTGGGTTTACCGTCATTTCCACAACTCTGTATAAAACACAATCCCAGGCTTATTGCTCTAGATTTGTTTACTCAATAACCATAGCAACAGACACTCCAAAGGGAACTTCATGGATTCATGAAAGAGTGCTCCCCACAGGGGGTAATAAAAAGAAGATATATCAAGGTAAATATGACTTAAACTTAGTGGACACTTTTGTACGTCACGAAAAAAACCTGGATTTTTAAAAGTTTGTTAGTTGTAATGTGTGATTATTTAATGCTAATTTTAAAACTAACGCTAGTAAGCTAAGCAGGCATTACATTTTGGAGGGAAAGTCAGAAAATGTCATTTCCACAACCATCATTTAGGGCCTACAGAAAGTGCTTCCCTACCTAAAACAGCTAAACACAGAGGCAACCACCCTCCATGTTATAAGTGATGGCCCAACTACTCAATATAGATCCAAAAATAACTTTTTCTTCTTGAGCAAAATTCCTTATGAGTTGGGATTCCAGAGGGTAACCTGGAACTTTCTCGAAGCTGGACATGGGAAGGGCCCAGCGGATGGAATTGGTGCTGCCATCAAACGTCAGGCTGACTCCCTTGTTGCTCAGGGCACTGACCTTCCTAATGGCAAGATTTTATATGAGCAACTACTGAACCAGCCATCGTCTATCAAGATAATGTATGTCAATGAGGAGGAAATCGAGGAGTTGGACCGTACCCTGCCTGATGACCTTACAACCATAAAAGGAACAATGGCAATACATCAGGTATTACACATGCGCGCGCACACACACACACATATGCACCAGAGATGCACACACACACACACACACAAATGCTGGTACAGACACATACACCCCATTGACAACATCATCATGAGAGTCTCCAATGCTTAAATTAATATTGTTCTTTTAGATTGTTTCTACAAGACAAGGAGAAATTTCTTGGCGAGTTGTGAGCTGCTCATGCTCAGGACCCAATACCTGTCAGTGTTTCGGTCTACAAACAGTGCAGATGTCTGGCGAACAGAGACCTGAGGCGGCTTTGGAATTGCCAATCCCAAGCACATCTACCAGCAAGTCCATTACAGATGTGCATGAGGGACTGATTGGAAGCTGGTGTGTTGTAAGATATGATGGGGATCCCTATCCTGGCATTATAAAGGATGTGGACTCTGACAGTTGTGCTTTAGTTAAAACTATGAGTCATATAGACACAAACCGGTTCTTCTGGCTCATGAGAGAGGATATAATTTGGTACCGTCCAGAGGATCTGATCAGGCTGGTTCCAGAGCCTCTGCCACTAACAAAGGGACTGGAGGGGAGGAAGGTGGCCAAAAGGAGGTTGGCCAGTGTTTGAGGCCAAGGTGGTCAAAATAGCTGG
Source organism: Tenualosa thibaudeaui (assembly GCA_027481765.1). Taxonomy (NCBI): domain Eukaryota; kingdom Metazoa; phylum Chordata; class Actinopteri; order Clupeiformes; family Clupeidae; genus Tenualosa; species Tenualosa thibaudeaui. The sequence goes on from JAIFZK010000009.1 coordinate 630,335, forward strand.
TAAGTAACTTAGCCAGATCTTCATTGTATGCTGAACTGCTTTCATATAACATTTGAAACAGTTAATGAAACAATGCCACAGATGTAAGCTGAAGTTAATGACACAGTTAGCAGCAAACGTTAGATTAGCTAGCCTTGGCTAAAAATAAATTGTTTGACAATTAAATTTGAAAATTGACTTGCAATGACAATGAGATACCAATTTAACATGTTTCCTGGTCATACATGGCAGTGCATTTGCCTGGCATGTATATTGATAGACATGATAATGATTTGTCACGCAAGGACAGTAGGTTAAGTTAATGTTAAGGGTAAGCCTAAGCTGCAGACATTCTATTGAGATGTAGTGGCTGACGTCATGAACCAGTGCTGGCAGGAAAGTACAGAGCAGTGCCAGTCTTTTAACTGGAGTTGAAACGGCAAACTGGTAGGGAAAATTAGGTCATATGGATGACGCAGCTTTGCATATGTAGGTAATATTTAACATCACAGAGTCAGTCCGTTTTTGTCTCTAGTCAAACGTTACTGAAAAAAGGTGACAGCAGTCAGTAAATCAGTCACTGTGCCATTCACACTAATCTTATTACCTCTGTATATCACCTGTTTTGGATCTTTCAAGAGGGGTCCAAAGACATATCTGTTCAGCATGCACTTAATTGAAAGTCTTAATATTGACTTGTTTATACCTGTAGACACCATGTATTGAAAAGGACCATGTATGTGTCCTTTTCCCCACGTTTTAGAGAGGTAGTCAACACTCCAAACCCACCAGGGAATGGACGAGACCTGGAGGATGGACAAGACCTGGGGCCAAGATGCCACAACCCCAACCCAAAATGTGCTCAGCTGACTGATGTTGATGTTGAGGCTATACGTAGACCAAAGGTAGTCAAAAATAAATGGTTACTGCTGCTACTATGTTTTTGTTAAAGATGAATTGTGGTGTATAAGCATCTTGGATTTATTTTAAAATGGTACAGAACATAACCTTTACTTTCTGAGCATTTTTGCGTGATTGGAGTAGTTTTGATGTAGTGCGATCTTTTGTAGCTTCAAGCTACAATACTGGGGACACAAAATCAACTGAAAATAAATCAAGAACTTACTAAGCTCAAAAACAACCATTTCTTTTTATGACGGTTCGTAAAGGTTCCCTACAGTCTCAGACAGCATTCTTGCTAACTGTAGTGCCAGGAGAAGTTGAAATCTGCTTATGGAGTCTGCCACCACCATATGGGTACCTAATCTCCAAATGATCTTGTAGAACATTTATGTAATGTTATGGACTAGTTCATATAACAGGCGTTTCCCCACATGACCATTACAAGTGAACACTAGAGTGTGCATGCACGAAATGAATGAGTGGGGTTGGGTTACTAGTTTTCTCACCGTGATACATGTGTGCATCTGTAATGCTCATACTGTAATGCTCATGACTTAACGTTAGCCAAAGCAATTGAAATGTGCCAAATATATGAGCAGACCGATCAGCACACAAAAGCTCTGGCAACCCCAAAACAAACAGCAGCTAAAGTGGACAGTTTGCACGACAAAATCAGAAAGAAGCAGCCACAGAAATGCAGAACAAAGCCAGGCTCTGAACAGAGTGCTACACAAGCAAACACTATAACTAACTGCAGCAACTGTGGAGGCAACCATGAGGCAAAAAGAGATAAATGCCCTGCATATGGCCAACTATGTCACAAATGCAAAAAACGCAACCACTTCAAGCAATGTTGCAGGTCATCACACACAAGTGGATTTAAAAAGAGATCCGTGAACAAGGTTAAGATGCAAGCACCCAGCAGCGATGAAGAAATGTGAATGGAGTGAATATAGACACGGTTTCCTGTCTTCTGCATAGGTACGACATATTCACCACAGTGCATATCAATGGAAGACCAATCGAGCTCAAAGTTGATACCGGTGCCAAGTGCAATGTCATGCCAGCTGACCTCTTGGCACAACTGGGACAAAGTGGACGGCTCCAACCATCACAGGGAACCAAACTGGTGGCATATGGAGGTGAGGAAATTCACACGGCAGGTTCAGCTACACTCTCATGCTACTCTGCAGGCAAGGAATATCCCCTGCAATTCTATGTAGTTAAATGAGATGTGCAACCTCTGCTTGGCCTACCAGACTCTCTGCGCTTAGATTTAATCACACTGAACAAAGAAGTTCATCAGGTAGCCATCGACGACAGAAAATAATTCTCAAGGCAGATTTTCTCAGAGTATGCCGACCTCTTCGAAGACAAACTTGGTAAGCTCCCCGTCACCTATTCTATGAAAATAGACCCAGAGGTCTAACCAGTTGTAAAACCCGCACGCAAAATCCCAGTACCAATGCAAGACATGGTTAAAGCAGAATTAACCCGGATGGTTGATTTAGGGGTGATCACTCCTGTCACCGAGCCTACAGAATGGGTGTCGTCTATGGTGGCAACCCACAAGAAAAATTCAGACAACATCAGACTCTGTATCGATCCAAGGGATCTAAATAAAGCTCTGAAACACCCGCATCACCCAATGCGCACCGTAGAGGAAGTGGCCGCACAAATGGCGAACTCCACAGTCTCCTCCGTCCTGGACGCAAAATGTTCCTTTTGGCAGAAGAACACTGGAGTATGGAAATAGACACTAGAAATAGGCGAGGAATATCCGAAAGAACAAGGGGCGACAAACCAAACAGGAAATCCAAAACTTACAGAGCGAAGAACACGGGAATACGTGGGGCACGGAGAATACAAAAGACATGCGAGGAGTCTGAGGGAATATCGACGAGACCAGACAAAGGGTGAAGTGGAGGGGAGACTTAAATAAGGTGGAGACCAGGTGATATTAATTAGAACTCAGGTGAAGGAGATCGAGTGCGAGTCTGTGGTGTTGTGTGAGGGGGCGTGGCCGTGACCAGGTCCGATGCAGACCTGACATTACCCCCCACTTCAGGGGCCGCTCCTGTAGTAGGACGGACCGGGCGCCGGACGCGTCGTCCGGGGCGACCCCGGCCCCGGGGAGCAGGACGGTCCGGGCGCTCTGCATGGAAGGTTGACAGTAGGTTGGGATCTAGGACGTCCTCCCTCGGGACCCACGAGCGTTCCTCCGGACCGTACCCCTTCCAGTCCACCAAGTACACCAGACGACCCCTCCGGCGCCTGGAGTCAAGGATGGTGTTGACCGCATAGGCCGGGCCGTCATCCAACAGGAGCGGCAAAGGAGGCTCAGGCCGCACATCGGACGCTGGGGAGAGAGGAGAAACATCGTGAGGTGCATGATAGAGCTTAAGCAGGGAAACATGAAAAGTGGGGTGAATACGGTAGTGAGAGGGCAAACGTAACTTAAAAGTGACCGGGTTGACCTGCTGCACGATCTCAAAGGGGCCGATGAACCGGGGGCTGAGCTTCCTCGAGGGCAGTCGGAGACGGATGTCCCGGGTGGAGAGCCAAACCTTCTGGCCCACTACGTAGGGAGGAGTGGGTCTTCTCCGGGCATCCGCGTGGTGTTGGAAACGCCGGACTGCCCTCTGGAGCTGATGGTGTGCACTGGCCCAGACCCGGCTACTCTCTCTGTGCCAGTCATCTACGCTGACCACGCCGGTGGGTTCGGTGTGCCAGGGGAAGAGGGGTGGCTGGTGACCGAGTGTGCACTGGAAGGGAGTGAGTCCGGTGGAGCGTTGACTTAAGGAATTTTGTGCATATTCGGCCCAGGGTAGGAATCGACTCCAGCGGTCCTGGTGTTGTGAGCAGAAGGTACGTAGAAATCGACTAATCTCCTGGACCTTCCGCTCAGTTTGGCCGTTAGATTGGGGATGATACCCAGAGGTTAGGCTGACGGCCACACCCAGATGACCAAGGAAGGCCCGCCAGAAACGAGAGATGAATTGTGGACCACGATCAGAGACGATATCCTCGGGGATGCCAAAATGTCGGAAGACATGTGTGAAGATTGCCTCGGCGGTTTCGGCCGCCGAGGGGACAGATTTGACAGGGATTAGTTTACATGACTTGGAAAATCGATCGACTACAATTAAAATACAGGTAAAGTCATTGGATCTCGGTAGGTCGGTGATAAAGTCTATGCCTAGGTGTGACCATGGTCTCTGGGGTATCGGAAGAGGCTGGAGTTTACCTTCTGGAAGATGACGGGGAGTTTTAGACATGGCACACTGGGCACACCCCTCTGCCTCAGCCACATACCTCTGAACATCACGATCCATTCGGGGCCACCAAAATCGATCGCGGAGGAGAGAGAGAGTCTGGGCCACCCCCGGATGACCAATGCCTAGGGAGGTATGGAGGCTCTCGAGCGGCTCCTGGCGGAGCCCGGTGGGAACATATAGACGGTTAGCCGGGGTCTCGGGTGGTGCTGAGTCCTGGGCCATTGCTTGGGTTATGCGACTGTCCAGTGCCCACTGGATGGGACTCACAATGAGATGGGTCGTAAGATGGGTTCGATCGACTTCGGTGAGTCTGCATCTCCGTGAACTCTGGACAGCGCGTCGGCCACCACATTCTTGGACCCCGGCCTGTAGGACAAAAAGGACCGGGCTTGACGGGGGTTCAAACGTTTGGCTTCTCGGAGGTAGGCCAAATTTTTATGATCGGTGAGGACTCGGAATGGGTGCTACGCTCCCTCCAGCCAGTGACGCCAGCCAGTTACATGATGGCGATGTTCGGCCTCGTTCCGGGAATAGATCAGGATATTGTCTATATAAACTAAGACAAACCGATGAAGATATTCCCGGAACACTTCGTTCATATACGCTTGAAACACGGAGGGGGCGTTGGCTAAACCATAAGGCATGACGCGATACTCGTAATGTCCACTAGGTGTGATGAAAGCAGTCTTCCACTCGTCCCCCTCTCGTATCCTGATGAGGTTGTAGGCACTCCGCAGGTCCAGCTTCGTGAACATCACCGCTCCACGAAGCTGCTCCAGGGCGGCCGGGACCAGAGGAAGAGGATGGCGAAACTTAATCGTAATCTTATTGAGAGCTCGGTAGTCAATACAAGGTCGAAGACCCCCATCCTTCTTAGCCACAAAAAAGAAGCTGGAGGCAGCGGGGGAGACTGATGGGCGGATGTATCCCTGACGCAGAGCCTCCTGGATGTAATCCTCCATGGCTTTTTGCTCAGGTAGGGATAGTGGGTAAACTCACCGGCAGTCCTGGCAGCAGGTCAATGGCACAATCCCAGGGTCGAGTTGTGAGGCGCGTGCAGGGCAAAACAAATCAGCGAAATGACGGTAGTCGTGGGGAATGGTTGTGCTAAGGGTTGCGAGTGGGCTTTCTACAGACGTGGAACCCACCACCAGGGGGGAGGGATCGTGACGAGACCTAGGAGCAGGGAGACAAGACAAACAAACATTAAAGCACATATCGCCCCATTTTAAGATTTCGCCCGTGGCCCAGTCCACCACTGGAGAGTGTTGGACCAACCACGGGCAGCCTAAGATCATATCCGTGGTAGCCTCCTCGAGAACCAGAAACTCGATACTCTCCTTGTGGAACGCTCCCACCTGGAGCGTCAGCGGTCCCACGGAGTGTCGGATGGTCCGACGAGTCATGGGTCGACCCACAATAGAATGCACGATGTAGGGGTGTGGACAGTCCCGACGCTGGAGCTTTAGGCGTCGGCAGACCGACCCGGATAAGAAGTTCCCGGCAGAGCCGGAGTCGAGGAGGGTCCGGACTGAAAAAGAGTTGTCGGCAGCTGAGAGGGTTATGGGAAATAACAGGGGAGACAGAACAGATGGTTGCAGATCGACCTCACTCACCTGGACGCGAGGTGGGCGCGCACAGGGCACACACGTCTGTGGTGGCCAGAAGCCCCACAGTAAATGCATAAACCCTGCATGACCCGCCTGCGTCGTTCCGTGGAGCTGAGCTTAATAGAATCGATCTGCATGGGGGTCTCAGGTGAGGGATCAGGACATACAGGTCGAGTTGCAGGTACCGCGGCGCTGGGGTTGACTGGCAGATAGCTCTCCCTCCGGTGCACCACCCGTATGGCGAGCTGGATAAAACGTTCTAAGCCCATGGAGTCATCATAGGCTGCCAGGTGGAGGCGTAAGGCGGGTTCCAGTCCAAGGCGGAAGGTGGTAATAAGGGCCGGCTCATTCCACCCACTGGCGGCGGCGAGGGTCCGAAAACGGAGCGCATAATCTGATATACGGCTCCTTCCCTGTTTTAGATTGTGCAACTGCTCCTGCACTGTGGAGTCGCCCACCGGAGCCTGGAAGACTTCTCGGAAGTGTTTGATAAAGGCGGTCACTGACTGAGTGGTGGGTCCTGCCTGCTGCCAGACACTCTCTGCCCATTGGAGGGCCCGGCCGCCCAAGCGCAAGATGATGTATGCGACTTTACCACATTCAGTAGGAAAGCGGCACGGGTCCATCTCAAGGGCGAGAGTGCATTGTAGCAGAAACCCACCACAACCCTCAGGGTCTCCGGTATAGATAGAGGGATCAGAGGTGGTAGGAAGGACGCTAACCGGGGGTGTCGTGTGTGACAATAACTCTTGTCTTAGTTCCTCAACCATTGCTCGAAAGGGGTCGGGGTGTTGATTTTAAGGTCTGGTCTTCTGTCAGACACAGACGGATGGACAGTATTTAATGGGTAAATCAATGAACAAACAAAAGTCACGTCCACTTCTCAAGTGGAGGGGAAAACAGAAAATCACTAATTACACAAACGTAAAACGAAAGTCACGTCCGTTACTCTAACGGAGTAAACAGAAAATACAAATACTAAGAATAACTGAAAACTAGAAGAACACTGGAGTATGGAAATAGACACTAGAAATAGGCGAGGAATATCCGAAGGAACAAGGGGCGACAAACCAAACAGGAAATCCAAAACTTACAGAGCGAAGAACACGGGAATACGTGGGGCACGGAGAATACAAAAGACATGCGAGGAGTCTGAGGGAATATCGACGAGACCAGACAAAGGGTGAAGTGGAGGGGAGACTTAAATAAGGTGGAGACCAGGTGATATTAATTAGAACTCAGGTGAAGGAGATTGAGTGCGAGTCTGTGGTGTTGTGTGAGGGGGCGTGGCCGTGACCAGGTCCGATGCAGACCTGACACATACGGACTCAACTCAGCCAGCGAGGTGTTCCAGCGTGCAATGGAGCAGATCTTTGCTGGATACCCCTGCGCTGTCATTGTTGACGACATAATCATTGGTGGGAGAGATAAGAAAGAGCATGAGGAGAACCTCAGAAACCGTGCGAGGGAAGTCAAACACCTCAAAGTGCAAATTCGGCTTGAAAGTATGCTATGTTGGTCATGTGTTCACAAGCGAGGGATTGAAGCCTGATCTGGCCAAGACCAAGGCAATCAATGAAATGCCCATACCCGAGAATGTCACAGCCCTCCAGCGCTTCTTAGGGATGATTAATTACCTAGGAAAGTTCATTCCCAACTTTAGTGAGCTCTCAGCCCCACTTCGCGAGCTGACATGCAAAGACATTCAGTGGTGCTGGCTAAAGCAGCATCAAGATGCATTCGATGCTTTAAAAAAGAGTTTGACCAGTCCAATCACTCTCAGTTACTATGACATCCGGAAACCTGTCACACTTACCTGTGATGCTTCGCAGTACGGACTCGGTGCAGCATGCCTTCAGGAAGGCGCCCCAATCGCCTACTCCTCTCGTACCTTGACACAGACGGAGATGCACTATGTGCAGATTGAGAAGAAGCTACTTGCAGTTGTCTTTGCGTGTTCAAAATTCAACGACTACATCTATGGGAAGCAGATCCAGATTGAAACTGATCATCAGCCATTAGTCACAATCCTCAACAAGCCCATACACTCAGCTCCAGCCAGACTGCAGCGCATGATGCTGAGACTGCAAAAGTACAACTTTCAGATTGTGTACAAGAAAGGGTCACTGATGCACCTTGCAGACACCTTGCACGTGCTCCCACAACCTCGACAGAACAGCACAGCAATGAAACAGCAGACTACGAGGTCATGTCAATCCAGCACATCTCCTCTACGAGGCAGACTGAACTTAGGGAACATACAGCCTCTGATCCAGAACTACAGAAGCTGAGTACGGTCATCATGAGGGGCTGGCCTCGCAGACAAACTCAGCTACCCGCAGAGATTTGTGAGTACTACCCATGCCGAGATGAGCTCACAATTGAAGATGGTATCGTAATGAAAGGCCTGAAGACAGTGATCCCCAAGTCTTTGCAAAAGGACTATGTCAATATTCTTCACAGAGGGCACCCAGGCACAGAATCCACCAAGCGCTGTGCTCGTGGCATAGTGTTCTGGCCCTCCATGACTAAAGACATTGAGCAGGAAACAACTGCATGTCCGGTGTGCAACAGCACCAGGCCGCACCAACCCAAAGCCAGACTTACCTTGGTCAACCGTTGCCACTGATATCTTCGAGTGGAATGGCAAACACTACCTAGTTGTAGTTGACTCCTACTCTGGTTGATTTGAGATTGACTTGCTCCGTGACCTAACTGCCAACACTATCACCAAGCTTAAAAGACACAAAAGACACACTGTTCATGGCTGCCCACACAAAGTACTGTCAGACAATGGCACCCAGTTTTCCAGCCAACAGTTCACAGACTTTGCCCTAGCCTGGGACTTCATTCACGTAACAAGTAGCCCAGAATATCCACAGGCCAATGGCCTGGCTGAGCGTGCCGTTCGCAGTGCAAAGCAGTTGATGGAAAAGTCAAAGAGAGATGGAACGGATGTTTTTCTCAATGTACTTAATCTCCGCAATGTGCCACGTGATCACACACTAGGCTCTCCAGCTGAAAGGCTGATGTCAAGGCAGACACGCACCACCCTTCCTGTGTGCAAACAACTGTTAGCCCCAACACCCAAAAGCAACACTGTTGTCAAGGCAAGCCTACTGCGTAAACGCCATGCACAAAAGCAGTACTATGACAAGTCCAGCAAACCTCTTCGTCCCCTACTGCCAGGTGAGGTAGTAAGAATGCAAACACGTCATGGACACGACCGCCTAGGGACTGTCAAGGAAGTTTGCAAGGAACCCAGATCATACATCATCCAATCGGACGAAGGCGAGTACAGACGGAACCGTAGGCATGTCCTCCCAGTCTCTGAAACACCACCACAATACAGAGGTCCTTACGACGATTCCCCTGTGGTCCAGCCATCCACCACCGGTCTTCAACAGCACTCTCCGAGACCTGTGCAACACACTGAGGAACAGACACTTCATCGCACACACAATTCATCACAGACTCCTGTCCAGTCTCCCCATCACCCTGCAAGTAATACTTATGTCACATGCTCTGGGAGAGTTTGTAAGCCAAACCCCAAGTATGAACACTGAGTACTAGGACATGTGATGTACAAAAAAAAAAAAAAAAAACATATACACTATATGTAATTTGATGATTTTGAGGATGATTTATGATTTGATGGTGACAAGGTGAAATGCTGACTATGTTATTACCAGTGAGACAGTTAAAGGTCTGAGTTCATTCCATTATTAATGGTTAATTTTAAAGTATAGTGACATAGATATGTAGCATTTGTTTATGCATTATGCTGAAGGTATTATTTTCTGTTTATACAGCCATAAGCTAAAGAAAGAGGATGTAGAACATTTATGTAATGTTATGGACTAGTTCATATAACAGGCGTTTCCCCACATGACCATTACAAGTGAACACTAGAGTGCGCATGCACGGAATGAATGAGTGGGGTCGGGTTACTAGTTTTCTCACCGTGACACCGTGATGTGCATCTGTAATGCTCATACGCGAGACGAAAGTAAAGTTCGCACAGAATCCCGAACCCAGTTTGTGTATTATCATTAATCTAACGGGATATTCAACAAATCTGAATTTCACCATCTAGGATATTCACTGTCACGGTGTCTCTCCGAATCTTTGGTTTCTTTGGGGTTTTTTCCGTCTGGTCTTCGCGGTTTCACTTACCTCATTATTAGTTTCACCCCACCAGCCTGCTCCCCGCACCGTTCGCGTCACCTTAGTAATTACCCTCACCTGCCTCCCTCGTTTCCCGATCACCGTGATTTTCCATCTCTCATTCACTTCCTTGTTTTGTTGTCACTAGTCCATTCTCCTCTTTCCCCATTATCTCCCTCACCTGCACTCCCCAATTATCTCCGCATTACACTCGTTCTTTTGGTTACGTTTTTCACTATTTATACACGCCCCTTTCATTCACTCTTTGTCAGTCCGTCTGCGAACCACTCGTCTGGCAAGCGTTTAGACTCTGGCTCCGTTTTCCTGCTTTCTGCTGAAATTTTGCCCCTTCGTTTTCCTCACCTTTCTGTTATCTGTTTAACGTGAGGTTTTTTTGGTTTCCCTGTCGGTCTCCCAGCTCGTTTGTCTCCTGTGTTTTGCCGGTCTGTTGTCTCTTCCCCTGCCTTCAGTTCTCCTGTCTCCTGCTCCCCTCATCCCTACGGCTGCTTCCTGGATCACGACTCCTGCCTGCCCCCCGACTCTGCTCTGCTCTGCCGCTTCCTGGTCACCGACTCCTGCCTGTCTCCCGACTCTGCTCTGCTCTGCTGTGTCCTGGTCTCGACCCCTGCCTGTCCCTCGACTCTGCTCGGCTCTGCCCCTTCCGGACGGCGCTTCAACCCACTCTGCGCTTCTCTGCTGCGGCTGCCTGCTCGCATCAATGCGCTCCGGTGCCTCAGCCTTGCCTCCTGGGGCTCCCTGGCTCCAGTGCTCCGCGCTCGGGTGAGCGTCTCCCTGGACACCAGTCCGCCCCTCTCGGGGCGCTTTGTCTTTTCCCCCTTTCCCCGAATCCTCAATAAACTTGTGTCAGAGAACGTTCGCTATTGGGTCTGCCTTCTGTCTGTCCTGTTCCCTGACATTCACAATGTTTGTAGATTAGATTTTCACTAAGGCGGCGGGCATAGAACAATATTTCCTCTACTCCATATATGGCCTCTATCTCAACTTCTCTGGGCACTTCAGGTAGCATGAATGCTTCGGTTTGACTGTAGGGAAGCTATACTAACCTATTGTAAAAAGGTTAGGTTGTTTTAATGTTAAGTTCGTAAGACGGAAACCCAAATGCAGATCAGCAAGGTTTATTCACAGCAGTCAAAAATACACAAAAAAGAGGGCAAACGCTCAGAAGATCAAAAATAACAAAGGAAGAAAAATTCCAACAAAAGTTACCAAAACAGGGTTCGGGGAAAAAACACACAAAGTCCATCAGTAGTCCAAACGAAAAAGTAATCACAAAAAGCAGTAAATCCAGAATCGCAGTCGGCAGTCCAAAATCTGAATATTTACAAGGCTCGGAAGGCAAAAACTCAGAAACTCAGAAAATCGCTCGAATTGCACAAAACACACGGAACAGGGACCAGGGTAGAACAGGGAGAAAACAGAGAATTCAACGGGTAACAGACTTGGAAACAGACTCACTCTCGTGGTACGTGATCAGATGATCAGACGAGGACAAAGGAACAGGCAAGGTTTTATATAGGAGACAAGGGCACTGTGGCAAACAAGGGACAGCTGAAAATCATTATGGGGAAGACAGGATCATGAGGTACAGGTGTGGAGCAGGGGAGGAGAAAGGGGCAGGGCAGGTGAACAAAACAGACACACATGGTAAATGAAAAGAAACACAGAGCTGCAGTGCAGTGGTACTCCAGTGGGGGGCCGAGGTCTCAGAAAGCAGGATCATGACAGGCGTCCCTTTGGCTGAGGCAGGGTGTTGGCGGCGAAACTCCCTAATCAGGTTAGGGTCCAAAATATGGCGGGCCGGGACCCAGCATCTCTCTTTAGGGCCCTCCCAGTCCAAGAGATACTGGAGTCCCCGGCGACGAACGTCCAAGAGCCGCTTAACAGTGTAGGCCTCTGAGCCATCAATGAGACGGGGAGGTGGCGGGGAAGCAGGGGAAGGGTGCATGGGACTACAGACGAATGGCTTGACTCGGGAAACATGGAAGGTGGGGTGGATGCGGCGAAAAGGCAAGGGGAGCTTGAGCCGGACTGCTGTGGGACTGATGACCTTAGAGATGGGGAAGGGGCAGATGAAACGAGGGGATAGCTTGCGGGATTCAGTCTTTAAGGGTAGATCATGTGTGGAAAGCCACACACGTTGACCCTGACGATACTGCGGGGCTCGGGAGCGACGCTTGTCGGCCTGGATCTTCATTCTGGCCGAGGAACGGAGAAGGGTAGTGCGGGTGTGCCTCCAGGTCCGGAGACAGCGTCGGCGTCGCCTCCGCAGATAGAACTCTGACCTCCACCTCTTGGTCCGGAAAAAGAGTGAGCAAGGAGCACTCGAAGGGGGACCGGCCCGTAGCAGAGGAGACGTGAGAATTGACGGCGTATTCCACCCATGGCAGCTGCTGACTCCAGGAGGAGGGATTCTGCGAGACCATACAACGCAGTCTCTAGTAGTTGGTTGGCCCTCTCCGTCTGGCCATTGCTCTGTGGGTGGAAACCTGAGGACACACAGACAGAAGCACCCAGTAGTTTACAAAAGGCTTTCCAGAAAGCAGAAGTGAATTGGGGACCCTATCCAAAACCACTTCAACGGGTAGTCCGTGGATTCGGAACACGTGTTGGATCATGAGGGTTGCTGTCTCTTTAGCAGAAGGAAGACCAGGCAGGGGAACAAAATGAGGAGATTTAGAAAAACGGTCGACAATAGTGAGAATCGTGGTGTTACCAGCAGAGGGAGGCAAACCAGTTATGAAATCCAGTGAAATGTGGGATCATGGTCTTCGAGGTACTGATAGGGGTTGTAGCAGGCCGGCAGGAGGTTGGTTGGAGGTCTTGTTCTGGGTACAGGTCGGGCAGGACTGGACGAAGTGAGTAATGTCGTCCTTCATGGAAGGCCACCAGAAGCGTCTCCCAATGAAGGCTTGTGTCCTACTGGATCCGGGATGGCATGACAGCTGGGAAGAGTGACCCCATTGCAGCACCTGAGGACGGACAGAACTGGGAACAAAGAGATGGTTAGTGGGACACTGACTGGGCCCGGCCTCATCAGCTTGAACAGCTACAACTATGGATTCGATATCTAAACGAGCTACTCCTATAATGCGATGAGGCAGAATGATCGGATCCGGATCTGGGGTAGTTTTGCACATGGTAAATTGTCTGGAAAGGGCGACAGGTTTAGTGTTCTTGTGGCCTGGGCGATAGGACAGAGTAAAATTAAAACAGGAAAAGAATAAAGACCAGCGTGCTTGTCGGGGTTCAGTCTTTTTGCCTGGCTGATATATTGCAGGTTCTTGTGGTCTGTCCAGACAAGGAACGGTACCGGGGCACCCTCCAACCAGTGCCTCCATTCTTCCAAGGCAAGCTTGACGGCTAAGAGCTCCCTGTTTCCCACATCGTAATTCTGCTCAGCGGGGGAGAGGTGATGTAAGTAGAAGGCACATGGATTGTGACCTCCACAATGAATTGCTGGTCAGGATCAGGTTGAGTCAAGATTGGAGCGGAAGTGAACCGCTTCTTCAGCTCCCGAAAAGCGTTCTCTGCGGCAGGTGACCAGGCGAATCTGGTCTTTGGCGAGGTCAGGGCAGTAAGGGGAGCGGCCACGGTGCTGAAGTTGCGCACAAAGCGCCGGTAGAAGTTGGCGAAACCCAGGAAACTCTGTAAACTTCGGCAATTGACGGGAGTGGGCCAATCCAGGACAGCCTTGACTTTCTGTTGGTCCATGTGAATGGACCCTGGGGAGATGACATATCCAAGGAAGGTCACCGTCTCCTGAACTCGCATTTTTTGGCTTTGACATACAGTTGGTTATCTAGCAGGCGCTTCAGGACTGCACGAATGTGGGTGACGTGCTCAGAACGGGATTTTGAAAAAATCATCGAAGAAAACAAAAACAAAGTGATTTAACATGTCTCGAAGAACATCATTAACAAGGGTTTGGAAAACGGCAGGGGCGTTAGTTAGTCCAAATGGCATGACTAAGTATTCATAGTGTCCAGAGGTGGTATTAAAGGCTGTCTTCCACTCATCCCCCTCACGTATGCGGACCAGGTGGTTAGCGTTCAGCAGGTCTAATTTCGTGAAGACTCTGGCCCCTTGCAAGAGTTCAAATGCAGAGGACATGAGGGGGAGAGGATAGCGTTTTTTAATGGTGACTTTGTTCAGGCCCCGATAGTCTATACAAGGCCGGAGTGAGCTGTCTTTCTTCGACACGAAGAAGAAGCCCGCTCCGGCTGGAGACAAGGACGGACGAATAATTCCCGCCGCAAGAGACTCCTTAATATATTTGTACTTGACTATATATCGCCTCTGTCTCCGCACGTGACAGGGAATATAACCGCCCCTTGGGAGGAGATGCACCAGGGAGTAAATCGATAGCACAGTCATATGGCCGATGGGGAGGCAAGGATGTGGCGCGAGATTTACTAAAATCAGGCTTTAAGTCCATGTAATCCGGAGGCACTCCCGATAGGTCAGGGAACTCTTCCAGGTGAATAGGGACAGACCTAACGGGAATCTGGGTGTTGGTGAGACAGCGAAACTGGCAGGAGGGGGACCATCCCACTACGCACTTCTCCGCTCAGTCGATGTGCTTGACTAACCACGGATGCCCAAGAACCACCGGGGTATCAGGAGAATTAATGACATTAATTCTGATCAGTTCACGGTGAGTATCAAATAAACAGAGACTCACCGGAATAGTGGTGTGACGGATGGTGGCCAGTTTTACTCCCGTCAGTGTGTTTGCTACCAGGGCCTCCTTGAGGTCTTCGGTAGGTCGATTCCATTGAGCTACCAGCTTGGCGTCCACGAAATTCTCCTCCACCCCAGAATCGATGAGAACCTCCATCACTCGCCGTTGGTCTCCCCAGGTTAGGACGGCAGGAAGGAGGGTACATAGAACAGATGAGGGGATGATTGGGGTTACGCTCACCCGTACCCCTCTCACGGAAGCGGAATGGGCGAATCCTCCACTAACAGCCCCGGATGTCCTAAAACGCTGACGCTGCTGGAGTCTGGTGTCGACACAGATGGCTAGGTTGATCAGCTCCTCGCAAGAGGTAGGCAGATCATGGGCGGCCAACTCGTCCTTTAGATCCTCGGAAAGACTGTTAAAAAGGTGTCGAACAAGGCTTCCTTTCCCCAGCCCGATGAAACCGCCAGGGTCTGGAAGTCAATGGCAAAGTCTGAGACTGACCTAGACCCTTGGCGGAGGTGGAGAAGTTCGCGGGCGGCTTCGGGCGCCGGTAGATAGTTAAATAATGTATTTAAACAGCAGTCATATCTAGTTGAACAATATAGTGAGTTACGAATTATTAACTTTGTGCTGTGATCACAGCCAATTAAACTTCAAAGATCACTGCTGGACCAAACTATTATGATTTTAGCACTGTTACATTCATGACACTTACTGTTACAACTGCACCAGACTTTTTAATGGCTGTATTAGGGTTAATTAAAATAGTTATTTTAAATTCTTAACAAACTATATCATATTTTTAAGTATGTTTAAAATTTCATGGGGTAACCATGTATGACTCCATTCTGGCCTAATTTCACAGCTTTCAAGCCTGTTGTCTGTGTGTGTGATGATCCCTCACAAGACACACTATGAGCAATGTTTTTTTCGGTGATGACGATGATGCCATGTATTCTGTTCACTTACAGATTCCAGAGAAGGCTGGCAAAGCTCAATATGATTGTGAGCTTTGGGAGATTACCCAAAACAGACTATTAGAGGATGAAGCAATAATGTCTCTCCAAGAGGAGGTTGCCAGTCCAAAGGCTTATATTCAGCAAGGTTTGTAGAGTGTTTTCATACAGATGTGAACTTTTACATTAATATTTGCATGTTTACCTTTACCTACTTTGCTCTATTATCTATGAGTTTCCATTAAGCCTATTGTAATATGCTAAAATGTTTTAAATATATGTATCTCAATGTCATCATTTGCCTCAACAATTTTATGAATTTAAGGTGATGTAAATCTTTTCAGATTAGATTAGATTCAGCTTTATTGTCATTACACATGTATAAATACAGGTAACGAAATGCAGTTTGGCATCTAATCAGAAGTGCAAAGAGCAGGAAGTGCAGTATATACAGTATGCAGTATGTACAGTTAAAGAGCTGAAGGAGTTGAAACAGTTTGTTGGCAGGATGAGAGGTGTCCTTCAGAATGCTGTGTACCCGCCGCAGACATCTTTTCCTATGGACATCCTCAATGGCAGGAAGTGGAGTCCCTGTGATTCTCTGAGCAGTTTTCACCACTCGCTGCAGAGCCTTGCGTATACTATAGTACTTGAACCATAAACCTGTGTGGGTGTGTGGTGGTAAATTGGTTTCAGTCATACCTCACCAACAGAAAGCAGTTTGTCACTCTAGGTCCACATCAGTCCCCTCCGTCCCCTGTCACTTGTGGTGACGCCCAGGGTTCTCTACTTGGGCCCCTCCTCTTTCTCATATACATCCTCCCTCTTGGCCAGATCATTCACAGCTATGGCCTTAACTTCCACTGCTATGCTGATGATATCCAACTTTACCTCACCACTCCCTCTCCCTCTGACCCTCCACCACATTCCCTCACTGACTACCTTTCTGATCTAAAATGATGGATGCAAAACAGTTTTCTCAAACTCAACACTGACAAAACTGAAATTCTTTTGATTGGCCCCAAAAGTATCCTCTCTAAATCTCACAGTCTCACTCTCACCATTGATGGCTCTCCTGTCCACTCCACTACTGCTGTTAAAAAACTTGACTCCACCCTTAGCTTCAATCCTCATATCAAAACACTCACCAAAACAGCCTTCTTCCACCTTCACAACATTGCATGCCTCCGTCCCTTTCTCTCTGTCACCGATGCACAGACTCTGGTTCATTTCTTTATCATGTCCCGACTAGACTACTGCAACTGACTTCTCCTTGATCTCCCCGCACGATCCTTACACAGATTGTAATACATTCAAAACTCTGCAGCCAGGCTCCTCACCCATACCAAACGATCTGCACACATCACCCCTGTTCTTTATCGAGTCCATTGACTACCAGTTCCATACCAGATTAAATACAAAGCCAGACGACCGGGAGTGTTGCTTAAGTACTGTGGGGGTACTCGGGGGAACATGCACGCGAACCAGGAAGTGGCTGTGAAAGAGGTGACGAGCTGGTTAAGGAGTTGTGGGTTTGTGAAGCAGAGTGAGGGGCGTGGTTGTGGCCAGATCTGATGCAGACCTGACACATACCCTTCACCATACCTAGAGATTGGCATGGTTTTATTTCAGTTAGCCTAATAGCTGGTTTAATTTGTATTTGCATCTTATGGAAAGTACCCTATCCCAATATCTCTATCCTCATTGTTTTACATTAAGGCATGAAGATCAATTTCCAAAAGATGATTTATTTTTATTTCTCCTTTTTGTCAACTTAAGCATGGGGGTCTAAATGTATGCATACATAGGAAATTACATACATACATACATAGGAAATTATTCATCCCCCTGGTAAATATCGATTTCATGTTGATTTTCTCTTGACCAATATGTTTATTCTGACTGAACATGACACTGCCACATGCCATTTTTCATAATTTAAAAAAAAAAAAAGATTAAAACGCTTTGTCTAATTACGTGTTTCTAGCACATGGTCTTATAACCTTTTGGTATGTGGCAATGTCATTTTCATTCAAACACTGGTCGGGTATGACACTGATTCTTGAAACTTTGGCAAAAACATGTCCCTCTCAGAAAAGTGCTCATTCTGTTGAAAATCAATAACATTGTTATGAATATAAAGAATCCAGGTTATAATCAAGGGCTCTTTTGCACATATGTAAGTTTGTTTTAAAGGTTTATTTCTAATTTTAATATATTTCATCACTGTATGCTTGCCCACTGCCTATAAAACCAGCTGTCCTCAGCGAGGAGATAATTATTTCAACTTGATTAAAAAAGCAAAACATAATAATGGAATGAAATAATATCTTCACCGCATGCAAGAATACATTGAAGTATATATAAAAAACTACAAACAGTGAGTTAAACAACATTTACT